>CM035289.1:1309551-1333017 GCA_020226075.1 Hydropotes inermis
ACCCGCGCGCACGCACAAGCACGGACCCGCACGCACGGACCCGCACGGACCCGCACGCACGGACCCGCACGCACGCACAGGCACGGACCCGCACGGACGCGCACGCACGGACCCGCGCGCACGCACAAGCACGGACCCGCACGCACGGACCCGCACGCACGCACACGCACGGACCCGCACGCACGCGCACGCACGGACCCGCACGCACGCAGGCGCAGGGGGCGCCAGCCCGGCGCCCGCGCGGCGCCCTGGCGAGGTCAGCCTGCGCCGGACGCCAGACACGTCCCCAGGCCTCGCGGGTGGGCCCCGGCCGTCCGCCCCCGGTCCCCCAAGCGAGGCACCGCGCCGCAAGCTCACTTAGCATGTTTATTGAGCACCGCCGGGCGGCGGGCGCGGGCGCGGGCGGCGCCTACTTGCTGTCCACCCGTTTGAGCTGCCTCTTGCCGTTGATGGTCACCGACTTGAGCTGTCCGTCTTCCTCCACCTCCACGCGCTCCTGCCTGTCCTCCACGATGCGCTTGGTGGTGACCTTGTGGCCGTTGACAATCTCGGTGAACGACATCACCGATTTGAAGCCGGAGCCGCCCGAGCCGGAGCCGCCGAAGGACGTGGACGAGAAGGTGGTCCGGCCGGCGCCCCCGCGGCCCAGGCTGTCGAAGGCCGAGAAGGCCTCCATGAAGGCGGGGAACTCGCCGAAGCCGACAGAGAAGGCCCCGCCAAGCCCGTGGCCCCGGGCCCCGCGCTCGCTGCCGAAGGGCGCGTCGAAGGAGAACGGGTCCAGGCCGCCGAAGAACTCGCGGAAGATGTCCTCCGGGTTGCGGAAGGTGTAGCCGCCGCCGAAGGGGCCGCCGTGCGGGGAGCCGGCCCCGCCCGGCCGCCAGCCGCCGCAGCCCGCGCGGTCGTACAGCGAGCGCTTCTTGGAGTCGGACAGGACCTCATAAGCCTCGGACACCTGCTTGAACTTCTTCTCGGCCTCCTCCTTGTTGTCGGGGTTCTTGTCGGGGTGCCAGCGCAGGGCCAGCTTGCGGTAGGCTTTCTTGATGTCCTCCGGGGAGGCGCTGGCCTGCACCCCCAGCACTTCGTAGTAGTTCGCCATGCCGAAGGCCGGGTGCGGCGGCGGGGAGACGCGGGCCCGGGGCCCGGGTGGCCGGTGGGGGGGGGGCCCCAGTGGCAGTGCAGGTCGCTCGGCGAGGGCCTGGCTGCACTCTGGGGCTCCTGGGCGGCTCTGCCCGGCCGACTACCCTTTCATAGTACCAGCGCCGGGACGGTTGGACGCCTCCGCTAGAGGGGCGGGGGGAGGGGAGGGCAGTGCCGTGGGGGGCCCCCCTCGGCCACAAGGCCCCCGCAGAGCCGCCTGGCCCTTTGTGACATCGGGCCTGGGCGGGGCAGGGCCCAGCCCGTGGAGTCCGGGGCCTGGTACACCGGCCTGCCCTGCGCAGGAGGCCACGCCTAGGGGTCCACACTCGGAGCTCAGGCTCTTGGAGCGGCGGGGCTGAGACAGGACCAGCCTCCGGAGGTGGGCCCTGGGGGTCCACGCTGGGGGTCAGGGAGGGGAGTGAGGATCGGCGAGTGAGGCGCCGAGGTGGGGGACCGGCTCGGGTGGGGTCCGGGGCCGGAGTTCCTTCTGCTGGAGCCCCGTGGTCCCCGCAGATCCTGAGATGGGTCCCGCAGAGGTAGGGGTGTGTCCGCGTCTAGGACCGCACTTGGCTGACAATACTCGTTCCTTGGATGAATGAGGCCCAGAGATTTGTGGCATCAGACTCAAGGTCACGCGGCAGGTGGGTGAGAGAGGGAGGTGCTGAGCGGTGGTGGGCGGCACCCCGGAGGGACTTTCGGCTCAGGGCCGGTGGGAAAGGCAGGGCTGGTAAGAGGTGTAGGTCAGTGAGCGTGGTGGGCTGAACAGTGGCCCCTGGGCCAACCGCAGAAACTGTGAACGTGCTCCTATTACTGTTGGGAAAAGGGTCGCTCCGTATACAATCAGAGATCACCCTGCCTTACCTGGGGAGGTCCAAAATCCATGGCAGGAGTCCTTGGGAAAGACAGACGCACTGAGAGCAAAGCGGGATGGGGGGGCGCAGAGAACACGGCAGGGCCTGGCCCGGGACTGGCAGCAGCCCCCGCCCACCCTGAGGGAGGGCAGCCTCTGGCCCAGTGCTGTCTGCGGCACTTTTCGGGGAGTAAGGAACCCGCGGTGCCCGGGGGGCGTTCCTCTGGTTTTTGTTCTTGTTCTGACGCTGGGTGCGTCCAGAAGCAGCATTAACAAGCATGTTCATACCGGGTTCCCGTGCCCCTCGCCCCGTCCAGGTGAGACAGAGGCACCCCCCCCCCCAGGGAGTCAGCGGGCCCACCGAGAGCTGGTGGGCAGCGTCTCCCCGCGCCCATTCCTGGTCTGCACCCATTCCTGGCTCCTTTTCCCTTGATGCTCACAGGTGCTGGGCTCCAAGCACCTCATGGAGACAGCATGTTCTAACCAACCCCAAATGCTGGCGGGGGCCGAAAGCAGACATGGGGACCCCGGAGTGACAAGCACTGTCTCCTCACACCCCTTGCCCAGAGGACGGCTCACCCCGCATCCCCAGCCCACCCACCCACATGCCCAGACGCGGGTGCAGGCAGTTCCGTAGGTGGGATGCTCGGGGTCTGTGGCTGCAGCGGGAACCTGTTCTCGGCAGGCTTGCCTGCAGGGCTGCACGAACGTGCCCACAGGAGGCTCCTGGTGGCAGAAGCCCGCTTTACCCGTCAGCACCCCCAGGACAGCTGCTAGGGCTGCAAGACACACAGTCTCGTCCTGGAGCCCAGACCGATGGGTCTCGGGTGGGGGGAGGCGACTCCGAGAGCTGGCAGACACTGGGGACCCTCCCACAGCCCCTCCTGGGACGTCACGAATGTCAGTCTTGCCCACGGCACGCAGGCGAGGCTGTTTTCAGCGGAGTGGGGAGCGGCGGTCCTTCAGGAGGGGCCACGTGTCTCCAACAGCACCCTGAGAGGCGCGGTCCGGGCAGAGGGCGGAGGGCAGTGCGCTGCGGTGGATGAGATGGCTGTGGTCGTGGCGGGGGAGGCCGGCCTCGCTCCTGCTGGGGGCGGTGATGGTGGTGGCGACTTGTGGCAGGAATAGTCGGGGTGCTGGTGGGGATGGGGGCACGCGGGGGGGGGGGGGGCGGCGCTGAGCAGGAGTACCAAGGGCGACGGCGACAGCCCTTGCAGACCGCAATCCCGCTGGCCGCACTCACCCAGGGACCGCCGCGCTCCTCCTCGGCCTCCCTCGCACCCTGGAGAGCCCCTTATGGCTGAAGTCTGCAGGGGCCCGAGGTGTGGAGGAGAAAGAGGCAGGAGCAGGCAGAGGGCAGCCCGGAAGTTTGCAGCAGCTTTGGGTGACCCTCCCGGAGGCCATGCCTCAGGGCAGCGGGCTGAGGTGCTCAGGATGCGCTCACCAGATTGTCCCGGAGCTTGAGCAGCTGCCAGTGACCCTCGAGAGCTGCCGCTTTGGAGCCGCAGACCATGATCATCAGCAACCTGCTTCTCTGGTCTCTATGCCCCAGGTCAGCCGGTGGCGTGAACTCGGGTGCCACGTCTTCATGCCTGTTACACAGTCAGTAACGGCCTACCCCATGGAGTGGCTCAGGCGAAGGGGGTGGTGGCCTTGGAAACGGGGGCGATGCGGGCGGGGTGGTGCGAAGGGCATGGTCATGGCACAGGGACGGTGGCCGCGGTGACCGCCGCTTGCAGAGGTCGGGATGCTGCTGTTGACGGGCACAGCGCCCACAGTAACGACGACGATGATGCTCGGGGCGACGTCAGAGGCTGCGCCGGCGGTGCTGGTGGGGTGTGGGGTGACGACCCCCGTGCGAGGGTGGTGTCCGTTGTGCGGGTGTGGGGGGAGGAGCAGGCGCGCGTGCTGGCCTGTCGCCCTGACGATGATGACAGGGGTGTGAACTTGGTGGGAGCCTAGGCCCCGTAACAGCACGGTCAGCACAGTGTGGGGCGGTCACAGTGAGGTCGGACGTTGGACCCAGGGTGGTGAAACACCGGGGCATCCCACAGATGTGACCCTGGCCCAGGCCCCCTCTCCCCACCCTGCCTGGGGCTCCCTCAGTCTCCACTGGCCTCCCGTGGAGGAACCTCATCTGACTGCTGATGCGGCCTGAGCCCCTCAGCGGGCTCCCTGCCCTGCTCCCCCTCTGGTTCTGGGCTGGCCTGAGACCCCCAGAGCTGGGGGACGGGCGGAAGCCATTAGGAGCAGAGCGCACCGCAGGAGGCACGGGGCCAGGGAGGCCAGGCTCCCTGCCACCGCAGGCCCAAGGATGGAGGGCAGCCAGGGACCAGGGGGAGCGCCTGTGAGGAAGGCCGAATGCAGAGGCGTCCACTTCCTTCTCTGCAGGGGGCTCCTCTTCTGCCGGCTTGGACTGGTGTCCTCTGAGGCGCAGGAGCCGGAAGTGTCTGCAGAGACCACAGGTGCGGCGGGCCTGGGCCCCTCTGCAGACACGCTGAAGCTCTGGGCTGAGCCCACTCTGGCCGGCCATCCACCACCCTGCTCTCTGACTCGACCGCCCATGGGTGGTGAGGCTTCTCCGTCCAGGGCTTCCTGCTCTGGGGAGCCCCTGGCCTCCCTGGTCTCAGGCCCACCCTATGCCCCAGCCCAGGGTGAGAAAGAGGCCCTTGGGTGACCAGGCGCTGGTCAGCAGAGTCCAACTCCCTGCCCGGGACACCCAGAGAGGGCCGGGCACACCCAAGATCACACAGCGGCCCCAGGGCACGCTGCGGGGGGGCGACCAGGCAGCCAGTTGGTATTCTCAGCGGCCAGAGGCCCCTCTCTGTCTCCATAATTAATGGAGTGGCTTTTTAAAAGGATTCTAATCACCCCCGATCCTATCTGCTTATCACTAGCGTCCCTAATTAGATGATCCTGGCAGTCACTCGGTTAACTACCCCCAGCCCCATGCAGCCCCACCCAGCCAGATGGGCAGCCCAGTCCTTGTCTCCCCTCCGGGCCCCGGGGCACTAAGTGCATTACCTCCAGGATGGATGGGCCACAGCGCCGGATGGACCGCTGGGTGGGCGCGGGCCGGTGAGTGCAGGGACTGAGTGATGGACAGTGGCAGGCGTGGACGCACGGACGGATGGGGAAGCTGAGCATTTGGCCCGTCAGCTCAGATGGTGCTGCCGTCTGCTCGCTGCACGTTCTCAGGGCAGTCACTGCACCTCTCTGCCTCGGTCTCCTCCATCAAACAGGGCAGAAATAGCATCTTCCCCATCTGGTTGCTGCAAGGATGGCTTTGGATGGCAGAGGAGCCGGCCACCATAGGTTAACGACGGAAATGTGGGTGGGTGACGGGCAAAGTCAGGGTGGATGGACGGAAGAACAGGACAGATGGGTGAAGTCAGGGGGTGGGTGGGCGGTCCGAGGAGTACTGGGCAAGTGGGGGAGGGACGTACAGGCTGGTGGGCTGGGAGCGGGTCCACCGGGCAGGCGAGGGCGGGTGGCCTTTCCCCCCAGACACCCCAGGACGGCCTCTGCACAGATGAGGCTCAGACCTGCCAGCCTTCCCCTGGACCTCCAGGGGAGCGTCCTGCCACTGACGTGCCCACCGGGTCTCTGCGTCCTCACCCTCATCCCCACCCAGGTTACACCCCTGGGGTGGGCCGCGTGTTCTCGAGGCTCAGCTCCAGCCTCCAGTGGGCAGTTACAGCCTGAGAGAAGGTGTCACATGTGGGACCATCCCCCAAGTTCCAACATGTGCCAGCCTCCAAGACAGCTGCCCTCCCCTCCCCACCCTCGCCTGCAGAAACCCTGGGAAGGCATCTAGGAGAATCCAACCCCCAGAAGCTCCCCCAGTACCCACGCACCTCTGCAGCTTCCAAGTTGTGCGATTTCCTAGGTCTTTTTGGGAAAAGCATAGAACAAAGAAGCCTGAAGCCTGCATGCACGTGCCCACATTCACACCATCCACCCACCCACCCACTCATCTACTCATCCTCCTCTGCATCCACCCATCCTCCCACCCACCCACTTATCCATCCATCCTCCTATCCACCCATCCTCCCATCCTCCTATCCACCCATCCTCCCACTCGTCCCTCCATCTATCCATCACCCACCAACTTATCCATCCTTCCATCCATCATACATCCATCTATCCTCTCACCTGCCCACCCACCTACCCATCCATCCATCAGTCTGCCCACCCAGTTATCCATCCTCCCATCCATCAATCTGCCCACCCATCCTCCCACCCACAAATCCATCCACCCATCCATCTATCTACTCCTCCATCCTCCCATTCATTCATCCACCCATCTGTCCACCTGCCCACTTATCCATCTATCCATCCATCCACCTACCCACCCATCCATCCACTTATTCATTCATCCACCCATTTATACATCCATCTACCCATTCATCCTCCCATTCATTTATATACCTACTCACCCACCCACCCATCCACCATCCATCTCGCACATTTCTTGAGCTCCCATCACACCTGTGGGCTGTAGGTGTCTCTGGGTGCTGTAGGTGTATATGCCAGTGAATGCACTCGATGGAGTCTTGTCTTTGTGGAGGTGACTCTAGTGTGGACGGTATGAGAAACTGGTAACGAGTGAAGGTTTCATGTGTCGGGTAGTGAGAGTGCCGTGAAGAAAAAACAGAAAGACAGCTTATCCTCCTGACGGGGCAGTCAGCAGGGCACTCAGCCTGCACGTGCGTGCTCAGGCCAGACCCCAGGTGCCAGTGCACACGTGTGCATGGGGACACACACGTCTACATAAGCACACACAGGCCCCCCATGAGGCCGGAAGCACTGCAATGCCTGGGGATCCGGCACGATGTCCCCTAAGGTTTGATTCAGCCGAGTCACCTCCCTCTCCCCCACCCTGCACAGCCTGCCCCAGGCTCTGGGGAGGACAAAGACATGGCCAGCTTTGAAAGGGGACCAACCCTTTAACTGTGTGGATCACAACAAACTGGAAAATTCTGAAAGAGATGGGAATACCAGACCACCTGGCCTGCCTCCTGAGAAACCTGTATGCAGGTCAGGAAGCAACAGTTAGAACTGGACATGGAATGACGGACTGGTTCCAAATTGGGAAAGGAGTACTTCAAGGCTGTATATTGTCACCCTGCTTATTTAACTTATATGCAGAGTATGTCATGAGAAATGCCAGGCTGGATGAAGCACACACTGGAATCAAGATTGCCAAGAGAAATATCAATAACCTCAGATATGCAGATAGCACCACCCTTATGGCAGAAAGTGAAAAAGAACTGAAGATCCTCTTGATGAAAGTGAAAGAGGAGAGTGAAAAAGTTGGCTTAAAGCTCAACATTCAGAAAACCAAGATCATGGCATCCGGTCCCATCACTTCATGGCAAATAGATGGGGAAACAGTGACAGACTTTATTTTTCTGGGCTCCAAAATCGCCACAGATGGTGACCTGCAGCCATGAAATTAAAAGATGCTTACTCCTTGGAAGAAGAGCTATGACCAAACTAGACAGCATATTAAAAAGCAGAGACGTTACTTTGTCAACAAAGGTCCCTCTAGTCAAAGCTGTGCTTTTTCCAGTGGTCGTGGATGGATGTGAGAGTTGGACTATAAAGAAAGCTGAGCGCAGAAGAATTGATGCTTTTGAACTATGGTGTTGCAGAAGACTCTTGAGAGTCCCTTGGACTGCAAGGAGATCCAACCAGTCCATCCTAAAGGAAATCAGTCCTGAATATTCATCGGAAGGACTGATGCTGAAGCTACAGCTGCAATACTTTGGCCACCTGATGCGAAAAACTGACTTGGTGGAAAAGACCCTGATGCTGGAAAAGATTGAAGGCGGGAGGAGAAGGGGATGCCAGAGGATGAAATGGTTGGATGGCATCACCGACTCAATGGATAGGCGTTTGAGTAAGCTCTGGGAGCTGGTGATGGACAGGGAGGCCTGGTGTGCTGCAGTCCATAGAGTCACAAAGAGTTGGACACGTCTGAGCGACTGAGCTGAACTGATGGACCAGAGGCATCCGTTTCATTCTTATGGACATTTAAAAGCATACAGGTGACCTGTCTGGCTATTTACTTCCTAACAAATTAATAAAGTCAGAACCTCGAAACATCAAGGAGTTGCCAGGCCTGAGGGTACAGAGGCTGCAGAGACCTGGACCGCAGGGCCCAGGTGCCAGGCCTGAGGGTGTGAGTGTCTCCTGGGCCAGGGAGCCCTGGGGAAGGTTTGAATCAGGAGTTGGGGAGGGACTTGACCAGTTGCAGGTTCCAGAAAGATCTCTCCACAGTGAGAGACTGTTTCACACCCAGCAACGGAGTATAGACGCAGTGTGCCAAATGTGCTCTGTGGTGGCGCGGACGTGACGTTCCCAGAGCCGGTGACGGGGATGTTGACTTGGGACCAGTTTGGGAACTCCTGGGCCTTAGCCCTCAGGCGGGGGGCGTCTGGGGTGGGGGAGTCCCTTGGCTCAGTAATTGCCGTCTAGGCTCCTCCCACTCCCCCGAGAAGAGGCTCTGACTTAAGAGGGTGTCGTTCTGGGACTCAGGGGCTTTATATAAGCTGCGTCCAGTGGGTCCGTCCGTCAGTCTTGTCTGTTGCTGACTTAGAAGGAGCCGCTGCAGGGAAGGCGAGGAGCTTGGCAGCCGATCGGGTGTCTCCACGGTCCAGCCTCTGCTGAGAAGCCGGCGCTGGTGACACCTTGTTTGCAGCCACGTGAAGCCCTGAGCCGCCCCGCCCCTGCACTCCCGATCCACAGACGCTGGGACGGACAGGCGTGCGCCTGTGAGCTCCTGAGTTGGCGGCGATTTCTTACACTGGATGGAAAACCAGTGCCGGGTGGGGGGCATGCTCGGCCACCTCAGTCGTGTCTGCCTCTTCGCGACCCCATGGACAGTAGCCTGCCAGGCTCCTCTGTGCACTGGATTCTCCAGGCAGGGATCCCGGAGTGGGTTGGAGGTGTTGTGTGGTTGGCTCTCTGGGTATTCACCATTGAAATGAAAAGGTCGCACGTGATCCCCGTGGCAGAAGAGACGGGGCAGGGCCTGAGCAGAGGGCAGGGAGTGACAGAGGAGGCCGGGGTGCTGCCCGTGCATGTGGGCGGAGCCAGGCAGTGCGCGGCGGTGGCATGGGGTGATGTGCGTCTCTACATCTGCCTGCCTGCTCCTGAGGACGGGGGGCCTCTCCCCGCATCTGCTCCTGAGGATGGGGGCCTCCCGCAGCATCCGCTCCGTGCCTGGATCACGGCCTCCCCCAGATCAACACAGCCACACCTGGAGGGAGGGGTGGGGAGAAGGAAGAAGCCGGCATCTCCCCAGGGTTCCCCCGGCAGCCCTGCAGTCAGGGGTTGGGTGAGGGGCTAGGGGGCCAGATGGCTGGAAGGAAGCAGCTGGGCTGGGCCCCCCAAGTCCCCTCTCCAGGGAGGAGCCCCAGCTCCAGCCTGCATGCCAGTGGGAGCCACCCTGCCTGCCCCTCCCGGGGAGCAGTCCCCAGTGTCCCCAGCCATACAGGAGGATCATCCGAGGGCAGCCCGCCCTGCTGGGGGCAGGCTGGGGGGACATGCAGAAAGCACCTGCTGAACGGCCAGGGCCGTCCCCTTAGCACTGCCATCCACGCCAGCTGTAGGTGCCCTGAGGAAGCGAAAACAAAGCGGTCGCCAAGCACGTGGGCTTCCAGGGGTGGAGACAAGCCGGGGGGCTCCATCCGAAGCCCCCTGAGCAGAAACGGCCCCAGAAGACTGTCTCCTGCTTGGGGGGGCTTTCCAAGGGCAGAGGACCCTTCGCCTTCCTTATATTGCCCTTTCAGCAGCCGTGCAAGGTGTGGTCTGCCTTTACTGAGGAGGGTGAGGATTCAGAGGGGCTCAGTCACTGCTCAAGGCCGCAGAGCAAGGGAGAGGCAGTGCTTTCTGCCTCACAGCCAGGCCGCGACAGTGCTCAGGGGCTGGGGGCCCTGAGGGGCTGGGGGGAGGGAGAAGCCAGGTACGGCTTCTGGTAAGAGCCTCTAGGATCTTTGGCTGGGGTTTTGAGGGGTGAAGAGGAGTTCTCCAGGCAGATCTTAAGGGGAGAACCCCCAAGAGAGAGAGACCGACCAGAAACAAGGCGAGCAAAGAAAAGTTCTGATAATGATTCTTTATTTTCTGCATAACACAACTGGCAGCTTGCAATAACAAGACAGATTTATAAAGTGAAAAGTACCATCTCCCCACCGTGGCCTCTCACACTTCCCAGAAGTAACAGCTATTACTCACAAGGTATGTCTTCCCAGATTTCTTTCTATATCCACACAAATATTTTTTGAAAACAGAAAAGTCATGCATTACATATAGTTCTGCATTTTCCTTTTCTCCCCCCCCCCAAAAAAAAACCCCTGCAGTTGAACTTTTTATTTCTAGTGTTTCTGTGAAGTGCTCCTGAGGTGAGCTTGCTGGGCCAGGGAGCACGTGGAATTCCAGTCAACATTTCCCACAAATGGCATGTGCCAGCAGCCATTCCTACAGTCTGCCGGCCTTTCCATCTTCCTGAGAGGAGAGGTTAAAAGTGGTGCCTCCGTGCAAAATCTGCATGGACTTGATTCTTTCTGGGGTTGAGCTCCCATCCAGATGATTGCTGGGTGTTTACTTATATGTCTATTGGGAAGGACCCTTTCATCTCTCCTTTGCTTGTTTTTTTTTTTCGGGGGGGCAGGGACGGGGGTGTGACAGGGGCTGTCTTTTTATTACATGTTCTGTTTTTTTGTTTTGAGTTTTTGCATATCGGCCTATTTGCAAAGTTTTTATCTCCCATTTTGCAATGGTTATTCTTAAATAATTCTGTTTATCATTAAAGCTATTAAACCTCATTATGGAATAGTTGGAAAATGGGGAAAAGAAGGAGAAATCGTCTATCACAGAGACGTCACCATCTGTTAGCGTTTGGGGACGATTCCTTCCCCAGACGTTGCAGCGACTTGTCACCGTGCTGAGCACGCGGCTTCAGAGCCTCACCTTCAGGAGGCATTTTCAAGGCTTTCTAGAGGGTGTCCTGTGGCTCCCTCACCTCCTTTTTTTTTATTGTGGTAAAATATGCATAACATAAAGGTTACCGTTGTAACGTGTCCAGCCACTGGCCGTAAGGCTTCCCTATTCATGTGCAACCCTGACCACCGTCATCTCCAGGACTTCTGCATCTGCCAGAACCAAAGCTGTCCCCGGTAGCCCACGCCCCGTCCGCCCCCCCACGCCCCAGCCTGCTAACCAGCCTCTCCTTTCTGTTTGTATGCATCTGGGAGCTCTTGGGACCTCAGACACGTGGAATCAGCCAGGATGTGTCTTTTTGTCACTGACTCGTTCCACTGAGCATGAAGTCCTCAGGGTTCATCATCTGTGTTGTAGCGGGCGTCAGAGTTCCCTTCCTCTCTGAGGCTGAGTAATACTCCACTGTGTGGATGGACCACATTTCCTTTATCCGCTCATCCATCAGCGACACTTGAGTTGCCTCTGCTTTTGGGCTGCCGTGAATAAAGCTGCTGTGAGCATGGGTGCCAGTAATACCGGCTTGAGTTCCTGCTTTTACTTCTTCAGTGAGGAAATGCTCACCGTGCCCTCTTCTGAGCGTGTAGGTTGTATCCAGCGTCTCAGTTTTATAAGTAATGATACCCTGTGTCCAAGCTTCTTGCTAAAGGTATTTGGAAGATTACTCAGCGTTCTAGCCTTGAAGCCGGAATGTGATCCCAGGGCTCATTTCAGACAGACGGCGTGACCCCAGGCGTTATCCCCACTCCTTCCCTGCCTCAAAAGGTTTGCAGTCTTAGCACATTTCTTTAAAATGGGCCCTTCTTTCTCTTTGATTCCTTCCAAGGCCAGACTTCACCTAGAGCTTTGCAGTGTTCCCTGGCCAATCTTTCTGTCGGAGAATCAATCTGGGTGACCCAGCTGGGTAGGTTGCAGTGAATGGTTTTGAGAACAACTCCTTGAGAAGTCAGGACATGGCATAGACTCCATGGGACACTGGGACTCAAGCCCCATGTCCCCGAGACCCAGACAGGCCTGGGCCGGAGGGGCCCGGTGGGGACGGACCGGGGCTTCTTGAGGGGAGCAGTGCAGAGACGGTCCTACACGCTCAGCCCCTCAGCGCCAGCTCTTCGGCCTCTTTTTAAGTAAATCTCCAATTTTTTTTTTCTTGGGTGTGCCAAATGGCTTCCAGGATCCCAGTATCACGACCAGGGATTGAACCCAAGCCAAGGCAGTGAAGGCCTGGAACCCTAACCACTGGACCACCAGGGAACTCCCTGAATCTCCTAACTTATAAGTATTTGCAACTCAGCCATTTTTTGTCAAACATCGTGCAACCCCAACAAAACTTGTCTGCCAGCTGGTCCGGCCCCCAGGCTGTTGGTCCCAGACCTGAGCAGGCTTTCACCCGTGGAGGTGCTGATGGCTGGGTGTTCAGACCCCTGGGACCGAACAGCCCTGCGCCCTGCATCGGTGCAGCATACCTCGTTGATCACCCGTTATCTTGTCAATAATCGGGTGTCTTTTGGGCTTACCCGAGTCTGAGCCGTTGATCGGCTTATTCTGTCCGCCCAGCCACGAGGTTTGAACGACTGAGATCAGAGGATCTTGTTTAATAGTGGAAAGCCACGCACACACACTGCGCTGTTTTTCCCTAATTTTCTGACTTGTTCTGCTGGTCTTGTTAGTTTTTCCAGATAAAGTTCGGAATCATTTCATCATTTTGCCTAAAAGCAAAACAAGCCAGGCCGCCTTCTGATGTGCCGGCCGGCGCTGCGGCTCAGGACACGCCGCCCCCTCCGGGACAGTCCCGTGGCTCACCTTCCCTTCCTCCCAGGTGAGCTGGACGCGGGCCTCCCACCCACGCCTCGCTCCCCCAGGGTGGGGTCGGTCTGGGACCCTGGGGCCTGGGACGCTGGCTCCCTGCCCTGTTCCTGGCAGAGGGTCACCAGGAGTGGGGAGGGCGCTTGGGGTCCAAGCTGGACTCTTAAGAGTTACAAGGAGGGGTTGGGTCCTTCCTCCCACAAATGGGAAGAAGGGGCCCCGCAGGAGGAAGCGCCCGGCCACCTGCCCCCCCACCCCCGGCGCCCGGCGCCGCCCGCAGAGTCATAAAGGCCCCGGCGCCTGGAGCGGCCCGCCAGCACGCCCGCCCTGCCTGGGAGCTCCGCGGCCACAGAATCGAAACTGCTTCCAGCACAGTGACCCTGGGCTGTGGGAGACGTCGCTGGGGGCGGGAACAGCAGTGCGGGAGCGGGAGCCCGAGGCCTGGGCTGGAAGCTGGGACCCTGGGGCCAGCACAAGCCCCCCCTACTTTGGGGGCCACCGTCCCCCTCAGCGCCGTGCTCCCCCCACCACCCCCCACCCAGCTCTGTCAGAGCCCCTTGCCCTGAGAGCCCGTGGCACTGGCAACAGGTCCCCCAGCGAGGAGCCTTGCATGTCTCGGGCCCGCCCCCACGCCAAGAGCCAACGGAGCTGGTTCCCGTGTGCGGGATCAGTGCCCGGGTCTGGTTCACGGTGTCTGAAGAGCACCCGCCAGGGGCCCAGCGCCGAGCCGGGCAGAGCCTTCCGCAGCCGTGGCCCGGGCCCCTGCAGGGGCCTGGTGGCAGAAGGCGGGGAGCACTAGAGAAGCGTTGGTTCAGGGAGGCCTCTTCCAGGGGTCGTCCTGGGCTGTGGGTTCTGGGTTTGGGTTGGGACTGGGCTCTGGTTCTGAGCTGCAAGCTCTGCTTGGGGCTTGGGGCCCACAGGGGGGCCCACAGCAGGCCCCGGGGGGTTCTGGGCTCTGCTCTGACGACCGATCCTGAGGTCTGGGCTCAGGGCCTCAGGCTGAGTTCCCGCAGGTACGTGCCAAGTTCTGGGTCGGGGGTCAGGCTCTGTGCCGCATGCTTCGGGCTCTGGCTTCGGGGAGCAGGTTAGTCTCCGGGCTCCAGGCGGTGGCCCTGGACTCTGGGCGGAGGGCCTGTCAGCCACAGGCCGGGCGGGGTCGCCCTGCTGCTTACAGCCTGGAGCGTCCCCTGCTCGGGAGCAGAGATGCTTGCTGGTCTTGGGGGCCACGTAGCCCCCAGACCACAGCAGGGCCAGGCGTGAGTGTGCGCTCGATGCCCCGTCCGAGTGAGACACCCTGTCCGGCAGTCGGGAGCCGGGGCACAGGCCAGCAAGACCCCAGGAGGGGAGGCCGAGCACCGCGGCCGGCTGGGAGGGGAGCTGCTGAGAGCCGGCCGGACTACACAGCAGGCTGTTCCTGCCCCACCAAGGGTGCGGGCGGAGGACACAGCAGGGGCGGCCTGCGTCAGGGCCCCAGGCAGGCACTCCCCTCCTCTGTCCAGACTCAGGGGTCATCTGAGAGCCCCAGTAGGCACCCGAGCCCGCGTCCTCCAGCCTGGGGTCTGGGCTGAGGAGGGTGAAAGAGGAGGCTCCGGGGCAGGGGACGTGAGGGCTGCCTGGGAGCAGGCGGCTGGCCTTCAGAGACGTGTCGCCGGGGGCCCAGGGGCAGAGACGGTGGGGGTCAGGCCATGGACGGTGAGCGGAGGGACTTGCAAGGCGGGCTGTGACCTCGGGGAGATCAGAGATCCTGCTGGCGGGAGGGAGCCTTGGCCGCAGATCCCATGGGTCACAGATCAGGGCCGTGGGGAGTGAGCAGGTGATGGGGGCGTCAGTGTCACTTCGTCAGTGACCAAGAGTGGATTTGAGTTAGTGACTGCGACCACCCAGAGGTGTGTGATCTTCCGGGATCACGGCCCTGATGGTTAGAGACTGAGGTGTTCCCAGGGACCTGCGACGTTGGCGGTCGCTGCTACAGACGACAGGGGTAGGAGGGGCCCTGGGCATCAGGGACTTGGAAGAGAAGTCACCCGTGGTGAACGCGATGACCCTTGCTGGGCAGTTGAAGGATTTGATGGTGGGGAGGCCCCTCCGTGACCAGGGGCGGTGGCCCCGAGGCCAGTGGAGACCAGTGACCACGGCCGTTGCTGAGACGCTGGTGCTGGGGTGGCGTGGGCCTGCACACACTGACCGTGTGTGAGTGACCAGACCCGTCCCTGATTGGGGCAGCCCCGATCGGCGACACTGGCAGCCACTCTGCATGACCCGGGACCGCAGTGCAGGGCAGAGCGGTGGCCAGGAGCAGGGGCGGTCAGACGTGCTGGCTGTCGGGGCAATGGCAGCCAGACACCCTGCGTGGAGATACTGCTGAAGAGGGTGCGGCGTGGCTGGTGAGAGGTGGTCAGAGGCGTGCCCGGCGAGCAGGGCCAGCCCCTGGGGACACTGCGAGCAGTCAGTGACCAGGCGCACCCCCGAGCAGAGGCCTCGATGGACACTGGTGATCAGCTCTTAGTGACGTGACGCCTCTGGTCACAGGCTCCGGTGATCAGATGTGTCACTGATCAGGAATGTCAGTCATGATGACTATCTCCAGTGACCAGCACCGTTGATCGGAGAACTCAGTGCCATCACTGATCAAAGACGCCGCGGCCAGGTTCGCCGGTGACGATGAACACGCGGACACGGGTGACCAGGTGGCTCAGACAGAGCTCGAGGGGTGGCGGGGCACCGTCCCCCGGGCTCTTCCCGAGCCCCATGGAGCCCTTAGGAAAAGGGCCATCACGTGGCTGAAGGGTGCAGAGCCCGCAGCCTTCCTGAGCCTCCCCGCACCCGCCGAGACCCCAGGGTAGGTGGTGAGGAAGTTCAGGGGAGGCGCAGGACCCCGTGTTCCAGGAGCCCCTCCGTCTGAATCCCGGGGCTGTAGGACCGGTGCGCTCCTAACAGCCTCCATACCCGGGTGGGACTCAGGAGCCCCGCAAGCCCACGAGACAGGCCAGAGGCATTCACAAAAAGTATTTTATTATTCTTAACAGTATTCACTTTGAAGGAATAGGAAGATAGCATACAATTTTTACAGACAATATATAAATGTTGTACATAATTAACAATAACTTAGTTCACTAATCCAAAATAAAACGAGCCAAATAAAACATAAAACCAGAAAATACTGCCGATTCTTCTTCTTATGCGGATACTAGTACAAAATAAGTTACTTCCGGCTGTGGTGCCCCCTATTGCACTTGGCCTACATCAGCACAGTCGTCTTCCTGGGCCGGCCCCGGCCAGCCGCCGCACCCGCGCACAGACTCTCCGCTCGGACACGGTTATGTACAGCTGTACCTTGGGAAGGGTCCAGACACCCACAGCGTGGCGCAGAGGGACCCCGGCAGCCTGCTGGCCTCGCCTGGGTCCAGGCGCAGACCCACCTGCCGGGTGAGCCCCCGGAGGCCTGGAGCAGCCCCGGCCCCAGGCTCCCCGCCCGAGGACGGTGCGCTCTGAGCGTCTCTCCAGCCACAGCCTAGGTTTGTAGGTTTTCTTCCTTTCCACAGCAAGGGCACTCGTGGCCATGTACAATTGACTGGACCCAAAGAGTTTAAAAATAAAACAACTCATCAGCGAGTTAAGCTTATGCAGGTTTTCTCTTTTATGTTTCTCTTTTGCGTCGGTGTGGAGAAGAGGGGGTTCAGGGGCTAGCAGAAAAAAGGACGTATGTACAGGGTCCCCCCGGCCGAGGCAGCGGCAGAGGCTCCGGGCTGTGGAGGGTACGCGAGTCAGGCTGGCTCCAGCCTCAGGACCAGGGAGCGATGTGGGAGACGTTTCCCCTCTCAAGAAAGCGCTTCCTTCCTGTGACCCAGCCCTGGCCTGGGAATCCACACTGGGCCGCCCATGATTGTCTCTGCCCTCTGAGGCCCGCGCGGCCCCCGGGGAGAGGCTCAGCCCAGCTGGGTTCGGCGCTTGCGGAGGGGGCCCGGGTCCCACCCGAGACCTGGCCCCCAGAGCCAGGCAGGCGGGCTGGCCACGTGGCATTTGGCCCCAAGAACCAAGTCTCGCCATCTCGCGAGAAACCAGAGCCAAATAAATTCCTCCGCCTACTCCTGCTTCTCCGCGGCCCCCGCGTGTCCCCCGGCCGCTCGTGTCTCTTCAGAGTTGTCCTTCACGCTCACAGTCGTCCTCGGCAGAAACCCCGCCTGGGCACCTCCATGCCCGGGAGCAGCTTCACAGTGACGGCCGCATGTGTCCAGCTGGGCGGGCAGGGGCCGCGGTCTTGGGGTGGGCCGGCCAGCTGGGCACCAGGTCCCCCGCGCCCTGGGAGCGCGTCCGCGGCGTCCGTCCGTCGGTCCATGAGGGTGGTCCCTAGCCCATGGCGGTCACCATGCTGGATGGGTGGGGGTGGCCAAAGGACAGGCTGGAGGAGGGGTGGATGGGCGTCGGGGTGGGCAGGATGTGTCCGGAGTGGCTGAAGGGCGGCAGGTGGCCCACGGGCGCCATGTGTCCCGCCAGGGCGGCGGCGCTGAAGGGGGAGGCTTTGTCCTGCACGCACCTGGATAGCTCCTCGAAGCACTCAGACCCCTTCTTGCTCTTCTTGGACTTGCTGGACATTTTCCGGTTCCGGGTCTGAATGCCTTCCTTCTTCATGGTCAGCGGCCTGTTCACCTAGGGGGCCACGCAGAGCTCTCAGAGGCCAGAGCTCCCCTCCCGGCCAGACCACACCCCCAGCCTGGCCAAGGGGGGCCCCTGCCCAAGGCCCACTGCCCTCCAGGGTCCTCCTGCCCTCCCTGCCAAGAAAGGCGCCCACCCACTGCAGGCTTTGCTTCCGAGCAGAGGTGGCCGACCACGGGGGGCGTCCTCCAGCAAGCTCGCCCCCCTCGTGGGAAGCCCTTCTGGCACTCGCTTCCCAAGCCAAGCCACGCTGGGGCCGGCAGCCCGGCGCACAAAGCCGGCGGTCCCCGGGGAGGGGCGGGCGGGCGGGCGGGCGACTCACATTGTGCAGCTTGAAGTAGAGGCCGCAGGCGTTGCACACGGGGTCCCCGTTGGCGTTCCGGCGCCATAAGGTGGTGGTGGTCGTCTGACAATTTGCGCAACAGGTGCCTGCTCTCCTGGCGGCCGACTGGGAGGGGCGGGGCAGGGTCGGCAAGCGGGGCTCCCACGGCCCCCCCGCGACCTCCCTCCTGACCCTCACACCACCCCGGCTCCCTTCCCCAACCCACTGAGCCCAGAATCCCATATCTCACAGGAGTCTCTGCATCTCAGAATCAGAAACCTAAACCGTCACAAAACTGCAGAATATAGCGCTCTCGGAACCAAAGGGGCTGCAAGAGCAGGGGAGAGTAGCCGCTCCCCCAGCCCCTGAACACGAATGCTGCAGACGGCCGAGGCTCAGGGACGGAGCCCCTCTAGACGGCTGCCCATCGCCCTGGGCGCCCCGAGGGGGCTGCATTCCTACAAAATCCACAGTCCTGGGCACGTCCACAGCCCCAGGGCCAGAGGACAGGGCCCCCGCAGCTGCCCAGGCCAGGGACGGGAAACGCTCGGGAGTCGAGCTGCACACCGCCCAGCGCAGTAGCCACTGGCCACGTGGCCATTTAAATCCAACTGAACTACAGTTTAAGCAAGTTACAAACAGCTTCTTCAGTCTCAGCCACATTTGAGGGGATCCCTAATCACAGCACCGCTGGAGGCGGCCACAGTGGATGGTGCACACCCAGGAGACGTCCCTCGGTCACAACTTACTGGACAACGCCGATGTGCGTGTCCAGCGCCCTGTCCCCCAGCCCCTCAGGGAGTGCAGCCTGACCCGGAGCCTCGGGCTCCTGCAGGAGAAGACAGCGGCAGGCATTCCACCCCCACAGGCAGGCTGAGAGGAGCTTCACCCCAGAAGGCAGACACCCTCTCCAGCCCCACAGCAGCAGCACATCTCAGGGAACCGAGGGCGGGCGGGCTGGGGGCGGGGAGCCCGGGCCAGCAGGGGCAGGCGTGACCCCAGGCCCCAGCCTGGTCCAGAGGGGCCAGCCTGCAGCCCCGGGCGGGGAGGGGTGAGGGTGAGTAAGCAGCCGGAGCTGGAATTCTGACTCAGGGGCTGGCCTTGCATCCTCCGCCCGCCGGCCCTCACCCCGCCCTCGCTCTAGGAAAAAAAAAAAACAGGGGCCCCCAAATCGGCAAGCGATTTAAGCCTTCCTCGTAAATCACTTTGCCCTGAAAAAATATATTTATTATTCTTAGCATTTTACGCATTATTTGCAGAGTGGAGGGTATTAGAAATTTCAAAACAGCCCAGCGAGAGGCAGGACTGAGCCGAGGAGAGAGACTGAAAACTCGCGGAGTCCGGAAACAGATACGCGAAGTTTCCTTATCTTTGGGCTGCAGATGTCCGGATAGGAAACTCCGGCAGGAGATCCGAAAGGGCATTTTTTTTAAATCACTCAAATGAAAATACACAGTATAGGTGACTCCATGGAAAAATAATAAAGGGCAGGTTTTTTTTTGGTGGTTGGTGTGTGTGTTTTATTTAAATAAGCACGAGGAGACTGTGTGTTGGGAAGCCAGGGAGAGCAGCCCCGGGCTACAGGGAACATGACTTCACGGCCCTATTTTTAAAAGTTTAACAGAGGCCAGGGGACGGGACCTGGGCCCCTGGATGCTCAGCTCTGGTGGTGGTGTTGGGGGGGAATCCCTGAAGGTACCAGGTGGGCTGCCCAGGGGAAATCGGGCCTGAAAAGAATCTAGCCTAAAAAGCCGGGCTGCCCCAACTGCCAGGCAAGTGATTCTCATGATAAAAGATTTCCAGCACCTGCATTTGAAGGCTTGTTTTTTCGTAATTAACTGCGGCTCGGCTCAGGCCGGCCCTCTGGCCCCGGTGCTCCCCCGCCCCGGGCCCGCACTGCTCACCAGCCTCCGCTTGGGCTTGATGAGCGGCCGGTTCTGCCCGTTCATCTTGTGGTAGAGGCCGCAGGCGTTGCACAGGTAGTGGCCCGTGCCGTCCCGTCGCCACAGAGGGGTGGCCGTGGCCCCGCAGTTGACACACTCCCGGCCTTCTGCAAGGGGACGGGGAACACAGGGTCACACGGGCCAGGCTGCTCCGGGGCGGCAGACTCTCAGCTCCAGCCGGGCTGGAGAGGGAGCAGGAGGCGGGATTCAGAGGGGAGGGCAGCGGGCCCTGGGGGTTCTGCTCGGGGCACCGGCTCGGGCCAGCGGAGGCTGGGCCCCCTCGAGTCCCTCTCCCCTCCGCCCCTGTCCTCTCTCCCCAGCTGCGGCTGCCTCTCCGGGTCCCCGTCGCGGGCCCTCAGATTCTGCTGTCCGGCCCTGTCCTCGGTCACTTCCTTCTCCCTCCCCAGCCTCCCTTGCCTTCCGCCGAGGCCCTGGACTGGGATGGAAGTTGCTGCTCTTTCAAACGAAGTAAATAATCAGCCCTTTCGTTTTTGGGCTGAGTGGACTGAGCGACCTCGCGGGGCGGCTGCTGGGGGTGGTATTTTGTTTTGTTGTTGTGAAAAGACCATCTGGAATTCGAATAGAACGTAAAACCAATTTGAGAGAAAGGACTACTTAAAAGGCCAGCGAGCTGGCCGGAGCAGACCAGGGCCCCCCAGGGTAGGACCCCAGTGGACACGGGCGGCGGCCTCAATGCGAGGTGACCCTGCACGTTTCTCCCCACATCGTTTACATCGTCAGCCCTCACGGGCAGAAACGTGTGGCTTCTGGACTCTGGAGCAAACACTCTACAAGTGGTCTTGAAGGGGCTGGAAGGAGGTGAGGACGGCAGGAACCCCACAGCAGCCTCGGCGTCTGCTGCCCGGCCGGCTCCAGCCAGTCCCCGTGGCCCCCCAGCCCTGGGGAGGGAGAGGGAAGGACACGCCAGGGGGCAGGGAGCTGGCCGGTCCGGGGAATTTGGCCTCAGGGGGGACTCTCCCCAGGAGATTGGGAGCCATGAGATCCTGAGACCGGCCCTGATCGAGTTGCAGATCTAGATTCCTTAAGGGTCTGCAGCCCCGAGGAGGGCGGAGGGCACCCAGCGCAGCACCGACGCTCACGGACACACGAGGTGTGTCCGAGCCGCCACGCTACACTCCCCGCACCTGGTGTTCTCTCTCACACCGTCCTGAGAGGTTCGCTTTAGGCTCAGGGAAGGGATGGGGGACCCCCGGGTGGGCAGTGGCCCACTTTGGAGGGGAGGGTAAGGAATGGGGACCAGAAGCAAACTCCAGGGCCGCCGGGAGCACCTAAGAAAAGGGCAAGGCCGGCGGGCACCTTCTCCCTGTTCTGGGGACTCACCCATCGCTCGGGGGCCATCAGGGCCGGACACCAGCCACCCCCGATCGGAGAGACCCAGGCGGCCCCCTCGCCCGGGTCTCAGCCCCCTCCCACCGAAGCGCGAGCCCTCCCCACTCCCAGGAGGCCCTGGGTCCTCCCCTCACCTGAGCACGAGCGGGCCTTGCTCCGCTGCTTCGGGGTGAAGCTGGAGGCCGGGCCACCCAGGAAGCCTCCGGGGTGGAAGAGCCCACCGCTGTAGTCGTGGGCGGCGGCTGGCACGTAGGAGGGGTAGGTGGGGATGGGGTGGTGAGTGGCAGGCTGGGTGCCCATGGCAGCCAGGCCCGGGCGCAGGGGGCTGCCGCCTTCCATCTTCATGCTCTCTCCCAGCGGCACCTGGTACTTGACGCCGTCCTTGTCGTCCCCCCGGGGGGCGGCGCTCCCCCCTGCGGAGGAGGAGGCCGGCGAGGCAGCGCCAGTGGTGCTGGGGTCCGGAGACACTTCCTTGGGGGGTGTGGGCGGGAAGCCGAAGAGGTGGGCGCCAGAGTGGGCTGCGGTGGGGGTCAGGGAGGCCACCGAGCTGCCGCCGCCCCCGGCCCCAGCCCCGGCCCCTGGGTACACGGACAGGGGGCCCCCGGGGCCTCCAGCGGCCGAGGGGTGCAGGGGCGTCTTGGAGAAGGGGCTCACGGTCCAGGGGTTGTGGTGGTGTGCGGCAGCCGCAGAGAGCGCTGCCTTGCCCCCGTCCAGCCAGGGCAGCCCCGGGCTGTGCAGCAAGTGCGGGCGGCACATCTGGCCTCCGGTCAGGCGGGCTGCGGGGGGAGGGGGGGTCAGGGTGAGCCAGTGGGGGTAGCCTGGATGCCCCACGACCGCAACCCCTCCCCAAAGACAACCAGAAACATAACACCCCAACTGGCAATTCATCAGGAACGTCAGTCCCCAGCTGAAGGACAAGTGGCACAGAAGGACCCCCTGGATGAGCCTGGAGGGCCCCTCCGCCGCAGGCCAGCTGAAAACAGGCAGAAGCCCCAGAGGCCCCGGAGCCTCCAAAAGAGGCCGCTGCCCCCTCCTTTCCCGCCCAGATTTCTCGGACGGACCCCACATGCAGGAAACAGGCAGTGGGCCTCCCCGCGTCCCACGCCGGCCGCTGGGCGTCCGGGCTCCCGGTCACCCTCGGCCCGGGGCTCACCGTGCGCCGGGCTATAGGAGACGCGCGCTCGCGCGTGGGCCGGGTTGGCGTAGTAGGGGTTGCCCTGCGAGTCGAGGTGGTTGAAGAAGACGTCCACCTCGTCGGGCGGCAGCAGCTGCGCCGGCTCCATGTAGTTGTGCGCCAGGCCCGGGTGGTGCGAGTCGGGGTGCTGCGCGTTCAGCACGGCGGGGTGCGCCATCCAGCGCGGCTGCTCGGGAGCCACCTCCATGGCTGGCTGCGGAGGCGCGGGGTCTGCGCGGAGGCGGTGGCGGCGCGCCTGCACGACGGAGGGGGCGTGAGGGGGGCCGTGAGGGGCGCCGCCGCGGCCGGACAACCCTCAAGCCCCGCCGTGAGGCGTCCCGCGCGCCGCCGCGCCCCAGCCTAGCTCAGCCGCGGACCAGTCCCGGGTGGGAGGAAAGCCCAGAGCTCAAAACGAAAGGAGGGGCAGGGGGAGCCGGCTCAGCCACGCACGCTCACGCGGTGACCCGGGTACCCAGAGCCACACGCTTCTGCGCACGGGCTCACGCGCGGGGACAAAACCCCGGCACCGGTGACCCCAACGCACGCAGAGAGCCGCACTTCAGTCACCCCCATCCCGCGCCCCGCACCATGCCGCTCCGCTCCACCCCTGTGCACAAACGTGTAAACGCAGACTGAAAAGTGGAAGCCTGGCGCCCGGGTTGGGGGGGTCCCCGCGGGGCGCACGATGCTGGTGACACTCACAAAACTACTCTTGGCGCTGACCTCGCCCCCCCCAGGCACACACACACACGCAGCCCCACGGACCTAGCGCCAGCCCCCCGCGCGTTCCCCCGCGACACAAGCCGAACTTCTCACCGAGGCTCCGCACAGCGGTCACCCGGCCCCCGTAGTGACCTCTCGGAGCCAGGCGCGCCCCAGGGCCCCCCGCCCCGCCCCGCCAGCTCTCGGAGCCCAAACTTACAGACGCAGCGGCGCGGGAGGGGCGCGGGCTCGGGGACGGCGCGTCCGGCGGGCCGGCGGGGTTCACGGGGTGCGAGCGAGGGTCAGCGCGCGCCTCGGCCTCGGGCCCGCCCGGCTCAGGCCGCTCCGCATCGTCCGGCCGCGCTGGCGCCAGCTCGCGGCTCCGGCCCAGACATGAAGCGGGGGCCGCGCGCGCCTAAGAAGCGCGCGCCAGCCAATCAGCGCCGCGCGCCGCCCAGCCTCCGCCCCCCATTGGCCGGCCCGCGGCTCCCGGGCCGCGGACTCCGGACGCGCCCGCGGGCCGCCCCCC
>CM035289.1:1347259-1370167 GCA_020226075.1 Hydropotes inermis
CCGACGCTCAGACCCGGTGTCCCGTCCCCCGCCGCGGCCCCGGGGCCGTCTCCGCGCGCTCGGGGGCCGGAACATCCCCGTCCGGGCTCGGCGCGGTGTCGCCCGGCCTGGCGCTCTGCGCTCCGTCCGTGCTGACTGTGCGGTGCGGACTGTGCGCCATGTAAACTCGCCGGTCCGTGACTCTGCTGGCTCCCGGGGGTGGAGGGCTGGCTTGTCCCGGCAGCAGCTCAGCCCTGGAATCCTTGGGGGTCCAGGGAATGCGGGCAGGTGGGCCGGCCCCGGCATCTCCGATGCACTCTTACCCCCTGCCCACCCAGGGTCCCCGGCCGCTTGGCTCCACTGCCCTGCCGTGGCCTCCAAGTCTGGGGGTGGGGGCTTGAAGACCCCCGCCGTGTGTTTGCGAGGACGGGGGCAGGAGCCCGGCCTCTCCCCGCCCCTGGGCCCCGGGAAACTTCACGCGTAATACAAGCTGATTGCCCCAGGCTTGTCAGCAGGTGCGATGATGAATTGCTGTGAGCGGGCAACAGGAGGCCCCGGCCCCAGCGGGCTTCCAGGTGGAGCTGGCCCGCCCATCCCCCTCATCAGGGGCTACTCAGCAGTGCCCATTCCTCCTGGAGCAGCTCAGGCTCTGGGGCCGGAGTCCCCAGCCTGCACAACCCCGCCTGGCTGGGAGGCCTTTGGCAAGCTGCTTTCCTGCTCTGGGCCTCAGGTCAGGCCCTGGGTTTGTCAGGAGAATTCCTCCCGAGCGTGTATTTAAACAGCAAGTCGCATGCAACAACCCGCTCATGCCGATGTTTGGAAATGGACGAGCTCACGTGAAGGGATCCGTTTCCAGCTTTGCTTGAAAACCTGTCTCCCAGGCCCACATCCCGCATGGCGGAGGTGGGCTCAGCAGCCCCGGGCCCCACTGCAGGCCTCTGGGTCGGGGATGTGTCCTTCATAGAAATAAGGGGGACGGTGGCCACGCTGCTTTTGCGTTCCTTGTCTGCACGCTTTGGTGGTATTTCCAGGGTCTTTCTCCCTCGATTCCGTTAACTACTTAGCGTTTGTTAATTAATAAACCCAGTGGGCACTTTAAAGTGCTCGGCAACAGTGTTCTGAATCCTGGGTACGCAGGCTATGGTATCTGTCTAGGGTTGCCTCGGGGAGCGAGCAGACTTGACACCTGTGAACACACGGTCGCAAATTGTGAGAGGAACCGTGAGGGGGAAAGACCGCACATTTACAAATACTGAACCTAGGCTTTTTTGCAGAGACATACTCTGGGCCAGGTCCTGTGCTGAGGGGTTGGGGGTGTGGAATAAGATCAGGTATGGTCACTCTGTGGTGAAGGTACAGGCACATCAAGAGATTCCACTTGTCCCAGTCTAGGGAAATTGGAATCCCTGGTGCCTGCTTGAGGAAAGGCACTTGTCCTAAGTCTGGGAGCATTATATGTAAAGAGTGTCTGCAAATCAATAAGAAAAAAAAAGTACAATTAAAAAGTGGGCAAAGGTATAAAAAGAAAATTCAAAGAAAATGAAATAGAAAGGGATCTTAATGAAAACATGCTTAATCTCAGACAGAGAAAAGAAAGTTTAAAATATGTGAAAGATTCAGGATGAGAGACATGTTCTAAAATTAGACTGCGTGATGGCTGTAACTCCATTATCTTACTAAAAATTCACTAAAACATACAACTAAGTTAGCTTTATGTGGCGTAAATCATAGCATGATAAAGATGCTTAAAAATAAGTTGAAAACCAGTTTGAGACACCGCTTGATACCTATCAGTATTAGCAAGTATCAAAACACACGACTGTGTATTGTGTTCCTTAGGGGACGGGGGAGACGAGCTGGCAGGAGTGTCCACGGATGCACCATCAGGGTGGAGTGGGAAATGTGACACTATCGCGTTTACAAATGCGTTTATGCTTGGAGCCAAGAGTTCCATTTATCGGGCTTTTCTGAGAGATAGGCTCCCAGACTTGTGCAAATCTGCAAGGGAATCCACGGCAGCCTCGTACGTTGCGGTACGATTGGAAACTCAAGATGCTCTCCTGGAGGAGACTCTTAAAAGCACTGTCACACAGCCAAACAGTGGACTGTTATGCTGAGAAAGAAAGGGGGGAGGGAGGGAGGGAAGAAAGGAAGCAGGAAAAAGAAAGAAGCAGCTCTTTGTATGGATGTCGAGGGACCCCAAGAGAGAATTAGCAGCGCGCTGCAGAAGCCTACCTGTGGTGTGATTGCAAACGGGCATGAAACGAGAGGATCCATACGGGTTCGCTTACATATTTACAGAATTTCTCTGCATGCAAAACAAAAGAACCAGTTAACAGTGGCTGCACCTACCCAAGGATGTGCGTTTGGGTGGCGGGGGGTAGGGAGAAGAGAAGGATCTTACAGTGGAAGCTTTGATCACTGTTGAAAATTACACAGATGACAGACAGATGGAGACTGAGATACACATGGGTATACACATATCCTATACAAAAAAAATAAAGGTTAAAAAACAAAATATTTTGATTAGAAAAATGAAGATAGAAAGGAACAGAAGTCTGCCAAGAAAGAGAAGTTGGAGGGAACCCATCACTGGCTGCAGCGCAGGAGAGGACTCTCTGGCCCTCTTGGCTGAAAGGCGAGTTGGTCCAAGTAGCTTGCAGACTCCTTTGGCTGTTTCTGGTAAAGTTGAAGACAGGAATGCATGTGACTCAGCATTTCCTCATCGAGGCATTTCAGAAATCCTCACACATGAATAGAAGAGATGTAGGCAAGGATATTCATGGGGCACTATTTGTAAAAAAAAAAAAGAAAGAAAGAAAGAAACTCTGGATGTGAGTTAATGGCCCATCTCAAGGGAGCTGGACCAGCCAAGAGTGGCGCATCCTTGGCTGGAATGCCACGCAGTGGTGACCTTGTGTGCCTGGCACAAAGCTTCGGTCAGAGGAGGAACTGGCAGAATTTTAAACACAAAACAGAACTGTATATTGTTTGTGGACATAAAGCGCATGAAGTAGAAGTATAGAGACAAAAATGGGACTAAATCTTCTGGAAGATATCATCATAAGATCTGGAAGAGAGCACGCCCGGCCATGTTCTTGGATGGGAATACTTAATACCATAAAAATGTCAATTCTCCCATATTTTTGGCACAAATTTAACAAAATTCAGACTGGAATACCATGTGATTAAAAAAAAAAAAAACTGGATAAAACAACCTCAAAGGTTATGTGGCAGAATGAATGCCCCGGAGTAACCAAGGAAAACTGGAAAAAGAGTAACATGGGGTTTTTGCCTTCCGGGAAATAAGAACATAGTATAGAGTCACTGTAATCAAATCAATATGGCTCTGGCAGACGAACAGACAATGGAAAACAACAGAGAATCCAAAATAGATTCTCGCGTACATGAGGACATAATATACGACAAAGGTGATAGTTCAGCTCGGGGGGAAGAGGGCGATTGTGAAATAAGTGGTGTTGGCACAAGTGAACGTCCATCTGGCAGAAGAGAAAACTGGGCCCTGCTTAGATATAGCCAAACAAATTCCAGATGGATTAAAAACGTAAGCATGAAAAATAAATAACTAGCGATCTTGCAAAAAACAAACAAAAAAAAAATCTCGGAGGCGACACATGAGACCTGGATGGAGGAAATGCAAAGGCCAGAGGCTGGGTGACCCCTGGACAGGCAGGCAGCCGCCTGCGGGGCTGGCGGAGCCCAGGTGTGTCCGGGCCTCCCCAAGGCCCGGCCTCATCCACGGCCTCCTGCGGGAATGTTTGCCTCGGCGCTTCACCTCCTGTGCAGTTTCATTCATCACTTTCTTTAAATCAGTGGATGCCTTTGTACAGGAAGTTGTTACTAAGAGATAATTTTATATTACTGACAAGATAATGGGTTCGGTGGGCTAGTATTCTCTGATGCACGTGGCAATAAATGTATTGACTATCAAGACGGAAAACTTTGGCGGCTGGGTTCAGGTTGCATTTTGGATGTCTCTCTGTGGGCAGGAGGGGCTGGAGGAGGGTCAGAGCAGGGGTCCCTAGAGGACAGTGAGGCACGAGCCAAGGTGCCCCCTCCTTCTCGCGCACCCGCCTTCAGTCGGGTATTCCAAACTCTGGCCTTTCCCCAGCGTCAACACAGCTACAGCCCTGGTCCAAGCTGCCCACATCGTTCCTGGATTCCTGCACCAGGCTTCTGGATGGAAGGCTTCCCCACCGTGTCGTCAGCCCACCACGGCAGAGAGACCCTGGGAATATGTGAGCCTGCTCCTCCTTGCCCCGAGGAGCCCACGCCAGCTGATCTAATCCCTTGCTGACCCTTTGATCTCATGCGTTTGCTTGCTTACCTCCAGCCTGCAGGGATTCCTAGCTGTTCCTCGGGCCGACCTGGCACACGTCGACCCCAGGACATTTGCACTTGATGTTGCCTTTGCTCTGAGAGCCACGTGGCTTCTTCACATGTTCCGGGCCTCTGCCCAAAGGTCACCCTCTCTGAGCGCCTTCCTGGACCACCTCCTGGTGAGGACCAGGCCAGCTGTGGGTAATAGCCAGAGAGCACATGGGCGCTGCAGGCTCTCTGGAGAGAGGGAGATAGAGACTGATGGGCAGAGAGAGGCAGGGGAGTGAGAAACGGCCCTGCAGATGGGACTGTGCTCCGGGCACACTGACCGTGGTGCAGCCAGCTGCAGCTCCCCTGCCCAGGCAAGGGTACGGGAGAACACGGCTGCTACCTCTTATAGTCGGGCCTTCCAACCCCTGACGAGATGAGAGGGCACGGCCGTAGCAGGGGGCATGAACCACAGCACGTCTCCAGGCTTGCGAGCAAGAACACTGGGAAACGTGAGGCAGGATCACTGTGTTCTCCACGCCACCAGAGCAACACAACCCCCAGGTGTACGCCCAAGACGTGGAAAAACGTGTCCACACACAGGCTTGTTGTACACGCATGGTCATGACGGCCCCAGAGTGGAGACAGGCCCGTCAGCTGATGAATGGCTAAACTGTGGTCCAGCCACACAGTGGAATATTACTTGGCCATAAAAAAGGAACGAGGCCCTGATACGTGCTGAAACATGGAAAAGATAGTGGTAAGTGGTTTTTAGTGTATTGACAGAGTTGTGCAACCATGACCACAGTCTAAGTTTAGACAATTTGCATCACCCCCAAACCCTTTATGCATCAGCAGTCCCTCTCCTGTCTGTCCCCAGCAGCCCGTGGCAACCACTAGTGTGCTTTCTGTCTCTGCTGTGGGTGTTTGAGGTGCATGGACGCACGCACCCCACTCTGTTCTCTTCTTTCACTGCGCACGATGTCGTCAAGGTCCAGCCACGTCATAGCATGCTTGAAACTTCTGAGTCTCCTGGGCTCCCTGCCCACCCCCCACTCCATGGCCATGTCTGCGGTGGACAGTGGGGTTTTTCATCTGCTCAGTGGTAGCCAATTCCTGACGGTGCTGATTTTAGACATTAAAGATTGCTTAGGCTTACAGACAATGTCACCTAGTCTTGTTTTGTTTGTGTTTGTGACTTTGTTTTTGCCAGGCTTGGAGTTTTTTCTGGTGGTGCAACCCCATCAAAAATGTATTTGGTTCTCTCCTCCCTCTCAGTTCAGTTCAGTCGCTCAGTCGTGTCCGACTCTTCGCCACCCCATGGACTGCAGCTTGCCAGGCCTCCCTGTCCATCACCGACTCCCGGAGTTCACTCAAACTCATTGAATCGGTGATGCCATCCAACCATCTCATCCTCTGTTGTCCCTTCTCCTGCCTTCAACCTCCTCCCTTTATTTCATTATAAAAACAGACTGGGAAATATTTCAGGTACACAGAAGTGCCTGAAGAATGTAAAAGATACCTATGTAACCCACACCTGGCTGAAGCATTAAAAATCACCAATATAGTTGAATCACGGGAGTTCACTACATACTACAACTTCGTTTGTAGCTCGGAGGTAGCAAGGGGTTTTCTAAGCATCACACAGAAAGCAGAAAATAGAAAGAAAAAGGCTTGAGCGTCCCTGCTTAACCCCAGTGGTTAAGAGTCTGCCTGCCCATGCAGAGGACACAGGCTTGATGTCTGGTCTGCAAAGCGTCCACGCGCCGCAGGGTAGCTAGGCCCTGGCACCACAGCGAGTGAGCCCGCGTGCCTAGAGCCCGTGCTTTGCAGCAATAAACCACCACACTGCTAAGCCCTCGCACGGCAACAGTGGCCTCTGCTCCCTGAAAGCACAGAAGGCCTGTGTGCAGCACTGAAGACCCAGTGTAACCAAAAAAATTTAGTTAATTTTAAAAATTGATCCATTGGGCTACATAAAAAGTGCCAACTTCTGTATAGTTAAAGGTGCTATAAACAAACTTAAAAGATCACCAGCAGACTATTAGTATTTGCAATGCATAATGAAGTATCTGCAACATGCAAAGTGCTCCTAAAAAATCAATAAGGAAAAGGCAAATAACAGAGAAATAGGCCATTCACCTAAGAAGAAACATCAGGGTCAATAAACATATGAAAAGAAAGCATGCCCTCCTTTGCAACCAAATAAGTGAAAATTAAAAAGAACAATGAGATACTATTGGTCATTTAGCCGACTGGCCACGCACACGAAAACTCACACAAGCAACATGAGTGATAACACCCTTGACTGCGAGCCTGAACCCATAGGAACATGAATCCTGTTCTCCACTGTTGATGGAATATAGATTAATAAAGCCTGTATGCATGACCAATTAGCCACCTAAATGTAAAGTGGACATACACTTAGTAACAGATCACACACTCTTAGTAACAGATCACACAGAAATACTATTAATAGCTTATGAGAAGACAAATGTACCAACCTCATTTGTAAAGAAAAAAATCTTGAAAGCAGCTTTAACGCTAAATATGGACTGGTTAGATACATTTTTATATGAATGTGGACACGAGTCTGAGCAAGCTCCGGGAGATGGTGACGGACAGGGAGGCCTGGCGTGCTGCAGTCCGTGGGGTCGCAAAGAGTCGGACACGACTGAGCGACTGAACAGCAACGATGATATAATGTAATTAATATAATATTGTCATCAGTAATATTTGACAACAAATATTATCTGGCTGGTTATGCAGGTTTTTCAATGCATGAGTTTAGATATGCGGGTGCAGATAGGGAACGCCGTCCACAGTTTATTTCAAGTGGGGGAAAACCAAGTTATAGAACAACAGGTGTAATCCCACTAGGTAATTTTAAAACCCTATATGATAGTTATATGATAGTTATATGTGCCCTCCTCAAGGCTCTCTGAGAGAGACATTGTTTGAATTGTAATAAAAAGACATATCTCTTTTGTAATCCAAAAACCAGTAAGAACTTTGAAAAACCTAACACAGAAGGTGTACTAAGTATGTGACCTAAAGCTCTTAGGTTTAGAGCTATGATCCCCTTGGGTTCTTTTTGAGTATGGAGCAAGGTAACAGCTGGAATTCTTTTTTTTCCATAAAGACATTTAATTGTTCAGCCACCATGTTTAAAAAGCAATATTTTCCTCCATCGAATTACTTTGGTGCCTCTGTAAAAAATCAACTGGCCAGGGGAGGGATAAATCGGGAGATTGGGGTTGACATATACACACTGACATACACAGTAGATAATGGAAAACAACCTCCTATATAGCACAGGGAACTCTACTTAATTCTCTATAATGGCCTACATGGGAAAAGAATCTAAAGAAGAGTGGACATATGCATACGTGTAATTGATTCACTTTACATACATCTGAAACTAATACAACATTGTAAATCAATTATACTCCAATAAAAATTTGTTTAAAAAACTCAGTTGACCGTATATATGTGGGATCTATTTTTGGACTCTTTTTTTTCTTTTTTCACTGATCTACAGGTTTATCCTAATACCGATATCACACTGTATTCATTGCTATACCTTTATAAAAAGTCTCAAGAGGAGACTGCATAAATCTTCCAGCTCTACTGTTTCTTTTTTGCAAAATTATTTTGGCTCTTTTGGGTCCTCTGCCTTTCCACATAAATTTTTAAAATCCGTTGTCAATTTTTCTTTTAATCAAGGCCATAAGACTTTGACTTGGTGTATACTGAAGGTGTCAGGCAATCTGAGGATGACTGAGGCCTGAACACTGCAGGACTTCTGGTTCATGACTGTGCTGCGAACCTCTGCTTTGTTAATGCACCTCTCACCTCCGTATATAAGGCTTTGTAGATTTGTTTTATTTTGGTTTATTATTTGCCCGAGTGGACAGGGAGAAGCTGGGCTGCAGTGCAGTCACCAGGAGGCTCTGCCAACCCTTGGGGATTGGGTGGCCTTGGTCCAAGAGGGGGCAGGGGGTACGTGCCTCTGGACTCACACTAGATAGTCATTGGACGCTGGCTGCCCCCAAGACAGGGCCTGACCCTGGGAGACACAGGCTCCCCTGAGCTGCAGTGATGGAGGCGGCTGGGAGCCACCGGCGGGACTCCCGGCAGGCAGGCTGGGGGCGAGTGCGGACCCCGAGGCCCGTCACCGTGTCCGCTGGGCCTGCTGACTCTGCCGAGAACCTCTTCAGGAAGTGGGAGCCCCCCGGCGGGGCCGGGATTACCCGCCAGTCCCTGGAGCATCGGCGCCCCAGGAGCTCGGGCAGACGGGCGCGTCCCCAGGCTGGTGGCCTTCGCTGTGCTCCTCCGCCACCAGCGGACGCCCACTGCGCCCTCCTCCGAAGGATGCCCAGCGGCACCTGCGGGGCCTGTGTGCGGGTCTCCCTCCAGCGCGCCTTTGGGGCCGATCTTGCCGTGAACACCAAGAAGGGCTCCTGGCAGATGACAGCGCCTCCTTGGAGATCCACGCCTCCTGGGGCTGCTCCGTGGGCTTGACGGCTCCGCTTTCTGGCCGGAGGACGGTGGGGCCCTGGGAGCGTCCCCAAGGACGGCCGGGAGCGGGTCCCGGGCGGTGCCGTCAGCATGCTTCACTCTCAGACTTCCTCCGGGCTCTGCGGGGCCCTGGCAGTGCCAGCCGACACATGTGGCACAGCGGGCTGGGTTGCAAAATACATCCGGCTCGGCAGTTGGTAAAGGAGTTATGCAATCACCGCCAACTTACGGAAACCACCTCGCTGAGCTCCTGGGAGGCGAGGAGCCCGGCGGAGCCGCCCGGGCCACAGGCTCAGGGCCGGAGTGGCCCAGACTGCGGGTGGCAGGGCCCGTGACAGGTCTTCCCTGAAGTGGGAGCACGTGACCACGGGACCCCTCGACGCTGGCATCTCCTCCCTGGGGGAGTCTAGGGTCCCTCTGTCCTTCACAAGCTCCAGGAGATGGCCCCCCCAGGCTCCCAGAACCCCCAGAGAGGAGGTCCGGCCTTAAGAGAGGGGCGCCGGAGGGGCAGCTGGAATGGGGAGGGGGCTGGGGACCCCTCCTGGAAGGAGCTGAAGTGGGGTCGGCCTGGAGAAGGGTCTGGCTCAGGGAGAGCAGGTGGCATTCAGGGGCACAGGTGACAAAGCTGGGGCCTGCGGGGGCGTCACAGCGAGACAGACCCCAGCCCCCCATTAACGCATGTCCGTTCAGAGCTCTCCACCAGCCGACCACCTTAAACCCCCAGACAGACCTCACACAGAGGCTCAGCACCTTCGACAGGCGCTTAAACTGAGTCCAGGTGGGACACCCCTGGACACATTCTCCCGTGCCCTTTCCCTCTTCTTAGAAAGGCCGGCTGTGACCGAAGCCCTGAGTTAAATCGTGATGTGTGCAAAACTTCAATGTATGCACACTCACTAGAGTAAGTAAATGTTACTATACTTCGCACATTATTCTGCTCCTGACTTTTTTCACTCAACGTTTTGAAAGCAAAAAGGTGTGAGTCCTCCGACTTTAATTTTCTCCTTCAGGATTGTGTTGGCTATTCTTCGTCCCTTGCGATTCCATATGAAACGCAGAATTAGGTTTTCGATTTTTATGGAACAGCCATCTGCGATTCTGACATGAATTACGTAGAATCTGCAGATCAGTTTGGCGAGTACTGTCACCAGACAACATTGTGCGGTCCTCAGTTGCTCAGGCGTGTCCAACTCTTTGTGACCCCATGGGCTGTAGCCCGCCAGGCTCCTCTGTCCGTGGGATTCTCCAGGCAGAACACTGGAGTGGGCTGCCATGCCCTCCTCCAGCGGATCTTCCCAACCCAGGAATCAAACCCAGTTCTCCTGCATTGCAGGCAGATTCTTTACCAGCTGAGCCACCAGGAAAACAATATTAAGTCTTCCGATCCACGAATATGGAGTGTCTTCCCATTTATTTGGACTTTAGTTCTATCTTTCATCAACGTATCACAGTTTTCAGAGTGTAAACCACGCACTTGTTAAATGTATTGCTGAGTCTTTTATTCTTTTTAGTGCTGTTGCTGATTGAACTGTTTGCTCAATTTCATTCTCAGATTATCCTTTCTAAGTGTATAAAAGTACAACTGATTTTTGTGTATTAATCTTGTATCCTGCAAGTTTGCCGTATTTGTTTGTTAGAGCTCATAGTCTTTGCGTGGTCTCCTCAGGATTTTCTACATGCAGCATCATTTCATCTATAAATAGAGATAATTTCTACTTCTTCCTTTCCGATGGGGATGCGCATTATTTCATTCAGTTGCCCAACTGCCCTGGATCGACCCTCTGGAACAATGCTGAAGTGAAGTGGCAGGAGTGAGCATTCTTGTCTAGTTCCCATAGTTGAAGGGAAAGCATCTGGCGTGTCACTATTAAGTATAATGTTAGTGATGTGGCTTTAAAGATGCCCTTTATCAGCTCGAGAAGTTCCCTTCCATTCCAGCTTTTTTTAGTGCTTTCTTTTTTTTTTTTTTTAACCACGGAAGGGTGTTGCGTTTTATCAAACTCTCTCTGCGTCTACTGAGATGACCACGTATGCTCTGTCCTTCACTCCACTGATACGGTGCATTCCACTGATTGATTTTCAGATGTTAAGCCAAATTTGGGCGAATCCAGCTCGGTCATGTGTATAATTCTTTCACACATGTTGCTGGATTCAGGCTGCTACTGTTTCACCTAGGATTTCTGCATCCACATTCGTATGAGATACAGGTCTGTAGTTTCCTTTTCACGTGAGGTCTTTGTCCACTTTTGGCATCAGGGTGATGGCTGGCCTCACAGAATGAGTTGGGAAGTGGTCCGTTCTCTTCTATTTCTGGAAGATTTTGTGAGGAACTGGTGTTAATCATTCTTTAAATGTTTGGTAGAAATCACCAATGAAGCCACCTGGCCCTGGGCTGCCTCTCTTTGTGGGTAATTTTTTAAAGAATTATTATAATTCAATCTCTTCACATATTACGAAGGCCTAGTCAAATTGTCTATTCATTCTTGAGTCAGTTTTGGTATTTTGTGTCTTTCTAGGAATTTGTCCATTTCATCTGAGTTACCTAGTTTATCATCACACCGATGCTTGCAGGGCACCTTTATAATCCTTTTTATTTCTGTAAGGTTGGTAGTAATGTCTCTGTCCTTCCTGATTCTAGTCATTTTAATCTTTTCTCACTTTGTCTCAATCGAGCTGAAAGTTTACCGGGTTTCTTGAATTTTTTTAAAGACCCCACTTTTGGCTTCGCTGTCCGTCTCTGTGGCTTTTCTGTGTGTATCCTGTTCTTTTGATCCCCCTGCTCCTTCACTGCTCTCGTCTGTGTTAAGTGAAGGCGGCGTCTGAGTTTCTTTAACGGTTGTTCACTACATCGTTTGGAGGTATTTCCCTAGTAGGCTGCTCTAAGGCTTACCATCAGCTTCATATTTATACTAACTTAGTTCGTGACGTATAGAAACACGACTCTTACGTAACGCTCCGTCTTCTTCCTTTTACAGTATTATATTAAACTCGTTGCTGGTGTTCAGATGCTAAGTCATGTCCCATGGACCACAGCACGCCAGGCTTCCAAATTCATGTCCATCGAGTCAGTGATGCCATCTTATCCTCTGCCTCCCTCTTCTTTCGCCTTCAATCTTCCCCAGCACCGCGGTCTTTTATATTATACACACTATATCCGTAAATGTCGTAAACCCCACAGCACGCGATGATGGTTCTTATTTCCATTACCTCATGTCTGCCTGGTCCACCGTCCACGCCCCGTCACGCAGCCCTTCCGCAGAGGACCCAGGCTGATGCGGGCAGCCGCCAGGCTGGGCCTAGGCACCCACCAGTGAGAACTCCCCAGCAGGAGGAAAGTGATGCTGAGAGAGCTCGGCTCATTCACACGTGGAAAGGCCAGCGGCCTGGGCTGGGGGGCGGGGTGGGCCTGGCTTCCAGGAAGGCCTCGGGCAGGACGCCAGGCAGGAAGGGGCTGGAAGTTTCTGGAAGGGCAGCCTGGACAGGCTGGGCCAGCAGCCTCGGGCCTCCCCACGCAGGGCAGCTGCCCTGCCTGTCACAGCTGGGGAATCCGCGGCACTTCCTGGCACATGCAGGGGTGGGGGAGGCAGGCAGGAGGCGGCTCCTCTGCAGGCCTCGGGCTGGGGGGGTTGACAGATGGGAGGAGAGGGCAGCGCCCGGCGCACCTGGGCCCCCGGAGCCGCACCTCTCGCCCGAGGGGACGTGGTGGGGGGCCCACGGTCAGGGGTGGGGTCAGGCCGCAGGGACCCTCGGGCAGAGAACCCCCTGCCGTGTGGGCAGGGGCCTCGGGACCCACACAGCAGGTTCGCACATCAGAGACCTGGCTCTCTCTGCCTGAGCTGGACACTCCCACGGCCAGCATCCAGAAGCAGAGCATGGGAAGGGGACCGGGCGCCATGCCCACCTGAAGGGACGTCCCTTAGCGCAAGGTCACCTTCTCTGCAGGTCCTGTGACTGAGAAATCGTGGAACAGACCCGGGGGGCAGCTTGCCGTGGCCCCCACGTGCCCCCAACACGCGAGCCCACACACAAACCCACGTCTTCTTCCAAACACCAAAGGGACGCCGCTCAGGGCTCGTCACGACAGCCCAGCCCGTCCGCAGCCCAGTGTGACCCGGGCCCCTCGTCTCCTGGCCCGGGGCCCTGCACACCTACCCAGACACAGGGACCGGCCTCCGGCCTCCACCGTCCGTCTCCTCCGGACGCCTGGGGCTCAGCCCCACGTCCACCCGTCCACTTGGCCCGCGGTCGGTGAGCGCCTCAGGAGCCCCAGCCTGCAGTCGGATCAGGGCCCGACCCCTCCCCTGCACAGCAGTCAGCCCAGGGGGTCCACGCGGGTGAGGCGGGGCCCCAGGTGGGCAGCACTGGGCAAGGCTGTGGGCCTGGGAGAGCAGGACCTGGGCTGCAGGGAGGGGAGGGCCGTCCATCCCCCTGCCGAGACCTGCGCAGAGAGGACCCATCAGGGAAGGGGAGGGCCTGGCTCCACTGGTGTCTGAGCCCCCGGGAGCAAGGCTACCCAGCAGACACGTCCAGGGCCGCTGTTCTCTGCTGCCTGCAATCCAGGCGGATGCATCAGATATAGCAGGTGCCACTGTGTCCCTGCCGTCCCGCTCAGCGGCCTTCTCCCCACTTCCCTGCTTGCTTCACCTCCTGTGACGGCAACACTCTCCTCCTGGTGGAGAGGTGGCTGCTGCGGTTCCAGCCCTTTCATCAGGAAACCGGGCTGTCTGGTCAACTGTGGGTCATGTCCACGTCTGAACCCACTGCTGTGGGTGTGAGGAGCAGGAGGGGCCGCTGCAGCCTGGGCGGGAGCTGAGGTCAGAGGGGAGGGGCGGGGAGGGAAGGCTTTCCCCAAACAAAGCTACTTCTGGGGAAGGTAAGCCAGCAGGATTTGATGATGGACGGACTGGTGAGGGGGAGGGAGGGAGAGAGACCAGCACAGGCCGCTGAGAAACCCGGGCCAGGCGGTCTTAGGAAGCTCTGGGCTCTGAGTCACCACGCAGGCTGTTTGCAGTCACGGCACCTGCCCCACAGAGACTGCAGGTGGCGGCTGCCTGCTGGCGAGAGGACAGGTCCTGCTGCCTGCCCCCGGGACCGCATGATGGGCCGCATGCTGGCCCGTGGGCTACTGCGAACCCCGCTCACCCCCGCGCCACGGGCCAGTCGTCCGGGGGGCTAGGCCTGCAGCTGGGGGCCGAGCGGGGGGCGGGGGGCGGCTCTCTCCAGAGAGAAGCCAAGAGGGACGGAAAGCAGGGGCTGTTGTGCTTCTTCAGGAAGGAAACCTTCTGGCTGCAACAGTCTGGGAGTCTCGGTCCGCCAGGCCAGGAAGCTCCCGTCCCCCACCCTCGCCCGGTCCGAGGCCGGCACTTCTGAGGCCGGAAGGGAAGAGGTGAGTGTGCATTGGAGCAGCTGTGGAAGCCCCGGGCCGGCCCAGGTGCCCCGTCTTCTGTGCTGAGGGCGACCTCCAGGCCCCCGAACTGGGAACTGGCCCACGAGGTGGGGAGGGGGTGGGGGCGAGGTGGGTGGGGGCAGGGCAGGGCAGGGCGCCAGGCTCCAGGACGCGGCCGGAATTCCTGCAGGACGCTTTGTTCTCAGACGGCAGCCCCGCTTAGGGCCCTGAGGCCCAGGCCACCGGAGCTCCGCCCCAGGAAGCCCTCCAGGGCGGGGGGGGCTGGGCACTGCCCCTTGGTGCCTGCCCGCCCACTACCAGGCACTCTTCCCCCCACACACCAAGGCTTCACCACCACTCCTGGGCCCGGCCCTGGAGCCGCCCGGAGCCTGGGCCCCGTCCAGCCGGACAGGTGTGTAGCTGCGCTAGTGGGCGCTACAAGGCCCCCTGTTTCCTGCAGGCACGCCCAGCGCCTGAAACAAAGTCCCCCCGCCCCGGCCCGGCCGTGACCGCCCCCCACACCAGCCTGCCGGGCACGGCACGGACCCGGCGGACCCGGCACAAACCCGGCAGACGGCACCATCAGAAGATCAACTTAACCTCTGCGCTTCGGCACCCTCTGCGGTCCTTCGGCGTCCTCTGCGGCATGGAAGTCCTCAGGCCCCGCAAGGGGACACACATTCGGCTTCAGGGCTGATTCAGAATTATGCAATCAGAAAAGTCTGCAGGAAAATCCAGATTTCAGCACGAGTTTTGATGTTACTCTGATTTGTGGGAATGTTTTTAAACAAAACGCACACGCTGATTTGCTCCCAGCACCACCCTCCACACGTGGCCTGCACAGAGGTGCCAGGGCCGCTGCGCCGCTTACCAGAGGCGGGCCCGGGGCCTGGACAGGTGGGCAGCTTGGCCAGACGGGGACAGCTGCAGAACTGGGGTTCAGCCCAGCGTCTGCCTCAGGGCCTGGCTCCTAACCCACTCTGCACGCTGGGTCCTGAGGACCAACGCCCTCTGCTGACCGCCCCTGCCACCCCAAGGGTCCCCTCTCAAGAAGTCTTTTTCCAGAGGGTGCAAGTCTGTGTGTGTGTGTGAGTGTGCTGTGTGTGGATGTGTAGGCGGGTAGTATGTGAGTGTGTAAATGAAGCTGGGGTGAGTGTGTGTGAGTGTGCTGGGTGTGCATGGCAGCCCAGGGACTCCCGGAAGCGCTGGCAAGGAAAGAGGGCGGGGGCAGGGGTGAGACTTTGGGATGCGCCTGAAAAAATTAGAGAGTGATTAGTCCACGCAGAATTGTTTTTCTAAACTCCTAATGCAAACAGCATGTGGGGCAGCGCCCAGATGGTGCCCGGGAGCCCCCGGCGGGGTCCTCAGGAAACAGGTGCTCTGGGAATGCTTCCTGCCGCCGGGTGCGGCGGGCAGGCGGGCGGGCGAGGTGGGCCTGAGCCCCACCACCGTCAGGCAGCCCGTCCAGCTGAGTGGAAGCCACGGCAGCGGTCACGGCAGCACTGGCTGCTGCCGGACCGGCCTCCCCAGTCACAGGACTGCAGCCCTGGCTGGGGCCAGGTGTGGGGAGCTGGGCTGTGTCCACCCTGAGGGGCTGGCAAGAGGCTGGTGAGCATCTTTACTTGGGAAAGCCACTGCCCATCTCTCCCAGCCGTGGCGCCCGTGGATGGCCCTCCAGAGGCAGACGCTCAGCCCTGTCCACACTCCTCTTCCACAGACGCGGAACCTTCTGCTCCTTGTTCATCCTTGCTCGTCTGATAGAGGAAAACGCCATCTCCCAGGTGGGCGTCTCCAGCCAAAGAGGGGCACAGTCATGCTTGTTTTAGGAAGACCGTGATGGGGGCTAAGCTGATGACAGCCTGGGGTACAACCTGGATTGTGTTCTGACACGAAAAACATCTCAGCAACTTAAGCAGATAGGGACTTATTCTTTTCACAAAATGAGAAATCCAAAGTGTTCAGTGGCTGAAGCATGCTTGGGCTAATAAATTCTGTTTCTTTTTCCTCATGGTCACAAGATCACTGCTGTAGCTCCAGCCAATAGATTCATGCTCTGTACTATTTCATCTTGTGATACACCATAATGCTTTTGTGTATGTGTGTGGCCTTTTGTTTTTTAAAGATTGTTTTTGATGTGGAGCACTTCCTTTTTTTTTTTTTGAAGTCTTTTGTTGAATTTGTTGCAATATTGTTTCTGTTTTATGGTTTGGTTTCTTTGGCCATGAGGCATACTGGAGCCTAGCTCACTGACCAGGGATCAAACCCTGGCACTGGAAGGCAGGGTCTCAGCCGCTGGCCCACCAGGCCTGTCCCATCACCATAATGGTTTTGTTAACTTACTGATGGGCATTTGGGTAGCTTGTACTTTGCAGCTGTTAAAAACAACGCTATGTCAGGAGTTCCCTGACAGTTCAGTGGTGCAGACTGCCCTTCCACTGCAGGGGGTGCAGCTTTGATCTCTGGTCGGGGGACTATGATCTCACGAGCCACGTGGCACAGCCAAAAAAGGAAAAAAAAAAAAAGGTATTTTAAAAGAAAGCTTCTACATCACTGTCACTTTTTAAATCTTGGGCTGAGCCCTTTAGACAAACATCCATGTCCTCTGTCACACACCCAAACCCTCTCCCTGCCCTCGAGGCCCCTGTCCCAAACCTGCAGAGCTACATCCTGGCTTCAGCCTCAGTTCTCCTCAGGGCACCATAACGGCCCCACATGGCAGCTGCCTCTCTCCTGCCTTCCACCGCGCTCCTCCCTTGCAGGCTGGCGGCAGCTCCATCCCCGCCACTGGGCAGGGACGTCATCACCCACGCCGCCGGGATGTCTGCCGGGCCCTACAAGTCCAGCCTGTCCTCAGGCGTGGAGTCCCAGAGGGGTCCACGAGTCTGGAGCTGGGGTGAGGTCAGGGGTGGGGACCATTCGCCGGCATGCACGTGGTGTATACAGACACGAGAACGAGTGAGACCCCCGAGGGAGGGAGAAGACGGAGGAGGGGTCTGAGGACTGAGTCTGAGGTTCAGCATTCCAGAGTGAGGAGGACTGATTCCCATCAGCCAGCAAAGGTGAGGAGGGAGTGGGCTGCCAGGGCTGGTGAGCCTGCCCGCTGACGGTAGGTGATAGACACAGAGGCAGACAGACAGACTACAGATGTTAGAGAGACGGATGATGACAAGCCTAGACAGCCTACTAAAGAGCAGAAACATCACTTTGTGGACCAAGGTCCATGTAGTCTAGGCCTGGTTTTTCCAGTAGTCACACACAGATGTGAAGGTTGGACCGTAAAGAAGGCTGTGAGGCAAAGAATGGATGCTTTTGAACTGCGGTGTTGGAGAAGATTCTTGAGAGTCCCTTGGACTGCAAGGAGATCCAACCAGTCCATCATAAAGGAAATCAACCTTGAATATTCTCTGGAAGGACTGATGCTGAAGCTAAAGCTCTAGTACTTTGCCCCCCTGATGCAGAGTCGACTCATTAGAAAAGACCCTGATGCTGGGAAAGATTGAAGGTGGGAGGAGAAGGGGGCGACAGAGGATGAGATAGTTGGCTGGCATCACCGACTCGATGGACATGAGTTTGAGTAAGCTCCGGGAGATGGTGAAGGACAGGGAAGCCTGTCGTTGCAAACACTCGGACACGACTTAGCGACTGGACAACGACAGACAGATGACAGATAGATGGATAACACACTATAGATAGATCATAGATAGATAACACTACAGATAGATGATAAATAAATGATAGACAGTAAGTAGATCAGTAGATGATAGATGGACAGATGGATAGATGGGTTGATCTGTCCACAGACAGATGCGCCGACTTGCGGTTTTCCAGTTTCGATGGTGAAACGCTCCCACCGAGGTTCGCTCCGAGTATCACCGTGGTGTCACTGAGCAGGTTGCTGGCACGCAATCAACTCTTGCAAGCTGATATGAACTGGCTCCTGCTCAGCACTGCCTGGAAACCAAGTGAAGAAAGAGTCCTGAGAAAGAGTTAGAAGAACGGAAGAGTGACCCTCATATTAAATGCTGTTGACATGTCAAAGTGGATGAGGACTTCTGCGGAGATGTGTGTCACATTTTGTCAGGCAGAATTATTAGCCTTCGTTCAGGCGAGCTCCAAAAACAGCGTGACCTCATACCCTGTTTGTAACATCACATTCTCCCAATGCGACTTTAAAAACCAGAGGAAGAAAGAGAAAGGACCACGTAGCTCATTTATTTTCAATCTTCCCCCTTTTTTCTAATATATGTATTAAGGCTATACATCACTACGTCACTACAGGGGTATTAAGGCTATAATTTTCCCTCTAAGTATGACTGTAACTGCATCTCACACAGTTTTATGTTTGGTATTGTATATATCATTCTCTCAAAATACATTTTTTTATGGCCACTGTGTTTTTTTCCTTTGGCCGTTATGGTTTGGGATTTGGTTTTTATTGTTGATGCTGTTTTGCTTAATTTTTCAAGCAAAAGTCACTCAATTTTCTTTTTTTTTTTTTTTTTTAATTTTCTTAAATTGAGAGGCTAAGAGACGAAGTACTCAAAGAAACCACTGGTTTGACCCCAGGCTGACTCAGTTTTACCTGCGTCCACATTTTTCTTCAGCTTCTTTCTTTTTGATGGAATTTCTCCTCGAATCTTGTGCATAGTTAACATCTGGAAATTCTGGTCAGATTTAAAGTGTCACACTTAAATACGTCTCCATAATCTTTAGATTGTTTCAGGATACAGTATTTTATTAGTGCAAAACTCAGAACTTGTCTACTGTAAGCGTTAATAACATTTCAACTAAAAAAAATAATAACATATCAACTATATTAGTATCTATGTAACAAATGCATAACATTTCATCTTTTAAAAAATAGTTATTTTTAGTGATTTTTAAATCAATATTTCTAACTTCAATATATTGCTGTCAGAGAACACGTCCTGTAATATTCCAATCCTTTGAATGAAACTTCTTGAGACTTGCTTCCTACTAGGAGCACATTTTTGGTAAACTTCCAACATGTGCTTGAAAAGAGTGTTTTCTAAAGTAGCTGCGTGTCCATCAGGTCAAGTTCTCCAGCCCTGGTGTCTGAATCTCTTACCCATCCCGAGCCTCCTCTGCTTGCGCAAGCTGTTAAAATTTAAAACGTTGTTGGTACAAATAATTTGAGGCCTCAAATGCAGCAATCTTCCTTCAGAGAGATATTTAAATGTATTAAATGTCTTTACACGTATTAAATATCTTCACACATATTAAAGACATCCAAAAACGCTCTCTAGTGCCTTAGACCCTAAACCCTAAATCTAGTCTTGGGAGCTGAGGTCACGGGAGACCAAACGGCTGCTCCTACAAGGCCTCCGTCTCTGAGGGGTAGAGTGAGGGGGTGCGGCTTCAGGGCCCCCCACCAGCTCCAGCAACCCTGCCCCACCTCAGCCCGCACCCCCCGGCGGCACCTGCTCCTCAAGGAAAGGGGGATCCCGAGCGCTGAACTCAGGCTTCCGGAACTTTGACTTCACACCAGGCTCCCGGCCCAATGGCTCTTCGCTGCTCTCAGCTCTCCAGTGCGTTTACGCTGGGGCTTCTCTCTGCTGGGTGTTGGCCAGCTTTTCTAAGTCCTCAAGGGAAGGGGGTACCTGCCACTCAGGCATCTTTACATAGCAGCAGAAGTGTTGCTGGAGTTTTCAAAGGAAAAAGTCGTGGCTTCCGGCCCCCCGGGGGAAGGAGCGCCTTATTTTACATCGCAGAGCATTCCCTGCCACTGAGGAAAGTCTGAGGGGGGAGGGCCGTCAGTAGAGACTCTCAGAGGCAGACTGCAGAAAGAGCGGAGCTGGCGACCACCTGCCAAAGTGCGAAACGCAGACTTCTGTTTCCAAACGCACACAGATTGCTAAGCCGATGTGTTCAGCTCCTGCAGACCTCAGCTACCATTGCACCCTGAGCTGGTAGGCAAGCCAGAAACAGCACTCAGCTTGGCAGCAGCGTGTCCTGCCTAGAGGAAACCAGAGGTCCAAAACCAAGCCGTTGGTTAGGACAACGTCACTACAGGGGTCTGACAGCCAAACCCCTGCGTCAGAATGCCAGGGAAGGGCTGATGCAGAAGACTGACCCTGGAGTTGAGAGACTCAGGCCAGCCCCCAGCACCCAGCTCAGCCTGTCTGCCCCCATCCTCAGCGCTCACCGAAGCGGGGGTTTATTTGCAGTTGACACTCTAGGGTCTCGAGAAAAATCTTGGTTAAGATTTTAGCCACTTCCCTCCATTCAGCCTCTCTCCAGGTCTCTTCTCCACGCCGCCACCCTGACCCACTGTCCACCGACACAAACACCATTTCTAGTTCCCGCCCTAACAGCCAGAGGAGCCTGGTGTTGGCATTGCCGCTGGGGTCTCTCCAGTGACCCTTCATGTTACAAAAGGAAGAAGGGGACACTCTGAGGGCCTGCCTGCCGGGCCCAAAGCCGCAGCCCTGAGGCAGGGCCTGGCCACTGCTGCCCGCCTCCCACCCGGTCCATGCGGCCTCGGGCCTGACTCCTGGGAGTCCAGCGGCCCTGCGTCCGACTCTTTAGCAGCCTCTGCTTGAACATGCCGAGAGACAGGGCTTCACATGGGGCTAAACCTTGATGGACCAGCGCGCCTTTACCACAGAAGTCACCCCTCACAGCGCCCTGGGCCCGGCTCTGCAGCCTGAGCCACGCAGATTGGCCTCTGCATGAAACCACAATAACAGCAATAATAATAATAACAGAACAGCCGTGCTCCGGGTGGGCTGGGGTGCGGCTCTCCTGGCCCCAGGCTCCTGAACCTACTGTGTCCCTCGGGGCTGGAGACCAGCCCCTGTGCCCAACCCCCAGCCCAACAAAGACAGGAAGTTCTCAATTTATGAACTAATTGTGTTCCTGAAATTCCTTCCTAAGGCTGTTGTTTGGATGGCGGAACCGCTTTCCCACATAAACAAGCTGTAGATGGCCGCGGGCGCCCGAGGAGGCCCCAAGCCTGGCGGCCACCACTCCCGCAGGACCCCCAGGCCTGACTCTGATGCAGACCAGGGTGGGGGCTCGGGCCGCAATCATCACTCAACGCGGGGATGGCGGGCGTCCGTTCATCTTCACCACAGTCGCCGGGGGACGCGCTGGCCCGGAACAGCACAGCCGACTGTCCATGCCAGGACCGGCCCCAGAGCCAGCCCTCCGCCAGCGAGAGCCCGAGGAACATGCCTGAACGGTGCCCGGCGGCTGGCCCCCTGCAGGCCGTGGCGTGGGCCTGCATCCTGCCCCCGTGGCCCTGAGCAGCCTCCCCACCACCTCGAGGGTCCCGCACGGAGGGTGCGGCCACCGTCCATCCCCTGCTGCCCAAGCCTCCCCCGGCCCCCGGGGGTCCGGGCACCTGCAAGACCCGGTGTGAGGGTGGCAGGTCTGCGGGCATCAGCCTCCCTGGGCCTCAGAGTCCTACGTCTGCTCCAGGCACAGACACGCCTGCGCGTGCAGAGTTAATTTTGAGGGCCATGATGATGCCGGGCGCGCACACACACACCCCACACACACCTGGTGCTGAGGTTGGGACTCCGGGGGCAGCAGAGGCCGAGGAGCAGCCCACGGGGCAGCCCTCCCCGGCCGCTCTCGCCCAGACGGCTCCGTCCCGTGTGGGCCGGGTTCCTGGGGGGGAGGCACCTTCCACCTGGGACCAGGATGTGGCTCATACTGCAGCTCTGAGAAGTGGAGCAGAGGTTGTCGAGGAGTGGGCCTTCTTTCAGAGACCGAAGCAGACCCAGGGGAGACCGGCTCCTCTCCGCCCCCGGCTCTGCCCCAGTCTCAGCCCTGCCGCGGCCTCTCCCAGAAAGAGGAGGCTCAGCTGGGGCTCAGGTCCTGCTGTGCGTTTCCGAAAAATCGCTGATCCTCTCTGACTCTGAGAGCCTCATCTCTAACTGGAGGAAGGAAGGTGAAAAGCATTCACTCACGCACGTTTTCACTGAGCGTCTGTGAGGTCAGGCCCTCAACCTGGGGACAGCGGAGACGGTGGGGGGTGGGAGGAGGGCGCGGTGGAGGACGGTTCGCTGGGAGGGTCAAGCTTCAGTCACAGCATCTGCACATATCTAGTTGGCTCGCAGCGCATCCAGCTAGAAAGTCGTGGTCAGGCAAAGGTTCTTCCAACAAATTGTTAGCGACTGACCCCTTCGTTGAGCACGAAGGTGAAAAGTAGATCAAAGGGCGGCCGCTGGGAGGGATCTTGGGGTGCGGCACGCCTGAGCGCAGCGGGAACCTGGCCCGGGTGCGGGGGCAGGAAGCGTCTGCAGGGGGCCGAGCGGTCGCGGCCCGGTGGGCACTGGGGGACCAACACCCCTCTCTAATGGGGGATGGGGACGAGGCCCCGCTTCACCCGGCCGCGGGGGCGGGGCTGGCCCTGCCCAGCTGCCAGCGCCCCTCCTCCCGGCCGGGGTGCCCGGGGCCGCGGCGGGCGTCGGGGGCGCGGGGACGCGATGAGGCAGGGGCCCGGACGCTGGAAAGCAGCTCCCTGCAGCCGCCGATTATCTGATGGAGCGCTTCCTTCATCAGCGCTAATATCCATGCAGTGAAACAATGAAAGGGTTTCCTATCAGCCCCAAATAGGACGTGAAACACTCTCGGTACTGAGGGTAGAGGATGCTCAACAGGGCAATGGGAAACGCCTGAGTCACCGGAGGGCTCTTTGATTCCGACGGCCAATCGGAGAAAAG
>CM035289.1:1370567-1400992 GCA_020226075.1 Hydropotes inermis
AGCGGGAGGGGCGCGCCGTGGGGACGCCGCCCGGAGAAGGGAATGGAATCCCCGCTTCCGCGGCCTGGGAGCACCTTCTCCGCTCCTCCGCAGCCCCAGGCCCAGGACAGTCCTCCAGCCCTGCGCGCCGAGGAGCCAGTGGCCGCAGGGCCGGCCCGGCTGGGGAGGCCTGTCCACCCAGCGCCCTCCTGAGCCTCGCTCACAGTTCAGATTTCCTGCGGGAAAATGGAAGCGGCCTCGGGCCTGATTCCTGCCCAGGCCTTTTGGAATGGACCTCCCAGGCCCTCCAACCAGACAGCGGCCTGCTTCCTCCCCGCACCGCGCTGTTTCTCGGGAAAAGACGCACTGATCAGACACAGCGTCTCCCCGGGGCAGAATGGCTGTTAGCGCGCTGGCGGTGCCGAGCACACAGCCGTACTCCCGAAGCTAACTCTGTTACAGCCCAACTGCAGGCCGCTCGCTGGCCTGGGAGGGTTCAGGGGGGGCCTAGCACGGCTCCAGTCTACGGGAACTGCACAGCTTTCACTTAGGGGAGCCGGCCTTGACCCGACCTCCCTTGGCCTAAGAACACGATGCCGCTCAGAGTCTTGCTTGAGCAAGGACTCCCTCTGGGGTCAGAAGTCCCTTCCTTGCTGGGTGATGTCAGCCTGTACCCGTCCTTAAGTGCCAGTGCTTGAACTGGCCTGTGGGCACGTCCCCTGGGTGCCTGCCTGCACTGGGATGCCCGGGCGGGGCGCACGCAAGCCATGACCCGCCCTGTGTGGATGAGAGTTGGTAGGAGAGACCTGTGGGTGACCGGCCGGTGCCGGCCCAGGTCCTGTGCCCAGCGGGGGGCCTTTCTGAGCCTGCGCTGAAGGGAGCTTATTCAACGCGTGTCATCCAGGGTCTCCATCCCCTGGAAATGGCGCGTCGGGCAGAGGGAAGGCTTCGTGGGCTTCATTCCAGGTGGAGCTGGAGGCTCCTGAGAGAGAAGGGGGCCCCCGCTCAGGTCCGGGTGGAGAACAACGCCAAGCGCCCACCAGGGGGGACCTCGGGGTCAGCGTGCCAGCGTCTGTTTTCCTGCCCAGAGGCCTGCTTCCGGACCCAGGGGCTTTCAGGAGGAGGGGACCCCCTCTGTCTCGCAGGCCCGTGGGACCCTGGACCTGGCTGGGCTGTGGCGGGGGCTGGGAGCCTGTGGGCCTGACGGCCTGGCACACTGGCCCAGCAGTAAGCAAGGACCCCCAAACATCAGGGCCCGCATCATCCCTCCTGCGGGGGAGCTGCTCCTGCGCTGGGTGCAGTGGGGGCACACACACACCCCTCTGCACCTCACTGGGAGGGCACGGGGGTCCCGTCTGGCAAAGGACCGAGGTTCAGAGAGGCCACCACCCAGGTCGTAGAGACAAGCGCTGGGTTCAATCACAAGTCTGTCCCGGGCCTCAAGTCTCTCCTGCAAACTCAGACGCCTCCAGGGTCCAGGCAAGGCACCCCAAGGGGCACCCTGAGGGGCAGCACCGGCTGCGGGTAAGCAGGGGGCCGGGGGGCGCGCAAGGAGAGCCTGTGGCGATCCTTGAGCAGCTGCCCGTGTGGCCTGACCTCCATGTGGGCCCCCACACGCTCCCGCCTTAGTGAGCAGCAGGTCAGAGCAGGTCAGCGCCCCAGACTAGTGACAAGAACGCACACCTCCAGCACGCACGATGGCCCCTCAGTCTCTCTGCACGCCCCCCACCCCCGCAGCAGCTCCCCTCCAAGGGACAGAGCGGCAGTCAGAGGCCAGGGAGGTGGGCCAGCAGACCACGGGCACCAGCCACTCCCCGTGTGCCCGCTGCGGATCAAAGTGGCCCATGTCTCCCAAGAAGCGGAGGAAGCACTCAGGGGTCCAGAGGAGGCGGGGGATGCTGACCTGTTTCCAGGGGCCATTTTCCCGTTGCTGGGATGGCCTGAGACAGTCGCCAGGCACCCACACTGACCGCCACCTGGCTCGGCCGGGACTGGCCCCCCTGCCCTGCTCGGCTCTGCACTCAGCCATCAGCTCTTCTCAGCGGAGGCTCGACACCCCAACTGGGGGCCCTGGACGGTCCCCGGCCCCTGCCCGGCTGGCTCCCCCAACTTGAGGCAGGGTGGCCACACCAACACATGCCCACTGCCTCCAAGTGACGGGGCCGCCCCTGGTGGAGGGGAGTCGGGCGGGCTGGGGGCCCCCGTGCGGCCCTCCCGGGATGACAGGACCCGTCAGCCCCGCATGCCCAGCAGCGCGGGAGCCTTGACAGTCCTGGACCGGCTCCAGGGGGGAGCGTAGGGGGGCGGCATCCTCGGCACAAAGGCTGGGCCTGTCTTCACACCTGCAGGAGGACCGAGCGGCCGGGTGGTGGGGGGAGGCAGTGGGGGCCGGGCCCCATGAATAATTCGCTCTGAAAGAAGCATGTCACGGGGAGATAGCTCAGCCAGACACTTCAAATAAAGGCGAGCGGCCGCGGTGACAGGGGACATTCTTTGCCACCGACGCGCTGCTGGGACCTAAGGGCTGGGATGTCGAGAAAGAAAGGCGTCTTGGACCCTTCATAGTTATTTTTATTAAAAAAAAAAAAAATGAGAGCGAGAGAGAAAGGATGAAAAATACCAGCAGGACGCGGGGATGGGCCTGCAGCCCCGAGAGGCCAGATAACCGGCGGCAGCTCTGTCCTGCCGGTGCAGGGACGGGGGTCGGGGCCAGGCCGCACCCCTCCTGCTCACCCCGCACTCCTAGACCCCCGCCTCCACCTGCCCTTCCTCCTGCGTGAGGACCACCCCAGCCAACCGCCCGCCTTCTGACTGCCCCCCAGCCACGGGGCTCGTGTGCAATGTGTCCACTCAGTCCAGCCCTTGCAGCAAGGACTCTGCTCCGCGGGCTCCATGCCCCCTAGCAGAGCACACGGTCCCACCCACAGGGGCTGCCGCTACGCGTCCACTGCCACTGTACTCAGGGGACCGAGCCTGAAGGCCGTGTCCCTGGAGCCAGGCCCGGGGGATCCCCGGATGCCCCCCAGAGAGGCGGGAGAGACCCGAGCTGAAGCGGAATCACGCCGGAGTCTCCTCTTGGGGGAAGGCTGGTCCCCAAGCCACTGTCCCTGCAAAGGCCGCCAGGCTTGCCTAGATGTAGAACACAGGGCCCAGGGCGGCTGCGGCTGCTCCGGGGCTGGGCCATCTCTTCCCTGAGCGGTGGCTGCCCCCAAGAGGACAAACATGGTGCCAGGCTGGCGTTTAGGGGGCGGGCCAGCTGGCCGGGGGGAGGTGGGGAGAGGTGAGAAGGGCCCGAGGGCCAGACACAAGGACTCGCCGACCTATGAGGGGGACTGGGCAGGGGCCTCCGGTTCACGTGTCTCAGTGTGACTACGCTACAGCTGCTGTGAGGCCGCCTAAAACACTACCTGGGGGGAACACTCACAGAAGCAGCTGAGATGCACGCATGGGCGTGTGTCAGCCTGGAGAGGCTGAGTGCCGAGATGTTCGCTCAAGGGCGCGTATTGGCCTGGAGAGGTTGAATGCCGAATGTACGCGCACAGGCGCATATTAGCCTGGAAAGTATTAGCCGGGAGTGGCTGAGTGCCGAGATGTACGCGCACAGGCGCGTATTAGCCTGGAGAGGCTCTAGGGGAGAGGCGGCCGCTGAGAGGCACGAAGTCACGACCCAGGGAGGAGAAGCATCTCCTTGCAACCCTGTCGGGGCGCTTCTTATGTTGTGTTCAACCTTGGTTTTTTTTTTTTTTTCCATGTTTTTAATTTTTAAGCCACCCTATATTTCAAGCAGTTTGAGATTCACAGCAAAACCTAGTGGAAAGTGCACGTTCCCACACAGCCCTTCCCCTGCCACAGACACAGCCCCCCCGTGATCGGTGTCCCCCACCCCCAGGGAGGAGGCGTTGTTACAAGTGATGGCCCACAAGGACACAATGCAGGTGCCCGGAGTCCACAGTTTCCAGGGGGGCTCCCTCTTGGTGATGCAGATCCTGGGATATTAATAAATAACAAAAGCAGGAGGACACACATTCACCATCACCGCATCACAGTGTTTTCACTTCCCGAAATTCCTCCGGTCTCCACCTGTTCATCACTCCCTCCCCACTACCTCATCTTTTCTGCTGCCTCCACAGTTTTCCCTTTTCCAGAATGAAATAACAGGTGAAATCGCAGAGTAGGTAGTCTTCTCCGATTGGCTTCTTTCACCGAAGAGGTGTAAGTCCCTCAACTGTAACATACACTCCACTCTGGTTTAGTGAAAATGATCCCCATGTACGTTTCACTTCTTCACCCGCTGAAGGACATCCAGGTGACTTCCGTAATTATAAATAAGGAGGCTATAAACGATCATGTGCAAGGTTGTTGAGGACATAAACTTGCAACCCCTTTGGGTGCATACCAGGGAGCATGATTGCTGGATCGTACAGTAAGAGTCAGTTCGGTTTTGTAAGAATCCACCAAGCCGGCTTTCGAAGTGGCTGCAGCAATGTGCCTCCCCGCCAGCGGCGGGTACGGGTGCCTGTTGCTCCCCGCTTGCCAGCCCTGGGTGTTGTCCGTGTCCGGATTCTGACAGGTGTGCGGTGGGGCCTCCCCGTTCCCATTTGCATTTCCCTGATGACACACGAGGTGCCACATCCTTCAGTGGGCTCATCTGCCCTCCATCCATCTCCTTTGGCAAGCTGACTGTCCAGGCCTCTTGCCCATTTTAAAACAGTTGGGTTGTTCGTTTTCCCACTGAGAGTTCTGTGTATAGTTTAGACAGCTGTCCTTTATCAGATGCGTCTTTTGCGAAGATTTTCTCGGTCTGCAGCTTGTCTTCTCATCCTCTTAGTGTTTAACCTCTTGCGCGGAAAATGTTGGCGGTCTAAGGCTGAGACCCACCCGCACACTGTATCTTTAGGACCGCCACCCTCCCTGCGCCCCGCGGTCCCTGCTGGGGAGGGCCCTTGAAGGAACGCTTTGTCCTCACCGGGAGGGACCGGCTTCCTCCCTTGGAGGAAAAGGCTGAATGTGAGGGGGGGATCAGAGCGTGGGGGATGAGGAGACCCTTGGGGACAGCCCGGAGGGCGGGCCGGGAGGCCTGGCGGGACGCAGGGTCCATGTGAGGCCTTCGTCCACGAGGCTGGGATGTCCTGGAGATGGAACCAAACTGGCTTTCCTCTGCCAGGAACCTGCAGCGGGCCCCAGAGCGGACCCTGGAGTGGACCCTGGAGCGGACCCTGGGAGTGGTGGACCCTGGAGCCGGCCTACTAGCCCTGGAGGCACCGCCCTCCGCTGCCACTAGGGGGCCGTCTCCAGCTGCTCCGGGCCTCGTCCGGGTGCCCCGCCAGCCGGCCCGTGTTGCTGGGGCCGCGTGGAAGGCCATCACCCCCGGTGCTTCCAGGGGTCAGACCCTAAGGGGCCCATATCCAAGTGCAAGGTCAGGGTCCGCCATGTTCCCCCCACGCCCGGCACCCTGGATGTGAACCAGAACCCAAATTCAAACCATTCCCCAAGGCCTGAGTTGGGGCCCAGGGCCTCTGGAAGAACCCTCACTTAAATATTCCCTGACTCGACAGAACAGGCTGCTTTTGGGACGCCCATGAAATTGTTGGCATCTGATTTCCCTTCTCAAAACCCACATCGCCAAAAATAATCGAGGAGGTGAACGTAACTCCGGGCTGGAGTCCAGCTGTCTCTTCGGGCCTGAGCTGTTGCCAACTTCGCACACGCCCGTCAACTGTCACAGCAGAACCGCGGCTCTATCTGCACCGCCCCAGGAGGGACGGGGCGGCCCCCGGCCCCCATCACAAGAGCTCAAGGCGGGGACCGTAGCCAAGTGTCCTCAGCCCCCGGAGACCCAGAAGCCAACCCAGCGAGGGGCCGGAACGCTGACGGTCCTGCTCTGGGACGACTCTGCTGACTCGTTAGCACCTGGAGATCCTCAGGGGCTCTCAGGTTGGGTGCTGATCCCCGGGTGGAAGGATGCAAGAAGGAGAAGCTGGAACGAGTGACGCTCAGAAAGGAAGTCAGATAAACACTAGGCGCCTCTGAGTCACCAACCTACAGATGTCACAGGCAGGAAGCACGCTGATGCCCCCCACCCTGGGACAAGTGGGCAGAGAGACCCCAGTGCTCCAGGCACCTGACCTCTGTGGGCACACATGCCCCCAGTGCTTCCCCGGTACTGTGGCCCAGCACCCCACCCTGAAGGCTCTGATCTCCTCTGGGACACGCACGGGGTCAGTGCAGACAGATGCAAACAAGAGATGTAAGTGACGATGCCCACATCACGACGGAGCATGACACAGCTGGAAAGGGGAGGGGAGAAACTCGTTATCAGTGGGTCTTCAAGAGACATGGTTCAAGAGAAAAAATCAAGGTGCATAACCTTGGTATAAGAAGCAGGGAGACAGAGATACAAATCAGCCAAAAAAAAAAAAAAAAGAGAGAGAAAGAGAGAGAAGGAAATCCCACCATTTGCAGCAACACGGATAGAATCAGAGGGCAAACTGCTGAGTGAGAAGAGCCAGAGAGAAGGAAAAATATGGTCCCACCTCGCACACACGGAAAACTTTACAACAAATAAAGAACCCTGAACTCATGGAAACAGAGACTGGTGGTTGCCAGAGGCGAGGGGTGGGAGGGTGGGGAAAGTGGGTAAAGGCGGTCAAAAGGGACAAATTCCCAGTTATAAAGGAAATAAAAATAAATGAACCCCGGGAACACAACACAGACACAGTGACTATGAAATTGAAAGTGTTAGTCGCTCAGTCACGTCCGATTCTTTGCAGTGCCATGGACTGACGCCCGCCAGGCTCCTCTGTCCATGGGATTTTCCAAGGGAGAATACTGAAGTGGGTTGCCGTTTCCTACTCCAGGGGATTTTTCCAATGCAGGGGTCAAACCCAGGTCTCCTGCATGCCAGGCAGATTCTTTACTGTCTGAGCCGCCAGGAAAGCCCAGAAGACGGTGACTAGAGTTATCTAACAATGCCGTGTGCATGCTGCAAAGCTGCTCGGACAGTGAAACTTAAAGACGATCCCAAGAGGGACTTCCCTGGCGGTCCAGTGGTTGACACTCTGTGCTTCCACTGCAAGGTGTGGGTTCAGGCCCTGGTTGGGGAACGAAGATCTCACACGCCATGAGGTGTGGCCGGAAAATAATAAAAAATTAAAAAAAAAAGAAGATCCCAAGAAATGTTGTAACTATGTGTAGTGAGGGATGTTAACTAGCCTTCCTGCCCGATCATTTTATAATGTACACATGTATGGTGTCATCACGTCCTATGCCTGGAATGAACATAACATTGCATGTCAATTGCATCCCAATTTAATGAGAAGATCTGTGTGCACGTACACTCGTACCTGGGAAAGCTGCGCCTAGAACTCACTGGGGGCCAAGACGCTGGCTGCGTCTACGGACTGTAACTGGGGGAGACAGTGGGAGGAGGGGGCTTCCACCATGTGCCCTCCTGAGCCTTTGCAATCTCAGATCTCCAAAATGTGTTACCTTTTAAAACGTATTCAGATTTTAAACGGAAGGGAATAAAAAAGATCTCCACGGAGGGACGCTGAGATAATCACGAGTCAATGAAGCTTGCTGACAGGGTGTCCAGGGTGCATCAAGGATGTTCACCTCTTTTCTTTCCTTCAGAAAATCAAACCGAAGGAGCAGGCTGCTGCCGGTTTTGAGGGCGTCCCCCCCCACGGTTTCCTGGAGCCCCTTCCGTTTAGGGAGGAAACGCCCGGAAGACACAGCCGACCACCTGGAGGTCCGCAGCAGGCGCTTTGGGGCAGCGGCTTCCGCCTCCGAGGGAGCACTTCCGGGTCAGCCACGCGCCGCGGGCGCACAGCCCCGCCACGCCCTAGTCAGCCCGGCGTGGAGCGGAGATGCGCTCCGAGGCCTGAAGGCGCATGCGCTGCTGTTCTTCCTACGGCGCACACACGCTCCTGGGCCCGTCTCCTTCGAAAGCTGGAAAGCAGAAAGGCAGCCGAGGGGCCGTGGGCGCTGCTTCACGCACACGGCGTCGCCCGCGCACGCTGCCTGCGCCCGCTCACCGCGAGCATCGGCCGCTCGGCCAGGGCCGCCCCGTCGGCTTGCCCCGGATGTGCACCGCTCACTGCGGGCCCGCCAGGCACCGGCGGCCGGACCGCGGCTCCCGGGGCCCAGCCCGCGCAGCTGAGCCGGCAGAGGCGCCGGGCTCGGCCCGTCCCGGCTGGCGCTCACACGGTCACTCTGTGCGGCCCGCCCTCGCGCTCCGCGGCAGCCTCCGACTCTCACGAGAAGTACCCCAGGCAAGGCTGACTCGCCCTCACGCTTCCTGAAGGGGCCTCAGATACCGCGATGCGGATGACCGCAGCGATAACGACGCCTGGGAGCCCGGCGTTTCCCATCAGCCTCCGAAGAGCGAGCTAAGATCCAGCTCCTGATCGGCGGCTCCCACGCGCAGCCTCCGCCAGTGGGGATGCCCTCGTTTAAGGCTGCGCTTCACACGCGCGCTGCTGGGAACCGTTTACAAATGTTTTAACTTATGCCCCTTGCCATGGTCACCGATTTCTGGAAATCTAGCCTCGGAAAGCCATAAAAAGAAAAAGAAGGAGAAAGGGAGGGAAGGGACGGGAAGCTACATCCATGCAAACGTCCACTGGGCAAAATCACGTCCAGTGGCCGCGGCATGCATGTAGTTTGGCCGGCAAAGATTTTTATTCATTTTATTCCCGTGACCTTGAGAACTTTCTGCAGTGTTACGTTCGTTTGATAACTCGGACTAAATCGATGCCACCTCATGGCCTGATGAGACTGAAGGACTCCGGGCCACCCAAGGCCCCCAGGGCGGGTGTCCGAGCTGGACAGCCCACGCCCCGCACCCATTCACTCCCAGCTGTGTGTGCCCAGGAGCTCAGTGACCTCTCTGGCTCGGTTTCCTTACTGTCCAAGGGGCACAGTGACATTACCAACCTCGCGAGGCTGCCGCAGCATCCAGTGAGCTAACGAAGGTGGAGAGAGCTCTCAGCAAGCCCTTCTCCGCTGCCCTCATGGTGAAAACTGCGGCTGGGCCATCATCCCCATCTGTCCCAGGATAGCCGGTGCACCTTCCACCCCAGGGCGGCCCAGACGCAGCTCACCTGCGGATCACCATAACGCTCCGCGCCGGCTCCAGGTGATGCCGAGGAGGAAAGGTGACCAAGACCGCAGACCCAAAGTACAGTCAGGTGCCCCTCACCCCATCATCAGAACGGCCATCGTCAAACAGCCTGCAAGCAAAACATGCTGGAGAGCATGTGGGGAAAGGGAGCCCGCCTACACTGCTGCTGGGATGTAAACTGCAGCCACTGTGGAGGAGAGTAAGGAGGTTCCCCGGAAAACCACAGACAGAACCATTTATGGTCCAGCAATCCCACTGCCTGGCATGTATCTGGAGAACTCATTCAAAAAGATACATGCCACCCTCCGTTCACAGCAGCACCATTCACATGGAAGCAACTTAAGTGTCCACGAGACCCAGAGGTTTTCACACAGACTGGAGTCAGACAGAGAAAGACAAATATCGTGTGACATCACTTATATGTGAGATCTAGCATGTTATACAAATGCACTTATTTACACAACAGAAACAGATTCACAGAGATGGAAAACAAACTTATGCTTACAAAGGCGAAAGGCGGGGAGAGGGATAGATTAGGAGCTTGGTATTAAGAGATACACATACATAAAATGGACAACAAAGATGGGGAGTACATTCAATATCTTATAACCTGCAACAGGAAAAGAATCTGAAGAACGGTAAATATATATTTATAGCGGAGTCACTTTGCTGTCCGCCCGACACTAATACAACACTGTAAACCAGCTATACTTCAATAAAAACCTGCAGCTGTTTTTGTTTTGGAGAAAAACTCTATATGTAATTGACATTCACATTTTCTCCAAAATAAAGGGAAGGGGCCAGAGGCTGTAGACCACGTGCTGTGTCTGCTCTGCTGTTTGTGGAAAGATAGGGAGCCATGGATCTGAGCCCACAGGAGAGGATGCAGAGTGGGCGCCAGTGGGCTGGGGGGGCGGTCATCCACGGGGTAGGGGAGGAGAGACGGCAGAAACCAGAGTGGGCCACAAGGCCCCGCCTGGGTCTGCCGGGACTACCCACCCTCCGGCCAGTGCCCTGCGCGGGGCCGGCCGGGCCCCAAGGCGGCCCTTGCAGACCGTGGCCCACACCTTGGGCACGTGGCCCCCACAGGTCCTGTTCCCCCTGAGGCCCGGGCTCGAGACCCCTCAGAGGGCTTGGGGGAGCAGGAGGCAGAGGGGGACCTGTGGCCTGCCGCTTCACGCGATCCGTTGAGGTTGGAATGACAAAAGATGCTTCCTCTCCCGGGCCTTGTCGCTGGGTGGACGGGGCGGCCCAAGCACTGTGGGCCCCGCTGCCTGGCGTGGACACGGCAGTGACCACCATGGACTTCCGCCCCTGCAGTGGGGTCTCCCCAGAGCCCCCAGCTGTAGGCCTGACCTCCGCTGTCAGCAGCACGGCTGTTACTGACACTGTGTGACCACCGCTCCCACTGCAGCTGGGAGCCCTGGAGCACGCCCTCGACGTCGGAGCAGGCCCTTCACAGGCGCGTCTCCGAGACCGTCCTCAAGAGTCGAGAGGACTCCCGACGGCTGAGCTGGCAGGCAAGCCTTACAGTCCTCTCTCCATGGCCCGGGGGGCAATGGAGATGCCTGTGGGCCTGGCCTGGGTCCCGCCATGGCGGGGATGGACCCCCGAGTGGACCCCCAATCTGGCCGCTCTCCCCACCCCGTCCACCCTTCCCTTCCCGGGGCCTGGCCCCAGCCACCTCTCCCGAGCCCCCGCCCCAGGCCTGAGCCCCCAGCAGACATGGGGGGCAGCTGCCCACAGGCCCAGGGGTGCCCCCGGGGCGGGGCCCCGCCACCCCCATGGAAGGTGGCCAGCCTCCTGCATCCGTTACGGCCCCGGGCCCGGCTCTGCCCACCACACGGCAGTGATGGACAGTTTGTGAAACACCCCGAGTTTGCGGTTGACCAGAATTCTGAAATAATTCCATTGAGACCGGAATTCATGCAATGTTCTGTATCCTGATGTGGTAAAGGGGGCAGCCCACGGGGGTGGGATGGGGGCAGGGCTTGCGAAGGCTAGGGATGTGAGGCAGCCTCCAGGCCCTCGGGGGGGGGGCTCCCGCTGCCCCCCCAGCCCGCGCCCACAGGCTCCGGAAGGCCCATCTGACAGGAGCGGAACCCTGATAAGCGCCACCTGACCAGGAGGCCCGGGGCAGAGACCAAGGCACAAGTCGTCAACAACCTCCCCCGCCCCCACCGCAGAGCAGGGGCAGGTGGGGGGGGGGGCGCGGGCAAGGAGAGCTAGACGGGGCCACGGCCAGAGAGGGCAGGCCCTGGCTCCCTGACCCGCAGCACCGGGCCCCGGGCCCCCAAGCGCGAAGATGCTGAGATGAGAGGCCAGGGAGCATGGCGGGGGCTGGCTCCAGAGACCCCCTCGGCCTGGAAGCTTCCCACGGCTGGTGGGGGCTGCCTGAGCCTCCGAAGCAGCGCTGGGCCGCAGGTGGCCGGGCTCCTCCAGGCCCTGTGGGTCCTCGGCCGAAGGCCCACTGGCAGGCTTAGTTTGCTGCCGGAGTAACCGGGTTTCCATCTTGAAATCTGAGTCCACTCCTGAGCTGTATTCCCAGCTTTGTTCTGGAAGCTCTGAGCCCCAGCCCCCAGCCTCAATCTCTTAGGGACCGTCTCCTGACTTTTAAAGGTGGAAAACGAATTCAGCTTTCCATAACGATAATAACATTCTGCAAGAGAAGACAAGATGATCCACCAGAGCCCAGGCTACACGCGGCCGATCAGGGCTGGGAGGATGCAAAACCAGCTGGGGCAGCGTCTTCAGAGCAGCCCTGGGCACCCGCGGAAGCTGGAGCCCACCCCAGGCCCTGGGAGATGGGTGTGGAAGGATGGGCAGAGACAGATCGCTGCAGAGCCATGAAACTGCGGGTCCTGTCGTGTGGGCAGAGAGTTCCTTGCAGGAAGTGCAAGTGCCGACAAGAGTTTTCCTCTGGGAGGGACGCTGGCAACTGGGCGCTGCTAGCAAGGTGGGAGCGCCCACCTTTCCTTTCCACCCCTCTCGGCTGCTTGAGTGTTTACCGTGAGCAGGTATTATTATTACTTCCACAATTTCTAAGACAGGAAGCGTTTTTTAATGACTGAACACAAACCAGTGCAGTTGACCGTGTCATAACATCATAGCTCGAACCTACAGGAAGCCCGGCGAATCACACCTGTCTCCATTTAGGAAAGAGGGGGACAGCCTTCCCAGGGCAGCCTGCTGGGGGCTGGGCTTTAGAGAATGAATAGGAGTTTCTCCAGGCGGACTAGGAGGGACCCGTCTTCGCGGACCAAGGAAATCAGTGGCTGTCGCGGTCACTGGATAAGGTTTCATGGAGTTTATGGAGGGCTGGACCTCTGCTGGACCTTGGAGGAGAGAAAGAGTTTCAGTGAGAGAGGCGTCAGGGGGTGGGCCTGGGACCAGCAAGGACCAGACCGAGGAATGAGCCTGTCGCATGTCAGGGAGGCCAGCTGAGGCCCAGGGAGGTCATCTCCCAGCAGCTGTCCCATCGCCGAGCCACAGCCTCCAGGAGACCGCAGGGCAGATCCAGAGCAGGTACCACAGCCCTGGGGACGTCCCCAGGTCCCTCAGGACCTGGCCCAGAGCTGCCACCTGGAGTCCAGGGGGCTGCCTCAGGCACTGTGCCCACGGGGCACCCGCGGGCTCACAGCGGAGCCTGGGCCAAAGGCGCTGGTTGTTGCAGAGGCCTGAGCAATGCTCCTGCTGGGAGCTGGTCACAGCGCCCAGATCCCTCTGGGAACCGCACTCACCATGTGGGACCCTCAGCCGACCCTCCCTAACCTCCAGTTTCCCTCCAGGCAGTGGAGAAGACCCCGGGGTGTGAGGCTTGAGTCCCCACACAGGCCCTGCCTGGAGCAGACTGCCGGCGTGGACCAGCCCCTGTCTAAGAGCTCCTCCACCGCCAAGCTCGCTCGGTCTGCAGAGAGCTGAGGACGGCGGCTCCCGGACACCCCGAGGTGACAGGGAGGCCCGCGAAGTGTGGGAGGGGGCCAGGCGGGTAGCACCTCACCTGCTGGGAGGGCACCACGCTGCTTTGCCCTTGTTGGAACCGCCACCCCCTCAACAGAACTCCTCCCGGCGGCCGGCACAACCCCGACGGCCCAGGACGTCTGCGCGGGAGACAGTGAGCTCATTTCCCGGGCAGGGGCTCCCTCTGGCGGTGACGGGGGGTGGGTCGCAGTCCCCACCAGCCTCGGAGGGCCTCTGGGGCACACCTGGACCTCGCTCACGGCTCGGGCTCAGGGCCCAGCCGCCCGACTTTGCGGGGGGAAATCAGGCCCCGACGGCAGAGCAGTCGCTTCGTCCAGAGCCCCAGAACCCGTCCACGGGAGAATGACAAGAAGCCGACGGGAGTCCAGAGGCTGCCCTGGGGGGAGCGGGAAGTGGAATGCCAGCATTTATTGAGCACCTGGTCTCCCATGACCCCTATTAAAGAAGAAATTATTCCAGAGGCCCCGACATCGGGGGGTCTTGCAATGGCGGAAGAGATGGGGCACTCAGCACAGCCCAGAGAAGGGAATTTACAGGCAATGAGCGGGTGTGGGCAGTGGGTGGCAATGACTAAGCGGAAGCACCACCGGGCGGGGTTCTGGTCAAACCAACCTCCCCAGAGCCTCGCTGAAGGCAGGCCAGGTGAGCGGACGCCAGCAGCGGGGTGGCGAGCGGCGAGGAGCCCATCAGATACACAGGGTGGGGGGTTGCAGCTAAACAGACCTGGCAGGATTCCTGATAAGCCTAGACAGTGCAGAGAGGAACACAGAAGCCCGAAGGTCAAGGCCCAGGGGAGAAGAGGGCTCAGAGGAGCCGGGTCAGACTCTCGTCGAGGAGAGGGGCCCCTTGTCGGGTGTCGCCCCCCACAGCAATCCTGGGCACCCCATCGTATGTGTGGGATCTGAGGCTCCGGGGCCGGGCACCCAGGGGAGTCTGGCACCTGACGAGAGGGGCTCAGTTCCCTGGGAAATGGCAGCTGAGTCACAGGGCGTCTGACCAGCCGTCAAATGTTCCTCTTACAACAGACCCCACCCAGGGCTTACTGCGGACCAGGGCCTGCCCCGTCAGCTCCTCCGAGCCTCACGCCGACAGGGACTCTGCGTCAGCAGGGAGCGTTACCCCATTTCCCAGGTGGAGATGTGAAGGCACAGGGCAGCTGAGCGGTGGCAGAGCAGCAACGCAGCCCAGCATCCCGCCTGGGGCTCACGGCCCTCTGGCCCCCCCCTGGAGACAACCTGCACCCCCATCAGCGGAGGGCCGGTGTCACTTGCCTCAGTAACGAGCACCTGGAAAGGGATGCTATGCCACTGAGTCTTAGCCTTATGTGCCCTCGGGTCTGTCCCCAGAGCCCCCCACCCAAATCAGGGTTTCTCTCAAGTCACCCCTGACTCTCCTTCCCAGCAGTGGGCACGGCTGCTCTCTGGGGACCACCCCAATACTCGAGAGCAGCCCAGAGCTTTGCAGGGGCCCCTGTCTCGGGCCAGGTCAGGTCAGGGGTGGCTGCCAGTGTTGGGCGGGCAGCAGCTCATAGCGGCCATTCCGCAAGTCCCTGCCACCAGCCTGGCCCCCGGCCTGCCTGATGGACACGTGGCCCCAGAAGGGCCGCTTCTCCTTCCCAGGATCCTGTTCCCATGGAAGTGAGCGACACCCCCTCCCCAGGTCTGCTGTGGGGGCTGAGCGGGTAAGCCCTGCACAAGCGAGGGCAGGGGGCACCCCCGAGGGGGCACACGGGCCTCCTGGTGCAGCCTTCGAGCCCTCCTGTGGGGACCGATGGGCTTGCGGGGGCTGGCACTGCGGGCTGGGGGTGTCCCGGGGCAGAGGACACACAGCGAGGGTCTCTGGGTCAGGACATCCTGGTGCACTCCATACACATGGCATCGAGAATGGACCTCAGACTTGACCCAAGAGACACTAACAAGAGACAGAGTGACCTCTGAGGCCAAGCAGACACACGCGCTGGGACGGGCTTGAGTCAAGCTCTGCTGGGACCTGCAACTCAAAAGCCTGATGCCCTCCCCAGAGACACACACAAGTCAGTCACAGCCGCCTGTCCAGACTCCTGCTTACACACTTCATCTCCTAACACGGGTATGATGGGGTCTGTTGTCTGGGTCAGGAAATGGGTGGGAAACTCCCGGGTGACTTGCAGAACCCAGACGGAACCCCAGAAGGCTGATGGTCCCTCTTTCAACCACCCAGCTGCCGCCCACAGTCCGGGAAACAAACAAAGGCCCGCGCCTCCCCTCCCCGGCAGAGGCTGGGCCAACAGCCACCCCAGGGTGTCAGGGCTAAGGACCCTCAGACGCCGGCTTGTGCAGGAAGACGTCAAGCCCAGAGGGAAGGGACCTGCCCACGGATGGGGGGTGACCCAGAGGGAAGACTTGGTTCAGAGCACTCAGTGCTATCTGCAAGGATTTATTTTCTAGTTTCTCATCTTCTGAAAGTCACAAAGGGTCTTGTCTACTTCCTTAGGCACCGGTCCCCAGTGCCTAAAACCCTGCCTGACACAGTGATGACAGCTGTGAAATGAATCGACAGGGTGTCCACTGGATCCCTGCACGCAGCTGCAGGGAGGCACGGCCCAGCACTCAGGGATCTCCCGTGAAACCCCCTGCAGCCCTCAAGGCCCTGTGGTTCGAGACCCTTCCCTCCACTGGCCCCTCCTCTCCTGATTGTCAATCTTTCCCTCCCCGGGACCTCCTTCCTCCCCTCCAGCATTGAAAGGGGCTCCTGTCTTTATCATCTTAAGATGGATCTTTCTGATTCCACCTCCTGAATGAAAGGCAACGAGGGGGCTGGAGTTGGCACCTGCAGACCCTCCGGAGGGGGGACCGCTCCCCTCACCATGCCCCATCCGCCGGCTCTCCCTGCAGCCCACCCGGGCTCTCTGTTCACACGTTTCCCTGCACTTGGCTCTGGTCTGTCGCAGCGACCATGGGACCAGGGACCACAGGGAGGCTGCGAACCTGAAGGGCCAGGTCGGGGGCACCACGGGGGCTCCGCCACGGGAGGGAAGGCCGCCCTTAGCGCCGGCTCAGGCCTGGCCCGGTCTGCAGGCTCCGTCTGCCCTCCGAGCCGCCTCCCTGGCCACCCAGGCAGGTGACCGGTGGGTGCCCAGGTTCAGGCCCCGCCGTGCCGGCAGCAGCCGGTGCAGGGCGGCCGCGGGGGCCTTTCCTGCCCAGGCCGCGGCCCCAACCGCTGGCAGCGCTTCCGGCGGGCCCGCGGCGGGCTGCGCTATCAGCAGGACGCCAGACGCCCGGCCAGGATACTTGTGGTGAAACTGTGAGGGCGCACTCGGCCCTGTGGGGCTTCTCCGTGTCAGCCTCCAAGATAAACGGAGGGGGGGCTGACGCCCGGCCCGCTTCTGCGGCCCCCTTTTCCTCCGCTGGCCCCCTGCGGCCATGGGCCAGCTCGCGGCCCGGCCACGGAGGAGCCGGGCTGGCCCACGGGGGCTGGGCAGTGGCGGCGGATGATGGGCGGACAGCAGGCCGGCCTGGGGGCCTGGACCGCCCATGGCCCAGGGGCACCCACCCGCCACCAGAGGCCCAGGGAGGAGGCTGGTCCGCGACCAGCGGCCGTGTCCTCGTCTAAGGCACCCTGGACCGGCGCAGTCCACCCTCGCCCCTGGCTTAGCAGGGGGCGCCAGGCCCCACCGGCCACGGGGGAAGCCAGGGCCAGGAAGGCGCAGGGCGGCCCGCGGCCCGGAGCTGAGGAAGCGCGGAGCTGGGGCGGCCGGCGCCCAGGCCTCAGCCGGGCCGCGCTCGGGTGATGGACGATCCTGGCCGCCGGCCGCCCTGGCACACCTCTGGTCCAGGCCAGGGGCCGCTCCGGCGCGCGCCCCTAGGTGGCGCCCTCGCCTCCAGGCCGGGTGCGGCCTTGCGCATGCGCGAGCCACCCCCACCCCAGCCCCCGCGGCTGCGCTCCCCGCGGGCCCTTTGCGCCTGCGCACTCGACCCCGGACTGGGCGTTCCGCGCGGTCCGCCGGCCCGGCAGAGGGCGCCCTCCGGAGCGAGCCCTCGGCCTCGGCCGCGGCCCCGAGGTTCTTCCTCTTCCTGCTCCGCAGTGAGGGATTTACCCGAACGCAGCGAGCGGGAGGCGGGAGGCGCCGCTCGGCCTCCGTCCGAGGCGGGGCGGGGTCGCGGCAGCCCGCTCGGCGGCGGCCGGCCCCGTTGCCCGGCCCGCGGCGGACGGTGAGGGAGAAGGGCTCGGGGAAGACGCCCCGGAGGGCGGGCAGGACCTCACTGGGCGGGCGTGAGGCTCCCGCGAGGCACCGTCCGGCCTGGGCCCGCGTCTCGTGCCTGGGAGACAGCTCGCTCTCAGCCAGTCAAAGCTGAGCGTGTCTTCCCTCACTGCCTGCCCTTCCCTGACCTTGGGTGAAGCCCGTCCCGCCTGGGCTCTTACCGCGCTGCCGCTGTACCCCGCTCCCTGGATTCCCTGCTGCCCGGGGCCTTGGCACGCGCTCTGCCGTCTTAGGGAGCTTCCCCCCGGCCATCCCGCCCGGGCTCTCCTGTGCGCCCTCCGAGGGCCTGGCAGTGACTGTCCGTCACTCACCGCCCTCCACACGGCCTCCGCTCCAGTGTCGACTTAGCGCCCCGGTAATCCACCCTGCTCCACATGGCTCTGGGGCCTCACCCGGGACAGGCCGCCTTACCTTTGTGGCATCAGGGTTCCCAGATGTAAAATGTAACCTATACTTGCTCCCAGGAGCAAATCCATTGTGTAGTGGATAAAAAGCACTTGATGAAAGTACTATCCCCAAAGTTAAGAAATAAGTTATGAGAGATTTTCAGCGCAACAACACCCAAGTTCACAGTCCCAGCTTTATTGCCACTTGGTCACACGCGCTTAAAAAAAACACACACGCTTGTAAAATACGCACACATCAGGAATTAGGAGGCCATGAAACAAGGGGCTTACACGTGCCAAAAATATCCTAGGATTCAGAATAAAACCAACTGAAAAACTTGGTTCAAATCACAGACACTTTGTTTTTCATGACAAATTTTGCTGTTTTAAAGGAATATTTTAGGGACAAAAACAAAGCTTCTTGTGTTGTCTGAGGCAAGGCCTGACTTCTGTCTTCCTAGAAAGCATTTTGCAAAATCCAGAAGCTGGCCTGAGCAGGCCTTGCCGTTCACTCCCAAGCCTGCCCTCGGCAGACCTACAGGGCATCCAGGATGTGGTCGATCTTGCTGACCAGCTCCTGCCGCTTTCCCGAGATGAGTTTCTCGTTCTCGATGTACGTGTCTTTCTTGAGTTTGCCAGCCACCAGCCGCTCGGCCTCCACCGCCGATTTCAGGACCAGCTCCTTGACCTGCGCGTCCAGCTTCTGCATTTCGCTCACCTGGCGGGGCAAGAGCAGGGAAGGGTCGAGAGCGTCCCCGCACCACCTTCAAGGCTCCCCATGAGCCCTGGCCTTCAGTCTCCGGCCCCGGGGAGCCAGGCCTTTCAGCACCGCTGCCCCAGCCGTGGAGACCGTGAGCATCACGTGTGAAAACACAGGAGTCCCTGGCACGGTGCTGGGCACACGCAGGCGCTGTGAGCACCGTCCTCGTCCCTCCCACTTCCGGGCGGGGCCGGGGACCCTGTCAGGCAAAGGACCGACAGCAGGGGCGGGCAACGTGCGTGACCACCGACGGGGTGTCAGGCTGAGGCCTTTCCAGCCACGGTCATTCGACACTTGGCGAGCATCTGTGAGCCACGGTGCCAGGCTCTGGAAAACAGCAGAGGAGACAGACAGGCATCCCGCCCGCGGGAAGCCGACAGCACACACTTGAGGACGTGAGTAAGCGGGTCAGAAAAGGCAGGTGCGCTGGAGAGAACAGCTCAGGGTGACCGGAGGGGGCAGGTGGTCAGGGGCTCGGCCCCACCCCGGGCTTGCCACACGCACACACTGACAGGCTTGACACCCACGACGGCTGCGAGCTCCGCAAGGACAAGGCAGCTCCCCCACCCCCAATCTAGACATGCGGACACTGAGGCACACGGTAGGTAGCTGGCCAGGTTCACAAAGTGTGAATCAGAGCCTGGATCCAAGCCGCCATTCTAAGTCCGTGCTCCTCCCCACAGCTCGAGCAGCTGGAGGGGCAGCTCTCCACACCCGCCACGTGGACAGTGCTGCGCAGGCCCCGAGACCCCAGCTCTCACAGCCCCAGGGGGCACACACAGCACGAACACACGATGGGTGTGCTTCCCCACAGGCCGGAGGCGAGCCAGGGTGTCCTACACCGCCGGCTACGGGGACCGAGGCAGGAACGAGCCGGGTGCTCGGCGGCGGCAGGAACTCACTTTGTCGCACAGGTCGGAGCCCTCGGTCTTCAGCCGGGACTGCAGCAGCGCCACCTCGCTGGTCAAGGCCTTGTGCTCCGTCTCCAGGCTCTTCTTGCCACTGTTGAGGGTGGACACGTCTCGGGACTGTTTGTACCTGTTGACCGTCTCGTCAAAGTGACGGTAGAGGCCTAGTCTCCTGTTGACCAGGGTCAAGACCTGCTCCGTGATGCAGGCCACCTTCATCCTGGCCTCCGCAGCCGGGTCCTGGGGAGAGACGGTGTGTGACGGCCTCCGAGCCCGCGCCGACCCCACTTCCCAGGAGCACCCCCCCAGCCATGCAGCCAGACGCACAGTCGCTGGCGCCAACGCCGGGCAGCTGAGCAGTGGGCGGCACGGGGCTGGGAAGACGAGGCAGATGGTCACAGGCAGGCCCGGCAGGGGAGACAGACAGGGTGAAAGGCATGCTATCGCCAGGGGCCCGTGAACGGGCAGGGAGGTGCTGAGGGAGTGAGAGCCTGGCTCGGCCGCGGCCTCCAGGACCTTTACTGCCTCTCCCTCCCACTCAGCACCTCCAAGTGTTTCCAGGGCCTGAGGACGAAGCCCAAGCTCCTCGGCCACCACAGCCCTTTAGACGTGGTCCCGCACACTCCCCAGAACCTCTCACCACGGGCCTTCTGCAGAGAGCAGTGGACAGTGATCCAACAAAACAACACTGAATTCAACCAACCAACCAAGGGAAGCTTTCTCTTACAGTGGACAGCCAACTGCTAAGGTAAAAGGCCCCGTAGTTTTTCAGTGACCACAACTGGTAACAGATTCAGACGAGAACCAATAATGAATACCATTAACTAATGGTGAGCGTATACAGTATTTATATTGCCTCAAACACACTGCGTATTAATTGCAAAGAGAAAAACAGTAACTTTTTGGTGAAGAAACCAGGCAGGCACCAAGTCATTCAAGAAGTCACCACCACTAACCCTGGACCAGCTGACAGCAGGTGCCTCCTGACATCACGCACCACAGACACGGCACCAGTTTATCACGCTGTCACCAAAAATACCTAATGGGAATTCTCAGGGAGAACCGTGAGAAACCTAAAGCACAAACATGGCCAATTAAAGGAGATCAAGGAAAGATGACAACTAAATGCAGTGCACCATCCTCAACAGCAGGCTCAAGTATGAAAAAGCCCCGCTCTGGAAGCCGCCCTTCGGGCAGGCGGCGCAGGGCCGCGCGCTGGTCTTCATCTCGGGACACGATGTTCCAAGGGCAATCCGTGTGCTCCGGCCACTGCAGGCGGCGCCCACGGGCTGCACACACACCTGAGCACGCACGTAAGCACGGCACCTCCCTCTCAGATGGTTCAGGGAGAAAATGACAGGCAGGGGCCAAGTGTTAACTGTTCCGTCCGCGTGAAGAGGGCACACGCCTTATTTTTACTGTTCTTGCAAAATGTCTACATGTAGAATTATTTTAAAACTCGGCAATTTTAAATTAACGAAAGAATAAGCAGTTTTTACACCTTAGGAAATGGGCATATGTCATCATAAAACCTGGACTCAACCCTTCCATGTGACAGGGCTAGCTGGCCACTGTCTGGCATACCCCCACCCTGGGCAGCCTGGGGGTTCATGGAACCAGCGGGACCAAGGTCCTTGTTCAGAACCCCAGGCCCCCTGAAGGACCCCCTGCCGTCTGCACGCTGCCCCCTCTGCCAGACAGCCTCCCACCCCCTGCCCGGTCGGGTGCCTCACTCCAGAGCGCGCACTCTGCCCACCCCCTCTCCGAGGCACCCACCACCCAGCAGCATGCTGCCCCCGCAGCATCACACGCCCACGGTGACAGCAACAGGAGGCGGGGCTCCGAGGTTAAGGATCAGCCGGGGGTGCGGGCGGGGGGGTGGCCCAGACGGACGCAGGGCAAGCGCGGCACGCCAGCGGCCGGGCGGTACCTTGGTGATGGAGAAGTCCAGCCTGACGTAGACGATGACGGTGAAGAAGAGGATGCAGAAGGTGGCCACCACCAGCAGCGGCTCCTGCAGCATGAGCACCTTGTTGAAGGTGTAGTGCACCTGGGGACCAGGAAGGCTGCTGGCCGAGTCCACCCGGACTCAGAGCCCCGGGGGCAGGCCCTCTGCCCGCCCCGCGGCTGCGCTCGGGGCGCAGGCGTGCGTGCCTACCACGATGTCCTGGATGTGCTGCTCCACCAGGTTCTTCTTGTGGGCCACGATGACGGGGCGGCCGAACGTGTCCAGGTAGGTGTGGTGCAGCTCGTCAGGGCCGCGGCTGACCTCGTAGGGGCTGTCGACCTGGATGTTCCTGGGGGAGACGGTGAGGCAGCCTGACAGACCGCACTCCCCAGCTGGCTCCCAGCGAGCCCAGTCCTACTCCACTCCGCTCCCCGCCCGGCACGGGTTCCCCCTGGCCCTGAGACCACCAGCCCACTGCCAGAAAGGCCTGCGTGTGAGCACGTTGTGCCCCCGTGCCAAGGGCAGGTGGCCCTCTGAGGGCCCACTGGTTTCCGCCACCTGGACCCATGGAGGTGCTGGGCTCTGTCCACCCCATCCTGAGCTAAGGCCGTCTTCTGCGAGATCCCTCACCCTTCCAGAGTCTTTGCTTTCTGCTTAAACCGGCCAAAGACAGCTCCTCTGTCCATCACATAGAACCTGATACACCATCTCAGACCTTGCCCTCCTGAACCTGGTGTGACCAGCCCAGACAGGACAGACTGTCCCCACTGTCCTTCCCCTTGCAAGGAGCAGAGCACAAGCAACCTGCCTGCCTCAACTCTGCGTTCTTTCCTGCTGGGGGCACCCGCCGGCCTCGGGCCACCGCCCAGGCCTGCTGTGGATGCCCCCAGTTAAACCACCAGGAGCCCCTCCTCTGCGCCCTGCAACCCCGCAACCCCAAGGCACCAAGAGGGCGGGGCCAGGAGGGAGGGCACACTCACTTCGCCCCTTCCGGCAGGATGATCTTCACGGTCAGAGAGTCTATGACCTGCTCATCAAACACGTGGTCCACCAGCCTCATCTTCAACGCATACTGGTCTCCTAAGGGTCGTGCAGACGCAGCGGTGAGTGGTTCGTGTGTGCCCGTCCAGCAAGTATTAGAGCCCAGGCCCTGAGCACCACATGAGACCCTGGCCACCACCAAGTGCCCGCCACCAATGAAAGAACACGTCCGCCGACTCTCAATGAAGGAGCGCCCTGCGTCTGAGTGGGCTCCAGAGACAGCTGTCTCTGGAGACACGGAAGCCACCTGTGAGACGGGGTTCCTGACGCCAGCCTTCCTGAGAATGAGAACACACTCTGCCCATCTGATCATCACACACAACAACCCCACATGTAAGAAAAGACAGCCTTTGCCTTTTCCACCCTCTAATTACTGAAGACTGACCCAGGTTATAGAGGTACTCGTAGCTTGGGAGGTTGTAGCCGACGATGTAATGAGTCTTCCACCCGCCAAAGAGTGGGAAGCGAGGCCGAATCTCCATCTCCACGGAGTCATCCAGGATGAGCAGGTGGCTGGTGGACACATTGCCGATCTCGTCGCGGTAGTACACATCCTGGGCCGCAGCGGGAAGGATGGTCTGCAGAGAGCGAGCACACTTTTTTGAAGACTCCAGAAACAGACCCAGAGAAGTATCACCGAGCCCAAGACAGACGTCCTGCCCCAAACTCCTCACCACAGCATTCCGTAAAGAAACCGTCTCCATGTAAACCAGCTCAGGGAAGCCTAACTTCCCCCAACAGGCTTCAGAGTTCTAGATACCTCATCTGCTTCTCGGTCAAGGCTGGCAAATAGCCAGATTCTCATACTACTGTTGCAGATGCTAAAGAATTAGTACAAAGCTAAAAATAACCTGTAAGCTGTTTTGCAAGAAGGGAAACTGAAGATGGAAGAAACCATATCAAATCACCAGACGGTTCATGGTTTATTTACAAAAGGGTTTCTCCAGCTAGTATTTTTTACTAATTTTTTAAAATTTTTACTTAATTTTAAATTACTTACTTCCAAATCTGTAAGCATATTTTGATAATCGAGAGGAAATATAATGCCTTTGTTTGCTCACTGAGCCCTTCTGTATTATGCAGGTACAAGAACACGCTTATAAGCTTTCATTTATAAGACAAAAGAAGATACAAAACTGTATATGCAATACAATCAAATATTTTTTAAAAACCATATTATAAGAAAAAAGAAATATATGTCAGCAATACCAGAGTCTGGTTTTGTTGTTCCTTTTCCCATTATTCCCATTTTCTTTATGAATGGGGCTTTTGGGGGGGGGGGGGTTGCTCTGCTGCCAGTTCCCCGACCAAGGACTGAAGCTGGGCTGTAGTTTTCTAACTAGACAGTCACAGTGCCTCCCAGTGTCCAGGCCCAAGAGCCCACACCTTGAAAGAGCGGACGGAGGAGACCCCACTGTCCGGCTGCCTCTGGTAATCATAGCGCGAGAAAGGCCCTTTCAGCACGGCGCCCGTGTGCTTCAGGTCCACGTTCTCCTCCACGGCGATGTTGCCCCAGTGGGAGACCTCGATGACGCGGGCCATGCTGGTGATGGTCAGGAAGGGGCTGTTGTTCTCAGAATGCACTCTGAATGCGTCCTGGAGAGGAAGGAAGCAGCTTGAGGATGCGAGCAAACAGGAACCAACACTAGCTCACGGCAAACTGACTGCAGACAGCCTACAGCTCCGCGCCAGGGTGGTCAGAAACAGAGCTCCACACTTCTTTAAAAACCTTAAGTCATAAATAAAGAAACACTGCAACGAGGAAATATCCGTATATATAAGAGCTAATGAAGACATAATCTCTCACCAGTGAGCCAGCACATAGCATAAGACTGAGCATGACACACAGAATTACTGGGTTTTTCTCTCCTGGAGAAAAGTTATCTGGGAAAATTCACAGAAGAGATTTTTTAAGCTAATATATTGTTATATAGCTAACAGGTATGTATGTGACAGTCACTCCTTTATGAGCTCTAAATAAACATACCATTTTGTTTACTCTTCAGAACATCATAATGAAGTAAGTACTACTTATCCCCATTTTATAAACAAAAACACCCAGAGGCCCAGCAGTCAGTATCAGGGAATCTTCCTGGTCTCAGATACAAAGAACAGATTGGTGGTTGCCAGAGACATGGGTTGCAGAAATGGATGAACTATCTTCTTTTTAATTTAAATAAACTGAATAAAAAAAATTTTTTAAGGTAAAATGACAAAAGAACCAGAAAGTATCAAATTAAAAAACCTGCACAGCTAAGTAAACTATCAACAAAATGAAGGGTTACCTATGAATGGAAGAAGATATTTGCAAATGACACAGCCAATTAGGGGTTAGCATCCAAGATATAAAAAGAACTTGTACAACTCAACATCAAAAACCAAATGACCCAATTTAAAAATGGGGAGAGGAGCTGAACAGACATGTTTCCAAGGAAGACATTCAGATGGCCAAAGGCAAATGAAAAGACACTCAACATCACTAATCATCAGGGAAATGCAAATCAAAACCACAGTGAGATATCCCCTCACACCTATCAGAGTGGCTGTTACCAAAAACGTAACAAATAGCAAGTGTCGGCAAGGGCGTGGAGGAGGAGCCCTCCTGCACTGCTGGCAGGAATGCAAACTGAGGCAGCCACTACAGAAAACAGTGGGGACTCCTTAAAAATTTAAATTTAAAGGGGAGATTCCTTAAAAAATTGAAAGCTCTACTACCGCATGACCCAGCAATTCTATTTCTCAGTATTTATCCGAAGAAAATGAAAACACTAATTAGAAAAAATACCCGCAACCCTGAAGTTCATAGCAGCATCATTTACAATACCCAAGATATAGAAGCAACCTAAGTGTCCATCAGCAAATGAGCCGACACAGACGTGAGGCGCACACTCAGAGGAACACTGGTCAGTCAGGAAAGAACGAAACCTTGCTGTCTGTGACAAGAGGGCACACATCTAGAGGGCATTACCTAAGTCAGATATTGCTCAGTGAGGACAAACACTGCATGATTTCACTTACATGTAGAATCTAAGAGACAAATGAACAAAGGAAATAGAGTCTCAGAAACAAACAGGAGGTTACCAGAGGGGAGGAGAGGGGGGCTGGAGGAGGAATCAGGTGAGGGGTACTGAGAGGACAACGCTCAGTCGCAGAATTTGCGGGGCTTTCGGTCAGCAGCTTTAGTATCTTTGTATGGTGACATATCACAGCTGGACTTTCCGTGGTGGTCATTTAGAGATGCACAGAAATATTGCATCACTACATTGCATAACAGGAACTAATGAAGTGCTGTAGGTCAATTAAACTTCAAAAAGCAAAAGACAAATTCATAAAAAGAGAGACCAGATTTGTGGCCCCCAGAGGCAGGGCGTGGGGGTGGAGGGCAGTGCAGGGAAGGGGAATTGGATGAAGGCAGTCAGAAGGTACAAACTTCCAGTGATGACATAAGTCAGTCCTAGGGATGTAATGTATAACATGAAAAATGTAATTACTATTGCTGTACATTACATATGAAGGTTAGGTGAGTAAATCTTAAGAGTTCTCATCACAAGAGTTTCTTCTAATTTTTTCTTTAAATTTCAGAGCCCTTCACCCCATAAACTTTATAAATGAAGAACCACAACTGGAGCCAAGGTCTGAACAGGTGCCTATCTCTTTAACTTTGTATGAGCTGATAAATGTGCGCTATGCTCCTTGTGATAACTGTTTCATGAGGAAGTCAAAATTATTGCGCTGAACGCCTTGAATTTATTCAGGGCAGTATGTCAATTGTATCTCGATAAAACTGGAAGGAAACAAACAACAATAACAAAAAACAAGCAAAATACCTTTCTTTCCCAAAAGTCCAAGAAATGGACAAGATAAGGTGTATTTTAATTCTTATATCTCTGGCTACTTCATTCATTCTATGACTAGATTTTCATAAATCCAACTGAAATATTAACCACATGTGATCGCATTTGATGCCAGTACTGATGAGGGTGTAGGGAGACTGGTAGTCTCATACTGCTGGTGCCATAACAAACTGGCTAAAGTGTTTGAAAAACCATTTGGCAGTACACCACAAGAGATTTTTAAATGTCCACATGCTTTGCTTTGAGAACTTTTTAAAAAATCTACCCTGAGAGCATGGAGCAAAAAAAAGAGGCCGGCTGAGCATTACGCGCAGTGCTCTGAACGCCACGGTGACGCCTCTGCCCGCGACGCTGTGTCTGCTTCTGCCCCAGGTCCCACCTCCTTTCAAAAGTCTTCCTAAGCCCCGGCCTCTACCTGAACTCCCAGGAGGGCAGTGAGCCCCACGGAGTCACTTCTCAGCAGGTTTGAAATCCTGGGGTTGATTCTACAAAGGGCCCTGGATTCCCACCCAAGCCTCTCCACGAGCAGTCCCTCTAGGACTCCAGAGCAGACACGTGCTGCAAGGGCCCACCTGACTGTAGGCAGGGATGTCGCGGAAGGGTCCATAATCCAGGAGGTCCTCGGAGCGCGTGGGGTTCCCCAACTTGGTGTAGCTCTCCACATTCCGGGAGGCGAGCTTCACACGCATGGTCTGCGTCTTGGTTGGGTAGGGAGAGTAGAAATAATGGTTCCCCTCAAACACCACGAACTGTTTCTCAGACTGGGTGATCTGGGTTGGGTATGGCTGAAGCACGTGGGTGTAAACGGCTTCCACGATGACGGAGATCTTGGCCCCAGGATCAAGAGCCGCTGGGAGCTTGACTGTGAAGAATCTCCCGCTGCAGGAAGAATGAGGAAAACAAGAGACCAAGACACTGAAAAAGGAATAGCTCAAAGTCACAGCGATATTTTGTGCCAAGGTAACACCACTTGCCTCTAAGAGATTACCTTCAACCTATCCATTTAAGCCTTTTAAGACAAACGTCCAGGGAGTTCCCTCGTGGCCTAGGGGTTAGGTTCTGGGCTTCCACTGCAGTGGCTCAGGGAAGATCCCGCAAGCCATGCAGTGTGGCCAAAGAAACCTCAAACAAAATAAAAACAACAAATGTCTACATGTTCATCTCAAGGTTGTTTATAAAAGAGTGTCAAAAAACCCAAATGTCCAACAATAGGTTAAGTGTTGAAAACACCGCAGTGGAGCCACACAACAGAATGCTGGCCGACACGAAAAGACGCTCACAGGTGTGCTGGCCGAAACAGCCTCTGCAACGCTGAGCAAGCGCCAAGCCACTCTCGTTAGGATTCCAACCCTGGCGTGATAACCTGCAACCAGAGGAGGCAAGACAGAGACATTCTGACGGTCACCTTACCTTTTACCCTTAATTTTGGTTTCTCTTACTTCCAGACTGTTCTCTTCCTCATCCTCTCCCTTCACCTGCAACAGGACAAAGGAAGTTACTCTTTCTTGTCTTTTAGCCTCTAAATTTTGAGTCAGCAATTAACTAACTGCCTCAGAATGTCCACATTAAAGAATTCCAGCTGCCAGACTTTGTGAAGATTGAATACTGGTTTCAGTAACAATTTTTTCAACCAAAATACAGGAACACTTCAAAAGGCTGACTTTTGCACTGAATAAGCTGTATAATATGCTCCATAAAATCATAGTATTTCCTGAATGATAAAATGCACACACACACATTAAAATTAAGGCTGGAAAGTTTTTTTTCTGGAGGTTTTTTTCTTCATTTACACTCAAATATGCATGGGGAGAAAACCCAGCCATTCATTGTTATAGCAGAAAAGTCTAATGCATTAATGGAAACACAGAAGAAATTAACAGTGGTGCAAGCAGCGGCACGGCACACCCCTCATCCTTCCCTGCGGCCCAGCGTCCAACCGCGAAGAGGATGCCACCCCCAGCGGGCTTCAGGGTCCTTCTGAGGAGGAGCAGCCATCTCCAGTCAGATTAGGAGCAAATGATAAGGAAGACACTTAAAACACCCACCACTGATCTCTTTGCAAACCCAACCTCAACCAAAAGAAAAATATTTAAGACCACCTTTTAGGACTGAAGCAGTGACTCCCAATAGAGCATACAAAGCTATAATGAGAAAGCTATAATGTAGTATCTCAGAAAGCCTAAAAGTTATCATATTATCATCCTCAACAGTCATACAGCCTAACGTGAAGTGAAGTCAATCAGTTGTGTCCAACTCTTTGCGACCCCATGGACTGTAGTCTACCAGGCTTATCCGTCCACGGGATTTTCCAGGCAAGAATACTGGAGTCGGTTGCCATTTCCTTCTCCAGGAGATCTTCCCGACCCAGGGATTGAACCCAGGGCTCCTGCATAGGCAGACGCTTTACCGTCTGAGCCACCAGGGAAGTCCAAGCCTAATAAAACACAACCATTTCACTTCTTTGGCTAGACCCTTATCACAATGGGCACATTCTAGTATACTCTATTTATCAGGGTCTCTCACTGTTCAGTTATATGGTGATTTTGTCTTAAGAACCACTCCTCTTCATTTTTAAGTATTTACCAGATTCACTGCCTGAACTAACAAGAGATTAGAGAGGCAAAAGATTTCAAATATAGGATGCAAATGAAAGGAAAAATGTCTTTGGTGGCAAGGAACCACTGGCTCCTAGTCACTGATCGCCACAGTCCCTTCCACCAGCTTCTGAAGTTCTGCATGTAAGGATAAAGATAATTTCCTGAAAAAACTTCAAGCAACCACAGCAAGACTCCCAGTAAGTTGTTGGAAAGTACACATCGTCCTGGTTAAGTTTAACATCCGATTATGTCCCCCACTGAGTCAAAAAAACGACTCTGGATAAATCTGGTGATGGGACCGCAGGTTTTATATTTCTGCAGAATCCTGCTTCAGCACCACCTAGGCCAGAAGAGGCAGTGTGGTGCGCAAAGTCTGGAGTGAAGTCTGAAACAAACCAACCTAAGCCCTGACTTAACTCAGCCCCCAGACTCCAGCCCTCACCTGCGGTTAGAGTGCACATCAAAGGGCCGTTGTGAGAGTTAAGTAAGAATGTCCTTAAAATACCGACCACAACACCCAACACCAGGTAAATTCTCAGTAAGACACCAGTACAGTAACCCCACGCTCTCCAGACATGATGGCCAGATAGTCTCTGCTAAAGTCTCGTTACACTCTGGCAACCACGCTAGGTAGGAGGTGCTTTTTTAATCCATCCTTCCACAAAACTCGAGGTAAAACTGTGTCCTACATCATGGAGGAGGCATGAAAGGGAACAGGAGTCATTTCGGGAGCTGTAAGGCAACTTTACAGCTTCGAGTTCAGAAGTACGACACTGTAACGACTATTTTCCCAACTAATAATTGGGTAATTACTTAATGCATGTTGTCTAATGGGAACAGCAATAAAAGGCAAACTTCTGTATGTGTATATCCCTACGCCCAAAGCCAACACTGCCTCCCCGAGGGACGTAAAACTGACCACTGAAATGCCTGGAAGACCAGAAGCCGACTGGGGAGCCCTTTATTGCTTTACTGTCAGAATGAGAACAGGTCGGGGAGGCAGAGGGCTGGACTTTCCTTTTCTGTACCGTATTACTCGCACGAGTTTTTTAAACTTAAAGAAGAGAGAACTGTTTTTAAAAAGTTATTGGCATCTGTTAAGAAATGCGTCCTGTGTGCAACGGTCTCGAAGAGGCACAACCTTGGAAGCAGGAGACCCGAGTTTCTGACCGCTGTGGCCAGAGGCGGCTCCCCGGGACCCCGCGCTCCGGCCGCGCGGCCCGCAAGCCCGGGGTCCGGGCGCCCGCGCCGCAGGCCGGTGCTGACGTGTCCCGGGCGGACGCCCAGTCGCCCGCCGCCCGCGACCCGCTCACCTGCACGCCGAGGTGTGCGAGCCGGGCCTCCAGTGCCGGCTCCAGCGCCAGCAGGAAGGAGGCGGCGCGGGGCGAGGAGCCGCCGCCCGCGTGCGCCAGGACCACCTCGGCCGTCACCTTGGCCAGGTGGCTGCTCAGGTCCACCGTGCGCTTCACGTCCTCGTTGACCAGCGGCGGCGCGTCCGGGGAGGCGCGGCCCGGCGCCGGGGCGCAGGCCGCGAGCACCAGCAGCAGCAGCGGCGGCAGCAGGCGGGCTGCGGGCGCCTCCATGGCCGGGACCGAGCTGAGCCGCAG
>CM035289.1:1401392-1412707 GCA_020226075.1 Hydropotes inermis
TGGCAACGGGCGGCCCGCCGAGCGCCTGCCTGCGCGCGCGGCGGCCTCGGGTCCCGCAGGGCGGAGCCTGTCCCTGCCGCCGGAAGCCGCCGGAAGCCGCCGGAAGCCGCCGGGGCCGTCCCCGGCAAGTGCTGCCGATGCGTGGGCGGCGTGTTACTGTTTAGCTTACAAAACACTGCCCCCCAATTCTGCGTAAACCTGAAGACCTTGCTTTCTCCTCACTAACTCACTGACCGTCTCAGGAAGCGACTTGACTGAACTCTGAGTTGCGCACCCATCTGAGGGAGGGACAGGGAGACATCCTTTTAGCACAGAACCTCGTTTTGGTCAGGAAGGATGAGAGGGAAGCTGGAAGTTGGTGGGCGACCTGGGCCACAAAGCTCCGCAGCCCCAGGGGCTCTCATTACTTCCGTCTGTGAGTCAAAGCGCACCAGACATCACTGGTACACGAAGCGAACGAAGCGAATGAGACCCAGTCTAGGCCAGACTCGCTCTCCCAGAGGCTGGAACCTGAAGGCAGCAATTACGCCTGAAAACTGCCGGCCTGACGGGGAGGCCCCAGAGCTGGCTCTGCTCCCGGCTTGCTGCGTGCTTCTTCCGTACCTCCCTGGACCCTGGAGCACAAGCTCTTCTCAAAAACGGAGGAAGCAGAAGCTCATCCTGTCGTAGCCACGCGTTCCGGGAAACAAAACACTCAGAAGGACAATGCAGATGGTGGAGTACAGTTTATTACAACAGCAGGCCCAAGGCAGAGTCGCCTCTTAGCCAAGGACCCAGACCAGTTTTTGTGAAAACCTTATATGCCCTAAATGTGCATGCTCAAACCCACCTCCCCAAATTCCCTGAAACTAGTCTGGACAAGGTAAAAGATATTATCAAAGTTAACCCATGATTCATGTGTCATAAGCTTAGATAGTTCAACAGTAGACATTTATCAATAGGCCTGTGATCATATCCCGATAAATATAATGGAATTTACGACTCTGTTCTGTTACAGAGATACTTAGCATATTCTTTTAGGTGACAGAGAGTCCAAGTCCAAGTCCTGAGGCTCTTTTATCCGGGGTCTGGTTTCCCATTGGTATGCCATTTCTATACACACCAGGCACAAAGTTCAGAGCCCATTGGGAGGGTGACCATGCGTGTGGCCTAATGTTCGCAGCCTGGCCTGAGATGGAGTCCAGCTCTGTCTGTTTCCTCCTTCAGTCCCCCCTCTTGATGCTCTTAACTCATAGTATGAGCATCACTCATGGGGATATGTTGCACCCTGGCTCTCGGACTGCCAATTTGGAAGAATAACACCAACCTTTGGGTTGCAAAGTTCATAATACATTCTAAAATGCAGAGTCCACAAAGCAGAACTATCAAGGCAACTATAACAATAGTAAATATAGTTTTCCACCAATCGCCCTTCACCCAAGATAGGACCAAAGTCCAGAAAGCAGTGTTTTCATTTGACATTGCTTTTACCTGGTTTTTCATGTCATCTAAAGTAGTTGATACATTGCCAGGTAAGTCAGGTATGTGTACACAACAGTCAACCTTAATTATAGCACAGGTCCCTCCTTGAGCAGCTGTGAGTATGTCCAAAGCCATTCTATTTTGAATTACCACTTTTCTCATTTGGATTTGCTCTTCATTTAAGGCTTGTGTGGGTTTTGTACTATCTAGGAGGGCCTGCTTTGTGAAATTAGTCAAGGCCTCTGCTTTAATCATAATATCTGTTGTCCCTATAGAGGGTACAAATAAGGCAGCAATATACTCATACCATTGAAACACAGACCTTGTCCACCTAGCATGTAAATAAGGTAGATTTACCAGGACTTGTTGTCGGTTAGGCTTTATGTTGCCATGGTCAAAAGCGAATCCCAGTGTACAGCGGCCTACCCAGCCAATTGGTAGCCAAGGCCAAAGTTTAGGCCCACAAAGCCATTGGGTTCCATTGGGTGGCACCCAGCAGATTCCAGGGTTATATTTCCAATCAGAGCCTGGCCAGTGGATGGACTGATTGGGATGGTATGTGACCTCGAATGTTTGTTGACATTGTTCAGGGGATAGGTACCCCATATATTTTAGTTCTTTCAGGTCTAAGGGAGGTCACCAAACCCTATCCTATATTATTCTTGTTCCCAGCATATAGCAGTGGGAGTAATTAATTGGCCCTTTTCTGGCGTCATCCAGAAATATTCATCCCAGACTTGGTAAAATGGCTCAACATACCTAGAGGCTTGTCCTCCCTTGCTGGTCAGGGAGCCTTTTTCCTTTTTGTTCTTTAAATATGAGGTATGAGCTTTTCTTATTTCTATGAAACTGGCGTATCAAATGTAACCCCATGACCCGAGTCTATTGACTGTAGGTCTGGCTTACAGCAAGAGAGTAGAGGGAGATTATGATTGGCAAGAAAAAGGAAAGTCTCTTTTTGTAGTCCCAGAAAAGAGCAGAGTGGCTTAGAACCTCTTTGGTGGAGCGGTGACACCCACCAAGGAAGTCCATCCATCACAGACGGAGGCATAGCCAGAGCAGTTGGAGGTGTTGTGGAAGTCCGCGTAGGAATGTGCCCATGAGATGAAAACATCGTCCTGAGTGGAAACGGAGTTGAATTCAGTATCTCGTTGCTGAGGCCAAGCCGCAGGGGTTGGCCGTGCAGCTTTGTCCTGAAGGGGCTCGTCTGGGATCTTTTCCTTCTTATTCTTAAGGATGGTCAGTCTCTCGAGGGTCAGTGGGGTCCCTCCGCGTAGTCCACTCAGCGTTCTCTGGGTCTGCGTGGCATGCTGTCTTCACTCTCGTGTGATGGCTCCAAGGGGCAATACCTGCAACATTAACTGCAGTAGGGGCAGTCAGAATAACAGCGTAAGGGCCCTTCCACCGAGGGGCTAGTGAATCACGTTTCCAACCTTAGACCCATACCTGGGCACCAGCTGTAAACTCATGAATCTGTTCCCCCAAGGGGAACGGCACTCTTTCTTGTACAAACTTAGCTACCTGACTAAATGCCTTACCTAACTGCTCCATCTGCCGCGAAACCCCATTCCCCCTTACCTGAGGCAAATCGGGTGATACCTGTTTTATTATGGGAGGGGGGTCTCCGATACGCAATCTCATATGGAGAGCAGCCATGGGACCGTGGGGTCATCCTGAGTCTGAGCAGAGCCGTCGGAAGCAAGTCCACCCAGGAGCAGTCAGTCTCTATGATCCACTTGGAGAATCTCTTTTTCAGTATCCAGTTGGTTCATTCCACCATCTCAGAACTCTGGGCCTATATGCAGTGTAGTTTCCACTTGATGTTTAAAGTTTTACTTATTTGTTATACTAAATCAGCTACGAAAGCCAGGCCATTGTCCGATCTAATGCTGGTAGGAAATCCAAATGTGGGGACTATCTCCTTAAGCAAGCACCGAGCTACTTCTGATGCTTTCAGTACAGGTAGGAAAAGCTTCTACGCATCCTGAGAACGTACATACCATGACCAGCAGGTAATGGCACTGTCGGTGAGGTTTCATTTCAGTGAAGTCCACTTCCAGGTGTTCAAAGGGCAGTGTGCCTTTCAGTTGAATCCCCGGAGGTTTCTGTCTGTGGCGAGAGGCAGCATTGACCTGTGAGCAGGCAGTGAAGTTCTGAGATTCTGTTCTGCATAGGGAAGAGAGGTGGGGAACCAAGAAATATTTTTGAATTAGCTCTTCCAGTTTATCGTGGCCTAAGTGGCTCGCTTGGTGTGTTTGGCTTACCAGAGTGGTTGCCAGTTCCTCCGGTACCAATAATTTGCCACTTGGCAATTTCCACCATCCCTTTTCAGTCTTTACAGCCCCTTCCGCTTTGGCTAGTTGGTTTTGGGTTTCAGTAGTGTATTTTGGAGAGTCCAATGCTAGCTCAGGCAGTTCCGCTAATATGAGCGCTTTAACAGAGGCCTCATTTGTCACTCCCAAGCCCTTGGCTGCTTGTTTAGTGGTCTTATCTGCCGGTCTGTTTCCCCGAGCCTGGGGGGTATCCTCTTTTTTATGTCCTCGGCAGTGTATGACTGCAACCTTTTCTGGTTCCCAGGCAGCATCTAATAGGGTTGGAATTTCCTCCTTATTTTTGATATCTTTTCCACTAGCTGTCAAGAGGCCTCTCTCCTTATATAGAGCCCCGTGTACATGTAGTGTGGCAGAGGCATACCTGGAGTCGGTGAAGATGTTAACCCTCTTGCCTTTGACAGCAGGAGTGCTTGAATCAAGGTCCATAACTCCACTCATTGAGCAGACCAGTGTTGTGGCAAGGAGCCAGGATAGATGATAGTCCTTTCTGTAACTGTGGCGTAACCGGACAGCCACTGTCCTTGTTTTATCAGGCTAGTGCCATCAGTATATAGGACCCAATTAGGGTCCGGAATCGGCTGGTCTTGGAGGTCAGGTCTGCTGGCATAGACTTCTTCCAAGACTTCCCACAGTCATGAGAAGGTCCACCCTCTCCCACTGGAAAGAGTGTGGCTGGGTTTAAAGTCTGGCAAGGCTTGATACGGAGGCTAGGGTTTTCACATAACAACCCTTGATACTGAATAATCCGGGAGTTTGATAGCCATTTGTGGGGATCTCCCCGTAAGAGTGTGTTGACCTCATGTAGGACTCTTACGCCAGATCTTGGCCTAACGTCAATTTAGTAGCTTCTCGTAGGAGCAGGGCAACCGCGGCAATGGCTCCCAGGCATCCGGGCCTGGTGGCGACATTGTCAAGCTGCCTTGAGAGAGACTACAGGCCTGTCCCGTGCTCCCACGGTCTGAGCTGACACTCCCATTGCTGCTTTGTCCTTTTCAGTTACACATAGAGTAAATGGCTTGGCAAGGTCTGCAGCCCTAGAGCGGGCTCTGAATAACTGCCAACCTTAGTTCATCAAAGGCTTTTTGTTGTTTTTCAGTCCAATTTAGTGGATTTTCCTCAGGCCCTGTCAGGAGCTCATATAAAGGCTGGGCCATCTGGGAATATCCTGGAATCCAGATTCTTCAAAACCTAGTAGCTCCCAGAAACTCCCGGACCTGCCGCTGAGTCTTAGGTGTTGGGATTCTCAGGATCACCTCTTTCCTGGACTGTTCCGATAACCTTGGCCCTTCTTTAAAACAAACCCCAGATACCTTACCTCCTCCTTGCAGACCTGCACCTTCTTCTTCGACCCCCAATAACCTGCTTCCATCAGCAGCTGGAGCAGTGCTTTCGTCCCTTCCCAGCATTTTCCCCTGGTCTCAGCGGCCAGTAGCAGGTCATTCACGTATTGTAGGAGCCAACACCCATACTCTTCCGGGTGGATGAATCCAGCTCAGAAGCCAAGGCGTCCCCAAACATGGCTGGGGTGTTCCTAAACCCTTGTGGGGGAGTCCAGGTGAGCTGTTGTTTGGTGACCCCTACTGGATCTTCCCATTCAAAGGCAGAGATGGGCTGTCGCGCTGGGCCGAGGCATACGCAGAAGAAGGCATCCTTGAGATCTAGGTGAATATAAACTTTAGTCCTTGGCGGGAGGAGGCTAAGTAAGATATAGGGGTTTGGAACAGTGGGGTGTAAAGTCACAGTAGCCTGGTTGACTAGCCTGACGTCTTGTTCAGGCCTATAGTCCCGTCCTCCTTCCTTTTTGACTGGCAGGATCAGCGTATTCCAAGCTGCCTGGCACTCTACAAGAATGCCCGCTTGTTTCAATCTATTGATGTGGGGCAGTATGCCGGCCCAGGGCCTCTGTCGGTAGCCGGTACTGGCGCTTTCTAACCGGGGTGCGCCTGGCTTGAGTTCTGTTATCACTGGGGCTTGATGCTTAGCCAGCCCGGGGTTGGAGGTTGTGGAAGTGGGTGTTGTCTTCCGCCCAGACCTCGGGGAATAATTGAGTTAGCTCTCTTTCAAGTTCCTCCAGCCCACCTGGTTTTTCCTTTGGAGGCTCACACAACCTTCACTCACCTTGGGCGTGGGGGGGCGGTTGCGTATTGAGAGAGAGAGCAAATAAGTCATAATGCCCACCCAGGAGGTGCGCCTCTCCTCAGGGGAGAAAGTCATTGGTGCTCCTAGTTTGGAGAGCAAGTCTCTTCCCAATAGGGGTACTGGGCACTCAGGAATGTAGAGGAATTCATGAAGCCCTTGGTGCCTCCCCCATCTGGCATTTTCTGGGCTGGCAAAAATGATTTTATCATCTCTTCTCCTGATACCCCAGTTACAGCGGTAGTCTTTTTGGATAAGGGTGCCACAGGTTTTGTTACTACCGACAGTTCTGCACCTGTATCCACCATAAGGTCCATGTTTTGGCCCGCCACTTTTAAGGTTAGCATGGGCGGGACCTGATATCTCTGAGCCCCAGCAGCCCTATTTAGTTTCCAAGTCAGCAAGTCCCACAACCGCGGGAGCTTTTTATGCCCCCCTTGCCTGAGGACATTCATTCTTTCAAGGGCCAAACCCTCAGCACCAGGCACACTGGTTTGGCTGTAATGGGGCCCTGGGCCTTCGCTGGGACTGGCTGAAGGGCTGTCCTGTCCCTGGGGCAGGAGGTTTTCCCGGAGGGCCCAAGACAGACTTTCCCAGTGCAGCGGCTAGCATTGCAAATCTCTGGTCTGTTCTCTTTTATTCCTCTTTATATCTCTTTTCATATTTCTTTTCTATTTCTGTGTCCCTGTTCTGGAACACTTTATCTGCTATTTCAGTTAACTGGGAGCTGGACATGGATAGCACCCCTTCTGTCTTTTGAAGCTTTCGTTGAATACCGGGGCATGCCTGCAAGATGAATGCTGAGTTTACAACAGTCTGAGAGCCCGCAGCTTCCGGGTCTATAGGCGAATAAAGTCTATAGGCTTCGCAGAGCCTCTCATAAAACTCAGAAGGTGATTCATTCCCCTTCTGAATTACCCCAGCAGGTTTTGACATGTCCATTGGCTTATGGGCTCCCCTTTCAGCCCTTGTATGATGGCTGTCTGATATGTCTAGTTGAATCCTCCCTTCTTCCGTGTTATAGCCCCAATTAGGTTTATCCGCGGGGAAGCCCTGCTCTATCCACCTTTCTGGGTTTGCAATACCTTCTGGAACCATCTCTCATAACCATTTTTTTGCTTCCGTATAAATCCTATACCTCCTCTCAGTACTGAAGAGAGATGTCAATAATTGCATGACGTCACCCATGTTGGTCAATGAGTGTGAGAGCTGGTCTCCATCAGTCTCGTCATGCCTTGCGGCCCTTCCGAGTAAGGGGCCTTGCTTTTGTCAGTTCTGTAGTCGGGTGATGAGAAGGGCTGATAGCTGCAGCAGCTTGATGGTAACTACTGCCCTCCCCTTGCACCGGAGGTTCTTGGACTTCTCTAAGAGGCATCTGTAGTGGTGCCTTTCCCTCGGCTCTCTCGCAGAGGGCAGTCGCTGCTTAATTCCAGTGTCTCCCTCCCCTCGTGCGGTACCGGGAGCGGAGGATAGAGCTTGGGGCGTATGATGTCAGCAGTGGTTGAATCCGATGTCAGCAGTGGGTTGTAGCCTGCTGCCCGTTCAACTAAGGTCGGAGCTTGCCGGAATGCTGGCTGTACATGCTGTGGGCTGTCGGGAGGACTGGTGAAAGTGGAGGCTTTCCCTCCAGTGGGAGTGAAAGTGGGAGGTTTACCGGCCTCTGGTCAATTCCCTGTGGGGAGGCTCTCGGTCCCGCAGGAGCACTGGTTGGTGGGATCATCATCCAGTATGGTGGCGGGGGAAGTTCTTCCCCCTCTGGATCCTGTAAGATTTCCTTTTCATCGTTGGTTACTTTTTGAACCATTAATATGTTTCCTTCCCCATTATGGATATAAAATCCGGCCCATTTGGCGGGGGAGGTGGGGGGCGGTCCTGGGCTATCCCTAGCCAAGAGTCTATGTATGGAAACTGATTGGGGTGTCCAGGTTTCCCCGTAACTATGGCATCGACTGTCTTTATTAAATTTAAGTCCATGGTACCCTCTGGTGGCCAACCGACTCCCATTGCAGGCCATTCAACCTTGCAGAGAGTGCGGAGCCTGTTGGGTGTCATCGTTGTCCCGTAGACTCTGTCAAATCCCTTTTTGAAGTTTTTAATCATATTTTCTAGTACAGTTGCCTTAGATCCACTTCCTCCCATTTTTCTTACTTTCTCGTTGATGGTTTAGATGTCATTCTTGTCCCAGCGGGCTTAATTGGGTGAGGATAAATGCACAGATGGGTTAGATACCCCATGTCCCAGGCTTCTCCTGGAAAGGCCAATTCACACTCACTGATCTACTGGGTTTTTTTTTTTTTTTTCTTTCTACCCTAACTAGTTAGAGGGATTGGGAGTTTCGCAGCAGACGGGGCACCTCCTGAGGGAGGTAGAATATGAGCTCACAAGGACCAAGTTTCTTCTCCTAAAAACACCCTGGTGATCGCTTGGTGATAATTTTCCCTGAGATGGCGTGGACACACCTCCTAAATGACCTTCACAAATTCCCTTCCTAAGCCCTAACATGCTCGTCAACCTGTGTACCAAGCAGTCGCCGCCACCTGCCTATTCCAGGCTCCTGTGGGCCTGTGCCCCTTCTAGTCCCTCCCAGGGGGTGACCAGGCCCCCTCTTCCACCCTGCCGGGGGGGTTCCTCCTCACCTGAGTGCTCAGTTCCCCTGCAGCCGTCCACTACCTGCTGACGTGAGAGGTCCAGGCATTTAGAAGCAGAATCCTTCCAGAAGGGTGAGGTGCCTTCCCCCCTCTGGAAGATTCAAGCCACAAGGCCTTGGAGTAGTCCCAAAGGGGACCTGTCTCCTCAAAGTGAGGAGTTTCCTGGCCAATGCACCAAAAGTTGTAGCTCATGTTCCAGGAAGCAAACACTCGGAAGCACAATGCCGATAGTGGAGTGCACTTTATCACACTGGCGGGCCCGAGGCAGAGTCTCCTCTTAGCCAAGGACCCTGACCAGTTTTTGTGAAAACCTTATATGCCCTAAGTGTGCATGCTCAAACCCACCTCCCCAAATTCCCTGACACTAGTCTGGACAAGGTAAAAGATACGATCACAGTTAACCCTTGATTCATGTGTCATAAGCCTCGATAGTTAAACAGTAGACATTTATCAATAGGCCTGTGGTCATATCCCAATAAACATAATGGAATTTTCGACTTTGTTCTGTTACAGGGATAATTTGCATATTCTTTTAGGTGACAGAGTGTCCAAGTCCAAGTCCTGAGGCTCTTTTATCCGGGGGTCTGGTTTCCCATTGGTATGCCATTTCTATACACACCAGGCACAAAGTTCAGAGTCCATTGGGAGGGTGGCCATGCGTGTGGCCTAATGTTCGCAGCCTGGCCTGAGATGGAGTCCAGCTCTGTCTGTTTCCTCCTTCAACCCTACCCGGCCATTAGTAACCTGGGGTCAAAGTCAAAGACATTATAAGTGAAAAAAAAAATAAAAAGATCAGTATGTTTTATGAATATATATGCAAATATTCTCAATAGGATATTAGCAAACCAAATCCAGCAGCATATAAAAATAATTATGACCATGATCAAGTTAGGCTTTCCCAAGAATATGAGCATGGTTTAACATTCAAAAGTCAAGCAACGGGGCTTCTCTGGTGGCTCAGTGGTAAAGAATCCGACTGCCACTGCAGGAAACATGAGTTCGATCCTTGGTCCCAGAAAAACCACACATGCTGTAGAGCAAATAAGTCCCACAGGCCCCAACGACTGAGCCTGTGCTGTTTGGTTCAGTCGCTCAGTTACGTCCCAACTCTCTGCAACCCCATGGACTACGAACCCCAGGCTTCCCTGTCCATCACCAACTCCAGGAGCTTGCTCAACTCATGTCCGTCGAGTCAGTGAGGCCAATCACCCATTTCATCCTCTGTCGGCCCCTTCTTCTGCCTTCAATCTTTTCCAGCAGTAGGGTCTTTTCAAATGAGTCAGTTCTTCACATCAGGTGGCCAAAGGATTGGAGTTTCAGCTTCAGCATCAGTCCTTCCAATGAATATCCAGGACTGATTTCCTTTAGGATGGACTGGTTGGATCTCCTTGCAGTTCAAGGGACTCTCAAGAGTCTTCTCCAAAACCACGATTCAAAAGCATCAATTCTTTAGCACTGAGCTTTCTTTATAGTCCAACTCTCACATCTATACATGACTACTGGAAAAACCTTAACTTTGACTAGACGGACCTTTGTTGACAAGGTTTGCTTTGTAATGTGCTGTCTGGGTTGGTCATAACTTTCCTTCCAAGGAGTAAGCGTCTTTTAATTTCATGGCTGCAGTCACCATCTGCAGTGATTTTGGAGCCCCCCAAAATAAAGTCTCTCACTGCTTCCACTTTTCCCCCATCTATTTGCCATAAAGTGATGGGACCACATGCCATGATCTTAGTTTTCTGAATGCTGAGGTTTTTTTTTTAATGTTGAGTTTTAAGACAACTTTTTCACTCTCCTCTTTCACTTTCATCAAGAGGCTCTTTTTTAGTTCTTTGCTTTCTGTCATAAGGGTGGTGTCATCTGCATATCTGACGTTATTGATATTTCTCCTGGCAGTCTTGATTCCAGCTTGTGCTTCATCCAGTTCAGCGTTTCTCATGATGTACTCTGCATATAAATTAAATAAGCAGGGTGACAATATACAGCCTTGACGTGCTCCTTTCCCTATTGGGAACCAGTCTGTTCCATGTCCAGTTCTCACTGTTGCTTCCTGACCTGCATACAGATTTCTCAACAGGCAAGTCAGGTGGTCTGGTATTCCCATCTCTTTAAGAATTTTCCAGAGTTTCTTGTGGTTCACACAGTCAAAAGCTTTGGCATAGTCAATAAAGCAGAGTAGATGTTTTTCTGGTACTCTCTTGCTTTTTCGATAACTCAGGGGATGTTGGCAATTTGATCTTTTGTTCCTCTGCCTTTTCTAAATCCAGGTTGAATATCTGGAAGTTCATGGTTCACGTACTGTTGAAGCCTGGCTTGGAGAATTTTGAGCATTACTTTACTAGCGTGTGAGATCACTGCAATTATGCAGTAGTCTGAGCATTCTTTGGCATTGCCTTTCTTTGGGATTGGAATGAAAACTAACCTTTTCCAGTCCTGTGGACACTGCTGAGTTTTCCAAATTTACTGACATATTGAGTGCAGCACTTTCACAGCATCATCTTTCAGGATTTGAAATAGCTTAGCTGGAATTCCATCGCCTCCACTAGCTTTGTTCGTAATGATGCTTCCTAAGGCCCACTTGACTTTGCATTCCAGGATGTCTGGCTCTAGATTGGTGATCACACCATTGTGATTATCTGGGTCATGAAAATCTTTTTTGTATAGTTCTTCTGTGTATTCTTGCCACCTCTTCTTAATATCTTCTGCTTCAGTTAGGTCCCTACCATTTCTGTCCTGTATT
>CM035289.1:1414268-1448107 GCA_020226075.1 Hydropotes inermis
CCCATCAGAACAAGACCCAATTTTCCCCTCAGTCAGTCCCTCTATCAGGAAGCTTCTGTAAGCCTCTTACTCTTCTCCATCAGAGGGCAGGCAGACTGAAAACCACAATCACAGGAAACTAACCAATCTGATCACATGGACCATGGCCTTCTCTAACTCAGCGGCACTGTGAGCCATGCCGTGGAGAGCCTGTGCTGTAGAGCCCAGCAACCACAACCACTGAGCCCTCCTGCCATGACTCCTGAAGTCCGAGTGCCCTAGAGCCTGTGTCTGCAATAAGAGACGCCATCACAGTGAGACGCCTCGGCACTGCAACTAGAGAGTAGCCCCTGCTTGCTGCAACTAGAGAGTAGCCCCTGCTTGCTGCAACTAGAGAAAAGCCCGAGCAGGAAGGAAGGCCCAGGACAACCAAAAAGAAGTAAATAAAAATTGTTTTAAAAAGTCAATTAATGTAGTACACTATAATGCTAAAAAGTGAAGGAGAACTAAAGAGCCTCTTGATGAAAGTGAAAGAGGAGAGTGAAAAGTTGGCTTAAAGCTCAACATACAGAAAACTAAGATCATGGCATCCAGTTCCATCACTTCATGGCAAATAGATGGGGAAACAGTAGAAACAGTGGCTGACTTTATTTTTCTGGGCTCCAAAATCACTGCAGATGGCGATTGCAGCTGTGAAATTAAAAGACGCTTACTCCTTGGAAGGAAAGTTATGACCAACCCAGATAGCACATTAAAAAGCAGAGACATTACTTTGTCAACAAAGGTCCATCTAGTCAAGGCTACGGTTTTTCCAATGGTCATGTATGGATATGAGAGTTGGACTATAAAGAAAGCTGAGCACCGAAAAATGGATGTTTTTAAACTGTGGCGTTGAAGAAGACTCTTGAGAGTCCCTTGGACTGCAAGGAGATCCAATCAGTCCATCCTAAAGGAGATCAGTCCTGGGTGTTCATTGGAAGGACTGATGTTGAAGCTGAAACTCCAACACTTTGGCCACCTGATGCGAAGAGCTGACTCATTTGAAAAGACCCTGATGCTGGGAAAGATTGAAGGCAGGAGGAGAAAGGGACAACAGAGGATGAGATGGTTGGATGTCATCACCAACTCAATGGACGTGAGTTTGGGTGAACTCCGGGAATTGGTGATGGGCAGTGAGGCCTGGCGTGCTGCAGTCCATGGGGTCGCAGAGTTGGACACGACTGAGCGACTGAACTGATAATGTCAAAATAAAAATGAAACAGCAATGATGATTCCAAGATAAACAAATATTGAGAGAATTTGTTGCTAGCAAACCTGCATTCCAAGAAATAATAAAGGGAGTCTTTCAGGCTAAAGTGAAATGATACTAGTCAGTAACTTGATTCCAAATACAGGGGAAAAGAGCACCAATGAAGCTAAATGTAAGCAATAACATAATGTTCTTTTGTTTGTAGCTTTTTTATTATTCTATGTTGCTTAAAAGACAACTGCAAGGGGAATTCCCTAGCAGTCTAGCAGTTAGGACTCTTGGTGCTTTCACTGCCAGGGTCCAAGTTCGATCCCTGGGTGGGGAACTAGGGTCCCAGAAGCCAAGTAGCACAGCTGAAAAAAAAAAAATACAACTGCACAAAGGATTAATCTTCACATTATGAGGATGCAGGTGAAAGGCCCGATGCTCCTGTTTGCTTTGGTTAGTGTTGTCCCGTATGAATGTCCAGGACAATGTTAGACAGTTTCAGTGTTGCATAATCACAGAGAAACAGGATGAGGTTTCCTTACTTCATTTCTCCTGCAACAAGGTAGTAATATCTGTGACGTGCACACCTGGCTTAACAAACCTTGTATATTTCCAAAGGACAGAAACAGCATCTCCCCTGGGTCATGTGATGAGGGTGAGGGTGAAAACTGACTCAGACTTGCCCTTAACTACTGTGCCTCCATTAAGGTGCTAACTCATTACCCCTGTAGGAACTGATACAAACATACTTTTCCCCTTTATTTATTTATTTTTTTTAATTTTCCCCTTTAAAGAGAGCTCTCCTGAAGCCCTGGAATGCATCTAACTTCCAGAAAGAGGAAGCTACCCTGATGGAAATCGAGGTGGTCTGATTGCTGGTTTGAAGCAGGTAGAGCAGGTAATCTTATCTAAGGAGCCCTTAAATCACTATCTTTGAGCTTCTTAGCATGCGGGTGCTGTGCATCTTGATGTGTGAATCCCAAAGACAGGTAGTTCTCCTCATGGAAGAGGACAAGCAGGAGCCCTCCAAGGGAGGCCAGGCGGCCAGACTCCTGACGGAGCCAGAATGACCTCTGGGCACCGCCCAACCTTCAGGCCGCTGCAGGCTGAGAGAGCTGGTAGCCAGGTGGTACCAGAACGCTAGCCCGTGACAAGCCGTCGCCAGCCACAGGAGAGGAACACGGCTGTGTGGTCTGGCTTCTCGGTGCGGCTGGGGGCGGTGCCCCCCACGACCACCACCGTCTGCTTCACAGCCACCTGGACACCCCCCGACGCGGTGCTGGGCTCGGCCGCTGAGCAGGTCCTTTCACGCCTTGTCCGCTCCGTGGCCACCCTCTGCGGAAGCGTCCTCAGCTCCGGGCAGCAACGGCCCCGCCGCGTGCACCTCGCTGCCCCCTGTGCCGGATCAACTGCCCCTGCCCAGGAGGCTCCTCTAGACGTGACGCAGGGCGGCCCAGGCGGTCCTGCATAGGCTTGTTCTCCCTATCACCGAGGGAGAAGAAGCAGGCAGTCATTACGAACCCATACTGTCATCCGAAAACTCAAGCCTCGCAACAACCCCCGACCGGGTAATGTTTCCCATTTTACAGAAAGGGGAGACCTCCAGGCCGTCTTCCCCAGGGTTTAGCAGAGAGGGTAAGGAGGGCGTGTGTAAGCGGTAACGCTATATACCACGAGCCTCACGGGCGGGGGAGGACTAATAAACCACTAGGCCCCTCATTGTCCTATAGGGTCATTGGGAAAGACCCTGATGCTGGGAAAGATTGCAGGCGGGAGGAGAAGGGGCCGACAGAGGGTGAGACGGTAGGATGGCATCACCGACTCGATGGACATGAGTCTGAGCGAGCTCCGGGAGTTGGTGATGGACAGGGAGGCCTGGCGTGCTGCAGTCCATGGGGTCGCAAAGAGTCCGACAAGACTGAGCGACTTTCACCTTTCACTTAGGATCCCCCACCTGAGCAGGCCGAGCCCCGCCCCGCTCCAACCTCGGTGCGCAAGCTTCCCAGGCCACCCCAGCCACGCCCCTGCCTGGCGTTTGGGTCAGCGACCCGCCCCCTCGGAGACCCGGAAGCAGAATCCTCGCCGGGTCAAAGCTGTCGGCGCTTTTGCGGCGCTACCGCCAGAGGGCGCTCGTGCCGCCTTTGTTGGCTCGCACCTCACGAGTCACGTCAGCGGCCGGTCCCGGAAATGGAGGGTTCTGCAGTACAAGATGGCGGCTTCCTGTGTGGCGGTACGGAACGCTGAGGCGCCGGTCTGTTTTTGGGACACCCGGCGATCTGAGCTGGGGTCGCAGTAGGCTCCCGGAGAAAGACAGCTTCCGCAGTGTCCCGCCGTCCTAGTTGTCGTGTAGGTGGCCAAGAGCCCAAGATGGCGGCCCCCGCTGCGCGGCCGGAAGTGGCCTGGCCGCCGTCGCTGCGTGCTCTCTCTGGGCCTCGGTGCTTGTCGGGGCGCTGGGGCGGCCTCGCGGGCAACGGGCCCTGCCCTTCCAGGACTCGGCTCTGGGCTGAGGAAGCCCCGCGGCCACGTTAGGTATTCCCTCCCGGCAGTTTGGGTCCGCTTAGCTCCAGTTCCCTCAGCTGCCTCGCGAAGGCTGGTCTTCCGGGCTTGCCCGCGAAACCACGGACAAGCCGGTGAAACGAGTCCGTTCCTCCTCTCGGAGGAGGGACGTGCCGTCGCGGGAAAGCGCAGGACGGCTCCTAGGGGGTCCCAACCCGGCAGACACTTAAGTGAGGGAAAGCGAAGTGCGGGAAAACGTGTGAGGATATGCCACGGTTGGCGGGTTTTGTTTTTGAAAGATTTTCGAGGGTGGGGATGTCCACCTCTCGCCTAGCTGGGTCCCTTTCAAGGGCCGAAAGGGCGACGGGGACCCGGCACACGACAAGTTTGGGAATATGTAAGTGTGCCGTCTGAAGACGCAGAGCTTTTTCGTAAGGTTGTCACATCATAAAGCGGTAAGGCAACGTTAAAAAAAAAAGTTGACTTTTTAAATCCGAGACCAGATATTTAGTAAAGATTCACGAGGTTCTGTCTGTGAGGACAGACTTCTCAAGGTCAGTGCCGCAGTGCTTGCAGCAAGTTAGTTGCTGAGATGGCCTGAGCCCTCTTGAAAGATAGGTGTGTTTTTTTACATTTATTTTTATTAGTTGGAGGCTAATGACTTACAGTATTGTAGTGGTTTTTGTCATACATTGACATGAATCAGCCATGGATTTATGTGGATTCCCCATCCCGATCCCCCCTCCCTAGTTTTTGTTTCTGAGGGGAGGAGAAGGAGCCTGGGTTTGGCCCGGCAGAAGGCGCTGAAGACCTGTTTGTTGAAAGAACGAATAAATATTAATTAATAACATCTTCCTGCTATGAACACACGTATTTGTAGTGAGTCCTGTTGCTGGAATATCTTCCTATGTTTTGAGGGTTGCATGCATGCATGCTCAGTCACTTCAGTCCTGTTCGACTCTGTAACCTAGACAGCAGCCCACCAGGCTCCTCTGCTGTGGGATTTCCTAGGCAAGGATACTGGAGTAGGTTGCCATTTCTACCTCCAAGGGATCTTCCTGACCCAGGCATTGAACAAGAGTCTCTTATGCATAACAGCTTGAAAGTGAAAGTGTTAATCTCTTAGTCCTGTCTGACTCTTTGTGACCCCATGGGTCATAGCCTGCCAGGCTCTGTCCACGGGGATTCTCCAGGCAAGAATACTGGAGCAGGTTGCCATGCCCTCCTCCAGGGGAATCTCCTGACCCAGGGATCGAACCTTCATCTCCTGCATTGCAGGCAGATTCTTCACTGCTGAGCCATGGGGGAGGCCCTATGTTTTTAGGGTTAGTATTGTGGAAAACAATTGAAACAAGTTCTGCCTTAAAATCATGCCAAAATGTCTTCTCAACGCTTAAAAAATAAAGTAGTAACAGTCTGGGAATCAACGTTGATGTTGGGAATCACCAGTTTGAATGTGAAAGAAATGTCCTCCTCCTTGAAGCCACTGACCGTTCCTGAGCTTGCCTAGTGTGCTGGGTGCTGGACAGGCTGGCACCCTGACACGTGACTCGCCAAGCTCTGGCCTGTGTGAAATATGGTAATGGCACTAGTCAGCAGGTTCCTCCCCTGTGCTAAATGCTCAGGAAGCAGCAGTTACTGTTGGGGGCGACCTCGAGTCGCTTTCTGTGTCTAGGGCTTCTGTCCTGTTCTTGTTCAGTAGCTAAGTCGAGTCTGACTCTTTGTGACCCCATGGAGTACAGCGCACCAGGCTTCCCTGTCCTTCAGGCTCCTGGAGTTGGCTCAGATTCACGTCCATTGAGTTGGTGATGCTATCTAACCATTTTATCCTGTGCCTCTGAGGCCTTATAGGAGCTTAAAAACATGCTAGTTGCCCTGTGGGCCTTTATTGACTTAGAGGCCACATGGTGTAGTGGAAAGAATTTTGTGTTTGTTGAGTAAGTTAGAAAGTTACAAAACCTTTCCAGACGTCAGTCTCATCATGAGTGAGAGAACCACAAAACCTCTCTCACCGCCTCTGTGCACGTGGCCGTGAGAAACAATGCGGGAGAAGCACCTAGCGCGGGGCGGCCCACGGGCACTCGCCCCGGGCTAAGGACCTAACACTGCTCTCAGAGGCGGAGCAGTCGGCCGCCGCCGGATGACGGTTAGCACCGGAAGCCTGCGAGCAGTGGGAGGGCCGGCAGGTCTGCAGGCTTCAGGGCCCCAGGCTTCCTGTCTGCCCTGGGGGCTGCAGGCCGTTCTTGGAGGTGTCTCCTTGGCGGCAGCCACCTGCTCTGTTCAGTTCCCAGACACCCTTTGGAGCATCTTCCAATGCCTTTCACAGGCGTCAGCCTCCGTTTCTGAGGCTCAGTGCTGACACTTCATTGCTCATTTAATATGAAACTCATGCTGCATATATTTAAAATTAAAAAAAATTTTAATAGCGATAAGGTACACATAATGTAGAATTGACTGCTTTAATATTTTTAAGTGTACATCTCAGTGGCATTAAGTGCATTCACACTGTTGCGTCTTTCCATTTTACAAAAAGATGAAGCTATGCGCAATAAACAGCACCTCTCCATCTTTCCTTCCCATGACCCCCTGGCAGTCACCATTCTACCTTTTGTGTCTGTGAAGTTTACTGCTCCAGGGACCTCATATAAGAGGAGTGAGCATACTTATTTATCTTTCTGTGATTGGCTCATTTCACTTAGCATAATATGTCCTCAAGGTTCACCCACTGTAGCGTGTGTCAGAATTTCCTTCCCCTTAAAGGTGGAGTAATGTTCTGTAATGTTCTCTTGTCTGCGTGTAGCCCCGGATGAGAGTAGAATACACCAGCTGAAACATGCCACTTTGTCATGTGAATTGTTTTGAGCCGAAGGAAATCAAGACCCAGCAGTTTTAGGAAAAACCTTTACCTCTTCTTTATCTGCCTAAAAGAATTTAAATAAGGGGCCAGCCTCTAAAGACAGCAATTACCAGAGATAGTTGTTTTATCTTCTGGACTTAACCTGTGCGGCAGGACAAACATGATCAGCAGACGTGTTCTCTCGTCCTGTGGGCGGCCCTCCCCTCTGCAGACCCAGCCCCTAACCATTTCCTCAGCCCAGGGAGGCAGATAAGCCTCAATTGCCTGACTGCCCGTGGGGCTCCCATACATATGAGGTGAAATCGGTTTGTCCCCAGTTAATCTGTCTTAAATCAGTCTAACCATGAGAGCAGCCAAAGGCCCTGCGAGGGGAGAAGGGGCACTTTTTGCCCCAACACGGCATTTTGTTGTTCACCTGTCGGGACAGCTGGGCTGCGTCTGCCTTTTGGCCCTTGTGAGCAATGCCGCTATGAAGCTGAGTGCATACATGCTTTAACCTGAAGTAATGTCCAATGGGATTATAACAGAGAGTAGACTGTGCTTTATATGCTTACATTTGATGAAGTAATTCTGAATCATGAAAAATGCAATAGTAAGCTGTTCACAAGATCATTAGACGGCTTAAGAGAGGTAGTCAGTCATAGTGCCTCCTGGGCTGTGCTGCAGCTGGCGATGGGACGCACGTTCAAGGCGCTGTGACTGTCGTAGCTCCCTTCTGCCCCACCAGTGGGCTCGGGGGAGGTTGAGGGTAATCTTATTTAAAGGTGGTGTTGAAAACCTGAGAAATAGGTGCACAAAGATTGGAATCAAAGACCTTTAACAAACCTTTGTGAGGTGAAATGTTGGAAACACGGCAGGCCTAGTCTGTGAGGCTGGATAATGAGAGCACTCACCTTGGGGTGGTGCTGAGGACGGGGGGTTATGTGCATACAGGGCTCACCTGGCCATGATGACCGCAGATGTGGAAACGTGTCCACAGCGTGCAAGTCATTTTTAAAAGGAATGCGGTGGATCTAGGTGAAGGGAACGTGGGGATTTACAGGGGTTCCTTGTAAGTTTTCGTTTAAGTTTTCCTATAAACTCCTCTGTAAGTTTATTTCAAACTAAGTTAAAAAAACACACACCAAGGGACTTTCCTGGCGGTCCACTGGTTAAGACTTCATCTCGCAATGCAGGGAGTTGAGGTTTGATCCCTGGTCGGAGAGCGAAGATCCCACATGTCTCAGGGGCAAAAAGGCAAAACAGAAAACAGAAGCGCTATTGTAACAAATTCGATGCAGACTTTAAAAAATGGTCCACATCAAAAAAATCTTCAAAAACAAAACCCACATCAAAATAGCATGTAAAATAGAATACAACTGTGAGGGAAAATGTATGCACACAAAAAATACATGATAATTTTATATCAAAAATACTAATCACGGTTATCTCTGGGTGGCAGAATTATATATTCCACCCTCGGTGTTTTCTTGAGTTTACCAAGTTTTCTGTTGTCGTTGTTCTATGCGTGTATCAGTTTACTAATTATGGAGAACACTAGTACTTAGTTTAATAAAAATGGACTCCGGTAGTTATCTAATAATTATCTAATGGAAACATCCCTTGTAGCTCAGTCAGTAAAGAGTGTGTCTGTCTGCAATGAAGGAGACCCAGGTTATTTTCCTGGGTTGGGAAGATCCCCGGGAGAAGGAAACAGCAACCCACTCCAGTCTTCTTGCCCGGAGAATCCCATGGACAGAGGAGCCTGGAGGGCTCCAGTTTATGGGGTTGTAAGACATGGCTTGGACATGTAAGTCATGCTCAGACATGCCTGAGCACCCAGCGCACATAGCAAACACACACACACAGAAACATCTGAGACCTTTCATGAACTCGAGTTCCATCCACACAGCCCCCGGCTTCTGAAGGACCACGGCCTCCGGGCAAGGACAGGTGCTGAGGCCTGATGGCTTCCGGTCCCACTTTTGGGCGGGTCCTTTACACGGTTGACATCACAGTTGAGAGCCATATCAGATGCTTAGAACATCAACAGCCCGAGGTTGAAAGCCCTTCACGGTGGAGTTCACTTCCCGGCTCTGGACGGCTCCCCTCCAGTGCCTGGTCTCAGCTGGTCGGTGCTCGGCAGCTCTGCCTGTGGCAAGGCCTTTGCTCACTTGGAGTCCAGATCTGATCGCTGCTCTGTCCCTCAGAGACGTGCCGGACCAAGACCGCCAGCGAGGGGTTCCAAAGTGTCTGCCCTGAGCTGTGACGCGTCCTTCCCCAGCCCAGCTCTCGCCCAGGCCCCAGACCCGCCCGTCCGGCTCTCCTGTTCTCTGTCCTCGTGGGTCTCACCGAGCACCTTGCTCGCAGTGTTTCTGACGCAGGGCTGTCCTCCCCAGTACGTGCCGTCACTTGTCCCTGCTACAGTGATGGATACGTTAGGGAGGGCGCGCTTGGTCACGACCCCAGGCTCTGTTGCTTGATCTTCCTCACTGCCTCTGAGACATGGCTTTCTCCTGGCCACGGTGCGCTGGTGGAAAAGCTCAGAGTTAAGACATGGGCTCCTCTGCAGTGAGGGACATGCAAAATAGCGGTGACTGTTCAGCTGAAAGAGTGGCTCCACTCTCGGCAGCTCCAGCAACCACAGCACGACGGGTCAGGGTCAGAGTGCCGGTCGAGGTCGTGTCGGTGGCGGAACGGGACAGAGACGCAGAGAAGGAGCGTGGGTCTCCTGTGCGGCCGGAGCGGGAAAGGGACCGGGCCAGGCGGCCCCAGCAGGCTGTCCCCGGCGCCAGTGAGGGGATTACCGGAGCTGGAGCTTGAGGCCAGCGTCCGCGATGGGAGAGTCCGTTAGAACTGAACAGATGAAGCCTTGCGAAGAGAAGCCACAGGCCGAGAGCACAGGTGGGTGGTCCGAGGGCGCAGCGCCCCCCCGGCGGCCCCTCACTTGGAGGCTGGGAGGTGGGCAGCCCGCCCGCTGGGTCCCGCCCACCCCAGGCATGAGCCGAGCTCGCGGGGCTGGTGGGGGAGCCCCGGGCGCAGTGGCCAGGGCGGACAGGTCCCCCAGGAGACTACACTGACGGGGCTGCGGGTGGGATAGCGAAGCCGGGGGCTGAAGGGCCTGCCGCGCTCGTCTCTCTCCCCGACGTCAGGGGAGGGGGTGGGTGTGGTGATGTTCTCCGGGCGTGTCCGGACTCCTGCGGGGGCGCAGCTGGGGAGGCTGCCTGGAGGAAGCCCTGTGCCCACTGACATTTTCGAGAACAGCCTGCGTGTCTCCGGAGCGTGGCGCGCGGGCGCCCGCTGAGCGGCCTGCATCTGCTGGGCACGCGCAGTGCGCTCTCCAGAACGGCGTGCCTGAACTCAGCCAGCCAGCCTGTCTGCCTCTGTGACCCAGGGCCCCAGAGCCACAGGGACGCTTCAGGCCCATCAGGAATTATATTTAAAGAAACAAATATTGAAACGCTCATACACTGCTGGTGGGAATGTAAAATAGCGTGGCTGCTGTGCAAAACAGTGTGAGGTTCCCCCCAAAGTTACCTATAGGATGCCCGTATGATCCAGCAATTCCTTTTCTGGGTGTGTTGCTAAAAGGACTGGAAGTAGGTACTCAGACAGGTATTTATACAAGCATGCTCACAGCAATGCTCCCCAGGTGGCTCCGTGATAAAGAATCCGCCCACCGGTGGAGGCGCAGGTTTGATCTCTGAGTTGGAAGATCCCCTGAAGGAGGAAATGGCAGCCTGCCCTCTTGCCTGAGAAATCCCATGGACACAGGAGTGTGGCAGGCTACAGTCCAGGGAGTGGCAAAGAGTCAGACACAACTGAGCGATCAGACATGGACACCTGGGGTGAGCAGCCAAAGAAGCAGTTAAGAGGGACTGCTCTAAGGAGCAACCTTGGGGTCAGGGATGGCTGAGGCGGCTGGCTTTTACTGAAGGCCTTTAGCACTACTATTTTTTAACCATATGCAAGCATTGCTTTGATTTTTAAAAGGCTTCAAAACCATGCAAAAGCTCACACTGCAGAGTAATGTGTCATCTCTGACCCCATTTTCACAGCGAGACCAAACCCCAACAGACCATCCGTCTGTGTACCGGGAGGCGTGAAAGTGGGCGCTGGTGTCCGCGGGGCGGCAGCGGAGGGTGTGGGAGAGGCCCCCACCTGTCCTCTGTGCTGTGCTGTCTGACTTGACCAGGGACTGCTTAGGCGACTTTTTTGTCTTTATCATTCCTTCTCTCTAAACCACTTGAGAGTGAATTGAAAACATCTTTGTTTAACCTCTGACGTCAGGGTTTGTTTCCTAAGATCACAGGCTGTTTGTTGTTCAGTCGGTAAGTCCTGTCCTTCACTGTCTCCCGGAGCTTGCTCAAACTCATGTCCATCGAGTCGGTGATGCCATCCAACCGTCTCATCCTCTGTTGTCCCCTTCTCCTCCTGCCTTCTATCTTTCCCAGCGTCAGGGTCTTTTCCAAGGAATCAGCTCTTCTCATCAGGTGGCCAAAGTGTTGCAGCTTCAGCATCAATCCTTCCAATGAATATTCAGGACCGATTTCCTTTAGGATGGACTGGTTTGATCTCCTGGCAGTCCATGGGACTCTCAAGAGTCTTCTCCAGCACCACAGTTTGAAAGCATCACTTCTTCAGTACTCAGCCTTTATGATGGTCTGAGTCTCACATCTGTACGTGATTACTGGAAAAAACATAAGCTTGACTATACAGATACAGACCTTTGTCAGCAAAGTGGTGTCTCTGCCTTTTAATACACTGTCATAGCTTTCCTTCCAAGGAGTGTCTTTAATTTCATGGCTGCATTCATCATCTGCAGTGATTTTGGAGCCCACAAAAATAAAATCTGTTACTGCTTCCACTTTTTCCTGTCTATTTGCCATGAAGTGATGGCCCGGGATGCCATGATCTTTATTTCATGGTGAGTTTCAAGCCAGCTTTTTCACTTGCCTCTTTTACCTTCATCAAGAGGCTCTGTAGTTCCTCTTTGATTCTGCCATTAGAATGGTATCATCTGCATATCTGAGGTTGTTATTTCTCCCAGCAATCTTGATTCCAGCTTGTGAGTCATCCAGCCCAGCATTTTGCATGACGTGCTCTGCCTGTAAGTTAAATAAACAGGGTGACAATATACAGCCTTGTCATACTCCTTTCCCAATTTTGAACCAGTCAGTTTTTCCACGTCTGGTTCTAACTGTTGCTTCTTGACTTGCATACAGGAAATGTAGATGTCTCCTGTTTCTCAGACAGATGGTCTGGTATTCCCATCTCTTTAAGAATCTCACACAGTTTGTTGTGATCCACACAGTCAAAGGCTTTAGCGTAGTCAGTGAAGCAGAAGTATATGTTTTTCTTGATCTCCCTTGCTTTCTCCATGATCCAGCAAATGTTGATCTCTGGTTCCTCTATCCCTTTGAGGCCTAGCTTGTACATCTGGAAGTTCTCAGTCCACATACTGCTAAAGCCTAGCTTGAAGGACTTTGAGCATAACCTTGCTAGCATGTAAAATGAGCACAATTGTATGGTAGTTTGAGCATTCTTTGGCATTGCCCTTCTTTGGGGTTGGAATGAAAGCTGACTTTTTTCCAGTCCTGTGGCCACTGCAGAGTTCTGATACAAAACCAGAGTACTGTTATCAAAATCTAGAAATTGGACATTGATACAATCCTGTTATCTAATGTACAGCCCATGGTCAGGTTCTGCCATGTCACAATAAAGTCTTTTCTGGCCTCTTTTTTCAACTCCTGGTCCAAGATCCAAAGGGCTTCCCTGGTAGCTCAGTTGGTAAAGAATCCACCTGCAATGCAGGAGACCCCGGTTCCATTCCTGGGTCAGGAAGATCCTCCGGAGAAGGGATAGGCTACCCATTCCAGTATTCTTGTGTCTCAGCTGGTAAGGAATCCGCCTGCAGTGTGGGAGACCTGGGTTTGATCTCAGGTTTGTGAAGATCCGCAGGAGAAGGAAGCAGCTACACACTCCAGTGTTCTGGCCTGGAGAATTCCATGGACTGTGTTCCTGGGGTCGCAAAGAGTGAGACAAGGCTGATTGACTTTCGCCTGCAAGATCCATTCGAGGACCATGTGTTGCATTTCGTTTCCATGTCCCTTAAGTCTGTTGATCGGGATCAGTTTCTTAGCCCTTCTTTGTCGTTCTGAACTTGATATTTGTAAAAAGCTCAGGTCAGTTACTTTTTAGACTGTCCCTCCCCATGGTTCTGCCTGGCGTCTCCTCCTTGTTACACGCCGCCTCTGCATCTTCAGCAGGAGCGCTATATGTAATACTGTCTGTCTTCGTTCACCTTGTCGCGGGGCCCTGCTGCCACTGTATCCCGGTACTGCTGATGTTAGGTGGGGTCACTTGGTTACGCTGGAAGTCCGCCAGCCCTGTCCACTGTAAAGTTACTGTCCGGTGATGAGTGAGTGAGTGTGGGGCTAAGTTGTTTGTGTTACTTTATTTATAGCGTGTTAATTTCTGCTGTTCAGCAAAGTGACTGAGTTATGCATACATATACTGTTAATATTCTTTCCCATTATGGTTTGTCCCAGGATTCTCATACACAGTAGGATTTGTGGTTTATCCAGTCTGTATACAAAAGCTTATATATCTACTAATCCCAGTCTCCCACTCCCTCTCCCTCGGCAACTACACAGCTGTGATGCTGTTTCCGTTTCATAGATAGATTCATTTGTGTCATAGCTTAGATTCCACATCTAAGTGACAGCATATGGTATTTGTCTTTCTCCTTCCGACTGACTTAGTATGGTCATCTCTAGGTGCCTCCGTGTGGCTGCAAATGCCATTATTCATCCTTTTTTATGACTAGGTGGTGCTCACTGTATATGCACGTCACATCTTCTGTGTCCATGCCTCTGTTGCTGGGACGTGTAGGTTGTTTTGCAGTTTTGTGTACTTACTTACTTATTTTGGGTGCCAGGACAGTGACTTGGACCCTGGACCCTCAGAGTAAAACTCTCATGCTGTGTCGACTGAGCTGCCCAGGCATTCTCCCAGCATGTCTTCTTTAAGCTAGGCGAGAATGACAAGGAAGCACTTCAGAAGACGGTTTGGTCAAGGCCAGCATCCAGAACCTGCCACCCCTCCTGCTCTCCTGCTCCCCCGGTACCTCGGCCACCACTCGCATCCCGTCCACCTCTGCCCTGGGTACGGCAGAGTCAGGGTTGGAAGGAGGCCCTGCACACAGTTCTTCAAGCCCGAGGCCTCAGTGACGCGAAGGCAGTGTTCCTCCAACTGTTAGGAGAATCTAAGACAGAGGAAACAGATGTCGTTTGGGTTGGAGGAGAGCAGTGAGCTGCAGCCGAGGCCAGCAGACGTCCTCTTCCCTGTGGGCCGGCCTGCGGGTCCCCAGCCGGCTCCCTGAGCCAGCGCTGAAACCCTCGGCGCGGGAGGTGTGCCTACGGCACTGGCTTCTCGGGAGGCTGGCCCCAACAGCTCTGAGCCCGAGTCCTGGGCCATGGGGGTCCCTGGCTTTTGAGAAGGGACTCAGTCTGTGCTCAGGCAGCCCCCCAACCCCCGCACCACCCCAGCTGCACTTCTCTTTTGTTTTCCTGGGATATTAACTGCAGCCTCGAGAGGAGGCCGAGAAGCCGAGGAGACTCAGACAGGCCCCTGCCTCCTCTCTGCCGCTGAACCTGAAGGTGCCTGCTTCCTTGTGGCCTGCACACTGGAGGCAGCGGCCAGCGTGGATGTCCAGCCCCCAGGCCTGGCACGTCCCCTGGGTGCTCTCCACGACACGCAGCCCCTCCGAGGGGACCCAGGGCCTGGGGGATGTGCAGCCACCGGGAGGAAGTGGCGTGGAAGTTTCTCGCTTCTCCCGTGACAGACACGGTGGGGGTGGGAGGGGGCAGAGGCCTCGGCAGCTAGGGAAGAGCCCCAGCGGTGTCAGGGACCGCTGGCAGCCATGTGACGCTGACGGGCACCTCAGGCGTCTGAGCCTCGCCCTCCACCCTGACGTGGGGCAGAGCTAAGCAGCTCCTGCATCTGTCACAAGGGCCAGAGGTCACCTCCCAGCTCTTAGGGATCGGCCTGCCACCTGCGTAACTCTGGCCGTCTCTTCATGCCACTTCTACTATTATTTCCCTAATAATTCTCCGTAATTGGTTTTCCTTTCTAAATGTTCTAAAGAAATATTGCTCATGAAATTCGGTGTGTTTCACATGTCATATTTTCCTACTCCACCTTAAAATAAGTAGAAAATGATTAAATTTTAAAAATCCTCTGTGGTCCCCATTGGAGCCCCAGGTGCAGTGTGGGGGCCCCTCCTCTGTGCCCCCCACACCAGCAGTCCCCCCAACAATCCTCTGGAGGCTCTGATTGTTTGTAGGGATAGAAAGAGGCCGCCAGTCTCCAGGATGAAAGGCATTCTAACTCACTCCACGTGCTGCGGCAGACACTCACTGGGCCCGAGGCGTGACCGGGACGGTATGGCCCTCACCGTGTGTGGACAGAGGTAGCCCGCCAGCAGCAGGATTTCCGCAGCGCAGGCTGTGTCCGCTCGCCCTGAGCCCCCTCCGGTGGCCTGCGCTCCACTGGGGCCGGCCAGGCCAGGGGAGCTGTTTGATGGGGTGTCCATGTTGCTTCTTCGGCGTTACAGGAGGAGGCTCTCCAGAATGCAGGCAGAGCCTGGACTTGAGCCACCTTTCAGGTGGAATGCGGCTGAACCGCCAGCTCTGACTGCAGGCCTCTGTATCAGTCAGGGTCCACTTAAGGAAACAGAAGCCATTCCCGCAATTTTAATCAGAAAGGGATTTAACCCCGGGTGTCAGATGCTTCCCAGGCACTGCAGGGCCTCCAGGGGTCTCTTGGGGGTGGGGGGAGGGCGGGGCCTGGGCAGTTGAGCGGCAGGGTACTTGGAGCCTAGTCCCCTGACCCTTGGCCGCTGATAGAGGAGAAGGAATCTTCTGTCAGGCGCACTTGTGTCTTGGTTCTGTTAGAGCAGCTGCAGGAGCGTCCCGATTATTCCTGGTTCGGAACTACGCAGTGACGCGAGCCCTGCTGTCCTTTAGACACGGCTTCATCTGGAGACAGCTCGGAAGCCCGAAAGGCAGCACCTGCTAGTGACTGTGTGGGGCAGGCGTGTTCTTCCTGAGTCTCTGTAACAGGGAGGTGGACCCAGAAAAGACACTCACTGTGTAAAACAGTCAATGGTCTAGGAGGTCATATGTGGGTTTTACTCTGTCTCAGTGGGAAGGTAGCCTGCTCCCAGCCTGTTTCAGGGAGGGTTGTCTTTTTAAATGTATTTTAAAATTTTAAACTATTTTTTACTTATGTATTTATTTTTGATTGAGCTGAGTCTGTTCTGTTTGCGGGCTTTCTCTAGTTGCAGCAAGCGGGGGCTACTGCCTAGTGGCAGTGTGAAGGCTTCGCCTTGCGGTGGCTTCGGTAGTTGCAGCTCCCGGGCCCTAGAGAGCAGGCTCAGTAGTTGCGGCACGTAGGCTTAGTGGCTCCATGGCATGTAGGCTCTTCCCTGACCAGGGATGGACCGTGTCCCCCTGCGCTGGCAGGTGGATTCTTAACCGCTGGACCACGCGGGAAGTCCCGTTCCCAGCTTTAAAGGAGTTTCAACAAGGTACTGAAAGCTCATTCCATGACAGTGTTCATCACCGTGAAATATTGGAAATGATCTAATAATAAATCAACATGGGAGAGATTAAAGAAATTAAGTCAAAGGAAAATTGCATGCATTAAAATAACGACAGTTATGTGTCAATGAATACTGTGCTTTGAAGTTATGCTAAATCAAGAAAGATTATAAAGTAAGACTGTTGAGTCTTAGAGATACACAGATTAATAAAACATGGTCTTGGGCTTCCACAGTGGTCCAACGGTTAAGATTCTGTGCTTCCACAGGGGGCAGAGGTTCAATCCCCGGTGAGAGAACTAAGATCCCAGATGCCACAGCAGCCAAAGAAAAAAAACTGATGATCCTGTTATGGCTCTCTGCTACGAGACCTGCAAGCGCTGGTCTGCAGTGAAATACATAACCAGCTGCTAGTCAGCTGGGAGTAGGGGAAATGTTTTGTAATTTTTGCCAATTTCTGTGGTGTAAGCATTTCCCCCATGGCTGATTTCCAGCTACCAGTGGAACCTTACTGAACGGGGAATTGGGAAGACATGTACACAAGGGGCTCTTGAGAGTCGATACCAGCTGGCTCCTCGTGTCCCCAGAGCCCTCCACCTCTTCTTGTGGACCAGTTGGGAGGGGGTTTTAAGTACATAATAATGTATTCATAGAATGGAATGCTACTCAGTCCTGAGAGGATGATTATTTGAAATAATCAGTCATATTTGAGAAAAATTCAGGTTTAGTTGCAAGTTTAAAACACAAGCAAGTGTGAGCGAGATCAGTGAAAATGGCAGTGTAAGGATTACAGACATTGCCTCCTCCATAAAGTCAACCAGAAAATGGCCAAAAATTGTCAGGATCAACTTTTTGAAAAGTGTGGAAATTAGCCAAATTGTTGAAACAGCCTGGAGAACATTTATTCAAGAATAAGGTTGAACAGAGAGTGCGCTGACACCGGCCTTTGCCCTAGACTCACGCTGTGTCCTCCAAGTCCACAGTCGCCTCAGCAACAACAGCTTGCATTTCCCGTGCCGCCCGCCAGCTGCCCGAGGGGCGAGAGTGGCGCTGGAACCGCCAGGACAGGCTCTCAGCTGGGGCCCCCGGGCGCCCTCAGGGGCCAGGCTGCCCCGGCGCTCACGCAGCGAGGGCAGGCTTCTCGCTCTGGAGGGCGCTTTGGAGACGCCGTCACAGGGCTTCCCCGCTGGCTCAGTGGCCAGGAACGCAGCTGCCCGCGCAGGACGCGCAGGTCCAGGCCCTGGTCCGGGGCAGCCCCGCGCCGCCGGGCCGCTAAGCCCGTGGGCGGCCACTGCCGCGCCTGCACCCTGCAGCCCGAGGCCGCAGCTAGGGAGGCCGCGTGCGCCGCACCTGGAGAGAGCCCGCACAGCGGGACCTAGCGCAGCCACAGATAAAGGAAATTAATTTTGAAAAATGAACAATTACAGACAAGTGTCCTAACTGTGTGACTGTTAGAGGCAGCGGATAAGAGTCCGGTCAAGCACCAGACCTAAAGGAAAGAAAAAGCTTGGAAGAGCAGGTCAGGGAGAGCCCCTGAGGGCTTGCAGGCTCTGACGTACTCTGGGGCTCGTGGGTGGGCATGCTCACCTGTGGGTCTGTGTGCCCGGGGTGTGCACTCGCTCAGAAAAGAGCTCAGAAGGCGCTCCGCGCTCACCTCCGGTCGACCTCAAAGCCTTGCACACACAAGGCAATGAAGCCTAAGGTGGAGCCGTAAGCCGCCTGCCTGTACCCCGAAAACCTGTCCTAACACGCACTCTGAGCCCTGTGGCAAAGACTGGGAGAATTACTTGTTCCAGGCATTTAAAGAAGACTGTCCCACGAGCCGACCACTAACCTAACTGAGCAGAGATGGTAGCGGCCTCATGCGACAAAGGATACAGACACCAGGATCAGCTCAGCATAGTTACTGGACAAGCAGCTACGGCAACGAGCGGGAGCGATAACAGACCTCGGGGACAGATAAGATCTCATTTCTGAAGCTGCGCATTCAGTCGCTTAAAGTGTTCAGTTTCCAGCAACACCAAAACGAGAACACTTCCCAGCTCATTTTCTGAAGCCAGCACTACTCTGACACTGAAACCAAAGACACCACAAGAAGACTACAGGCCAGTATCTTTTGTGATTTAGATTTTTCTGTTGTTGTTTAGTCGCTAAGTCATGTCCGACTCTTTGTGACCCCACGGACTGCAGCCCGCCAGGCTCTTCTGTCCATGGGATTCTCCAGGCAAGGACACTGGAGTGGGCTGCCATTTCTCGCAAACTGAATCCAGCAGCATGTAAAGGGGATTATACACCATGGCCAACTGGGATTTATCTCAGGATGCAAAGCTGGTTCAACATACGAAAATCCAAATTGATCTACAGATTCAATGAGATTTGTATCAAAATCCAGCTGCCTTTTTTTTTTTCCCAGACATTGACAGGCTGATACTAATATTCATATGGAAATGCAAGGGACCCAACATAGTCAAGACAGTCTTGAAAATAAGGACAAAGTTGGAAGACTTCATACTTCCCGTTTGAGAAGTACCTGTAATCCAGGCAGTGTGATGCTGGCATCAGAGTAGACATGTGGATTAATGGAACAAGTTGGGGAGTCCAGAAGTAAACCCATACACCCGTAGGCAACTATTTTCAAGAAGGGTGGCAGGCCATTTACTGGGATCAGAACACGCTTGTCAACAGATGGTGCTGGGGCCACCGCAAGAGAATGAAGTTGACTCCCTAACCAACTGTGTACAAATGTGAATTCAAATTGATCAAAGGCCCAAGTGTAACCACGGACACTGTAAAACTTTCAGAAGAAAACATAAGAACTCCCTGGCGGTCTCGTGGCTGGGGCTTTGTGCTTTCACTGCCGAGGTCCCAGGTCCAGTCCCTGGCTGGGGAGTTGGGATCCCACAAGCTTCATGGTGTGGGCCAGAAAACAAAAAAGGAAACATAGACAGAAATGTTTTCGCTTTTAGAGTACACAGTGGTTTCTTAGGTATGACATCTAAACCACAAGCAGCCAACGATAAAATTATTGGGAGTTCATCAAATTTTAAAAGTTTCATATGTCAAAGAACACTGTCAAGACAGTGAAAAAATCCACAGAATGGAAGAAAATATTTCTGAACCTTATATATGCAAAAGATATAATACCCAGAATATATAAAGAACAGTTACAACTCAATAATAAGACAACCCAGTTGAAAAATGGGCATAGGATTTGAAAGGACATTTCTCCAAAGAAGGTATATAGAAGTTCAGTAAGAACATGAAAATATACAGTTTTATTCATCACTAGGAAAACACAAACCAAAATCACAATGAGAAACCATTTCACACCCACTGGGATGAGTCAAGGAAAAGAAAAGTGGACAGTAACAAGTGTTGTCCAGGATATCAAGAAACTAGAACTCTCATTCATTGCTGGGAAGAACGTAAAATTTTGCAGCAGCCTTGGAAAATAACTTGGCAGTTCCTCAAAAAATTAACATAGAGTTACCACTTGACCAGCCAGGTGTATATCCAAGAGAGCTGAAAACATAGGTTCACAAACATGTGAACATGAATATTGTTAATAGCAGCATGATTCCCGTTAGCTGGAAAGGATATCGGATGACCGTGGACTGATGACTGAATGAACAAAATGTGTCCATCCACATAGTGGGGCTTTTCTCAGTCATAAAAAGGAATGACATACTATAACATGGATGAACCTTGAAAACATTATTGCTAAGAAGCCAAGAACAAACAGCCACAAAATGTATGCAATCCATGTGCACACATATGTGTAATATCCTGACACTTCATGTGTGCGTTTATGTGCAATATTCAGAATAGGCGATGCTTATAGACAAAGTAGATCAGTGGTCTCTGGGCTGGGAAAGCGAGAACAGGAGTGGCTGCTCACGGCAAAGTTTTCTATAGGGTCTTGAAAATGTCATGGAGTAAGCGGTGGTCTTTCCACAACCCTGTGAGTATATCGGAAACCACTGAGCTGCACACTTTAGAACTGGTTTTCTGGAATATGTACTATCTCCAGTGAACAAAAAACAAGCAGGCCTCAAGACAGTCTTGCCTGTAAATGGTTGGTAGGCAGCCTGTAAAGTGACCCCCGAATGGTTTTCTTCCCCTTGTGTATCCCTCACCCTTTGGTGCAGGCCAGATTTAGCGATTCACTTGTGTTAATAAGATGACAGAGCAGAAGTGGTGGAAGGTCGCCTGTGGCGTTAAGTTGAAAAATGATGGAGCCTCCCATTGCCCTTTCAGGGCAGCTCCACACCCTGAGCCCTCTCTGGGGCTCCTGCGTCGGGGCTCCTGCTGCCTCCGACAGGCTAGCTCAGCCCTGCCGCCCCCAGCAGCCACGTGGGTCAGCACCCAGGGGTCCTTGTCCAGCCAGGCCTCGAGGTGATCACAGCTTCAGCCAACACTGCGGCTGCAGCCAGGTGGCTTGTAGAAACCGTGAGAGCTGAGTGCTCATCTTTTGTAGCTGCTGAGTGTTAAGGTGATTTTTATATTTTCTGAAGTTAACTAAAATGGTATGTTGTGTCACACACAGACAAAAGACATGGCTGATGAATACTACTTATTATTTTACCAGTTACCTCTAGGCAGAATGATGGTTGGTGCCTCATTTTCCTACCCACAGATGCCCGATTTCCCTAAAATGTTCAATAATGGAACTATGCTGTTTACAGAGTCAGGGAGAATGTGAAAGTAGCAGCTAATTTTGGGAGACTTTAGGGACTATTTGGTCACATAAACACATTTGGTACAACATTAGGTAAAATAGGCAGCATAAAAATGGTCTGCACGGAATTCCCTCGTGGCCCAGTGGTTAGGACTCTGCGCGCTCATTGGCAAGGGCTTGGGTTCCATCCCTGGCTGGGGAACTAAAAACTCACAAGCTGCTCGGTGTGGGTCTGTATTCTGTTATTATTGCATAAAAATTCCATCTGTGTTTCAATGAGGCCTGAATAGGAAACGTCAAAACATTTAGTTCTTTTGGAGTCTCTATTTTAAATAGCAAATGCATTGTTAATTGCGATGTTTAATTATTGAGTTGCATTAGCCATAACATGGAAAGTAAAGAAAGCTCCCTCTGGCAGACACTGGAGGGAGACAGAGTGGACTCCAGCCCCAAGAGGCCGGGGAATGAGGATGCCATAGGGAATGCGAAGGTTGGGGTTTGGAATGGACCGAAGGATGAACCCAGGAGAGGACTAGGAGAGGACAGCTGGGTCCTGGTGTCTGGCTTCACGCAAGGACAGAGAGATGGTCCAGATAACTGCCCCAGACTTGAGAACACAGAAAAGGAAAATGCAGTATTGATACAGCTTCCCCCACTGTTTGAAAGTAAAGCATTCCTAAGAAACCTTTCATGAGCCAAGCGGCATAGAGGGAAGAAGCAGTCACCTTAGGACACATCTTGCTCTCAGATGCACAGACAAGTCAGGACCAGACGCTCGCAGACACGGCTCACAGCTCTGGGTGCTGAGTTCGGCTCCTGGGAAGGACCTGGGGGGCGGGTTGCTGCTCCTGCTGCTCCGAGCTTGCGCTGCCTCTAACAGCTCGAAGCGCAACTCAGGGGAACCACTATTTCCACTTTTTGCCTGTTTCTTATAAAAGTGAGAATCCTCTCTGGATTTCTTTTGGTTAGTAAAAACAGGTACTAACGTAGGGCTTTCTTAAAATCTGAGTGGTATCAAGCGACCTTTTAAAAAGTGGGGAATGCCTGTGTCAGGTCATTTTGAAAGTTTTACATAACTGTCTGTGTTCTGTTTGCCTTGTTTCTTCCAGGAATAGATTAGAGACCTGGCCTTTTAGGGTGCTCACCAGTGCATTCAGAGGGGGAGAAACATGTAACCACGAGATGATGGTCATTAATATTCAATTACTGTCCGAACAGTCAGTGCTGTTCATTAATACTCAGATTCCTCTCCTTTCAGGGACGTGCTAAGATCCTGCTTCCCTGCCTCTTGGACGTTGCTGTGACCCAGGGTGGGGAGGGGGAGTGCGGGGAGGCATCTCGGTTCACATGTGGGAGGGGTCTCCAGGGGGCAGCACCTGAGTGGGCCACACCGCACGTGAGACATGGCAGGCATGCGGCCTGCAGTTGGAGACGCCACAGGGGTGGGGGCTGGCACCCTCGGCCCGGATTCCTGAGATAGAGTGGCGCTGAAACACAGTTGGGTGACGGTGGATACACAGACCTGCGCGGGGGATGCACTTACACAGCACGCAGCGGGCATACACGTGCGCGCACACAGAAGGGAGTACAGGTAAGACTAAGGAGCTCAAAATACCACCAGTGTCAGCGTCCTCGGAGTGATGAGCTGTAGCTTTGCAAATCGCCACCCTTGTGGGATGCCGAGTAAAGAGTGCAGGCCGTCTCTCTGAACTACTCACACCTACATGTGGATCTACAGTTAGCTCCAGAAAACCAAAAAGTGACAGAATTATCCGTTTTCCAGTAGTTTTCCAATCTTTCTGATCACCTCAGGGAGAAATTCTTGGTATGCTGGCAATGTGCATGTCGCATTTCTCTGAAACTTGCAAACATGCATTTTGAATAGAGAAAGTGTAGGCTTCCTTCTCAAGACTTTCAGCAGACAACAGCTAGTTATAAGCCAACAGTCTTATTTTTGTGATGCTCGCCTTGCCAGTTGTCTTCTCTGGCAAGAGAGACTCATCCCCTTATGCTGCTGGTACAAAGCTTTATTTACAAAAAGTTTAAATTTTAAAAAATCGAATCCCTTTCCATAACTAGCAGTATTGATGGCATGGGGTATATCAAAAAAGTCATGAAGATGGTATACAAATGATAGAATTTGAGGAAACACAGATCCCTTTGGAAAAAAGTGAAGTTTTGAAAGAAGTTTATTGTTAATTGGTTGAAGAATCTTAATGTCTTGTAACATAATTTGAAACATGCCATGAGTTCGATCCCTGGGTTGGGAAGATCCCCTGGAGGAGGGCATGGCGACCCACTCCAGTATTCTTGCCTGGAGAATCCCATGGACAGAGAAGTCTGGTGGGGTATGATCCACAGGGTCGAAAAGAGTTGGACATGTCTGAGCAACTTAACACACAAGTCCCATGGGTAGCAGATTTCTTAATGACATTAAATATTTTGAAGTGTAACACATAGATGAAAAAGCATTCAAATAATACATAAGTGTACAACTCAATAAAATTCTCCCCAAGTGGATCATAAATGCCATATGATTCCAGTCTATAGCAGAAATTTTATGTGGAAATGGACAAGCTGAGTCTAAAATTTTTACAGAAATGCAAAGGGCCAATGATCGTGAAGGCCTTCCAGAAGGGGAGGAGGAGAAAGTTGGAGAACTTACCCACCAGATCTCAGGACCTCCCATGTAAGTATAGTAATTAATCCAGTGTGGTGCTGGTATAAAGTTGGGCAGACAAATCAATGGAACAGGACAGTCTAGAAAGAGACCCATAAATCTACAGTCATCTGACTTCTGGCAAAGGTGACAGCTGAGCACCGCGGGGGAAGGGCATCTTTTGAACAGATCCTCCAGGTCGTGGTTGCTCTCTGTGCTCTGGGAGCCTCGACAGCTGTGCGGGGCCTGCGCTGTGTATGGGCCATGGGTGAGCTACCCACAGGGCTCCAGGGGCCTTCCCCTCGCCTGGGTCCATGGTAGGGTAGAGACCACCAGGCTGGAACTCTTCTGCCCCTCCAGCTCACCCTCCTCGGGTGCCCTGCCCCTGGCCAGCCCTCCCAGCTGCAGAGCCAGCAGGAGCCGTGGTCTGCAGCCTCTGAGACAGCCCATGATTCTCCCGCCAGGGGTGCATGCCCTTCCATGGTCCTCGCACCCTGAGTCAGAGCTACCCCGTGTGAGCCCACCAAGTTCTGTGGAGGTGAGGACGGGGGACTTGTGAGGCTCGGTCGGGTCAGAAGGTGCAGCATCACCTCAGCCTTTAGGGTGGTTTTCTCAGGCGGAAGCCAGCTGCCACATTTGTGGACATCAGCAGCTCCGTGCAAAGGCCATGTGGAGAGAAGCCCAGGTGTCAGCGCCGGTCACCGTCGTGTGAGCCAGCCCCAGGCGAGCCCTCAGCTCATCCCTCAGCCGAGTCCCTCTGCCGCGGCCCAGGCAGCGTGGAGGATACAAGGGTCATGCTCATGACCTCCTGTCTGACCTCCTGGCCCAGGGAGTCATGAGATAAGAGATGAGCACAGGTTTACGGCACTTAGGCTTGGGGTGTTTGATTTGCAGTGATGGATCGCTGATACAGTGGCTCAAGCTGCTGCCCTTTGGACCAAACTCTCGACTCCAGGACAAGCCAGGGTGGCCTCACCCAGAAGAGGGGGTGCCTCTTCTGGGTGTGCAGGCAGCCACCCTGCAGCCTCCTCTCCGCTTGGAGTCCTCTCCTGCCCCTGGCAGGGGGTGGAGGGCAGGGTCCACTCGGAGATTCCCCAGGAAAGGAGAGTCCCGTGGGTCCTGTTCCCCCCACCCCAGCTGTAAGTCTCACAGAGCCCTCTCACCTTGGTAACCAGGGTGGGGGGCAGCCCAGTGATCACCAGCAGCCCTGTGAATTTTCTCTCTCCCCTCTCCTCAGTGGGGTGGGGGAGGAGGTGAGCCTGGTGGTGGGGCCAGTCCTGCCACTTCCCGTCTGCGCCGAGGCAGGGCCGGGTCTCACCCGTCTTAGCCGGTGTCCGAGTCCTCCTAAATGTCAGCTCCTCCACACTCTTTGTCCTCAATTGTGGATCGGGACTATCAATAGCAGGAAGACACGAAAAGGCTCCATCAACCTCGGGATCAAAGGCACTCAGGACACACCACCAGCCGGCCTTTGTGCATGAGTTTCCTCAGGGCTCCTGCTTCCTTCCCTCCAACTCTGTTCTCCAGGAACACTAACCCGTCAGCAATTTCTGGAATGAGTTATGACATGCTTTCTTTTCTCTAAACCTTTGCACACAGCCGTCCCTCCAGGGTAGTCACCTTCCTCTTGGCCCAGCAGGTTTTTATTCATCCTCTGTGAATCACCTCGGCACCACCTCTTCTGGGAAGCCCTCCTTGGCTACTCCATCTCCTGGGCAACCTCAGGTATTTCTCCTGCACCGCCTTCATTCCTTGGCGCCCTGCATTCAGTGTTTTCCACACTGTATCTGCGGCTGGGCAGACAGATACGAGCAGGTTCATTCTCCCTCTTCCGGAGCGCAGAGCTGGCGCCTCGCCCGCCCCGTTTTGCAGGTCCCCTTGAACCCAGGTGTGTAGTACAACTAGCTCTCGCCAGAGGAATGTGAGCAGAGGTGGTGTGTGTCACTTCTGCACCCAGGCGCTTAAGAAGCAGGTGTGCCATCTCTACAGACCTCCTCCGCTGCTCCCAGCTCTCTACACAGTGCCAAGCCCCTTGTGAGCGGTGTGGCCATGGGGTCGCCCAAGTCTGTGTGTGCAGGAGAGCCACCTACTTCTGTCTTGTTTGAAATCTGACTCCTTGGAGGCCTACTGTTAAAGCAGGTAGGGTTACCTTCTGAAATACAGCGCCATGACTGCGTGTTTACTAATATAATCTTGCTGGACTAGTCTCAAGGGAGTGGTGGGAGCTCCTTATGTGAAAGGAGAGAATTAGGGAGATGGCAGAGGAATGAATTTATCAGTCGCTCAGTGAATACTCACTGAGTACCTGTCACGACTCAGGCAGTGTTCCAGGCATTGGAATCTCAGCATCAAACCAGGTAGACAAGGAAGTGTCCTGATTTTGGGAGACAGGGAGGCTGGGGTCACTCCCTACCCACTGCCACTGCTCTGTTTCTCTTTGTCACACTTAAAAAAATATATATTTATTTATTTGGCTGTGCCAGGCCCTAATTGCAGCATGGAGGATCTTTGATCTTTATTGGAGAATCTTTAGTTGTGGGCTGGGCCACAAAGTCTTAGCTCTGGCATGTGGGATTCTTAGTTCCCTGACCAAGGATCGAGCCTAGGCCCCCTGCACTGGGAGTGGGGAGTCCCAACCATTGGACAATCAGAGAAGTCCCAGGATAGGACCTTTTGGTTGTAAAGCCTTTAGTTTTTATTCTGACCTATGGCAATAGCTGGAGTCGGAGCATGACATGTTATTCTGACTGCTGTGTTGAGACTAGATAGGGGATGGGGTGGGAGCAGGAAGCCAAGTTGTTGCCATAATCCAGGTGAGAACGGATGGTGGTTCAGAGTAGGTGGTGGTGGCAGAGAGAGTAAGGAGTCACGTTCTGGGTATCTTTCAAAGGCTGTGGATGAGGGGTCCAAGAGAGAGAGCTTTAGTGTCTTGGAACTGCTGGTGGCTCAAAACAACAGAAACAGATTCTCTCAAATACAAAACTCAAACTCAGCACCACCCCCACCCCTTGCTGCCGGCATCCTTTCGATTGTGGCTACTCCAGCTGCACGTGGCCTTTCCCTCTCGGTTTGTCTCTTGCAAGGAGGTAATCCAGGAGGGTCTCATCTCCAGATCTTTAATTACACCTTCAAATACACTTTTTTTCCAAATCAGGTCACACCCACAGGTTCCACGATGTGGACATACCTTTTGAGGCGTCACTATTCAACCCACTACGGTAATCAAGAATGATTCCATAGTTATTGTATCCAGCGACCAAAAGAATGAAGTCTGCAGGAACCAGCACAGTAAAAGGCTATGAGAGGAGCATGTTGTTGAAGACGGAGCCAAAGTTCTGAGCAGCTCCTACGGTGTGCACGTGGAGCTAGAGCTGGGTGGGATTTCCCACCCTCCGCGGAGCTCTCCGGGTTCCATTTCTTCGCTCTTTTTGATCCTGAGCCGCTTAGGGGCTGAGGCTTCGGTGGGTGGGTCCAGCATGGCGCCGCCCTGCTCCCGGAGGGGCCTCCAAGATGGCCGCAGTTACTGGAGGCAGACATGTTTATGCCACGTGACTCGAGCCGGGGCAGGAGACGGCGGAACGTGACGCACGACTGGGGCGGGGCTCCGCCCCCGCAGCCCTGGCGTCGAGCGTCTCGTGACAGGTACTTCCGTTCGGGGCGGCGGCGGTGGCGGAAGTGGGAGCGGAGCCGGAGTCTTGGCCATAAAGCCTGAGGCGGCGGCGGCGGCGGCGTTGGAGACTTGGACAGGCCCGGGAGCCCGCAGGAGCCTCAGCTTGGACCTCCCCGCGCGCCCGTCACCCCCCCCGTCTCCTCCTCGGCGGAGCCCTCGCGACGCGCCCGGCCCGGAGCCCAGCGAAGCGGCCGCGGTAAGCGGCGGCCCGGCCCCATCCCCCTCCTTGGCTTCGGTCGCCGGCGCGAGCCGTCCTCGTCTCGGGCAGGCCCGGCCCGGCCTCGCGGGGAGTCCCGCGCCCTCGGGCCCGGCGGCAGGCCGGCCGAGAGGTGGCCGGGTGTGATCGCGACCCGGGCCGGTGCCGCGCACGCCCTCCTCTCGGGCTGGCCTTCCGGAGCGGCCAGGTCTGCGCGCCCGGGCGGTGGCCAGCCGGCCGGCCGCGGGGGCGCCGCCCACCCCGCCCCGATGCCAGGCCGAGCCGTGTGCTCGCCGTCCCGTCCGCCGAATGGCCGGCTGGCCGAGGGTCCCCGACGCCGGGAGTCCGCGGAGAGCCGGTCACGTGCTCCCAGCTCCCCCGGGGCGCCCCGGGCTCCCGGGACGCGGAGCTTTTTCTCTTAAACGCGTCGCGGGGAAGCCTGGAAGAAGTTTGCAAACTTGCTGGGGGCGAACCGCCGCCGGGTGCAAAGCCGTGTTCGGTCTGGACTGCGGCGGGGGCCCGCCTGTGCGTTCAGCCCGGGCTTCCCGGCGGGGAACGGTTCGCGAAACTGGGCGATTGAGGTATAAAGACAGCGGACACTGGGGCGCTTGCTGTCTGTCGGGCGGCGTGGCGAGACCTCTGCACCGATTGTTATTTTTGATTCTTAGCGCGGTCTTCTCAAGTACATTGCTGTATCCGCTGGTAGATAGCGAAGTCGAAGATCGAAGAGGTTAAGTCGCTGGTCCAAGGTCGCGGAGTGGAGATCGGAGTGCGGGTCCCTGAAGCTTGCGATCTGTCTCTTGCCACCCGGTATCTGCCTCTCCACGTCTTTTCTTGTGATGTGACGTTGGAAGCGTTCTCTGCTAGCATTAGTTCTGCCTTAAAACCGCAACATATTCCGTTTTCAGTTGTGAGTTATAACGCTTTTTTTTGGGGGGGGGGGTAGTGTCGCGCCAGTCAATTGGAAATTCTAAAATTCTAGTAGAGTTATTTGAGGTTTGAAAATTTTTGTCATCTTGGTCTCCTGTCAAATGTGTTGGGCTGGCCATCTTGCGTGTGGACCTTTCCTGAAGCCTTAGTGCATGGGTGTCCGGCCAGTTGGTTCTTTACTGTTGGAAATACTGTATCTTCTCTTTGGATTCCAAAAGAACAGGCTCTTGTCTCTTCCTTGTGACTGAAGCAGCTGATTACCCGCATGACTTCTCATCCGTGGATTAATAAAGTCTCCTGTTAGCGTGCTTCTCTATTCAGACTTAGGAGAGTTTGTTCAGTTTTGAGTCAAGAGCTGGAAAGTGAGTCCTGAGTACTTCTCCTGAAGGACCTGTTCAAGCTAGAAGTTGGTGCCTACTACCTTATTGTAGTCTGATTTCTTTTTTTTTTTTTTGGTTACCCGGTCGGATATATTGAAGTGAGTAATCTGCGTGGTTGCGGTAACTATTGTTTGTGTTTGGAGCAGAGTAATGGTGATGAGTGGCTTTTCATCCATTCATCACATGTTTTCAGTATGAACCGAGTATCAGGCATGGCTGTGTATTGACTCAGGGAGATAGGCCTGGTTCCTGTTCTCAAGGACTTTAAAAATGGTGAGTGGTCATGGCCAGGAATTCTCTTGTGGAATGGCATGACGGTACTGTAGATGTTGAGATTTTTCATAAGGGAGAGTTATTTTTCATCTCAGCAAGTGCATCTGTGGTAATCTGGACAGCATGGTGTTCTGCCCTAACTTGAAGGCTTTGTTAATTTTAACAGCAGCGTTTGGTTTGGTTTGCTTTTGAAGAGGGTGTGTAGAAGATAATATCACAGTTTCTAACTGATTATACTTTTTAAAGAGTAACTTTTAGCTCTAAGCTTGTTCTGTTGCTCTGGGGCATTTGTTGTTCACTCTGCATGGCGTTTGTGTCGCCAGAAGCTTCCAGGATGGGTGTTAGCTGTTGGGGGCTCTCTGAGCAGAGATACTCCTGTGGGGCTGAGGCAGCTGCTTCGGCTGATGGCGCAGGTTTGATGTGCCAGGGTCACCCTGGGCAACCCCCGCCAGCCCATCTCCAGCCGCCCTCTGGCTCCCTGGGTTCACGGGGGATGCGAGTTTTACATTTGCTGTAGGATTGCCTGAGTAAACAAGCAGAAGGGGGGAGTGGAATGTGGAGGACACTCTAAAAATAGCTTTATTGGTACGTTTTTCCAGGTAATTGTAAGCAATCTCCTGAGGCAGAAATATTTTTTGGTGCCAAACAAGTCTGAGCCACCCCTCCAAACCCCATAATCAAAGACCATTGCTTTATAGTAAAGTGTGGTTTTGAATCCAATTCCTTACTCTACCACCAAATAAAGCAAAAAAAAAAATTTTGGTTATTTCCTTAGCTGTTAATAAATTTCCAAAGGGACCTGCGCTCAGCATTTACTTGTCCTTTCATTTGGCATTGGTGTTTCTGTGTGACGGTGTAGCAAACCCAGATCCCACACGTGGGACTGTTTTACGAACTGTTTCGCCGAAATTGGACCTAGATGTTTGTCTTTGCTCCTCTCTTGAGTTGTCTGGTTCTCCACCTAGCAGTTCACATACGATTGAGGAGAACTGGACCAGTCACTGGACTGGGAGTTATACAGGAGGGTGTTCTGGGGAAGTCAGGAGGAGTCCCGAGGGAGGCCCAGATGGGGGTTCTCCCGGTGCTGATGTCATCTGGAAATCAGCTCCCCGCTCCCCACCCCACTTTGCAGCTCCTGGCTTTGTGTTGCCTCGTGTCTCCCCTGCAGGGTCGCCGTTGTCTGTCTGCCAGTATCCGCTCCTGCGTGTGATCAGACACACGTCCGGGGATGCCGTCTCCAAACTCTGTGCTTCCGTCTGCAGTCTGCTGCAGTGTGTTCATCTCCTCAGTTATGGGCTCTCATCTCTCCCCTGTTTTCTGCCTTTTCCTTCCCATGTACGGGATTAAATACAAAAATAGTTTGCATTTATGTTTTAAAACTTTTTAATGGTGGTTGTGGTCAGTGTGACTTGTGAGTCAAAGGTAAAAAGTGATGCAGTGGGGAAATCAGGGCAGGCTCTTCAGCGCTGTCTCCCACTAGTTTCAATTTCAGTACTCCAGGCTGTGATTTCAAAAACAAATTTAAGAATAGCTACTTGCAGAATGCCTCTGTGGGGGAGGAAGTGAGCTCGGCAGTTGGTTCCAGGGGTGACACGAAGTCCTGGCCGAGCTCTCCTGCCTGGAGATGCAGCACTTAATGCAGGGATCGCAGGCCTCGCCCGGCTACTCTGTTTCAGTGATGTCATCACTGCTGAGGAGAGCAGTCTGAGTCCCTTGTCCATTTCCTGGACGCACTGGACTGCTCGCTGTCCGGAGAGCAGCTCCGAGGAGGCTTGTGAGGGGGAGCTGGGGGCTGGGCGAGGCTTGCGTGTGAACCTGCCGCCAGGTGCCACAAGCTGGCTTCCCTGGTCTCCCCACCCTGTCCGGTGTGAGCTGCTTGCTGCCTGCTACTGGCCTTCCTGGCCTGACCCAGCTCCGCTAGGGAGTCTCTGAAACATGACCCTGTGGACACCATTGGTTTCCCATTCTGGTATGCAATTTTAATTTTTAAAAACTGATTTCCATTTGAGTTGTTTGCGAGTACACAACAAAGCTACTATGAATTAACCTTTAAAGAACTCGATCATAACAGCACAGAAGTTTGGGAAAAACAGTGCCCTTTACATGTGTCTTTCAATCAGGCTGCCGAGAGTTCTCTGGGCACTTATGGGTCCTGGCCCCCAGAAATAATTCAGGGTTGCCCCGGCAGCCCGTAGGTTAAGTGACTCACTAAAATCCCCTGATCTGTGCGTTGCTGTGAATGGTTGTTAAGAGCACTTCTGTAGAAACTTCGCTACAGATACTCGTCTTGAAGTGTTATTTTGCTAGTATTTGGGTAGTGCTTACAGTCCCACAGGGTCTCAGCTGGCTCGCACAGCTGTCCTGCAGGTTCAGGGTGGCTGAGCCTGGTGCTCAGGAGGCCCGGCTGCTTGATTGCTGGTCGGGGTCTCTTGGAATGCACTGAGGCTCTGACACCCCAGCCTGGCTTTTGAGTTATTCACGATTGCTCTAGAGCCCTCAGCTCTCAACTCTCTAAAAACATTATCCTTCCTCCCCTGAAAAGTGCTACTCACTCAGTTGTGTCTGACTCTGCGACACCATGGATTGTAGCCCACCAGGCTCCTCTGTCCATGGGATTTTCAGGCAAGAATGCTGGATGGAGTGGGTTTCCATGCCCTTTTCCAGGGGATCTTCCTGACCCAGGGATCAAATCTCTTGCATGGCAGGTGGATTCTTTACCATCTGAGCCACCAGGGAAGCCCTACTTTTTATTTAAAGTGATATTTCTCTTTTGCTGTTTATTAAACTAGTCACTTCTTTAAAAAAAAAAAAAAAAGCTAGGAAAATACAGAAGTGAAAAAGAAGAGAAATGTGATTCACTATCCATAGGAAGACCAGAGTGTTAATTGGTAGTTTTATTCATGAACGCTTTCCGTTAATGAGATTGAGTTTTAAAGAGGTGGTGTGAGAAAGTAACCGTGGGTATTCGTTGGCTCCTCTGACAGGTGGGGGGCTGGGGGCCAGGAGACAAGCTGTGCGTTCCGACTGTGATGGCAGCCAGAAAAGAGCCTGGTGAGCCCAGCTGGGCGGTGAGGTGGACTTGCTGCGCTGACAGTGGGTCAGCGCGGTGTTGCAGCTTGTCGTTTCTACGTTTCCCTAAACTCCGAATCTGCAGTGGGGCGTGTGAAGACTGTGCGCGTGAGTGAGAAACGGGGAGTTCCATAGACTCGGGGGGCCCCTGTGCCTTCTTGAGGCCATTGTCATCCTCTCCTGGATTTTCTTTAGCTTGTAAGCACTGTGGGTTTTTTTGTCTGTGTCTCTGTCGGTCATACACTCTGCACCCTCTTGTCTCTGTCTCTGAGTCCGTGTTGTCTGACACTCCCTGCTGGGTGCAGCCCGACTCGTTTCCAGTGCTTCTTCCCTTGGCCCACCGTGATGTTTGTGTTAGCTTCCTGATGCGCATTTGGGTAGCTTCTAGTGCGTGGCTGGTAGAAGTAATGCTGCACTGGCAGCTCCCTGGAGCTCCGGTGGTTAAGACCCCACACTCCCCTGCAGGTGGCCCAGGCTCCATCACTGGCCAGGGAGCTAGAGCAGAGTGGCCAGAAGGAAACTGTGAATAGTCCTGGATCCGTCTTCGGATGGACGTGTGTGCGCATTTCCATTATGTCAGTACTGAGGAGTGGAAAGGCTGGGTTCCAGCCGGTCTATCTGTAGATTGTCAGGCCACTGTAACAAAACAACAGATTTATTGGGTCTTAAATTTTGGAGCCTGGAAGTCTCAAATTTGACTGCTGGCAGAGCTGGTTTCCTCGGAGTCCCCTTCCCTTGAGTTGTGGGGACTGTCTGCTCCCTGTTTGTCCGCCCTGTCTTCCCTCTGAAGGGGTCTGCGTCCTAATCCCCTCTTCTTGGACCCCAGTTAGATCCACTAGGGCCCTCAGGACCTCGTCCAGCCTCCCTCACCCTGTAAGGGCCCCGTCTCCAGCTGCAGTCACGGTCTGACATTGTGAGGTGGTGGGGTTAGGTCTGGACTGGGGGGGGGGGGCACAGTTCAGCCATAACCGTGTGCGCGGCGCTGTGGTGGACCCGGCTAGGTTCCCACAGTCCTGCCGCTTCCACGCCCACCAGCCGTGTGTCAGCGCTCCAGATACTCCGCATCTTTGCTGACGCACCTTCATTTTGCCCCTGGGGTGCTAGGGTTGCACCCCCATCTAGTGCTGGCATGGGCAGTGCTTGAGCAGGTGGGGAGGTTGGTTTTGGAGCACAATGTGTCAGAATTTGAAACTGCCTCTTGTGAATGCTTCTTGAATCCACTGGGGATAGAAAAGCAGAGAGGCTTGCGTAGGGGAGCAGGTAGCCCTCCACACTGCCCTGTGGGAGCTTCTGCATTTATCATCTGACTCACTCCTGGGGGTGGAGCTGCCTTCAGATCCTCACCTATAGGGTATACAGGTAGTCCTAGGAGAGTTCTTCTTTAACCTGACATTTGGGTTCTTAAAGCGCTGGACTCCCTCATAAGTAATGCCCAGAATAGGTCTGTATTTCGTGTTCTGACTGAGCATTTAGACGGTAGCTGGTGTTTGATGAGCAGCTTTCGGGCCGAGTGATGGCGGTAGACCTGGGATCCCTGGGGTAGTGTTGCCCCGTCCCTCCCCCACACTCACCTTGAGGGCAGGGGTGAGTCACGGCTCCAGGATGAGTCTTGAAATACTGCTCAGTAGCTTGATATTTCTCCAGTTCTAACTTTGCACATTGGGTTGCTATTTGTGGCATGTAAGTTTTGCTTCTGGGCCAGTGATGAATACGGATAGCCTTCCTGAATGATAAGTTATGCGTTCTGTGTTCATTGGACGCAGTTTTATTGTCTACTAAAACAAAGAACGGCTGACAGCTGCGGGGAGGATCAGATAAAAAGCTCTGGAGGT
>CM035289.1:1448207-1469399 GCA_020226075.1 Hydropotes inermis
CGAGGAGTGACTTTGATGGCACAGTTCACCAGTGGGGTTAGGACTGAAATACAGAGGGCATGCTTCAGCCTTCAGGGGTGTACTCCTCAGCCGTGCCTGCAGCACGGTGAAAATCAGGGGCTGGTTTGGGGGGACTGACTGGAGAAGGCACGTAGTTTGGTTTTCTTCTATAGCCGGCTCGCCGTGTGGGCTCGTCTGAATGGTTTACGGGTGGTGTTTTATTAGGTAAATGTCTGCAGTGGTCTAAAGCTGATGGCTGATGTTCAGACTCCTGAAAAACAGTGTGTGCGGCTTTCTCTTGTTTTCCAGTTTTCCTTACCAAAAAGGAAAGGCAGTCATTCTGGTCTCTTAAAAATGACCCTTAGCTCTTCTTTTGGCACCTGCCTTTAGAACAGTGGGAGCATCCCTTTAAAGAGTCTGTTGATCAGGGCTGCAAAGTCCTTGTGACAAGAATTGCTTTCCAGGGAGCTTGACTCTCTGAAAAGTGGCTCCATGTGAATGTGACACCTTGGAAAAAAGTATGTGTGTGTGTCTATATATACACAGCCTCTTTACATTTTAGAGAGCTTAGAGCTCACCTTGAAGCAGCATCTGAGCTGTCAGCATCTGTTTCCAGATGAGAGACCCGCCAGAAAGAACATGCTTGGTATCACAGTCCAGTGCTGCGTGTTCCGGGTCGGGACACGTGTCTTTAACCCCCACAGCGCTGAGAACACCTCCTGTGGGAGCACAGCCTCTGTGAATTTTAGTGAGTTTTATGGTGTTGTGTTTATTTGAAAATGTTTTGGAAAGAGGGATGCTTTGACAGGTCTGTTTCTTCTGAAATGTAAATTTCCGGGTAGTGAATTTCATGCAGCATCTGACTGAACTGGCTGTGTTGCTCAGCAGTAACACACCACCTCCGAGTGGCTGCAGACCACCGCGCGTTCGCTTTCTGCGGGTGTGGTGCTCGCTGTGGTCTGTGCCACCCTCCTGCTGCTGTGAGGGGCGTTGCCGGAGGGTCCCGGCCGTCACTTCTGGCTGGGCCGTGCCGGGCATCAGGATCGGGAGAGGTTGACCAGCTGCTTTGCGGCCGCGGTTGCTGGGGAGGCGCGTGGTGTGCAGGTTCCCGTCCCGGCCTGCTGGTCTTTTGGGCGCCCGGCACGCCCGCGCGCAGTCCCCCTGTCTCCTCGGGTAGGAGGGCTGAGCTCGGTGTCAGGGGAAGGGAGCAGTGCGCCCGCGTCCTCGCTGCCGTCCGCGCTCTCCAGGCCCGCCCCATCCTCCCTGTCGCGTGCGCCGGTGGTCCTGGCCCCGCATGACTGTGTCCGGTGTCGTCTGGCTTTGCTCCTGCCCTCCATCCGGCCCCGCTGCGCCCCTCCTGTCCGCGCCTACCGCCTCGCCCGGCTCCAGCGGCCTCGCTTCTTAAGCTTTCCTGGCCGAGTTGCCCTCAGTCTCACCTCTCACTGAGTCCTCGGGTGGCTCTTAGACACGTGTGTTTCACAGGTTTTGTGGGTGCTGCACCTGCTCTCACAGGCTCTTAGGGGAGACCCTGGCCTGCCTGTTTAAACCAGTAAGCCTTTCGGGAGGGGAGCACTGTGCAGCTTGCGGGACCGAGTTCCCTGAGCAGGGAGTGCCCGCGGGCCCCAGCAGGGAGAGCCTGGATCCTAACACGAGGCTGCCAGGAGCTCCACATCCTACACTGACCTGTGGTTTCCCCAGAAAGTAGCCGCCTGGAGGAAAGAGCTGAAATACATGCCCAAAAAGGCTTCTGGCGGACACCCCCACCCCGTGGTGCTCCGTGGCTGAGAAGTAGTGCATACCTGTGCCTGCCTCCCCTTGCTTGGAACCAGTGGGCCCGGAGCCGTCGGCGAGGCTTCCTTAAGCAGCGCCACAGGATGGCTCTGAAGAGAGTGCCTGAGCTCAGTTTCCATGGCTGCACAATGAGAATCCAGCATCCCTCTTTGTTCCCAGTTTTGCTTTTTGCCGTTTCAGTTACCTTCGGTCAGCCATGGCCCACAAATGAGCTCCCACATGTAAACCGTTGGGCATTTGACAGTGCGTGATGTTGTCAGCAGTGGGGCGGAACGCCACGCCCGTCTGGGTCCTCCCCACCCGGGGTCTCAGACGTCCAGGCTTGGAGCCTCAGTGGGGTCCGAGGGTGGGTCGGGCGCAGGGCCTGCGTCAGGCAGGCAGCTCACCTCTCACGTCTCATGAGGAGGTGGGGGCATGGTGTGGCCAGAGGTCCTGAGACAGACCACACTCGCGTGCGTTCAGTACAGTGTGTTGTTAGTAACATGCCGTGCCTAACTTAAACGTGATCACAGACGCAGAGGTACAGAAGCGCCCGCTGTGCGTGGCTCCGCTCTCCCCGTGGTTTCTGGCACCCACCGGGTCTCGGAGTGCGTCTCCTACGGACAGGGCCCGGACTGTGCACGGGCTCCTTCGCACTTTGCCTCTCGGGCTCCTGCTCGCCTGTGGTGGCTTTTGCAAGATGATGTCGCTGAAGTGCAAAAGACCCTCCTGGCCATCGGCAAGGCCGGGGCCTCTGTGGAGCCTGCGCGCTCACTTCCTGCTGGGGGGGAGGCCTTCCTGAATGGCTTGTCCACAGGCGCAGCATAGGCATCTCGGGAGGGGTCTCGGGCGCCCTTCCGATTGCCGGGTGCCCGTGCTCCAGACTCACGCCTCTCCTCCAGGAGGGCTCGCTCCGCGGCTGCCTGTGACCCCCCCCCCCATGCAGCACTTTCGCTTGTCGTGCCCGCTGCTGCCCTGCCACACTGCCCACACCAAAATGTAGCCGTCCTCTGGCCGTCTCAGTTGCTTCCGTCTCTTCTCTGTAACAGAATCACACACACTCTGTCCACTTCCGTGATCATGTCCCTAAGATCCCATGATTGTACGTCCCTAGAATTTGGTACTTGATGTTATCGTGCCCCCAGGAGGGTTGTTTACTTAGCTGTTTGTAGTTGGGAGATGCTATTTATATAGGTGTCGCTTTTCTTAGTGGTTGCCAGTGTAACTCCTGGGAAAAATTTTAAAAGTTCCTCATTGTTTAACATTTACCTTTCTTTGATTAATGGATTAAATCTTATAAAAAGGGGATTAGCTCTTTTTCTTTTGTTATTTGGCTTTTCTTCTTGAAGGCCCAGGGGAGGGTTTTTTTAAAAAAGAATATAGCAAGAATGTTTTTATGTAATAGCTTTTAAGAGTATTTTTTGTATAGGAAGAACATGATCAGTTTTTCATGTTGCACTGTTCCTGGCTTCTTTCTCTTGCTTGGTTCTGTTGAGGCTGTGTTTTTGTCCTATAGAAACTTTAAATAGTCACACCTGTTAACTTGTTTCATTTTCTGCATTCTGTGTTCTCCTTCCATGTGCTAGTTTTTTCCCCTAGCACCTAGCATGTTTGAAAGTTCTGTGTAATGTGGCGTTAGACAGTTCTTGCACATGTATGCTTGCTCTGGCATTTCACTGCATGGTCATCCTTTCTTCACCAGCTAGACGTTTTCTCATCGCACACACTCACTTCCTCCCCACGCGTCTTCCCTAGGTGCTCTGTCCCGTTCTTTGTTTCCGGGACATTGCCGCTGTCTTGCTGGCTTCTCTGCTTCGTGACCCCTTTGATGAGCGTGTAGCTCCCCGTCTTCATAGGCCTCTGCTGAAGCTGTACTCAGAGGCGCGTCTGCTCCTGATCATCGGTGCTCCTCCTGCCGCTTGCCCTGTGTCCTTGAGATGTGTCCATCGTCTGAGAGATGGATGCGTCGGATTGGGGGGATGGCCTGGTGGAGGGAGGAAGGACCGGCCCCCCGGGTCACGGGCCTGCTCTGGCTCCCGCCCCGAGCTGGAGCCTCACCCCGGTGTGTCCCGGTCGCATGGAGCTGGCCTGGAACGCGGGCGGCCGGGCTTGGCTGTGATCGTGATGCTCTCCTGCGTTTCCTGTGCCGCCTCTGGCCTCCTGCAGCGTCTGAGCAGACGCAGTTACTTCATGATGTGCACTCCGGGTGCATTTCTAAAACGTTTTCTTCATTTAATCTTTGTCCAGGGGTGGCATGTAGGATCTTAGCGCATTAAAAAGTGCTTCTTTTTATGAATTAATTTTCACAGATAAAGAGTAGGCCATTGGGCTAGTCTTAATTTTCATGACTTTCAAGGAAGCGTTAGCAGTCTGAGTTGGGAAAGCAGTTACCTTTCTGACAGGAGAAAGGACCCTAGTCACCCAGCTCTCCCCTCTTTCTTTTGCTTGTTGACTTCTAACAGCGCAGCTCATCATCTCTGCACACGGACTCCTGTCTCTGACTCTCCAGACTCTCAGTCTCTGGGGAGGAGGAGGGGGAAGGCTCGTGGCCCATGTTAGCCCAGTCGAGAGGCCTGGCAAGGGGTCCTCCGTGGGGGCTGAGGTCAGGTCTGGAAAAGGGATGGCTGTGCTGGGGAGGTGCCCAGGAGTCCCGGAGGGGTGTCCTGTTTCGGCCCAGAAGGGAGCCTTGGACACAAGTTGGTGTCCCTCAGTCTCTCCACCTGGAGACCATGGTGGACCCTCTGGTGGCTTGTTTTCACTACCAAAAGGACCATTTGTAGGCTTCAGCTTAACAGTGTGAGCCGAATTAGTACCCTTAAGAAAACTAACTGCATTTTAGAGTGTTCATTAATAGTACATGTGACTCTGCCTGGCATATTCATGTGTTTTGACTATGTGTTTTGGAGTGAAGACAGAATCTTCCCTCCTTGGGCTCTTTTTTGGCTGAGATGCGTGGAGGGGAGGAGACGAGGGGACCCGAGACCCTCTGTCCGTGTCGTGGTCGAGCCTGGAAGCAGCCTCCTGGGTTCTGGACCTCACTGTGTGAGGTGGTGGCCGGCCGCAAAGAGGGCGGTCTGGCGAGTTGGAGCTGAGCGCAGTGTGTGTACAGCGTGGGGTGGGGTTGGGGGTTGCACTTTCAGCTGCGTGGTTATTCGAGAGCCCAGGTAGAAGTGCTGTGATGGGGCTGAAAGCAGTTTTGTGGTGGTCTTGTGTTCGCCCTGACCACAGTTTGTCACCACAGCCGATCCACATTCACATGTTGAAACACACGGTGATTCCCGCCGTGGAGACTCTGCGGCTGGGACAGCGGGGTGTGACGTGGCCCAGCCTGGGCAGGTCGAGGCCTGTTTGACCTGCTTGGGTAGAGGGGGCGGGCAGTCCTGAGAGGAAGCAGGCTCACTGCTCCGGAGCAGAGGCGGAAGCGGTCCTGCTAGGCAGTGCTGGCGAACGGGACCTGGCCTCCCCCGCCTCTGGTGACAGAGGCGCTCTCACTTCCCTTGCTGCCTGGCGGTGCTCACGTCACACTCAGGGCGACTGATGGTCAGTTGATGCTGTTTGGCTGCTGTTGCTGGAGGAAGGACTTGTTGAATGGGATTTGCTGGCTGTTAGCACATCGGTTCAAACATTGTGGCCTGTGGGCTGCTCATGGATACAAAGTAACTGCTGCAGAAAAGGCTGCTTCAGAGAGAAGGCTTCTGGTGGGAGGGCTCAGTGCTCCCGGTAGAGGCTCTTGGTTGTGGTTTCTTACGTGTGTTTCCAGGAAGATGTTTAAGGCAAAAGAAGCGGAATATTGTAGCCAATATTCAGGTTCCTAATGTGGTTGGGCTTAGAATACAGAGTTAGAAGTATTGATTTCAGCTGCATCCTTGGGCCCAGACTCTAGAGGTAGACTCTGCGCCAGCTCCTCTTAATGCTGGGTCCACCTCCAGTGTCTGAACAGTGGGTGAAGCCGCAGCCTCGGGTTTGACGTTGGGTCTGTGCTGTTAGAGGAGCAGATCTTTGCTTCATCCCTTCCTGTGGTCACAAGAGTTTTACGGAAGGAGGTACATTGAAGGAAGGGTGACTCATTCTGATGGTTTGCCAAAACTAGAAACCACATCATACGTTATGCTGGAAGGATATGCGTGTACCTGGCATTTTCTGCCGAGAGGATTAGCAGTGATTCAAGGGCTTAGATGAGTTTGATCAAGATCTAGAAATCGGACAGAATCACTGATAGTTAAAGACTGTAGACCACAGTGACGTTATGCAAAATGATGGGCTAGGAAACTTGAGCGGCAGCCCCTCTACCAGGTCAGCACTGAGCCGGAAAGAATGGTTGGAATTGGCTGTTTTGGAGCCCCGGGGTCTGGCTGGATGAAGCCTTGCAAGGAGACAGCTGCTGGTCTTGCGAGTGGTGTGCTCAGGGTGAACGCTTCTAGCTCACAGCAGGCAGCAGCCCTGGAGGGAGGGAGACAGACCTCTAGAACACCACAGTGAAACTCTCAACAACAGAAAATATGGACCATACAGAGAACCGCAGGAAGAAATGCAAGGAGATTCAACTAGTCCATCCTAAAGGATCAGTCCTGAATAGTCATTGGAAGGACTGATGCTAAAGCTGAAACTCCAGTACTTTGGCCACCTAATGTGAAGAACTGACTCATTGCAAAAGACCCTGGTGCTGGGCAAGATTGAAGGCGGGAGGAGAAGGGGGCGACAGAGGATGAGATGGCTGGATGGCATCACCGACTTGATGGACTTGAGTTTGAATAAGCTCTGGGAGTTGGTGATGGACATGGAGGCCTGGAGTGCTGCAGTCCATGGGGTCGCAAAGAGTCAGACACGACTGAGTGACTGAACTGAACTGAACTAACAGAGAACTGGCAATGTGTGGCCTTTCACAGGAAAAATGAGTTTGATGGAAACCCTCCCAAAGGAGGCGGTGACATGAGGATACTAGTCAAAGACATTGAAACAAGCGTGTTAACGTGCTCAAGGAGCCAGAGGAGACGGCGGGCAAAGAGGGAAAGGAAATTGGGGATAGGTGTCTGAACAAAATGAGGATATCAAGAAAAAGTAATTCTAGACAAGGAAACAGTTTTGAAATAGAAAAGTACAGTAGCTGAAAGGGGAATCTTACAGGAGGGTTTAAGAGCTGCATGAGCAGGCAGAAGAGTGAGACAGTGGAAGTGATTCCATATGAGGAGCAGAAAAGCCTGAAGAGAAGTGAGTGCAGCCTGAGTGTGCGTGGATGAAGCTCTCCTGGCCCAGCTTGGCCTGACGAGGGCGACCGGAGGGAGCCGTGACCCTGCTCAGGCCAGAGGGGCTGGTGTTGTCAGAGCAAAACAAAAGAAACCACAGACAGAAGCAGACCCGCAGATGTGTGGTTGCCAGCGGGGAAGGGGGCTGTGGGCATGGGGAGAGCAGACACAGAGTGGGTAAACGACAGGCCTCTGCACCGCGCGGAGAGCCGCATCCAGTATCCTGCGAGGCCGCAGTGGAGAAGAGTGTCGGATGTGCAGCAGAGGCAAGCAGCGTGGCGAGTCACCTGCACTTCAATCAGAAGAATAAAGTGGGGCTTCCCTGGTGGCTCCGTGGTGAAGAATCTGCCTGCCAGTGCAGGAGACTTGGGTTTGATCCCCGATCTGAGAAAATCCCACGTGCCACAGAGCAACTCAACCCGTGTGCCAAAATAAACAAATAATGTTTAAAGCCCCCAAACCCTCATGCGTGGCCTTCATGGGAAAGTGCCTGGAGGCGGAGGAGCTCTGCTCCTTCCCCTTAACGACCTTGACACTCAGCCGGCCTGCCTCGCCTGGTGAAGCTGCTTGGGCCGGTGATCCTGAGGCGCTTGGGGAGCCGCCTCGTCAGCACGGAGGCCTCAGCGAGGCCGGTGCCGGGCTCACCTGCGGCCTCTGCCGGGCTCACCTGCGGCCTCTGCTTGCTGGGAGTAACTGTGCTGACAGTGCTACCTGCCCGCCTCGTTTTAACACACTTTGCTGTATAGCGCTTAGCAAGTAGTGCGTTTGTACAAACTGTAGATTTGTGGCAATCCTGTGTCAAGCGAGTCTGTCAGTACCATTTTCTTCCCACAGCAGTTGCTCAGGTCAGGTCTCTAACATTTTGGTAATTCTCAAAATATTTCAAACTTTATTACCGTTTATTGTGGTGATATGTGATCAGTGATCTTTCATGTTACTGTTGCAGAAAGATAACAACTCCCTGAAGGGTCAGGGGATGCCTGGTAATTTTAGTTTTCAGTATTTTGAAATAAAGGCACGTACATTTTCTTAGACATAACACTGTTGCACATTTAACAGATGACACGGTAGTAAACGTGACTCACGTGCACCAGAAAGTCCGTGTGACCCAATTTAATGCAGCCTCACTGTTCTGCAGTGGTCAGAACCAAATCTGCAGTGTCTGAGACATACTCCTTGTGCTAACTAACAGTTTTGATGTTACTAACAAAATGAAAAGTATTTCGACAAAAACAATGAGCTGAAAATCAAAGATTATTGGTAAATTTCTCATCAGAAACCTTGGAGGCTGTGTTGCTGTGTTCAAAATATAGAGGGGGGAAATCTGTCAACCAAGAAACCTGTAACTGGCAAAACTGTCCTTCAAAACTGAGAGAGAAATTGAGAGCTTTCCAGAGAAGCCAGAGCTGAGCGAGCTCTGTACCACAGACCTGCCTGCGGTGAGGGGCTTCCCTCAGGTTGGAGGGTGCTCGACAGTGACCGACGCCCCGTGAAGAAGTAAAGATCTGGTGGGAGGAGAGACAGACGATTAGAAAAGCTGGCACTGTTGCAAGTCACCTTTTTGTTTCCACTCGATTGCAGGGGCTAACATACTTAAAAACTGAGTTGTTCATCTTTTGGGAGGACGCAATACATAGAGATGTGATTTTGTGACATCTGTGAATGAGAGGGCATGGGGTCTGAGTTGCATGGGAACAGTTTTGCATGTTACTGAAGTTAAGCTGGTGTAAATTGGCCTGTTAAACTGCTGCAGCTTTAGGATGCTAAATGTAGTTCCATGACCGCAAGGAAAAAGCTATGGGATGTACTCAAAAGGAAATGAGAAGAGAATTGAAAATGTTTTGCTATAAAGAATCAATTAATAACAAAAGAAGATGGCCGTGCAGGAATGGGGGACAAAGAAGCAATAAAGCATATGAAAAACAAGCAGGAAAAGGACTGGAACTGTGAATGTGTTAAACTTGCCAGTCAAAAGACAGATTGGCAGTTTGGACAGAAAAACACGAACCATTTACTTGCCCTCCACAGGAGACTTACTTCGGAGCCAAAGACAGAAAAATGGTTCAGTGTAAAAGGATGTGGAAAGGACTCATGCAAATAGTAACCAAAAGAGAGGGCGGCTGTGCTCCTCTGAGGTGGAGTACACTTTAAGTAAGAAAACAAAAAGCTTACAAGACAGAGCATATTAGTGGAAGATTCGGTACAGCAAGAAGGTTAGGCAGTGATAAACAGGTACATGCCACTCCACAGCCATCAAAATACGTGAGGCAGAAATGAACAGAGCTGAAGGCGGAGAAGCTTGACAGTAACGCTGACGATGGATGAACCCAGACAGCAGGTACGGGAGAGTGGAGGACGTGAGTGACACAGTAAATGGACTGCATCCAGCAGGCACGGGTCTCTGCCCCCCGCCACCAGGACACACATTCTTCTCGATGGACACGGTCGTTCTCCATGTTAGAAGACATGTTGAACCATAGTAAGTCTCAGAAGGTTTGAAAAAGTAGGTTATCATACAAAGTACCTTTCTTCTTGTGATGTCAACCATTTTTGAAGTCTTTATTGAATTTGTTACAGTTACTGTTTCTGTTTTATGGTTTGAGTTTTTGGCCTTGAGGCATGTGGGATCTGCGCTCCCCAACCAGGGGTGGAACCTGCACCCCCTGTGCTGGAAAGCAAGGTCTTAACCGCTGGACCGCCAGGGAAGTCCCCAAAGTACCTCTCGGACCACAATGAGATAAAGTTAGAATTTAATAACGAGAGGAAAACTAGAAAACCCACAGATACCATAGATGGTAAACAGCACATTCTTACAGAAGTAATGGGCCAAAGAAGAAGTCACAAGAGAAATCTTAAAACGTCTAGGGATGGAGAACTCACTGGCAGCAGTTAGGACTCAGTGCTTTCGCTGCTGGAAGCCTAGGTTCAGTCCCTGGTCTGGGAACAGTGACCCTGCAGACAGCCCAGGAGAACGTAGAGGACCCAGCGAAGTACTGAGGGGGGAGCCGTCGCTATCAGTGCCAGCATCGAAACAGATCGCTGATCACCAGCCTAACTGCACTTCCCAAGGGTCTAGAAAAAGGACAACAGTTTAAATCCAGAGCTTACAAGGGAAGGAAATAATCCAGGTTAGAGCAGAAAACCCTTTAGATTAACTGCGAATTTTTTAAAGGCTCAAATCACTAAAATCAGAAAAGAAAGTGGAGATATAACTACCCGTTTTTATGAATAAAAAGGATGCTGAGAGAGTCCTAGAAACACTTGTACGAGAATGAATTGCGTAGCCTGGATGAAACAGATCCCTAGAAATACACAAACTGCCGACCAAACAGAAAATGGGAACCATACTGTTGTCAAGCTAGGAGTTGGAATCAGTTACCAAGCTTCCTAACAGAGGAATCTTCCTGGATCTAATGGCTTCACTGGTGAGTTCTGACAGTTAAAGAACTAAGACCAGCTCCCAGATTCTTCCCAGATACTGAAGAGGAGAGAACGTTGCTGCTTTTTCTTTTTTTATTTTGTGTTGGGACATGGCCTGTTAGCAAAGTTGAGATGGTTTCAGGTGGACGGTGAAGGGCCTCAGCCATACATGTACATGTATCCATTCTCCCCCAAATGCCCCCTCCCCACCCAGGCTGCCGCATCACATTGAGCAGAGTGCCCTGTGCTGTACACTAGGGCCTTGTTGGTGATCCGTTGTAAACATAACCATGCGTACATGTTCATCCCAAACTGTAACTTCGAGGGGGAAAACATTTCTTAGCTCATTCTATGAGGCCAGTATTGAAAGTGAAGTGTTAGTGACTCAGTCGTGTCCAGCTCCTTGTGACCCCGCGGACTGTTGCCCTTCAGACTCCCTGTCTACGGGGTTTCCTAGGCAAGGGTGCTGGCGTGGGCAGCCATTGTCTTCTTCAGGGGATCTTCTTGACCCAGAAGTTGAATCCGGGTAAGGCAGATTCTTCACCACCTGAGCCACCGAGGAGGCCAGCATTGCTCTCCTACTAAGCTCAGACAAACACTACAAAAAAAGGAAACTGTCAGTCAGTCTGTCTTAGAACAGTGGTGCAAAAGTCCTTAACAAAATACTTGTAAAATTTAATTCGGCAGTCTGTTAAAAGGGTTTATGTGCCATGGCCAAGTGGGATTTATTTCTTCCTTGGATTTATTCCTTGGAATGCTAGGTTGGTTCCACAACCAAAGAGCGATCATTAATACACCACGTTACCGTAATGAAAGGGGAAAACCATCATCTCAGCTGATGAAGAAGACAGCACCCTTTCAGGATGAAAGCAGTGGAAATACTGGGAATAGGAGGAAATTATTTCAACATAGTAGAAGTTGTATGGCAAACCCACAGTGAACATCGTGTACAGTGGTGAAGGACACACTTCGTCTTCTAAGATCAGGAACACGGCACGGATGCCCACTTTACCACTTCTCTTCAAAACCCTACTAGAAGTTCCAGCCAGAGCAGTTCAGCAAGAAAAAGAAAAGGCATCCAAACTGGACAGGAAAGAGATACGTGAACTTATTTGTGGAGTACCTTACAGAGTTCATACCCTGAAATTAAAAAGCTAAGACTTCTTAGAGCTAATAAGCTAATTTAGCAAATTTCAGGATACAATCTGAGAAAGAAATTAAGGAAACAGTTCCATGCACAACAGCATCAAAGGAAATAAAATACTTTGGAGTAAATTTTAACTTAGTAAATGAAAAAGACTTCTAAATGAAAGACTATTAAACGTTGCTGAGAGAAGTTAAAGATGTAAGTAAGTGGAAGGACATCTCATTTATGGATTAGAAAAGTTAATATTGCTGGGAAACCATCTACAGGTTCAGTGCAGTCCTTGTCAGAATTCCCAGTGACTTTTTTTTTTTTTTGCAGAAATAGAAAACCTGTCCTGAAAGCCACGGGACCCTCAATAGTCAAAGTACTTTTGAGAGCTCAGAAGTTGGAGGTCTCCCACGTCCAGATTTTGAAACTGCAAAACTCTGGTAATTAGAACAGTGTGATACCGGAATAGGACACACGTGTAAACCAGCGGAACAGACTAGAAAGACTGGACATTAATCCTCACTTTCAAGGTGAATTGACCTTTGGCAAAGATGCCAGGTGCGTTCCGTGGTGAAAACATTGCCTTCTGTGGCTGATGATGGTGCCGGGAGAATGTCTGCCTGCAGAAGGACGGATTTGGACTTGTTGTCTCACACAAAATTAAATCAGAGACCTAAAGCTTCTTTTTATTGAAGAACAGTTCATTTACCGTGTTGTTTTGACTTCTCCTGTAGAGCACGTGACTCAGCTATATGTTATATTCTTTTTCGTATTCTTCGCTGTCGTTCATCGTAGGATACTGAATGTGTGGTTCCCTGCGCTGTACGGTCGGACCTCGCTGTTGTCCGTCCTGCGTGTGACAGTTTGCCCCGCTCATTCTGACCTCCCAGTCCAGCCCCTCCGCGCCTCCCTTCCGCTTGGCAGCCGCAGAGAAACCCCTGCTGGCTCCGTCCTGAGTCTCCTCCATAAACAGGCCTCTCTGTGGTGGCTCAGGTCTCACGTGCAGGGGGCCCAGGGGGTGTCCCCCCGGCCTGTCTCACTTGCCATATAACCTCTGGTTGCACCCCTGCACGCCTGTGTCGCGTGCCGCAGCCGCCCCATCCATTCATCCACCGCTGGGCACCTGAGTTGTTCCCAGGCCCTGACTGTTGTGAGCAGTGCTGCTCTGAACCTTGGGGTGCATGTGTCTTTTTGAATTAGAGTTCTGTCTGGATATTCGCCCAGGAGTGGGATTGCTGGATCATATGACAACTCTATTTTTAGTTTTTGAGGACTAGTAGCTGCACCAACTTATTGATAAATTCCTACCAAGAGTGTAGGAGGGCTTCCTTTTCTCCACACCCTCTCCAAAATTTATTATTTGTAGACTCTTTAATGATGGCCATTCTGACCAGTGTGAGGTAGTACCTCATTGTAGTTTTGAACTGCATTTCTTGAATAATTAGCGATATTGAGCATATTTTTATGTGTCTGTTGGCTACCTGTATCTCTTTGGAGAAATGTCTGTTTAGGTCTTTTGCCCCGATTTTTTTTTTTAAGTTTATTTGGCCGTGTCAGATCCTGTTTGTGGCATGGGGACTGTTCATTTTGTCATGCCAGGCCTTTGCATTGCGATGCGCGCACTCTGGTCATGGTGTATGGACTCAGTTGCTCTGTGGCTATTTGTTGTGTTTTGTTGTTATTGACTTGTGCGAGCTATTTGTATATTTTGGAAGTTAGACCCTTGTCAGTCATATCATTTGCAAATATTTTCTCCCAGTCTGTAGATTTTTTCCCTTTCTTTGTGGTTTCCTTTTCTGTGCAAAAGCTTGTAAGTTTGATTAGTTCCCATTTGTTTATTTCAGTTTTTATTTCTGTTGCTGTGGGAGACTGACCTAAGTTAAGAAAGCATTGGAATGACTTATATCAGAGAATGTTTTGTCTGCATTCTCTCCTAGGAGTTTTATGGTGTTGTGTCTTATATTTCAGATCTCAGTCTTAAGAGGTAAAAGTAAAAAAGTGAGGGACTTCCTTGGTGGTCCAGTGCTTGTAAGAGTCCACACTTCCACTGCAGGAGACGAGGATTTGATCCCTGGTTGGGGAACCAAGATCCCACGTGCTGCTCAGGGCTGCAAAAAAAAAAAAGACAGCTGTGAACCTCTCAGAAGTAAATGGGGAGATTCCTGGTGTTGGATTCGGCGGTGATGCAGTGGCTGTGATACCAAGGGCACCTGCAACAACAGAAAAAAATAGATGAATTTGGCTTCATCAGAATTAAAGCTTTTGTGTTTCCAAGCACAGTGTTGGGGAGTAAAAAGACAACCTACAGAATGGGGGAGATACTTATAAATTGTACATCTGATAAGGCTTATAAATTGTACATCGTATTTAAAGTTTGAACAACTCAACAGCAAACAAGCAATTTGATTATAGATGGTTCAGGATCAGAGTAGACATTTCTCCAAAAAAGATGTGGAAATGGCTGATCCACACAAAAAATAAATACCGAGCACCACTAGTTACTAGGGAAATTCAGAACGGTGACAGATGCTTCACTTGGATTACGGTGGCTCTTTTCTCCCCCACCTGAAGTTTTATTGCTTGCTTGCTTGCTTGCTTGCTTGCTTGCTGTGCTGGGTCTTCGTTGCTGCCCAGGCTGTCTCTGGCCGTGCCGAGCGGGGCTCTCTGGTCGCCACGCGCGGGCTTCCTGCAGTGCCCCCTCCTCGCGGGGCGCAGGCTCTGGGCTCTGGGCCGCCTGCCCGCCCTGAAGCAGAGGCCCAGGCGCTGTGGAGCGCGGGCGTGGTTGCCCCAGAGCACGTGGGTCCCCCCGGGCCAGGGGTCAGACCTGCGTCTCTCGCATTGGCGGGCGGATTTTTTGCCACTGAGTCACCACGGAAGTCTGGCTCTTTATTTTTAAAATAAATATGTGTTGCTGAGAATTAGGGAAATTGGGAGCCTTACATATGGCTGGTAGGAATGTAAAATGCTGGAGTTGTGGAGAGCAGTGCGCAGATTACAGAAAATTGCCGTGTGTCCTGGCACTTAGGTGTGTCTACCCGCCAGATTTGAAATCGGGATCTCCAGCAGATAGTCATACACCATGATTTATGGCAGAATTATTCACAGCAGTCATCAGGTGGAAGGACTCTGCGTGTTGGTAAACAGATAAGCGAAGCACCGTATCTGGATACAGGGTGTGTTACTCACCAGGTAAGGAGTGGAGTTCCAGTGTGGGCTGCGATCTGGACAGTCCTTGAAAGCAGGCCGAGTGAGCAGCCTCTGGGTGCCCGAGAGCTGTTTGCAGAAGGCCAGTGCCGAGAGAAAAGTCGGGCTGGGGCAGGCGAGGAGGGCCGCTGCATGCTGCATGCGTGACCCGCGCGGGGCCTCTGCCCACCCAGACGGAAAGGCCCTGGAAGTAGTCACGGTGGCTGCTCACGGGTGAGGCGCTCGCAGGTGCTCACACTGAGGTGCGAGTCTTCGCTCCAGACGCGGGCTCCCTCCCACGTAAGAGCCCGACAGCGTCTCAGCCGGCAGGTCTCTGACCTCGAGCTGTGGCGTCGTGGGCACCTTTCGGGTGGTCAGCGCGCCGGCCGGGAGGCTGCGCGCTCTGCTCTGGGCGGCCGTCCCGCTGAGGAGGAGCACCGTGGCCTGCACGCGGCCTGCGCCTCGCAGGGCTGCGTGCCCCTGGCCTGGCGACGGGCCGGTCAGCTCTTCTCCTTGGTAGTGGGCTGCTGGCGCGTGGCCACCCTGAGTGAGTGTTTAGCAGGGATTTTCCTAAATGCTACTGAAGCAAGCTGGCCGTCAGCGATCTTGGGAGGCAGGTGGATCTGTGTGTTGCCAAATCTTGCACGCACTGCTTTTGAATCCCTGTAAAGCTACACTTGAGTAATAACCTTCGGATAGTAACCTTTGTAGCGGAGGCAGGGTGTTTGGACACTTCGGACTTCCTCATCAGCCAGAGGAGCTGAGCTCTCACTGAGCCCTGACGTCTGCAGGGCTCTCACACCTGCCTGGTGTGCTGGTGAATGTTGTGTGTCAGCCGGGCCGGCAGGGGCCCCCAGGGGTTAGCCTGAAGCGTGCTTCCAGGGTGTCCGTGTTGTGTTTCTGGGTGAGGTGCACAGCTGGGCGTGTGGGCTGAGCAGGGTAGACTGCTCTCGTCCAGGCCTGGGAGGCTTGCTGAGGGCGACAGGCTGAGGGGGAGAATTCTCCCGGTCGGAGGTTTTCCCAGCTCCCCACTCAGCGAAGATCTAACACCGTGTTGCCTGGTTTCCAAGCCTTCAGATTGCCGATCAGGGGGCATCTCAGCCTCTGTAATCTTGTGAGAACTTCCTCACTAGTCTAAATGCTACATTTCATGTGCATATTCCATGATCTTATACATCCTTACAGAAACGTGAATCTTATGTACGTGAAGTTTATTTTTAACAGCACATTTGAAATCTCACTTTAATGGTAAAACATAGGCTTTTACATGGTGCCAACAGAAGCATTAGGTTCTGTTCCTTCATCCTTGGATCCGTGGTTCTGTTTCTCTGGAGAATCCTAACTGGTTCATACTCAGCTGAATGCAGAGTTCCAGAGAATAGCAAGGAGAGCCTTCTTCAATGAACAGTGCAAAGAAGTAGAGGAAAACAGCAGAGTAGGAAAGACTAGATACCTCTTCAAGAAGACTGGAGCTATCACGGGAACTTTCCATGGGAGAATAGCGCGATAGAGGACAGAAATGGTGTGGACCTAACGGAAGCAGAAGAGATGAAGAAGAGGTGTCAAGAATACACAGCAGTAACTCTACAAAAAAGGTCTTAATGACTGGGATAACTGCAGTGGTGTGGTCACTCACCTAGAGCCAGACATCCTGGAGTGTAAAGTGAAGTGGGCGTTAACATCACTACCAACAAAACTAGTGGAGGTGATGGAATTCCAGCTGAACTCTTTAAAATCCTCAAAGATGATGCTGTTGAAGTGTTCCACTCAATATAGAAGTGTTGCACATTTGGAAAACTCAGCAGTGGCCTTAGAACTGGAAAATGTCAGTTTTCATTTCAATCCCAAAGAAAGTGCCGAAGAATGTTCAAACTATTGCACAATTGCACTCATTTCACATGCTAGCAAGGTAATGCTCAAAATCCTTCAAGCTAGGCTTCAGCAGGAGGTGAGCCAGGAACTTCCAGATGTACAAGCTGGGTTTAGAAAAGGCAGAGGAACCAGAGATCAAGTTGGGAAAATCCGTTGTATCATAGAGAAAGCCTACAGTAAAGCCTTTGACTGTGCCGATCACAACAAACTGGAAAATTGTTCAAGAGATGGAATACCAGACCACCTTACCCGTCTGCTGAGACTCCTGCATGGGGGTCAAGAAGCAACTGTTAGAACCGGACATGGAACAACGTCTGGTTCCAAATTGAAAAACAACAGCCACAATTAGTACTTTAATAGACTTACTCTTCAGAGACAGGCATCAGAGTAGCCTTGTTTGGAGTGGATATCGGGGGTCTTTTCGTTGTTTGTTTTTGATCATGTGGCTTGTGGGAGATCTTAGTTCCCTGACCAGGGATTGAACCTGTGCCCCTTGCAGTGGAAGCTTGGAGTCTTAACCACTGGACCATCAGGGAAGTCCCTAGGTGATGGGTATTGCTAAAAGACAATTTTCAAGAAAAGATATCAACATGACTGTCACTTACGAAATGAACAAAGAGCAGGTATACATGGAGGTCAGCAGTGATGTAAGGAACCTGCAGCTGGTGACAAAACTGGGTTTCCCGCACCAGAAGCTTGTCCTGATAGAATCCATTTGTGTGTCTGAGAATCACTTGTTCCGCCATCGTGTCTATACGTCCAACTGGTCAGGGACAGTGAAGGCCTGGAGTGAGGGCCCCAGGGTGCTCTGGACTCTGGGCTCCTAGTCATGCACCGTTCCCCGCAGGAGGCATCCCATGCCCTTTTACCTGTAAGTCTCCGTACAGAATATGAGTTCATAATGCTAAATCGGGCTACTTTTCCATTAAATACTGAAATTCTTGAACACTTGTTTAAAAATGTTTTGGTGAGGAGGCTTTGTGAACTAAAGCCCCAGTGGTTACATATTTGGTTTAATGTAGTTTGATGACTTGATATGAAACGTGGTCTTTGCTCCAGGGGTCTGTCCTGAGGACGGTGGCCCTGGGACAAAGCGTGGGGCTCCTGGCCTTCCTGTATCGCTGTTGTCTGGCTTGGAAGCAGGCAGTGCTTGAGGTTTGGAGACTGGGACCCCAGCCGTTGGGCGAGAGTTGCTGTTCTAACCTGTTTCTCCCTGGGGGTAGCGCCCCGCTTCCTGACAAAGCGGTTCATGCTGTGTGCCGCAGGTTTGTGGTCCTGTGATCTTGTCCCTGAAGCCGTGCTGGGATCAGGGTGGCCTGACGGTGGGTGGGCGCGGGGAACTGAGTTTCACGGTGTGGGAGAGACAAGCCAGTCCTGAGCTGGAGCATCTTCAGAACGGAAGGGCCCTTGGATACCCGTCCAGGGGCCCAGTGGCCACCGAGAGCCTCCACTGAGGAGGGGGTGTTGCCGGCAGGGCGAGCCCTGTTAGGGCCTGTGGGCTGGAGAACAGCGGGCGTGCTGGGAGGAGACGGAGCCCTGACGGGGCTTGGCCTTGGTTGGGGAGCATGCTGCCGGCATCTCCACTGGCTCGCCGCCCCCTGTGGGTGCTGCTGGGGTCTGTCTTTCCCAGTTCCCACCCTTCCTTTTCGCTGATGAAACGGGCCCTGCCTCCCTGACTGCTGTCCTGGTGGTGGTGGTGTACCGCGTGACCTGGGCCTCCCTGTCTGAGCTCCGGGTCATAGATCCATGGCTGGTGGCATTAACTTGTCAGCATCTAACCTGACCACACGTGTGATATGCTGCATTCTGTGCTCTGTGTGATGTGGAGCCTTAAAAATTGCCAACTGTGGAGACAGACTGTCACTTAGCTGACTGGAGTTTTTTTTTAATTTCGGCGTCTTGACTCGGCAGTGGTCAGGAAGGAGTTGTTTAGGAGTCAGTCTAGCCTTGTGGCACAGCCCAGTCACCATGGTTCCTGCAGGAGTCCTTGAGAAAAAAGTCCATGTGACCGCCTTACACAGACACGTGCAGGCAGAGGATCTGCTGGGACGCTCAGCACTGTCGGGGGCGGACGTCCACGCCTGGTCCCGGGAGGTTCTGAGATCTGGGCGACGTTTCCTAGTCTGACCTTCTGCAGGCCGCCTGCTCCAGATCAGTGTGGTCTGTCTGGTCCTTCATGCTCCAGGTGTCGTCCACAGTGCTGTGGCTTTCAGACAGGCCTTGGGGGTACAGAGGGCCTGGGGGACTGTGTGGACGCTCCTGGTCAGCCAGGACCAGTGGCTCTAAGTACTTTGAGGTGGTTAGGATGCAGCCAGTATACTCCTGTGGTATTCTGATGAAAAGCCCACGTGTGCACTGGTGCCTAAAGTTGCTGTTGAAGAGCTAGTATTCACTGTGTTTTCAAGAGGGAAAGAAGATGGGCTAGGTGGAATGAACGGCCATCCACTGAGGTGGGAGGTGTGTGAGGACCACCGACAGTGCTGGTAGGACCCTCCGGGGCTGCTGAGCGCAGCACAGCAGACACCGCGGAGCTCTGCAGCTGCGGGGACCAAGTGCCCTCTGCACACGGCCAGCGGTGGGTGCAGCTGGACGTGCTTTCATTGAAGTGGCTGCTGGCTGCTGTAGAGGACTGCCCATTTAGACGAGCCTTCTCCCACCACTTTCATGATCACATCTCCCTTCTGCCCCCCAGGCGTTTGCAGATCCAAACCGCCCCCCCAAGTGTCTCCCCTGCCCCAGTGAATTTTTTTTTCCCCCCAGTGAAATTTTAATACCATGGATGTACTGACTGTGTTGTTAACGCTTGGCCTCTGGAGGGCCACAGACCATGGTTAGTAATGCCTGCACGGGGAATGCGTGGCCTGGACCAACAGGGGGTTGGCATGGTCGTGAAGCTCAGCCCACGAGCAGTATACTTCCTGGACGTTTGGGATGACTGCTGAGGCTGCTGGTACCTTCCTGTGCAGTTAAGGACTTCCATGCTGAGGGAGCTCTTAGACGTTTGTAAAATTCTCCGCGTTCTTACAGCATCACTGTGTTTCACTGATGGATGATGCGTGTACAACGAGGCAGGTGTTTGTGAGAGGCACAGTGAGTCTGATCAGGCAGAGGGCGGCAGCCGGGAAGCTGAGGATCCAGAGGCAGGCTGTGTGGGCAGGAGTTGAGGGAAGGTGTGGAGACCGGTGCTGGCGGGTGTGTGTGTGTCTAGTCCTGCTGCAGTCTGAGAACAGTTCCCTGCGCAGGAGGTAGTTCGTGGTCTCTGGGTCTGCATGCGGGAGCTGGGTGGGGTGTGGGTGTCCCAGGTGTCTCTCCCAGCACAGGGTGGGGTAAAGTGACTCCTGAGGGCCCATTATGGTGTTGGGTGCTTGGACTCATTCTGCACGTGGCCTCCCTGTGTAGGGAGTCACACCAAAGCCCTTGTCCAGTGAGGAGGTGTGAAATAGCCAGCTGCATCTGGCCACTGGAGCTCCCAGTTGACCACCCAAAAGCTACAAAACAGAACACTTTGTTCAGCTTACAAGGAACCATGGTGGCCTTTACAGTTTATTTGACTGTACCAGGTGTTTCCTGACCAGAACCTGGACCCCCTGCGTTGAAAGCATGAAGTCTTAACCACTGGATACCAGGGAATAGGTCAACTCCAACGTCCAACCCAGTAACTGACACTTTACTGGACCCTCAGCAGGTGTCTGAGCCAAAGTGGGTGTGCTTACTCCCCTAGGTTGCAGCTAGTGACCAGTGTTCCTGAAAGGGACAGGGACTCGTGAGTGCACGTGGTTAAGTGTGAGGCATGGAGGAGGGTGTCAGGACACAGGCCTTAGTCTGAGGTCGTCTGATCCGCTGGGTTAGGAACTCGAGAGCGGGGAGCCACGCTTCTCGGGTGCACGGGCCGGGACTGTTAGCGCAGAGTGGTAGACGCGGAGGTGAGGACCCGAGTGGGCAGTCACTGCGCGCGCACTCTGCAGCTGTGCTTTTTCTCCTCTGCGCGGGCACGCGTCTTCCTCCAGTGACTGCTCCCCTGCAGCGTTCGCTGGTTGGCGCAGTCCCTGTGGGCGCAGTGTGACGGACTGCAGGATGCACACAAGCGAAGCTGTGAGTTGTCTGAGATGTTTAACTAGAACCTCAGACACACGTGTGTGAGTTAACATGCTAGTGTCACAGAGGTCAGCGAGTTCGTGTGAGAGGCTGGGGTGATGAGATTTGGAAGGTGAAGTAGCGATACTAGGAATACTGGTTAACTAGGTACGTTTTTCACACTGTTAGAAAAGCCCTCATAGGGGCTTCCCCAGTGGTCCAGTGGCTGGGAATCCGCCTTTCAGGGCAGGGGGTGCAGGTTCAATTTCTGGTCGGGCAACTGAGATGCCACATGGTGCAACAACTGAACCTACTCCACTGCTAGAGCGTCTGTGTGCTGCAGCTCGAGGCCCCGCCCCACACCCGAGAGGCCCCGCCCACACCCGAGAGGCCCCGCCCCACAGTACAGAGGCCCCGCCCCACACCCGAGAGGCCCCGCCCACACCCGAGAGGCCCCGCCCCACAGTACAGAGGCCCCGCCCCACGACGACAGCT
>CM035289.1:1469409-1530060 GCA_020226075.1 Hydropotes inermis
GCCCGGTGATGTAAGTGGGTGCTGTGGCAGCTCCAGAGAATGTGCCCTGGTGAGAATGCCAGCCAGGCCTTTCCTGCCGAGTGGTGGGCAGGGACTTGAGTCTTCCTCTCAGAGAGTGCTGACCTTGTGCTTGTGTGGGGGCCCTGGCACGTCGCTGCGGGCCGAGCCTAGGAGGAGGTGCTCGGGGCAGCCCCGGACCTGCACTCTCAGGTCTGCGGCGGGACTGTCCCCCGTCCTCCTGTGCGGAGAGCACCTGGGGGGCAGCGTGGAGTGGCAGGAACACCCTGGAAGGAGCACCGGGGGAGACGGGGCGTGTTGGGGGCAGTGTTGGCGGTCAGCGGGTCGTCCTGCCTGGGACCTCCTGGAGCAGAGCGCGTCTCACTCCCCAGCTGAGGTCGCTGCCCTTAGGCGCCCGCGCGGCTCGGCTCGGCCTGTGCTGCTCCCTGGCGTGGCTCCTGCGTCTTCTCGGGCGCTCGCAGTGTCCTCTTGAAGCCTTCCGGTAGCTCTTTCCGGCTAGGTTTCCCCTGGGGGTGCTGGCTGTAAACGGGACATCAGACCAGCAGGCTGTTAGCTGACACCGTCACGGCGGAAGGCTTGCTTGGAGCACACAGGCTCCATGAGTGGACCCCAAGATTCAAGTTGCATAAACCTCGGGGACTCGGCGTGGGGTGCGCCCCCGCGTGGCCGGCACGGGGGCAGCGCCCTGGTTGAGGGGCTGCCCTCAGGTTGCCGGCAGAGGTGGAGGTGGCCCGGCTTCCTGCTCCTCCCCTTCCCGGCCCTCTGTCCTCAGGCCCCCGCCCACCTTCTCCGGCAGTCCTCACCAGCCAGAGTTTGGGCTGGGTCACGGTATTTTCCTGATGGTTCTGCGTGCTTGCGTCTTCCTTATTGGCTCTGCTTTTATGGCCAGTTGGCTGCTCAGCTTCAGAGATGAGGAGAGCGGTGACTCCAGGTGTGTGTGCGGGAGTCTAGCTTTTGATTTCCCACCGGAGAAACAGTGTCCCTGGGGAAGGAATCCCTGCAGCACGTGGAACAGTGATGCGCACTGATCATGCTGGGTGTGAGGGCAGCAGGAGGGGATGTGCCGTCAGTATCCCTTCTTCTAGAAAGACTCTGGGAGAGATTCCTGGGCTGGTGGGTGTTCTCTCAGGGCCTGTTACCAGGCCCCGGGGTTGTGGGGTTTTTCAGAGCGGTCTGTCTCCAGCAGTCTGTGGAGACGGTGCTGGTCGAGGGTAGCAAGGCCGGTGCTGCCAGAGAGGGCTCCTTGCGGCAGGCCTGGGCTCCAGGTCTGCTTGGGTTTGCTTTTTCCTTCGCTCTTGTCTAGAAGCAAGTGTCCCGCTCTTCGATGCCAGAGAACATGTACAAAAACATAGCTCTTAGTGGTTGCCAGTGTGAAGCCGGTGGCGTCCTCTGGGCCAGCCCTGGCCGCGACCCCTCCTCGCCTGTTGACAGGCGCTGCGTGGGGGTGCGTGTCCTGGAGGTCAGGAATGCTCTTAAGCAGAACCAACTGGAAAAATCAACAGTGAACGTTTTCCTCCAAAATGGAAATAACTTTTTGAGTTTGAAGGTCGTTTGCCCCTGGAAAGATGACAGTAAGCGAATATGAAGAAAACGAAGTCATTTGTGACCCCCCCTCCAGGAGAGACCTGCTGGTTTGTGTGTTGCTTACCTTCCCACCTCTGCCCTGTTTGGGAAGACGAGCTGCAGGGCTGTTAACCCCGTTCTCTCCACTGAGTGGGGGTCAGCCTTGTACTGCTGAGTTCTGCAACACTGAAATTCCAGCCCATTATGTTAATGCTGTATTTTTATAACATACTTTCCAAGATGGTTAGGCCAGTTCCCTGTCACTACTCTATTTTGAAAGGATTGGGAGGGACTCTTGTTCATTTTTTACTAAGAAAGACAGAATGACTTCATCACATTCCCCCAAAATCCTTGGAATTATTTAAATAGGGAAGAATTTTTATCTTTACATTAAGGCTTCCTATAGAAGGTATCTTTTCATTTATTCTGATTTTCTTGGTCTCAATAAACTTTTTCTCATTTAGATCCTATATCTGTTAACTCCTGCAACAGTGGCTGCAGTTAAATTTGGAAAATCCTTCAGGAAAGTGAATTAGCAAAAGTCATAAAAGTGCTTTTATACTTTTGACTCAATAATCCCAGTCTTAAACAGTTAATCCCATTCTTAATCTCAGTAACCCCATTCTTAAACATCTTGGGTTAAGATGGACAGAAACGTTTCCCCTGAGTGAGAATTGACCTTTCATTGACTTCCTAGAACCCTTTGGGGACCCTGTTGAAGGCACACGAGCGCCTCTGTTGTGGGAAGCTTTGCTTATGGTCACGTGTCTCCACTTGGCGATTGCATCTGATGGGTGGGGAGGGGCTGGGCATACCCGATGGGCCCCCAGCCTTGGGTTTCGTGGAGCACAGTGGCTCTTGTCCTGGATGTGTCTCTCTTGGGGAGCCCCCAGAAATGAGGGCTCAAAGTCAGGGTGTTGAGGCCAGGCCACCTCATCCAGGCCTGACAGCCTTCCTTGTACCTAAGAGCTGTTTTCCTTCTCCCTTCAGAGAGGTTGACTGGCGTGTCTGAGGTCACAGCGCTGGGGAGTGTGGGGCCAGGAATTCCCTTCTTGAGTCACGGCCCTGTGGCAGGCAGTGCCGTCAGCCTCAGCCTTCAGGAAGCCAGGCAGGTGAAGAAGAGCCAGAAGTGGCTTTTGTCAGGCCCCGTCTGGAGCATCTTGTCTGCCCGGACTGGAGGGACACCAGGCTCTGTCGCGTGCACGCCCTCCCCGCTCGGTCCTGTGTAAGCCCTAAGGGGACCCCCGAGGTCTCCGCTCCGCTGACGGTGGGAGGCGGATGCTGCCCCTGCTGGTTCCGTCATCTCCGGCTGGCCTGTCCGGTGTCTCCTGAGAAGGGCCAGGGCTCAGGGTCCCCGGAAGGCGTGGGGTCCTTTCCGAGGACGCTCGTGCTCTGGAGGCAGTGGCAGCCCTGGCCCTCTCGGGATCGGCGCCGAGGGGAGCTCGTCGTGGTCCTCACGTGCGGCCCGGGACTGCTGCCTTCCTGACGCTGCTTTTCCCCTGAAAGTCTCTGAGGCATTCCTGAGGACCACGAGGCCCGTGCCTGTAAGGAAAGTGATCCGTGGTCAGGGTAAGGCAGGAGGTTGAGCACCAGTGGGACCTCTTCCATGCTGTGTGGTCCAGGCTTCGGGAAACTTCCTGAAGGGCTTTCTGGGGAAACATGGTCTCGAGCTGCAAAATCAAACGCTGTTTCTGCCAATATTTGGTAACTGTCTGCTGAGCACTGGAGATAGAGAAGAAAACGGTCTAGACAGAAACCATTAGGAGGAGGAGAAGAAAGATCAGTGTAATAGCATTAAAATGTCGAGTCCAGGTGACCCTCACACATACAGCTCTGAGCCGCGTGTCCACTTGCAGGGGGTCTCTGGCTGAGCCGTGCCCCGTCACCGCAGAGGCTCTCCTCGGTGCGGAACTCGGCTCTGGGCACGGCGGCCGGGGCTCCCGGGCGGCTCAGGGTCAGTTGCTCCACTGCACATGGGAACTTCCTGGGCCGGGGGTGGAAACCATGTCCCCCGCATTGGCTGGTGGATTCCTAACCCCCGGACCACCGGGATGCCCTGGAGGGCTTTTTAAGGACTGCAGAGCCCGCGTGGTTGAAGTGCAGAGGCAGGACCGCGGGTGCTGACGGCCGTCTGTGAGGTGGTCTGTGGTCTCCAGCTGTGTGTAGGGTCCGTGCTTTGAAGACAGGCGGCATCATGGGGAGAGGTGTCCTGCTTCACGGTGGACGAAGGGCTCGCCTCCGAGGAGGCCTGCGTGAGCAGCACTGAGGCTCACCCATGCCGCCTCAGCGTCCTGGCAGGCCGCGTGCTCCCTGGCGTGCTCCTGGCCCGAGTCTTGTGCTGAGCTGGGCGCTCCGTCCAGGCCCTAGGTGGCAGAGGGATGCCAGCCGGAAGGCTTGGGCACCGAGCTCCCAGGCCATATCGGTGCGTGTGCCAAGGGCGGGGCTCCCCTCGCAGTTCCATCCTGCTCATGTGCCTTCTCTCTTCCAGCTTGAAGGATGACCTCGAGGAAGAAAGTGCTGTTGAAGGTGATCATCCTGGGAGACTCTGGGTAAGCGTCCCTCCCGCACTTGAGCTGATACCCTGGTGGAGCCCTCGCGCTGGTCTCCGTGGGGCCGGGTCTCCCTGCCGTGGGGGGACAGCAGCGCCTGCCTGGCCCTGGCCGTGGGGCCCTTCGTGCCCCGTTTGGAGAACATGGTGGCTGTTTGAACTCGGTGAGTGGTAATCTCACGTGGTTCCTTTTTCCCAGCTGCTGGGAGGCGGGAGGAGAGTTGTGTAGGTTTGCTGCATGGGCGGCATGCCCACGCTGCAGGTGCGGGGCGCACCGCCGCACAGGCAGAGCCCCGAGCCCCTGCAGGTGCCTACAGACCGCCTCCGCGGCGTCAGTGTCGCGGCAGAGTGAGCCAGGGAACCTTCTGCTTTCTCAGGGCATAGAAAAGTCGTGTTTGCTTGCATTGTACTGCCATCACGTACATGAGCAGTAACCGTATGTCTAAAGAGCATCGTGCATACTATAATTTAAAAATCGTTTACTGCCAGAAAATGCTAACCATCCGCTGACCCTTCGGTCATACTTTTGCAGTAGTAACATCAAAGATCACCGATCACAGATCATAACAAAGTAATGATGGAAGCGTTATAACTACCGCGGGAATTGTCAGAATGTGACAGACATGAAGGGAGCAAAGGTCGTTGGCAGAGTGGTGCCAGCCAACGAGCTTGACAGAGGGCTGCCGCGGACGTGCCGTCTGCAAGAGAGAAAACGCAGGCGGAAGGCAGTTTCTGCAGACCGCCTGAAAGTGAGGCGTGCCTGCACCCGCCTCCGGCTGGGCCTGAGTCTCCAGTGACCAAGTAACTGATTAGTTCTGTGATCACTGGGAAGATTCCAGGGGGTGCGCGGGGAGCTTTTCGGACTTGGCATCTGAAGTGACCCTTGAAAACTTAGACCAGAGGCTGCATACTTTTGTTGGTTTTTTTTTTTTTTTGGTTTAGTATGGTTTATTAAACTGTGTCTTAGTACACACGCTGGGGCTTGCCCATGGTGCTCTTAATGTACAAGGCCCTGACGTTCTGCCAATTTTTCTTGAGCAATGACACCAGGAAGTTGACAGCTAAGTGGATGTTGTACACAAGCTCATCATCTGTCATCTTCACGTGGCCAACAGCCACTGCCAGACACAGCACCTTCTTCATCTGGAACTTGATCGTGGACTTCACTTCATCAACTTTGGCCACCATGTTCTCATTGTGGGTCAGCAAGGAAGGGAACTTGCCAGCCTTGTTCAGGCCTGGGCCCAGGATTCGGGGGATCTGCTTGATCAGAGACTCTGAAACCAAAGAGGCATCATATTTCTTGGCCAGCTTCTTGACCAGTTTCTTATTCTTGTTGAGTTTGTTTAGTGCCTCAGTGTCCATGTGGGGGATATCCACAGCCTTGGCCTCAATACAATGCTGCTGGTCCCCCAAGACACACATGGAGAACTTGGGGAGGGGAGTGGACTTAAGCCTGACGGTGCCCGAGAAGCGTTTGTCCTTCAGAGGGTCATAGTTCTTCAGGCTGATCTGAAGCTCCACAGTCTCCAAAAACTTCCTGCGCTTGCACTGGTTCCCATGCAGGACTTCCCGCACCGCCTCGTAGAGGGTGTCGCAGGAGACTTTGCTGCTCCTGGTTCCCTACACCACGATAACCGGAAAAGTGCTGCATACTTTTGAAAATCATATAATAAATGCAAATGTGCCTCCTGTTCCAAAGTTCTTTTAAAAAGGCAGTGATTTTCCCACCCTGGCTGGCTTCCTTAATCACCTGTTTTTAAAAGTGAGGGTCCGCCCCAAGCCGCGGGCCCGCGCTGGCCAGCATCCGTGAATCCACACTCCCGGTCTGTCTCCGCTCTCCCTGTCACTCCTCCCGTGCTCACTCGCTCCGGTTCCCTCCGCCCCACCGTCAGCACTGAAAGTGCTGCTTTCCGGCCCATTCCCCAGACTCACCTGCTGACAGACTTCCTGGCGTCTTCCGCTGGACATTCGGGCACAGGTGGCCGGGTGGGGAACACTGCCCTGGGCTGTCCTCCCAGGTCCTCTGCCAGTGAAGCAAGTGTTTTCCTTGGTGGAAAGGAAGGTGTTTGTCAGCTGGTCTCTTGCTGAGTTCTTTTACTGAAACACCTCTGGGGAGCCTGCTTTGGTGGATTCCGATTTGGCGGAATATTGGTACTTTTTCTGCTTCAGATTTTAAACTCGGTTTGGGCTTCCCTCATAGCTCAGTCAGTAAAGAATCTGCCTGCAATGCAGGAGACCCGGGTTGGATTCCTGGGTCAGGAATATCCCCTGGAGAAGGAAATGGCAACCCACTCCAGTGTTCTTGCCTGGAGAATCCCATGGACAGAGGAGCCTGGCGGGCTACAGTCAGTAGGGTTGCAAGAGTCAGACATGACTTAGTGACTAAACCAACAGCAGCAGATTGGCTGGCTGGTGTGAATGTGTGCTGGGAGCCAGTGGCTTCCTCTGATCGTTCCTGTCTTGGACTGAATAACCACCACTAAATGGAGAGACCCAGGACGGCAGAGAGACTTGGGAGCAAGTGGGGATGTTACTGCTGGAGCTTCTTTTAGGAGGAGGGCGTTTGTTGGCCTCTGTCCGTGTCCATCACTTGGTGAACTGGAGGCTTCCCCCCTGTTCTGCAGGACAGACAGTCCTTCCAGACTGCACGCGTCAGAGGCAGTGTGCAGTGCTGTCCTGCCTGACTTACTCTTGTGGTTTTTCTCCAATTTCAGAGTCGGGAAGACCTCACTCATGAACCAGTATGTGAACAAGAAGTTCAGTAACCAGTACAAAGCCACAATAGGGGCAGACTTCCTGACGAAGGAGGTGATGGTGGACGACAGGCTAGTGACCATGCAGGTGAGCGCCTCCCCTCCGCCGGCCCGGCCTGCTCGTGTGGTCTGGGCGCCGGCCTCTGCCCTGGCGCCTCCCTCCCTTTCATCAGGCCTCACGGTTATTATGTTCATGGGCAGTCCCCTTCCAGCGGCCTGCAGGATACAGCCTGGGACACTGAGGGCGTCCTCAATACTGCAAGCCACACCAGCAGTTTTCCTTTTTTCCCAAAGTTAGAATTGAACTGGACCTCCTGGGTTTTGTTGTTTCGGTCTAGTTTTTCTGCTATAAAGTTGGCAGCTTACAGGTTCCAGTCTTGCGTCTCCAAAGCGTCTTAAGTTGTCTCTCTCTCAGCACGCCTGCCTCGTGCTTTAGGCTGAAGAACCCTTGCATCTCTCCTAGGTTCTTACAGCAGCCATTATAGTGATTTTCCTGGCTTCTCATCTGTGCTCTCCATGGCCCTTTGAGTTGAGTTTTGTTCGGGCAGTCTGGCTTTTTCATGTAGCAGTTTAATCTGATTTCCAGGGCTTCCCTTTCAACAGTCGGGGTAAACACGATTCCTTCACTTGGCTCCTTAAGAGGCTTCACGTTCTGGGGCTTCCCTGGCGGTCCAGTGGTTCCGACCACATGTCCAGTACAGGGGCCTGGGCTTGATCCCTGGGGAGGAGCTAAGCTCCCACCAGCCTCGCATGCCCTCTCTCAGTGCTCTGCCGGCCAGGTCTTTCCGCCCCAGCTTCTGGCCCAGCTGTTGTGTTCAGAAGCCGCTGCCTCCACAGCAGTTGTGCCCTGTTCTCTGCCCTGAATGCTGTCCTGGGGAGACCATGCCGTGTGGTCCTGGCTGACACCCAGCTCGCTGAGACGTCTGGATGGTACGGGCTGCAGTGGGAGTGTCTACCCATGTTCACCTCGAGCTGCATCCCGTGCTCCCGGGGCACGAGCTGCTCCAGGTGGTGCCAATGTGGCTGCCACCGCACCGTGTCAGACACAGCAGCATGCGGGGGTGGGCAGGCAGGTCCGGTGTCCAGAGGTGCGGGCCTCTGGTTGCACAGTAAGCAGGTTGGGGGGGTGTGGGGTGCTGTCCAGGTGGCAGAACTGTAACCACTGGATATTGTGGGGGCCCTTCTGTGACATAAAAGTGTAAAACCACAAGGTTGTACACCTGAAACAAACGTGACTTTGTGGTCAGTGAAACCTCAGTCTGTGTGTGTGTAAAGAAAGTTTGAGCAAGCCAAGCTTGAGAGAAAAGATTTCCAGATAACAGGAGAGAGAAGCAGAAGCTGCTGATAAGCTCAGGCTCCCGCGGCGGTGGTTTGTGGATTTACAGCAGGGATGGCATACTGTCAGTCTTCAGAACCAAGCTTGGCCTGCACAGGGCGGGCTGCAGAACTGAGGCCCTGTTGGACACACAGACAGGCGGGGCTCCTGGGGCCTGGGAGGGCTGTAGAAACAGGACCCCAGGCCTCAGCCCCCGGGAGGGGTGATGCTGGCCTGTGGGGAGCACCTGGGGCCCTGCTGCGCTGCCTCTGGTGGGGGACACCCCGTCTCGCTGTGCATGTCTCTGCTCCACGGGGTGCAGAGAGCTTTGTCTGCAGGATCTGACATAACCCCCTGTCACTCCTAGCGAAGACAAAGGTAAGCCCGCCCTGTCGGGAGATACACAACTTCCGGACAGAAGATGAGCTCTTGAGGGAGTAGTGAGGAGATGGGAGGCTTCTGGACAAGGGCTGGAGACCGAGGAAGACAGAGCCTGAGAGACGGGCATGTGGGAGGCTTAGAAAAAGCAGGCAGACTGCACAGGTAAACCTCAGGTTACACTCAGCGGGGGAAACCGTGAACTTCAGCATTGAGCTGAGCAAATCACCTCAAAGAAAACTGGAATGCCAGAATCCTTAGAGCACTTGGGGAGAGAAGATGGGTACGGGCGCAGGAACAGCAAGCGGACAGGTGAGCTTTCAGCTTTGTGGTGCGGCCGGGGGCTGCATCCAGGTCCTGGGCTCAGGTGTTGCCTGAAGACCCTCGTGTCCTGGATTAGACAGACAGCCGTGGTTCTCGTAGCCACGAGGGCTTGCAGAAGGGAGGCCCAGCCCCTCCCAGCTCAGGGCCAGTCTGATGAAGCCCCAAAAGCTCAGATCTTAATTGTTTCCTGAAGTCGGTGCACCCGCCAAGAACCCAGGGCACCGAGCAGAGTCTGGAAAGAGTGTGAAAGAAAACGTAGTCCTCGGGTTGGAACAGAGGCTGCGCTCAGGCTTCTGCGGCCAGCGTAAAAGACTGGAAGTAAATGAAAACACCATCTCCAGACAAAGACATCCTCATTCCAGGTCTGGCGGAATCCTCCCCTGTTTCTCTGGGCCTCCAGCAGCGTGCCGAAAAGAGATGATTCAGAGAAGGCAACACAGCAAGGACCAGTGGAAACCTCCCTGGCAGTTCGAGTGGTTTTTGTTTTGAAAGAAATCAAACCATCTTGTGTATCTGCGGAGAAGCAGCTAAGCAGGTGGCATGGATCAGTAGGGTTGCTGAGAGTGAAACACGGTAACCCAGAATTGGAAATTAGAGAGTGTTAACAGATGGGATACAGCAGACGCAGGCTGAGGAAGGAGAGTGATGGGAAGGGGAACAGGTAAGAAGCAGGACTCGGTGAGCAGCTCCGACTTTTCATTGCCTCGGAAGAGCAGGTAGATCAGAGATGCGTACTTGCTAGGAAGTTTCCGCAGCAGGTGTGGTACCAGTCCACAGATTCAGGGAAGCCCACATTCCAAGGGGGGTAAATTAAGAAGACTGGAAAAACCACGTTGAGAGAAACACCTTTTCGAGACAAACTTGAAAGCAGCCAGAGGAGCAGGAATGACCGGGAAGCTGCGGCTTGCTCTCTGCGCGGGCTGCTCTGCCCCCGGGGTGCCTGGCTGCGAGGAGGGCGCGCCTCCCTCAACTCTGGTGCCGAGAGCCTCAGAGCCGCACTCCAGGCCGCAGCGGAAGGTCCGCGATGCAGTTGCAGCTTGCTGGTGTGACAGGGGTCCCCCAGCACGAACCTGTGGCCCGGGTTGTCCTCCTGTGGGCTCACTGCCTCTGGGCAGACATCGGCCCGGTTTTGTGCAGGAGGCCGTCTGTGCGGCCCCGGCAGATTGGCGAGTGCTGCAGGTCTCAGGAGGCCAGGCCGGCTACATGGAGTCTGGGCCGCCTCCTGCAGAGGCTGGTTCATTAGATGAGACGGGTGGCTCAGTCTACACTCTGTGTTGACCTAAAACCCAGGCCTTGAGTCCCAGCCGGTGCTGTGGACATAGTTTTTACTTGGGCTGTGAGGATGGTTCAGATTCTCGTGCTGTTGTGAAGCTAAGTGCTTTCCTGCAGACAGACAGACAGAGGGTCCAGCAGGTGGCGACTGCTGTCAGCGGAGGTAACCGCATGCCTTCTGCCCTGGCACTGGGGCCTGTCCCGGGAACACTGGCTGTCCGTCCCGGCGACCTGGGGCCCTGCTGGGGTCTGGGGCATCGAGGAGGTGTGCCCTGCATCCCGGCCTGGCGGGGCAGTGCATGATAGGAAGCTCTGAGAGCTGAGTACCGCTGTGCCCTCGGTCAGCACCTGCCCTCTGTGCTGAGTCCTCGCTGCCTTTCCCTTCATTTCTCTCTCCCTCCCTTCTCCCTCCTCACACAGTACTTCTGTTTTGTCTCTTGAGATACAATAAAAATAGGTTTGTTTTTTTAAGGTAAATGTTACATACAGTAAAATACATAAATGTAAACAAATGTACAGTTTGGGAGTTCCCTGGTGGCCTAGTACTTAGGATTTGTGCTCTCATTGCTGAGGGCCCAGGTTCAGTCCCTGGCTGGGGAACTAAAATCCTGCAAGCCTCACGGTATAGCCAAATAAACAAAAGTAAACGTAGACTGAACAGATGATCCCCCGCAGGAAGTCCCGTGAGTACAGAACTCCTAGGGTTACGGCGCAGCTTTTCCGTACATGCCTCCCCGTGTGACCTCCACCTGCATCAGGACCCACAGTTTGGAGCGTCTCTGGGCTTCGGGCGCGTGCACTCAGCTGCTGGCGGTCAGGGCGCTCCATGCACTCCCTGAGCCCTGAGGTGCTTGTCTTGGGGTGGCCCTGTGTCCCCCGCGCCCCCCGTCCTGGGCCACGCCCCCAGGAGTGACCGTGTGTCTTGGGCAGATCTGGGACACGGCTGGACAGGAGCGGTTCCAGTCCCTGGGCGTGGCCTTCTACAGAGGCGCCGACTGCTGCGTCCTGGTGTTCGACGTGACTGCCCCCAACACGTTCAAGACCCTTGACAGCTGGAGAGACGAGTTTCTCATCCAGGCCAGTCCCCGGGACCCCGAGAACTTCCCCTTCGTCGTGTTGGGAAACAAGATCGATCTCGAAAACAGACAGGTGCGTGCTGGCGATGGTGGGGTCTTTGGTGGGGGCCGCCTTTAAAGGGGGCGTGAGGCCCCAGGGGCACTGCCAGTGCTCAGGTTTGACTGGTAAAGAACCACGTGCCCCGAGGATCACCCCATCTTTCTGTCTGCGTGCAACCCCTGCAGGGGCAGGATACAGCTAAGAAGGGGGCACCTGGCTGCCCTTGGGTGGGGCCCGGCTCCCGGGGGCAGAGCGGGGAGGGTGTGCGGGGTCGGAGCGGCCCGTGGAGTGGCCCCCTGCCGGCCCTCCTGGTTCCTGTCCGGGGTTGACCTCTAGGCCCCGTACCTCGGTCTTCTGGCCCCGTGGCTCTGGGGGTGCACCATCTCCAGGCCAGCTGCCCTTGGGGATTGGGGCCCAGGAGGCCCGTTGAGACCCCGACACTGCCTGCACGGCCGTGACTTGGGCTTGTTGGCACCTCTGCCTCTGACCCGGGAGGACGGTTCGGTTGCCCTCAGCTGTTGTTCTAGCGCTCCGGGGCTCTCCCCAGATCCTGTAGGTGAGGGCGGTACTTTGGTCTTTGAGTAAAACTGCTCTGGCTTTTTCCAGTAGCATTTCTCTGGGGAATGTAGATGAAGTTTTCTTAAGTATCAGTTCAGTTCAGTTGCTCACTTGTGTCCGACTCTTTGTGACCCCATGAATCGCAGCACGCCAGGCCTCCCTGTCCATCACCAACTCCCGGAGTTTACTCAAACTCATGCCCATCGAGTCAGTGATGCCATCCAGCCATCTCATCCTCTGTTGTCCCCTTCTCCTCCTGCCCCCAATCCCTGCCAGCATCAGGGTCTTTTCCAATGAGTCATCTCTTCGCATGAGGTGGCCAAAGTACTGGAGTTTCAGCTTCAGCATCAGTCCTTCCTCAATCCTTCCAATGAACACCCAGGACTGATCTCCTTCAGGATGGACTGGTTAGATCTCCTTATAGTCGAGTTTATTTTTGACCAGTCAGCTCTCTCCTAAATAAATTAGTCCTTCTTTCGTGCCTGAAAACAGGCTCAGGTTGGGGCTGGGGAGGAGTCAGGAAACAGGAGGGGACTGGGTTGGGGGCTCTGGGGCCTGGGTGTGCGATCGGGCCAGGGGCCCAGTCACGTGTGCTGAGCAGCCACAGGAGGGGCTGCAGACCTGGAGACTGAGTCCTGGGCCGGGGGCGGGGCTGGTGGGCGGTGCCCGGGGGTGGGCTGGCGCTTGGGGGGCGGGGGGGGGGGGGGGGGGGGGCGGGCGCTGGGCGCGGGGGGCGGGTCCCAGGGGTCCTCCGGTGGGATGCCTGCTCTTCCTGGCACCTGTGCCCTGCCTGTCCTTCAGGTGGCCACCAAGCGGGCACAGGCCTGGTGCTACAGCAAAAACAACATTCCCTACTTCGAGACCAGCGCCAAGGAGGCCATCAACGTGGAGCAGGCCTTCCAGACCATCGCCCGGAACGCGCTCAAGCAGGTGGGTGTCTGCAGCCATCGGCGCCTGTGGGGACGGAGCCCCGGTCTGGCCGCCTCGGCTTGCACCTCTCCCCGAGGGCTCTCTGCAGCCAGGGGCCGTGGTGGGCCTTGGAGAGCGGCCCGTCCCGTCGTCTGAGTCAGCTCCACGGGCACCGAGGCCCCTCGGGAGGGGCTGCCCTGCTTGGCGCGCTCCTCCTGTTTGGAGTTACCCTAAACGATGCTCATACAGGTTAACCCCGAAGGCTCTAGGAACTGTATTCCTTGGAGAAGGTTCCACTGTGTTTCCTCTGTGCTGTTTGTTCAGCTCCCCCCCGCCCCATACCAGGGGCATCTTGCTGGCATGCGCCCGGTGAAGGCTCTTCCGACCGACCCCGGCAGGGCAGTGCTCTCCCCCTGAGCGCTCGTGCCCCTAGAGCTGGGGTCGCGGGCGTGAGACCGCCCGGCTGTCCCTGGGGACAGTGGTGCCCTCGGTTCCAGCACTGCGGCGGGGTCCCCGGAGCAGCGCCCACGCTCCGCAGAGGCGCCGTCCCGCGGACTCGCCGCGCACAGAGCCGGGGGCGGTGAGCCGTGTGTGGCGGGCCTTCCTCAGCGCCCGTGGCCGCAGTGAAGTTCCCTCTGCTGGAGTCCGCCCCCCAGCGTCGGCGCCCCCCGCAGTCTGCGTGCCCCCTGCGCGGGCTGTCCCCTCACTGGCTGGGCCTGTCTGCTTGGCTGTGCTTGGTTCAACATCCATTTAAACTAAGGCTTGCACTCCAGCTGCGACTTCCCCCGCCATGCTCTCCCACCACCCACCCCCAAACATAAATGAGCCTTCCCGAGGTTCTGGCTGAACCGCACCAGTGGCGGTCAGCAGCGGGTATCCGACAGACTCCACAGACCACGTGGCTCAAGGACACACTTTTATTTTCTGTCGGTTTCGGGGCCACAAGTCCTCAATCGAGGGGCCAGCGAACCCAGTCTCTGCTGAGGCCTCCGTTAAGGCAGAAAAGTAGATGAGCGCTGCTCAGGGCTCGGAGCAGCGGGCGGGATAGGCCGCAGCTGCTGGGGCCGGCTCGCCTCTGGGACGGGAAGGTCCTGACGGCGCTGAGCTGTGAGCAGAGCCTGCCACAGGCGCTCGCCCCTCAGGGAGAGAGCGCCTCAAAATACGGGCAGTCCTGGGCGTGGCCAGCACTGTGATCGGAGCCGGTTCCCCGGAGGACCTCCACCCTCGTGCTCCGTGTCTAAGGGCCAGGTGAACTTTCTCCCCTAGGAAGCAGGAAGCTGCCCCTCGCTGGGAACACAATAATGCAGCCCGCGTCCCCGTGAAGTGACCCCAGTCCCTGTCCCGCGGGCCCCACGGTGAGGGAGTTGTCCCGGGCAGGCCCTGCGTGGGCAGCCGTGGGGGCGCGCTCTCCTGAAGGCCTGGAGAGACAGCAACAGACCTGGGTCCAGAGGGGCGCGCGGGGCGAGCTCGCGGGGGCGAGGGCCAGGGCCCCAGACCGTGGCTTTGTCGGGCGCTGGCAGAAGCTCCCAGAGCGGGCGCCTGCGGCGGAGGGCGGCAGCCTGTTCCCCGTCAGCCGTCCTACCCGCCCGGCCCCTCCGCTGCGGGGCCCTCCCCGGGCGCGGGGTCATCGCCTCTCTCCCTGCCCAGGAAACCGAGGTGGAGCTGTACAGCGAGTTCCCCGAGCCCATCAAACTGGACAAGAGCGACCGCAGCAAGCCCGCGGCCGAGAGCTGCAGCTGCTGAGGGCGCGGCGAGCGCGCGCAGAGCCCCCTCGACCGGGCGCACGCAGGCCTTCTTCCACGAGCCCCTCCACACAGACAGTCATCTCTCACCCCGCTGCCCGGAGAGCCCAGCACCGCCGACCCCGCACACGCCCGGCAGACCCGCGCCCGCCCCCGGGCTCCACGGCAGCAGGGCCGGCGGCGGACCCCCGCCTGGGGTGGAGTCTGCGTGGGAAGCTTCTTCCTTTTGTCCACTGGAGAGAGAACTGTTTACAGTTAATCTGTGTCTAATTAGTTCTGATTTTTTTAACCGTCTTGTGGTCTTTTTACCCCCCTCCTGTGAAGGCCGCCACGTGGGAAGGCTGGTGCCCTGCGCTGCATCACAGGCTCACACCCAGTCTGATCAGGCTGTTTTGTATGTATCTGTTAATGCTTGTTACTTTTAACTAATCAGATCTTTTTACAGTATCCATTTATTATGTAATGCTTCGTAGAAAAGAATCTTATAGTACATGTTAATATATGCAACCAATTAAAATGTATAAATCAGTGTAAGAAATTCTTGGGTTACGTGTTTAAGTCCTGTGATGCAGGTGTAGAGACGGAGGGCTGAGCCTGGTCTGGATCTCAGCGCGTTCAGCACCTCGAGAGTTGAAGTCCAGCAGGAGGCAGTCTCCCGCCCAGCAGACAGGAGAGTCATGCGCGCCTTTTATCGAAGACTTCAGAGCCGAACAGCTTGGCATCTCTCCAGGGGAAACTGTCCAGTTCCCTTCAGTGTCTCAGTTTTCCAAGAGGTGATTTGCATAATACTTTGGTGTGTGCAATGGAGAAACAGCTGTTTCACAAAACTCTCATTTTCCCTTTTTTTCTTTCCTGCTCCACACTTTAAAACTCCCCTGTTAGATTAGCATCCACGTCCAAGAGGGAGAGGAGGCCCTCCCAGACCTGTTCTAGAAGGCGCTCCTCTGGGGCGTGGCGTCCTCGGTGAGCACACCTTCCCCGCCCCCCACTCCCCAGTGTAGCCCCCAGCCCCGCCCCCACCTCCTGGCGGGGCTGCCCCGCCCCCCGGCCCCGCACTGTAGCCTGCTTCACAGGGCCTGCGTCCCAGGGTGTGGGCCAAGTTCTTCTGTAAAGAGACGAACGTGATGCCAATAAAATGTACCGAGAACAAAGAGCGTCTGTCTGCGCCCCGTCTTTTCCTCCAGGCCTGGGCTCAGGGGCGGCCCTGCAGCGTCTGTCTGCGCCCCGTCTTTTCCTCCAGGCCTGGGCTCAGGGGCGGCCGCCCTCACGGCGCTTCCCCACGGTCTGCGGGCCTCCCCCCATCCAGCCCCGCAGCACGGCACCTGGCCCCTGGTGGGTGCCGCCTGTTTCTGATCACAGTGGGGGGACCCCGGCTGGAGAGCGCGCTGTCCGTGCAGAGGCGGGCCCGTGGGCGGCCTTTGGGTTTGCTGTTGTTTAACTTGCGTGGTCGCTGACAGGCGGCCTTCGCGTGGTTCTGGGTTTCTGCCTCCTGACAGGAGGGCTGGGCAGCAGGGCCCACGTTCCAGCACAGATGCGCCACCCCGGGAGGGCAGATGCCGCGAGGACCAGTGTTGGAAACGGCCACGTGTCAGTCGCTGGGAGGCTGGAGGCGGGCAGACCGCGCCTTGGGCCTGCCCGTTGCACTTCTCGGGCCCCCGGAGATTCGCTTCCTCCGGCCGCGCTGGGCTCACACCCCGGACGATCTGACCCTGCCTCCTGCGCTGGGCGTGGGGGGCCCAGTGCCGGCCGCGGTGAGCGGGCCCGGAGTGGTGCTCACTTCACGAACCAGGCTGTAGCCCTTGGTCCTGACCGTGAACAAGACAGGGAGACAGACTTTGCCCTCTGACCTCAGCCACCTCCAGAAACCAGTGATTGTCCTTACAGTGACCTGCCTTGTTTTTAAAATATATGTTTAATAGTGCGATAACCATGTATGTATTAAAGGTACCTTTAGACAGAATAAAAAGATAAGCCCAACATAGAAACTATTTGCAAATCATGTATCTTACGGAGACCTTGGATCTATAGTATGAAAAATAATAACTATTATGACTCAATAGTAAGAAAACAAAATGGGCAAAGACTAGAATTAACATAAATATTTTATCAAAACATTCAAACTGTTTTCTAAGAATTAGAAAATGTTCTCAAAATTGTTAGTCACTAGGAAAATGCCAATTAAAACCATGATGGATGCTCGCTTTGGCAGCACATATACTAGAACCATGATGGAGGAACTTGACTCCTGGTTGTCCAGTGGTGGGGAGTCTGCCATCCAGTATAGGGGCTGTGGGTTCAATGCCCGATCTGGGAACTGAGATCCTATGTGCGTCAAGGGAAGTAACCCCACGCGCTGCAACTGCTGAGCCCGCACGCCACAGCTCAGACCCGATGCAGCCCGATAAATATTTAATAAAACATACACACACACAGAGGAATTACACTACACATGGACCAGGGTGACCATAATACAAAAAAGACAATACCACGCATTATGAGGACTTCAAGAAAATGGAACCTCCCCACAGTACTGGTGGGAATGAAAATAGTACAATCCCCGCTGGAAAAACCTGCCCGTTTCTTAAGAAGCTAAGCGCTAAACATACGCTTAGTATATGACCCAACAACTTTACTCCTGTGAATCTAAGAGAAACAAAATCATACCCGCTCAAACCCTCCTCCTATGTCAGTGCTCGTGGCAGCTTTGTTCATAACAGGTGAAATATGGAAGCAAAGAATTGGACACAGCTGAGCAAGCCACCTGAACTGATGGAAGCAACTCCACGAGCAAATGGATACACAAGTGTGGGATCACACAAGTGGCCGTGCAGTGGATGTACTGTGCAGAAACCAGAGACTGATGAGCAGCACGGACGGGCCTCAGCCTCAGCAGAGGAGGAGGACGCAGGACATTACACAGCGCGTGGTTTCACGTGCAATGTTCAGGACAGACATTTAAACATGTCAGACCTGCGGGGACCTGCGGGGACCTGCGGCTGAGTGGGGTGGGGGCGGGATCCTGGCTTCAGACAGGCTCAGTGGAGTTGTGTGCAGTGATGAAGTGGACCACATATGAGAGTGGGCCACGGTGACTGCATGGCTCTATAAACTCACTAGCTTATTTTAAATAACTAAAATGTATTGGATCAAAAGTTTCTTCAATGAAGTTATTAAAATTATCTTTGGAAAATAAGTGTGAAGAACCATAGAGAAAGCCCGTTTACTCAGATAATGTTAGATGGTAGACCACGCTTACAACACGGCTCATTCTGCACGCTCCCGCACAGGCCTGCCATGCTCTGGAATGAGCTTGAACGTAACTTCGTGGCCCTGAACCCAACCACAGCCAGTCGATTTTAAATCAGATTTGACTTTGAACTGACCTTGACTCAGACCTCAGTTTCCTCTCCTCACTGACAAATCATCCTAAGCATGGTCCCCTTGAAATGACCTTGAATCTGACCCTGTTATATTCATTCCAACTTTCAAGCCCACTGTGACAACTTCCTCTCCAGCCTGGGACTCACCCATCCTAACGTCCCGTCAGCCCAGCGTCATCTTGTGCGCCGCACACACACAGCTACACTTAGCTGGATTTGGTTTGTCCACAGTAAGAAGTAGGTGGAGACTGAACTCCACTAGTGCGGTGCCTTTTCCCGCAGTCCTCCCAAGACTGCACGTGCCCTTGAGAGAAGCAAGTTGGCTCCAACAAGGAGTAAGATGTGCTTTTGAAGGGAATGGGATGTGGAGTGTTTGCCCTGATGCAAATTCTTGTCTGTCACACTCCTTAGATCCTTTGAATTTACTCTGCCTCCCAGTAAGAATGTGAATTGAGACGCATGTGTGGTGGTGTGTCTGCATTCATCTCAGTTCCAGCCAACGAGAGGAAGTTCCATTTGAGAAACAGCAATGATTTGTTGCAGTGATACTGACCCTGACACCGCCTGGCCTTGAAATGACTGTCACTCACCTACTGTGACCACGTCTTGTCCTGATTTTCGGTTGACTTCATAAACCTCAAACCAGATCGTTACCTTGAACCTGACCTTGAGGCCTGACCCTGATCCAGTCTCTCACCTGTGAATGAGTGTGTTCCACATGCATTGCCCTAATTTTGCCCATGACCTGAACGTGTGGCATCTAGAGAAACAGAAACAAAACAGTAAAAACCCAAGTTCACAGACGCGGCGAACACACCAGGAACCAGAGTCCGAGCACGCGATGAGCACTGTGGGTGAAGGGTCAGAAGGTTACGAAGGCCTTTACAAAGTCAGTCCTGGGGAGGTCACGTAGAGCCTGGTGACTGGTTCATAAATCTGCATAAAGTCACTGGGAGAGTAGACCTTAACATTCTCATCACAAAGACTTCAGTGGACGTGACGATGGGTGGTGATCATTTCACAGTACAGATAGTGTCGAGTCATGATGGCCCAAAGCTCACAGCATGTTACCTGAGGGAAAAACTCCATCTAAACCTTGTGCATTATACAAAAGTTAACTCCAAATGAATCAGAACCTGTAAAACTATAACTATAAAACTATGAAACTTCTCAAAAAAAAAAACAGAAAAATTATCAAGCCCTAAGCCTTGGTGAAGAACTCTTAAGCATGGCTCCAACACTGTATTCTATAAAAGGAAAAAAAATCAATAAATTGGACTCCATCAAAATTCAAGCTTTTTCTCTGGAAAAGCGATGTTTAAGAGGATGAAAGGACCAACTACACAGTGGCTCCCAGTAGCCCTGGCGTCCAGTGTTCGCTGGGGCTCCGTTAGTGACCGATGACGGCCCCCGGAGCACCCCGGCCCCGTGTCGGGACGGGGCCTGGCCTGACGAGCTGACGGCGTGCGCCCTCACAAACTCACGGGGCCCGGCCCGGCCCCGGCCCACACTGCCGGACTTGCCCCGCCAGCCTCCAGCGCTCTCGCCCTGACCAGAGACACGCCTGCCACGGGCGACGTGGGGCGCCTCCGCAGGCCGCAGGGCCACGCAGACCAGGGGGTTCACTCGTTTGAAGGGGGTGATTCGCGTTTGAGAAGAGCGTCCGGGAACTTGGCTGGAAACTGGGGGGGCGGGGGAGCTGCCGGAAGCACTCAGCGTCCTGTCTCTCGACTGGACGCGCTTGTGGCCGCGGACCCCAGGCCCCGGCCAGCCGCGCTCGCTGCAGACCTGCCCCCAGTCCTGACCGGCCAGAGCCGAGCTTGTAATATCCATGCTGCACTCCCATCTGCCCTGAATCCCGGGCCTTTTGTACATGACAGACGCCGTGGTTTGTCCAAGTCTGAAGGTCAAGGGCGGATTCTGACAGCAGCCAAGGGCCTCTAGTCAGCCCTGAGCAGGCTTCTCCAGGTGCTGGGCTTGTCCCTACACTCCAGCAGATGTATAAGGTGTGCAGTTATTCCCGCCCTGGATTGTCTCTGTTTAATATCCTGGGCACAGCTTAACACATTGCACCCTTGAAGCTGCCTGTCCATCTTTATTTCAAAAATCTGAACATAGGGCCAGCATGTACCTAAGTTGACTGTCTGATGGTACAATTTAAACATGAATAAAATAGTACACACACACCCAAAAAGTACACAGTTCAGCAGTTTTAGAATCTGCACAGTGTTGTGTAACCACAAACACTAATTCTAGACCATTCCCATCACTCCCTCACTCCCCACTTCATCATGTTTAAGTAGAAAATCGCATGCAGAAATATGGTCAAAAAGATTTTTTTTCCCTGCTTAACATATGTGGAACGCAAACACCAAAGTGATGAACATAAACCAAGCTGGTGCAGATGATTTTCAAGGCTTGATTAGGATCAGTTCAGTTCAGTTCAGTCGCTCAGTCGTGTCCAACTGTTCACAACCCCATAGACTGCAGCACGCCAGGCCTCCCTGTCCATCACCAACTCCTGGAGCTCACCCAAACTCATGTCCATTGAGTCGGTGATGCCATCCAACCATCTCACCCTCTGTTGTCCCCTTCTCCTCCTGCCCTCGATCTTTCCCAGCATCAGGGTCTTTTCCTATGAGTCAGCTCTTCTTGTCAGGTGGCCAAAGTATTGGAGTTTCAGCTTCAGCATCAGTCCTTCCAGTGAATATTCAGGACACTTGATTAGGATACTTTGAGTATATCTGCTATCTCCTGCATGGAATAAACACTGATAGTTCTCAATGTCTCGATTTGATTGCTATCAACATCAACTGATCTATCCAACCCTGGAGCATCACGCAGCGAGAGTCTCCAGCACGGAGCATCACAAGCCACCCCTGACACAGTCAGTCAGTCACCGCACTTTGTCCGTACACTGCACGAAGCTCTTCGTGCGCTTCAGTTGGGTTTTAACCTTCACTTTCACTTTCACTGTGCTGAAAACGTTGCTTATTTCCCCTCCCATCTTCAATACTAAACTGGCTGCACAAAAAATTCAGCAGTTTTGAATTTTTAAAAACGCATACTGATAGAACAGCTGTCACCATACAACGGAACAAAATCGTTTCAGATGAAGTTGAAGAGAATTGAGCGCTACCAGAATTATCTTACAGAAGGCAACGAGCGAACATTTTGGCCAACCCAGCACAACGCTGCGGTCATCAAGACAGCGACAGTCCTGGCAGAAAACGGAAGTATGCCCGCCCCTGTGGTCACCCGCGCTAAACCAAGGGAGGGAGGCCACACAGTGGGGAAAGCAGCCTCTGCAAGAAACGCCACTGGCAAACCGGACAGTTGCACGTAAAAAAAGAAATCGGAACCTTCTCTAACGACACATACAAAAATACACGCCAAACGGATTCAAGACCTGAATGTAAACTGGTGCAGCCACTGTGGAAACAGTATGGGAGTTGCTGAGGAAACTAAAAATACAACTACTGGTAATACACGACCCAGCAAGCCCACTCCTGGGCACATGTGTCCAAGCAGAAGTGTGATTCAGAAAGACGCGCCCCTGCGTTCAGTGCAGTGCTGTTCGCAGCGGCCGAGGGAAGGACACGACCTGAATGACCACCGGCAGACGGATAAAGGTGTGATGGGGCTTCCCTGGCGCTCCAGTGGTTGAGCGTCCACCCGCCGATGCTGGGACACGGTTTCTATCCCTGGTCCAGGAACTAAGATCCCACACAATCCGGAGTAACCGGCTCACGCGCCACAATTCCTGAAGCCCGGGTGCCTACAGCGTCTGCTCCGCCACAAGAGAAGCCCCTGCAATGAGAAGCCTCGACTCGCCCCAAGGAGAAAGAAGCCTGCACGGCAGCAAAGACCCAGCACAACGAAAACTCAGGATGAACTTAAACAATTTTTAAAAAACTGAGGATCTCAATGACGCACTAGCTCTCCTGACCAGCACCCCTAGCTGCTGCCCCTACTTGTATTTCTTGGGTCCACTGCCCCTACATGCGTCCCACCAGAACTTTCAAATGTGCAAAGTCCAATTCTCCAGCGGTTCCTACTTGTGGCCCCAGCACATGTGCCTGCCTTCTCCCGGCATGCGCCTGCTCACGCGGGCTGAGAAGCGTGTGGCTGGAAGCCGGTGCTGCCGGAGCCCTGGCGTGCCTGGAGCTGATGTGGCTGCCCTGCCTGGCTTCCCTCCGACCGCTGGGTTTCCCCGCATCCGGAAGAGACGCGAGCGTCCGCCCGGCCCACCGCCCTCCTTCCTCAGTCCCTGTTGCTGGGAACGCGTCACTTTGCTGGAGCTCCACGGGAAGGATCCAGCGCTGGAATGCCGTCCCCCACTCAGGGTCCCGTCTAGTCCGTGGGTTAACGGTGAACCTAGGGAGGAGGAGGGGTGAGGGGTGTAATAAAGCCCCAGCTTTAGGGGAGCAAAGGCCCACCGACCGAGGTGGGGTTGCATGGGAAGCCAGCACGGCTGTCCGCCCAGAAACGGGCCCTCCCTCTCTCCCGAGTCACGCCTTCACCCCGGAAGGGCTGTTTGGGGGTCATCTTGTCCCGGGGCTTCGGAGGAGCACGGAGCTGGCTCCACCCCCCACTCCAGGTCCCTTTTGGGATGAGAGGACCCTCCAGCTCTGACATCCGCTCAGGTTACCCTGGGCATCACCTGAGTCCTATGAGGGGATCGCTTCTCTGCCTGTTTTCCTGGAAAAAGGAAACTGCTGGAGCATGCTGAAAGGCCTATACACTGTGGCCGAGTGGAGTTTACTCCTAGAATGCAATACACAACATTTATAGGGTGAAGATGAAAACCCAATGTGATCATCTCAAATGATGCAGAAAAAGCATCCCCAAAAGTTCAGCTGTGAGGTTTCTGCAGGGGACTTCCCTGGAGGCCCAGTGATTAGGACTCCCACGTTTCCACCACAGGGCCACCTGGTTGGGGAACCAAGATTCCATCCCCAGTTGGGCAGCTAAGATCCCACCTGCCCACTGGGGCAGAGAAAATGTAATGAATTACATTAAAAAATTTTAAAAAATAAGCCAAACTCACAGAACAGACTGGATGTTGCCACAGGTGGAGGATGGGGGGGGGGGGTGACATGGGTGACGGGTCAAAAGGCACAGGCTTCCAGGTCCTGGGACTGCAACGCTCATGATGGCGACCGGGGTTCATCATGCCCAATTAACTGCATCTTGCAAAGCTGCTGACGCCGCAGAACCAAACTGATTTACCTGGACACGCGACTCTTTATGCAGCAACAATTAAAATGAGCTTGAGGCGTCAAGGCAGGTTACAGGTGAAACGGATTTAACTCCAGACTCCATACAGTTTCACAATGAGGGTAGGTCTTAAAAAGTCCTCATCAGGAAAAAAACAAAATCCTGGAACCGTGTACGGTGATGGACTGTGCTGTTTCACAATACGTACAAGCATGCAAGTACATGGTACACTGGAGGGCTTCCCAGGCAGCTCAGCGCTCAAGGACCCAGCTGCCACTACAGGAGACCCAGGTTCGATCCCTGGGTCGGGAAGATCCCCTGGAGGCGGGCATGGCAGCCCACTCCAGTGTTCTGGCCTGGGGAGTCCCATGCCAGAGGAGCCTGGCGGAGTGCAGTCCCTGGGGTCACAAAGAGTCAGACACGACTTAGCGACTAAACAACAGACATTTAAAGCACGAGATTACATACTAATTGAGGTCATTTTCCTCCTTGTCTTCAGAGTGTCAAGGCTGCCTTCCGCTGGCGTCGCAGCGGGGGCTGCTCTCCGTTGCCCCCTGTGGGCCCCCCAGGCCTTGCAAACCACCTCATTGACGTATTTCTACCTGGTCAAGTAGGCCTGTAAGTTTGTGGGCCCTGGGATAGATACAGTTGGTGCTTTTGTCTATGGTTTTCTCGTGGGGTTTTTTGGTTTCCTGGGACGAAATGAATAGAGAAGCATCCAGATAGAGAAATGGGGAGCGGGGACAAGGAGGCCCAGAGGTGTCCGAGGGGGACCCGAGTGAGCACGCAGCTCTGCTGACTCACCACCAGGTGGGTCTGTGATGCCCTGGTCCCCGGGGGCCACAGTCCCCACGGGCGCTGGGGCACGGGCTCCCGCCCGCCCGAGGCCAGCAGGTGCCCACTGTACCTCCTTGAAGGCAGCACCAGGGACGGCCGGTGAGGACGGGTGCAAGGTCACTGGTGGAGTGGCAGCAGGTCAGGTGTGCGCCAGCTGTCATCCTGCCAGAGGCCCGGAGAAGCCCGCCTCCCGGTGCGCCAGCCCCCACTGAGGCTGTGTACATTGTGTACCTGTGTGTAGAGGGTAGGGCTGTCCTGCGAGAACGCCAGCTGCTGTGGGCATCTACACGTGCGCGCGTGTGTGTAGGCGGCAGGCATGTAGCCTGGCCGGGAGGAGGGGGCCCAGGCTGCTCCGAGACCCCAGAGCCCGGAGACCGCGCTGGGGGCCGGCGGGACGGCGCCCTCGGCGGCTGCCCCAGGGCGGGGTGTCTGCACGGACCCTCACCGCAGAGCCGCCTCCAGAGCACAAGCGACCGCCACCGAGGGTCCAGATCGCCGGCTCTGGGTCAGTGCCTTTCCCAAAGCTGCTCCCTCAGCGGCCTCGCGAGCCCGCGTCGCCCGGGAGGCCCCCAGGCTCTTCCCCGGGCTGGGCACCGCTGAGGGTGCGCGCGCTCGCGCGCCGCGGGAGGCGCGCGCGGTCTCCATGGAGACGGCCGCGGGCGCGCGCCCAACGTCCGCCGGCACCCAGCTTGGGAGGCGCGCGGGGTCTCCATGGAGACGGCCACGGGAGCGCGCGCCCAACGCCCGCGGGAGCGCGCGCCCAACGCCCGCCGGCGCCCCGGTTGGGAGGCGCGCGGGGTCTCCATGGAGACGGCCACGGGAGCGCGCGCCCAACGCCCGCGGGAGCGCGCGCCCAACGTCCGCCGGCACCCAGCTTGGGAGACGCGCGGGGTCTCCATGGAGACGGCCACGGGAGCGCGCGCCCAACGCCTGCCGGCGGCCCGCGGCCCAGACCTCCTGCGCTGCTGGACGAGGGCGGGCGGGCGCGAAGGGCCGGGGGCACTTGGGGAAAACGCGGAGGCTGGGCGCCCGCTCCCGCGCCCCTGGGGCAGAGACGAGCGTCCCCACCCTGGGGACCCTTCCCCTCTGTACCCAGAGGCCTCCGCCGACCGACCCCGGCCGCGGCCGCTAGCCTTTCCGGGGGTGGAGACTGCCTTGCCGAGAACCTCCCCGCTGCCCACACAGAAGGCTGCCCCCAAGTCCTCGGAGCCCCCTGCCCAGGGCTCCAGGCCACAAGCGTCCGGCTGGAAATGCTCCTTCCTCCGCTTGAGCCCGCTGCGGGCCCCTCGCAGGCCGAGGGTGCGTGTGTGGCAGGGGGATGCCGTCTAGCTCTGCACCTCCAGACAGCCAGTCAGCACTGGGGGCCGAGAGGCGAGGCCACATCTCCCAGCTCCTCCTAGGCAGGGCTCTTTCTCATTGATTCACACACACTTTCACTGGGCATCTACTGAGTCCGCCTACAGAGGGTCCGCTGACCCACAGCCAGACAAGCAGAAGCTGGGTGGGGAAGAGAGACTCAGGCTCTAAATGCAGAAGCTACAGCGGAGACAAGTGCTTTGAAGAAAAAGCCTGGAAAAGTGAAAGGCGGTGGGGGGTGTATGGTCCTACTTCAGAGAGGGTGCTCAGGGAGGGCTTCCTGGATGAGGTGGTGGTCACCTGACTGGCAAGAAGGGGAGGCGAAGGAGGGCTCTGCAGCACAAAGGCCCCAGGTGGAGCGGCGGGTGGGGGACACGGTGCAGCCGGACAGCAGGGCAGCACGCTTGGATTTTATTCTAAGTGCGATGGCAAACAGCCTGAGGGTTTAAGTGTATGGAGGGATGGGCAGAATCTGATGGGGTCCAGTGGGGGGGCTCTGAGAAAACGGTGCTTCTGTCAAGATCTGGCCACAGGGAGACCCACTCGGAGGCCTTCTCGGTCTTCTGGGGCTGGTGGTGCCTGGCGGACAGGTCCAGGGTGAATTCAGAGGCCAGGAGACAGCTCGGGCTCTCGCCCAGGTCCCCTCCCAATGTTCCCAGGCTCTGGGGCCTGGCCCCGGACACCCTTCTCACCCAGACAAGGCGGGCACGTGGCCAACGTCGGTCCTCATCCAGGGGCCTGGCCTGTCCTCCCCATCCCCAGCTAACTGGCCAGATGAGAGGTCAGGAAGGGCAAGAGCACTGGACTGGGAATCAGACTTGGAGCACAACCCAGAAGCCCTGGGTGGGCTTGGCCCCTTCTCTGCACCTTGCACCTGAGCCTTTTTTCAGGTCCCAAGGGGGTCCCTTCCCCTGAACCCATCGAGGACGCTCCCAAAGCATTCAGGGGGCCACCTCCTTCAAGAAGCAGTGGCTGATGAGAGGGGAGGAGCGGGGGTGGGGGGAGCTCAGTTTTGGAGAGCTGTGTATGTCAGGCTCTCAAGTTAGGAGGAGGTGGTATCTGGTGCGCTTTGCTGGCCTCCTCGTTTTCACAAGTGGGTCCCCATGCACCCAGCTTCTGAAATAGCAGTTAGAGCCCCTTCTAGAGTCTTATATTCAAGGCTACACAAGACAAAGGGGCCTTGAGAGCAGATGTTAAAGCAGAAGATAATTTAGCTAGAGAAAACTTAAAAGGATAAGGAATTGGGATGACCAGGGTTGAAGGAGCTGGGGTGGGACGCGGGCTGTGGCAGGGAGGCCTGGTGAGCTGGGGATATAAAGTCGAAGAGGTCGTCAGGGCCGGGGTGCTGTGGCTGGTGGGGGGCCCTGAGTGGGAGAGCAAGAAGCTCCCACCACTCTCTTCAAAGGCCTCTGGGGTAGGGGAGGAAGCAGGGGGTGGTGGGCAGGAGGAGGGGCACCCCCAGAAAGCGGCAGTTAGGGAGCTTTCAGGGGTGGCTGGGGTTGGTTCTAGACCAGGAAAAAAAGTCAGGACCCCCAGGACTGGGCAAGCCCGATCGCCCTGAGATGAGCTTCTGTGAGCCTGGCAGGCCCTCGTGCTAACCCTAAGCCCGCCCGGCTTTGACTCCCATTTCATTCATTCAACAAATATTTATTGAGGGCCTACTATGTGTCAGGCCGTGTGCAGTGTGGCTTGAGAGCATCCCTGCTCTCGTGGGGGTGACAGGCACAAGACAGGACAATCTCAGAGAGTGATTAATGGTATAAAACCAAGTGCCACTGCTGGGGCAGGGGGTGGTGCCGCTCCTTGAAATGAGGTAAATAGCAGGTGCTTTGCTATCTTCCCCGGCCGGGGGGACCTTGCCGGCAGGGCGACCCTGGAAGATGATTTCTCTGCTTGTCAGGCTCTGCCCTGGCCCTGGCACCCCTCCCAGAACAGTGTCTGGACGCGACTTTGCCCCAGCCCCTCGGCCTCGATCCCCGGGGCCCCATGGAGAAGAGATGTCAAGCTCTACCACGGCTGAGGCTGGACAACCGGTTCCGGCCTTGGCCTCCCTGGTGCGTGGGCCAGCTCGCCCCCCAGGACACCCTGCTGGAGGAGCGAGGCAAATGGGCAAGGGGCCAGCCTCTCCTGGGCCTCCCTGTCCATGGAACATGGCTAGAAGGCCAGTCAGTGCCACTGTCCCCCGAGTCTGCCCCGCTCTGCCGGGCAGCGATCCCCCTGCAGGGGAGGCCCCTCAGGGAGGCGGGGGCCAGCTGCTCCTGGGCCACCCTGCCCACAGATCACGGCTCAAAGGCCACTCAGCCGCACTGTCTTTCCAGAGCCTGCCCACCCCTCCCTGCCCCTTGCTGGGCAGAGATCCCCACAGGAGAGGCCCCTTGGGGAGGTAGGGCTGTGGCTGTTTCAGAAGGAAGAAAAGGAGGTGGGGGGACAGAGCCTGGCTGTAAAGGGGGAGGACGCCAGGCCATCCAAGCCCCTGAAAGGCTGAATTCGATGGGGGAGCCAGGAAGTGCCGAGGAGGCAGCCAGTTCACCAGGGGTGGCCAGATGGCTGCACCTGAAATGTGGGGCGGGGAGACACACACGCAGGCCAGGCCGGGCGGACTCACAAGGCCCGGGATGGGTGCTCACGGGGACGTGGGTTGGAGGGGAGCATGCTTGGAAGCCTGCCGGGTCACAGGGCACCAACACTTAAGTGGATTTATAAGAGTGAATCTGGCAGCTCATTCTGGGCTGGTGAACAAAGGACAGTCAGGGAAACATCAGTAACTGCCCGGCCTGCCCCGAGGGCATGACAGGCCGGGGGGGGGTGGGGGGGGCCCGGGGGTGCCGAGGCTGCTGAGCACAGGCCCCCATACACCGACCCGTGTCCAGAGCCCGAGACACGCCGCCGTGGTTTTCACTTCACACAGCCTTGTTCCTCCAGTCGGGTCTTCTACCACGAATAACTTCACTAAGAAAAAGGCACCCGGCTCTTAAAGGAAAAAAACTCTTAAAGTAAAAGGCCTGGAGAAGGTGGCGTGACCGAGAGGGTCCCCAGCTCTGGCAGAGCCGGCCGCGGGAAGCTGGGGGGACGCCTCCCAGACACGGCGCCAGCTGCCAGGCCCCGCGTCAGCCGTCGGCTCCCGGGGGGGAGGGCTGTCCCTTCGTGCTCCCGGTCCTCAGTCCCCCCCGGGGAGCCTCCCTCACTGTGACCCCGACATGCAGTGCCCGGCAGCAGTGGGTCCTGCCACGCTGAGTGGCACCCGGCTCTTCTTTACACAGTCTTCTAAGCACAGCTGCACTTCGGGGGTGTCTGCGGTGGGGGGAGCCCCCCAAGGGGAAGCGGGGGTGGGTGGGCAGCCGGGGCCTCCGGGCTCACTCCACTGCCCCTGGGGACAGGGCGTGGTGGCCTCTCGATCGTGTCCTGCCTCCTCCAGGCCTCTCACCTGCCGCTGTCAGGGAGGGGAGGGACCAGAGACCTCCAGAGCACCCCGTTCAGGGCTTCACAATACACATTTGCATCTTAAAGGCGACCTTTTCCCAACCTCACACCTGGTGAATTCCATTTCACCTTAGATACTAAAAAGCACCTAAGGCCTCTTACTTCCACTTTAAACACCAAAGTGGGCCCAGGCTGGAGCCAGCCTCGCTGTCTAAAACAGTGTGGGGAGACAGACCCTCCTGCCACCCCTGGAGCCCGCAGGGCCTTTCCCACAGGGACTGCGACCCCTCAGGCCTCTCTTGGCCTCTTGCCTGGGGCCCCATCCTAAGCTGTCAGAAACTGTGTGTAGGGGCCGCTCTGCTGGTCCTTTTGTGTAGACCCCTACAGAGCCGGCCCAAGGCCCAGGCAGGTGGGTCACACGGGGAGCATGGGAGCATGGGGGAGCGGGGTCCAGGCCAAACCACGTTCCCTGAGCTCCAGGGAAGCTGGGCCAGTCCAGCTGGCGCTCAGAGGGCCTCCCTTGCCCCCCAACAAATAGGCAACATAGGGTCAGATAAGGATAAGTGCTATGAGGAAAATAGAGCGGGGCGGTGGGCCTGGAGGCAGCTCTGAATGGATTCTGGAGGAAAAGGGCCAGCCACGTGGCAAGTGCCAAGGCCCCGAGTGGGAGTCCCAGGCGTGGTGGAGCCTCGGGCGCAAGGAACGAAAAGGCGGGAGCCGGAGGGTGGGGCGGCTGAGCGGGATTGCAGGAGAAAACAGGAGACACAGAAGAGAGACTTCAGACACCCCACGGGAAGGTGGGCGGCCTCTGTCTGCTGCTTGGGAGAGATGTGGGTGTCACCAGCGTATGGATGGAATCTGAACCCTGAGGGTCCTAGGCCCTGGACCAATTGCAGAGGCCCCTTTCCCCACGTTTCATCATTCTTTCATTGGCCACGGGAGGCCTTCGCCACCTGTCCTGTCCTTACAGGGGTGGCAGGCAGCTCCCCGGGAGTGTGGGGTTTGTGGGACACACATTCCTGAAGGTGTGGGCCCAGTCCTGTTTCCTGATCTGTATGTTGAGGTCAGTGGGAAGAAACCACTCCATCCCACCAGCTTCCGGAGCCCAGAGTCGGTGTCCCCGAGCCCCGGGGCCCACTGGGCTGGAGAGGCCTCTGGAGTGTGTCCACCACATCCTCCCGGTGGTCTGGGCTACGCTGCCCGGCCTGCACACGTCCACTCTCTGTTCTGAGTCCTGTGTTCCTTCTGGTATGGCCAGGCCTCCCCCCAGGCCGCAGAGCCTTTCCCCCACTCCTGCTGACCCCCTCCTCACCGACCAGGTGCTGGACATCAGCCCACTGTTACTCACCCCGCTTCTGCCCCAACCCCGGTCCAATCTGCAGATTTTTTAAAAAGGGAAATCTGAAATCTGGACTGCATTTTTGTGTGAAATGGTCTGATTTTTTAATTTCACCTTTTTAAATACACTGGGCTGAACAGGCAAAGTCCAGGCAGAGCTCCTGAGAAGTCGGAAGCTGGCCAGGTGACTCAAGTTCAGCCAGTTTCCTGAAGGGCTGCCCCGAGCAGACAGGTCCTCTGTTCTAGAAAATCTCTCAACTAGCAGGGCCCGGACTGAGCCTGGTCCTCTTCTCTCTGATGGTCATTCCTCTGTCTCCAGTGGACAGCTGCACTCTCCTGCCAGCCGACACCCTCCTCTTCTGGTCTGCTGTCAGGCCCGGGGGAGAGGGCCCTCACCCAGTCTGGCCTGTTGCTGCAGCTGGCTCCAGATTCACATTCTCAGCCATGCCCCGCCCCCAGAGGATGGGCTCCCTGGGGACCTCACTCCGTTTTCCCTGTGACCTGAGTCCCTCTCGCCGGTCACCTGGTTGCCCTGGGCCAGCTGTCCCCCGGGTGCCCCTGCTGCCACTCCACCCCCGTGCACCCTGGTCCACCCTGGGAGGGGGACAGGGCCTCTCCCGTCTCGAAGCTTCTCGCCCTACACACAGCCTTGCATCTCTGGAACCCGAGGTCTTCGCTCAAGCCCTGTGTGTCTGCAGGCCCCTGACCACTGGCTCCCCATTCCCCCTTGGACTCAGGGCTCCACTGTGCCGGAAGGGGCTCCAGGAGCCCCCGCTGAGACCCATCTTCCTTCTCTCTCCCGCTGGGTGTACTCACTGCCCCTTTTTTGGTCACAGCCCCTGACCTCCCCCGTCCCCCTGCAAATCCCACCAGCCTCACATTTCCCTGGCTCAAAGTCCTCCTCCCCTGGGGCTTATCATAACCGCAGCTTGTTGGAGAGCACGCGGCAGCGCAAGCGCTGTGGCCGGGGTGCGCACAGGCCTGAGGGGCCCCGCGGTTCTGCTCTGCGCCCCCACTCCGTCCCGCCCGCCCCTCCTCCATGCTTGGGCCTCAGGAGATGCAGGGCGCAGGATCGGGCCTAAATCACTCATCCTAAACGGGATCCACCCTCCTCCCGGAGCGTCTCCCCGTGTCTCAGCTTTCCCCAAGTGGGGGCTCCTTTGGCTTGGAGAAAGATGGTCCGACGCCTCCTGCTCACCCCCGGTACTGGACCCAGCGGCAGGGCCACCAGCTTGCACAAGCTTCCGCCTGGTACCCAGAGAGAGTGTCCCCGCTCTCAACTGCGCTCCCCACACGAGGTGGGGGACGGGTGCAGAGAACGAGGAGCCGCTCCTCTACCCCATCCTCCTTGGGAAATCCTCCGGGGGCCAGCGCCTCCCCTCGTCCCCGCCGGAGCCGTCCTGTGGCTTTGGGGTAAGGGTAGAAGCTACTCACGCACCATAAAATGGGGGCACTTGTAGCACACGCGGCGGCGGTGGGGACGCCCAGGGAATGTCCCCAAAGAAGCTCCGGCAGCCCTCCCCGCCGCCTCCCGCGTGGCGCCCTGGGCCCTCGAGGCCTGAGGCGGCCTCGGGTGCGCAAAGGAAGGCGCCTGCACCCGCCCTCCCCTTGCACTCAGGCGGAGACCCCCCTCGAAGCGTCCCGGCTCCTTCCACACTGCCCCAGCCGACCGCGCGAGGGCGTGCCCTGTGTTAGTTCGGACAAATTAAAGCCCGTCCAGCGGGCAGGCCCGGGGGCCTCTGGACGCGATCTGGGCTTGGGGGCCCGTGGAGCACTCTTGGCTGTCGGCTGCAGAGCTCCGGGCCGCGAGGCCTCCCCGGGGGCCCGCGCTATTCGGCCTCAAACGGGGTGCCCCCCTCCTCTCGCGCTCCCTCAGCCTAGGGTGCGCCCCTCCGTTCCCCTCTAGCGAGCCCTCCCTGGGCGCGGACCGCCTCTCCATCGCGCCACGGGCTCGCCCCTGTCCGGGGCGCACAGCGACGGGCACAGCGGCGCCGGGGAGGCCGGGTCTAGGCAGCCAGCGGCCGGGAAAGGGGCTTCAAGAAGCACAAGTTGGCGCCGGCCCCGGACCAGGCTGTTGTTGTTCTCAACGTGGTCCGCCGTGGAGCCATAAAAGGGGAGCGCGGCACCCTCCCCGCCAGAGCGCAGCGCGCACGCCCAGCAAGTTCCGGCGCAGGCGGCGGTGGCGGCAGCTCGCTAGGCCCGACTTCCCCGCTCCCGAACGATTACTGCTCCGGCCATTTCGCGCCGGACCCCTGCGCTCCGATCTCTTCCGCGCCGGCCACGCTTCCGGTCCCGATTCGGGACCCCCGCTCCGGCCGGCCCGGCCCCCACCCCAGCCCTGCCGCCCGGCCCCAGGCCCGGCCGCGGCCGCTCCCGCCTGGAGCCGCCGCGCGCCCCCAGCCCCCCGGCGCCCCCGCGGCCCCTCGCCTTTCTCTTCCCGGCGCGGCCGCCGGGTTTCCGCGCCCCGCCCGCCACCAACCCGCTCGCCACTATGTCTGTGGAGCTTGAAGAGGCCCTGCCGCTGACGACTGCCGAGGGGGCGGCCAAGAAGGCGGCGAAGGCTGGCGGCTCGACCTCATTGTCCCCATCCAAGAAGAGGAAGAATAGCAAAAAGAAGAATCAGCCGGGCAAGTACAGCCAGCTGGTGGTGGAGACCATCCGCCGGCTGGGCGAGCGCAACGGCTCATCACTGGCCAAGATCTACGCGGAGGCCAAGAAGGTGGTGTGGTTCGACCAGCAAAATGGGCGCACCTACCTCAAGTACTCCATCAAGGCGTTGGTGCAGAACGACACCCTGCTGCAGGTGAAGGGCACCGGCGCCAACGGCTCCTTCAAACTCAACCGCAAGAAGCTGGAGGGTGGCGGCGGCGAGCGGCGCGGAGCCCCGGCGCCCGCCTCTGCCCCGGCGCCCGCTGCGCACAAGGCCAAGAAGGCGGCCCCGGGTGCCGCCGCCCCGCGACGTGCGGACAAGAAGCCGGCCAAGGGCCCCCAGCCCGAGAAGCGCTCGCACAAGAAGGGCGCCGCTTCCAAGAAGGACAAAGGCAGCAAGGCCAAGAAGGCGGCGCCCGCGGGGGGCAAGAAGGTGAAGAAAGCGGCAAAGCCCAGCGTCCCCAAAGTGCCCAAGGGCCGCAAGTGATCTCGGGGCCCCGGCGCCTACTTTCCACCCCAGAGTGCACGTAGGTTTTGCGCGGAGCCCGAACCGCCGTGCGCGCCCCGACATCAGTGGCCCTGGGCCGCGCCGGCCTGCCCATCCCCCAACGTGGGAGCGTTTTTTTTTTTTTCTTCCTTTTTTTTTGGTTATTTGCCTTAGATTTTTGAAACGGCCCTGGCGACGCCCTTATTGGCTCGCGCCCTTGGCCCCGGCTGTCGCCTTGGTTACCGGCTCCGGGGCGCCAATGGCCGGGCTGCGCCTGCCCGCCCCGGCCCTGCACGCGGGGACGCCAGGGCGGCGCAGCCCTTCCCGCCCCCGCCCTTCCCGCCTCCGGGCGCGCGCCGGGTAATGGCACGATAGCGCGCGTGGCTTTTCTCCCTCTGGTCTCCATTTTTGGGGCAAAATAAATTGTTTAAACCTTTCAACCGCTCTTGTTGTCTTCGCGTGATGTAGGGAAGGCGGGGGCTTGAGCTTAGGCTGGATGGGTAGGGGAGGGTCTCTGGCGCGCTAAGTCCGCTAGAGACGCAGGCGCGGAGCTGGACGGTGGGTCCCAGAAGGCATGGGTTTACGTGGGTAGAATGGCAGTTAAGTCCGGGGGCTGGGGGAGCAGGGGCTTTGCGGGGGTCTGCCCTCAGTCACTGCAGGGTGGGCCTTCACAGCTTAGTTAACTTTGGAGTTAAGTGAGGCCTGTTTTAATACGTTCCTATGAAGGGACAACCCTGCAAAACGGGAGAACTCTGGAGCGGTGGAGAAGCCAGCGAACATTCCAGAATAGTGTGTATGTACAGACCAGGCTGAGCAAGTCTGGGCTGGAACTAGATGACAGCCGCAGAGAATCTCCACTAGAGGAGTCCTGGGCCAGCAAGTTACTTGACTGCTGCCTGGCAGCCACTGCCTTCTGGAACACAGGGAGGGGCGGCAGCATAGACCCTCCACACGGTGGGCAAGCGGCCACCCAGGCCTATTCGACCTCCTGTCCATGCTGGGAGTCTGCACTGCCTCCTGCTGCAGGGCCAGCTGCCAGTGTTAGCACCCAGCTCAGTCTGGGGCCAAGCCAGCTCAGGTGCCGGCCCTGCCCACGCTTTGCTGGGGGTGGGAGGGAACCACCTCATCTCTAAAGTGACCAGCCCGCCATTGGGACAGAGGAGGAATGCTGGACTTGGCAGTGGCTGTCTGGATTCTTGGGAAAAACACCCATTCTGCCAGCCCAGGTTTTGGCAACGGCTTCATCTCCTTTGCAGCTCTGATTGGGGGGCAGTGTGCCCAGTATCTCTGCAGGGCCACCGTGCCAGACCGGGCCAGTCCCAAGCTGTCTGCAGAGCCAGCCAATAGGCCACCAGCAGCTAGCAGCCCTGAGAGGCCTTGGCCTCCCCAGGGTTCAGGGGATGGTGCTCCTGACCCACTAAAAGCCCTCAGATTCCATCCTCTCTCCCTGAGCAAGATGCCACCTGGGCTCACCCTAGCTGTCCAAGTGCACCTCGGGCTGGAGACTGATTCTCTGGCCCTCTCTCGCAGGCGGCCCTGAGGTTGGGTTCGGGTGGGGTGGGCTGCGGGGACGGGGCAGTGGTCTTTGCCTCTTGTGGCCAAGCTCTTCACATCAAGCAGCTTCCTCTTGCAGAGCTGCCCCTGACCCACGCTCCTCCCCTTGCTAACTCCACCCTTTGGCGGCCTCCCGGCACCTCCACACCCTCAAGTGGCCTTGCAGGTCAGCCCTTCTGCATGGTCTTTCCAGACTTGCCTCCTAGATCGGCCCTGCACTGCTCACCACCCAGTTCCAGTGGCCTCCAGCTCTGAGGCCACCCCCACGTCTCCTGTCACCCTCTCCCCTCTGCTCTTTGAAGGCTTGGCCCCTGGCTTGTTGCCTTTTCCACGCTAAGGCCTGTTTCTTGAGGAGCACTGGCGCGCCTCTTCTGATGATAAAAAGCACTTTCATTTTCTACCAGGGACAAAGTCATGCCCCCTGTTCTCCAGCCACAATGCTCTGGTGTCTGACCCTTCCAGGCCCAAGGATGGTCACGTGACCAGAGACCTGGCTGATGATTCTTTAACTTGTTGCCTGGCCACAACGATTGGTGAAATGAGTTCTTGACCTCAATGAGTCAATCAGAGCAGTGAGAAAGAAGTGCTCTTCCGCCCAGGACCACTGGGCCAGAGCTGCCGGTGGCCACCCTTGTCAACACACGGAGAACGCCCACCTGGAAAAGGAGCCAAGACAAAACTGGAGCCAACACAGAGAAAGAGACACCTGAGGGTGTTCATGCAAGGCCCGGGCCCAGCTGGGCCTGAAGCTACTTGGAGCTGGATTCCAGCTGTTCCAGCTTTTTACATAAGCTAGTTTGACTTGCGTCTCTGTTACCCGCAATCCAGTCTCACTCCTTCAGCTCATTTTATCCTCCCATGCCCACTTCCTGGACCTTGTCATCCATTCAAATTGCTCTCCCTCAAAAGCACCCACACAGGATTCCCTGGCTGTCCAGTGGTTAGGAACCCACCTGCCAGTGCAGGAGACGCAGGCTCTGTTGCTGGCCCAGGAAGATCCCGTGTGCCGTGGAGGAACGAAGCTCGCGGGCCACAGCTGCGGAGCCCAGGCTCTGCAACAAGAAGCCGCCGCAGTGAGAACCTGGGCCCCGCACCACAGAGTGACTCCTGCGCGGCCTCCAGTAAACCCGTGAAAATCGAACACACGCTCTCCCAGGGGCCTTCACTCCACCCACAGGCCCCTCCTCAACTCTGCCTGAGTTTCCTTCAGCTGAGCAGCACCTCTGTGGGTGGGTCCCACACCCTGAAGTTGAAGAAACACCCCTTGTGTGCCTGGCACCCCAAGGAAGGCTGCAGAGACCTTAGCCTCAAGACAGACCGTGAGGGAGGTGTTCCAACACCCACCTTACTGGTGTGGGAGGTCTATTTTCTGCTCTGACACCACACTCAGCTCCTGCACAGAGCAGGGGGCAGGGGCAGGGGTGGAGAAGGGGGATCTACTTACTGTGTCTCTTGGACTTGGCCTCAAGGGGCCTCAATGCCAGGTAAACAATGAAGGCACGAGACACCGCGAGGCCCTGGAGGAGGGCTTCCTGGATGAGGTGAGCGCACTACAGCCAGGAGGCAAGCGACCAGGGGCATGGCCACGGCCCAGGCCTGCATCCGCCGGGCAGGACGGGCTGGGTGGGGCTGGGAGTGGGGGCTCGCAGTGGCAGGGCAGGGCTCTGGACCTGGCTCCACCACTGTCTGATGTCTGTGGCAAGACTGCTCTCTCCAAGCCTCAGTGTCCTCGTCTATAAACAGAGCCGAAAGAGATATCTTTTGCTCACTCATCTGCTGAGCAGGGCTGTCTGACCCTCTGGCCAGGGTCTCAGGTTTTCCACCACCTCTGGATGTGCAGTTCTCTCTCTCCTGCGAGGCCACCTTTTTCCTCTCCCTGGGCGGGGATCTGCCTCTTTGGGAACCTCTCAGATCTCAGGTCTGCTTCTGTGTTCTGGATCCTGCCTCTTCCTGGGCCCCAGATGGCTACGCAGATGCTGCAAAGGCCCCTTTCGAGGCCAAACTGCCCGAGCAATGGGGTCTTGACCCAGTCGACCCTGGCTCAAGCTGTCCTCCACCAGGACAGGGCCTGGTGCTGAGCACAGGACTGAAACCCAAGTACATGTTGCCTCTGATCCTGGTGACGGGGGTGTCCTTGTCCTGCAGCAGCGGAGACTCTTGGTCCAGAGGTGAACATGTCCACATCTGGCCTGCGAATCAGGAACCCTGAGAATCCTGAGAAAGTAGACTGCCAGCTCCTATGCCGCTTCCCACGGAGGAGGTGAGTGGGCAGCCCGAATGCGGCAAGAATCTGCCTGTGGCCACCCCCACAGGGAAACATACAAGTGAGGGCGGCCCCATGCGGCCCAGCCACAGCCGTGCAAAGAGATCGCGATTCTCCACCATCAGGTGGGTGGTTCCAGCCGGGACCAGGCTCTCAAACAGAGGTGCACAGGCCCCAGAGCCCTTCTGATGGTCTCCAGGCAACAGTGGGGCAGAATGTAGCCAGAGCTTTCTTAGACACTGCAGAAGCACCTGCAAGTTTCTGAGCTGCCCTCTGGAGGCAGGGAGGGGAGTGGGTTATCCAGGGAGCCTGGCAGGAGGGTCCCCCAGCTGCCTGTGGTCCCACACGGGACTCGGTCATCAGAGGCACCTCCTGAGAAGTTTTTATGTGGAGACTATACATTTTGTGTGTGTGCATGTGAAACCTCCCACTTTTAAAATGTGGAATTGAAACTGGAACTTTGTGCATTGATGGTAGGAATGTAAACTGATGCAGCTATTGGAAAACAGTATGGCGGTTCCTCAAAAAATCAAACATAGAATTGAGCCATCAATTTTACTTCTGGGGACACACCCAAAAGAACTGAAAATAGTGACTCAGAGATCCACGCAGCTGTGCTCATAGCAGCACTAACCACAACAGCCAATGGGTGGAAGCAACCCAGGGGTCCATCAGTGGCTGATGGATGAACAAAGTGTGGCCTCAACACACCGTGCAATATTGTTCAGTCTTAAAAGGAAGTTCTGACACTGGCGACAACAGGGATTAACCTGGAAAACAGTGCGCTCAGTCAAACAAGCCAGCCACAGAGGGACAAGTATTGCATGATCCCACTTACATGAGGGCCTACAGGAGTCAAGTCCACAAAGACAGGAAGTAGGATGGTGGGTGGCAGAGGCTGGGATGGGGACGGGGTCGGAATCTCAGGTTTGCAGGGTGGAAAGACTTCTGGTGACGGCTGCACAGCAGTGGGAGCATTGTCCACAGTAGAGGACTGTGCACTGAAGATCGGATGTGATAGTAACCTTACATCGTGTGGATTTTACCAAAACAAAATAAATTCTGTAACAAACAAAATCCATAGCAAACAATAAATTCCTAGGCCAAACAAAATCACGTGTGATGTGGTGTGGCCTGTGGTCCCCACCTGTGTGATCAACTCAGTTTGATCTTTTTTGAGGGTTGGGTGGTTCTGGCTGTTTCACAAGACAAATGGCTTTGGATGGTGGTGTCCTGATGGAGCAGGAGCCAGAGGAAAGCGCCACAGTGGTGACGAGCTCAGCCTGCCGCTGCTGAGCGCCTGCACCCCAGGTGACCACCTCCCTCCAGAGCCCTGCACTGTGCACCTCCGGGTATTGCTTCCCTGTTCTCGCCCAACTCTTCTTGCCTCTCCCAAGTGTTCTCTTTCTCCTGGCTGCCTCCATCGGGGGCGAAAAGTGGGGCAGTGGGGCCCTGTCCCAGCCCCCACTCCCCGTACCTCCACTGGGAGTGGTGCCCATGAAGTCTGCAGCGTGTCTCTTCCCTGGAGCCTCAGGACCCTTCTCCACAGGAGCAACACCTTGACAGCAGTAGGCGTCGGCTCCCCAACAACCAGCACCTGCTGCTGTGGGCTCCTGGGAGTTCAACTGCGAGCACCCACTGTCCTGATTCAGAGATGGACAAACCACACCTCAGGGCAGCTTTGGATGTACTGCAGACCACCCATGCAGCCCAAGCCAGGCCTCCTTCCGCAAAGACTGAGGCTGTACCCTCCTTCTGGCTGAGGTCAGCTGTCACCCTGATTCCCATCACCAGCCTACCCTCGGGGCTTTCCCGGGAGAAAGCAGGGTCCTGTCCTTGCCCTGAGACCCAGGCCAGGAGCCACTCCGATCTGCCCCTGCGGGCCGAGTCCCTCCCTCGCCTGGGTCTGTTCTCCTTGGATGACAGGGCTTTTCAGGTACACAGCTTAACAGGAAGCGATGGAGCCAGGTGGACTGCAGACAGGAGTTGGGGAGACATCTGTCCACTGCAACAGAATCTGGAGTCTAGGGCACCCTTCGCTTCCTCTGAGGCTCGGAGCCAAGCCGTGTGCCCACACAGCACGGGAGGGCTCAGAGAGCCGAGTGCAGGGACTGTCCCTCCTGCCGGGAGAATGGCTGGGGCCTGGTCTCCGTGGCCACCCGAGACGGGCAGGAGCAGGCTGCCCTTCTGAGACTTGATTCTTACAAGCAGGAGTAAGGATTGGCAGAGGGGAGAAAACGGCCGTCCAGTGAAAATCTGGGGCGTGACCTGGCAATGCCTAGAAACGCTGAGGCTTCAGACAGAGGGAAAACTGCAGAAGGAAATGCCCGTGACGCCGTTAACGTAAACCTGAAAATCACAAAACCATGTTCTGACATGAGAATGCGCCTTTAAACATCACATTTATGTCGAGGTATAAAAACTAGAATGAAGGGACTTCCCTGGTGGTCCAGTGGCTAAGACTCTGAGCTCCCGGTGCAGGGGCCATGGGTTCAATCCCTGGTCAGGGCACTAGATCCCACATGCCAAAACTAAGACCCAGTTCAGCCAAATAAATTGATTAATTAAAAAAAAAACACAAAACCAGAATGAAAAGCACACAGACTCTGGGAATGAGTGCGGAAAACCAAGGGAATTTCCCTTTTGCTTCTCTACTAAACGAAGTTAATACGACAAAAAAGTCTTACAGTCGACATTCCCGTATATTCTCTGCATTTGTAAAATCTCTTACTCCCAGCAGAAGAGCAGAGGAGACGGAAGACGCAGGAAAGCGCCCGCCCTCCGCGGCCCCGGAAGAGGAACCGGGGAGCCCGGGCCGCGCGGGCCCCGCCCCCGGCCCCGCCATTGGCAGGAGCGGCCCCGGGCCCCGCTCTGATTGGTGGCGTTGCGATCCCTGATTTGCATAGACCCGCGTCGGGCTGACGGTCCGGGGCTCGGATGCGGAGGCGCCCGCCCGCGGGAGCAGCCGCCGGGACGGCCGCGGGGCGGTGCTGGCCGGGCGGACGTCCTAGAGGCTTGCTCTGGAGCCGGGGACCCCCTCCGCCTCGGCGGCCCCCGCAACCAAACGCGGCGCCCGGGTGAACCTGCAAGGCTGCGCGCATCCTGCCTTCGCGGACGCAGGCATCTGGGCGGGGCGGACGGACGGCCACAGCCACGCAGACGGACATCTGCCTGCAGAGCAAACGCGGGGGCGCCGACCAGGCTGGGCGGGTGGCCGCCTCCCACCCGTGTCCCCGTCCGTGCCCTCCTGAGCCCGGGCGCGCCCCGCGCCCAGCCTGCGCGCCGGCCCCCGCATCCCCTCCTGACCGGCAGGCACTCTGGGTGCTTTAAGTTAGTGGATTCAGACAATTTCCAGGTATTAAGAGTGAAGAGAGACTCAGTAAAGAGCCCCCTGCCAAGTCTTTATTGTTTCCAAAAAAGCAGTTTTGCCCACAAAGACCCCAGTGCCCCCACGCTTGTGACAAAATCATCCCCCGGGACTGTGGCCCACCGACAGCATTTTCTAGACAGGTTATCAAATAGTTTATTCAGAGAAAAAGACAATGTTTTAAGAACCTAACTCCCAAACACTGAAAGAGCCCACAGGCTGAGCAGAATACAGCCTCTGCTGAGAACCGCCAACAGCGACGGGCTCTGAGGGAGGGCCCACCTGGCCACCCAGCCACCAGGCGAGGGCTGTGGGCCAGCGCTCCCTCTCCTCTCTCAGAGCTGATGGGGGCTGCCCGCCCATCCCATCCGGCAGTCCTGGTCACAGCCAGCACGCACTGCCCTGGGAGGCCGAAACCCTGAACTAACACTGAGCCATGATGGGAGCCACTCCACCACCAACCTCCCACCCCAAGTGCAACCTGTGATCACAGTAGGATTCAGCGCAGCACCTCTCGCCCTTGGAACTCCCACCACACACACACACACAGACACACACATCTCAGCCTTGGAACTCCCCCACCACACACACACACACACACACACACACACACACACACGACCTGTGGTCACGCGGTAATGAGCACAAGCGCCGTGGCCGCGGTCTCCGGGAGGCCTGCACTACTGCGTGTGAGGCCGCTTGGCCTCAGGCTCTTCCTCCTGACCCCGCTTCAGCCACCGCTCCAGGAGGCCGGCGCTGCCTCGCTTGGGGGTTTGTGGGCTCTTCTGCAGGAACTGGCTGGACCACTGGGGCACATCTGACTCTGCCTTTTGGGGTGTTTTGGGCTCTTCCTTTTTGGGTGACTTCGTGGCCAGCCACTGCAGCATCTTCTGGCTGCTGGCGCTCGCCTTGGGCTCCTAGGAGAAAGCAGTGGCAGCTCAGACCCCCAGCTCGGCTCCTGGGAAACCAGGGAAGAGGCACTGTGTGAGGGACCGACCTGGGCACGGAGGTGTGACCAGGGGCACAAGGAGGGGAGCAGGGTGGGTTCCCAGGGCCGGAGGGAGGGGGCAGCTCGTGCTAGGCGAGACCAGCCAGAGAAGACAGCGGGCAGGCTCTCCAAACCGGGGCAGAGAATGAAGCAAGCTCAGAGGAAGAGCAGCACTCAGCCTGAGCAGGCCGTGCGGGGAGCGAGCTGGAGACGCAGCCCTCAGACAGAGGCCGGGCGAGAGGGGCCGGCTGCGCCCTGCACCCGAGCCCAGCACAGCACGCCAGCTCTCCAGAGCGTGAATTCTGCAGAGAAGACCATGACAGACATGGGGCCATGTCTGGTGCAAAATGAATATCTACAGTTGCATTTTTTTAGAGACAGGTAATGAAAAGTGCTACCAGGGATACAAGGCTTTGAGAGAACCAACAGAAAAAGGATGACGCTGACTGTGAGCGTGAAAACCTAAGAGGCTTTAAGGGAAACGGCGCAGGGGCCGTGGTCCCAGCTGTCACCATCCTCTGGCCACCGAGGAGCAGCTGCCGCCCCCACGCCTCATCCCTGGTATCAGCAGAGCCAACTTCCGCTCTGGGCTTCCTTGTCACCGAGGCCTCTTGTCTGTCCACCTTCCTTTCAAAACACACCCCCGTGACCTCCGCCAACTCTAAGAAGCTCCTGTTCCTAGCAGGAATGTTCTCCAGTCTCCTGAAGGAGACTGAGGACTGAAATGCCCCATCTAGTAGTTGGAAAAGCAGCGAAAACGGACAGAAACACGCCTCCCTTCCAGTTGGCAGCAGAGACGGTTCTGGTCAGGGGCCCTCTGTCCTTCCCACAGTCACCCCCCAGGTGAGTCCTCAAAGGTGGGCTCTTATCAGACCCACCCGGGCAGCTCCCAGAGGTACAGAGGGCCCAGCCCAGCCTCAACCCTGCGGGCGTGCACCGGCCGACCTGCAGCCAGCTCTGAGAATCACGGACCTGGGCCGCCTTGCTGCGCACAAGGAAGAACTGTGGGTGGTTTGGATTCAGTCTCTGGTTGTAAAGGTCCCAGCATGCACTAACAGGCCCTTCGGAGCAGACAGAGCGCCCGGCAGGGCCAGCGGGCGTCCAGGCTCCTACCTTTCCGGTCAGCAGGTGGAGCGGGAGCAGGCACTCGGGAGCGTTGTTCCAGGATCTGTTCACCATGGACGACACTGGGTGGAAGGCGATGTTCTCTGTGGGGTGGATCAACTTCAGAGCTTCCTGAGCTGAGACCTCACCAAAGTCCAGCCACTTAGAGACTGCCTCCTCCCCATCCAGTATGGCAGGCATCCTGGGGGGTGAGCACAAGACAGGGGTCGGGGGTACCGGGGGGGGTGTCTGGTAAGCTGATGCACAGGCCGTGCCCCTCCACATCTGCACCCCACACGCTGTCCCGTGCCCCCGAAGACAACAGGGCATGGAGCTCAGTGCGGAGAGCCAGCTCAGAGTGTGGTGGCAAAGACTGTGCCCGGCGCTACAACCGGGTGCCCTCCCGCGCACACGCTAGCAGACTGGTGACCTTCACGGCGCCGGCCTAGAGGTCAAGGGGAGACAGAGCCCAGGACACCTGTCATTAAGACCCCAGCCCTCCCACCCAGGCAGGTTTATGTAAGGGAGAGCTATTTATTATATAACTGTCAACGAGAGGGAACCATGGCTCAGAAAAGCGAAGAGGCCGCCCCAGACGACTCCTGGTACCCAGGGGACGTTAGGAAAAGAGCCCTTGTTTAGCTTCCAATTTTATGTTCCAGGCCAGTGCAAAGCATGTACATACTTCATTGGGGGGTGGTACAGTTGAATTTAGGAGATACATGCATGAACGTTACTTTTAATAATCACTGGTACTTCACCAAATTAAACACATATTAAACATCAAACACACATGTTTATTATTTGCTCTTTGGCTGCAGCACACAGCTTGCAGCATCTTAGTTTCCCAGGGGTCAAACTCGGGCCCTCAGCGGTGGAGGCATGGAGTCCCACCCCTGGACTGCCAGGGGATCTTCCCGAGATATAGCTTTAAATGGCATTTTAAAATCTCTGAAATCTAGATTTACAATTAATGGCATCTTTGCACTGTATCACAACTTCATTGCCAGTAATTGGCAGCAGTTTACTTTTCTTAACTGTATAAAATAGTGGAACAAAATCTTAGATTTGATGAAATAGAACTTTAGGGTGAATTAGCAAAACTAGAACTATTATATCCCAGAAAAGCATCATTGCAGACGGAATGCTTAGGACAAAGGGGTTAAAACAGATAATCCGATACATGCCATACTGGATTCTTTTCAGCAGAACATCATAAAATGACCTGAGGGCATTGAGACCTGGCAAAAATTGTGAAATCATCATACAAGTCAGTTCTGCCAGTGCTTGTTTTTAAAATGAAAAGTTACTCCAGTGTGATCGACTAACAGCGATTTAAACATAATGCAAACTTTGTGTTTGCTTATGCACTGTTTCATCTGTGAGGAAACAATGTGAACGCAGCACACTTCCCCGCGCTGCGCTGAGCCCATAAGAGCACACGAAGCACGCAGCTCAGACGCGACGGCCAGCTCGGCTCATCGCACACTAGCCTCCAGAGTGGTGATCTGCTCTCACTTGGCACTTGTAAACTCTTCTGTTCAAAAACCTGCTCGCTCAACACCTCAAACATGTCTAAGCTTCCTGGCTCAGACATTCTAAGCAGTGCACGAAAACGGAAGACCTTTAAGTCTTGGGGAGAAGCTGCAATAATAATAAAGCGTCTTGAAAGCCAGACTTCCCGGGCGGTGCAGTGGCAAACAACCCACCTGCCAATGCAGGAAACGTGGGTTCAGTCCCTGGGGCGGGAAGATCCCCTGGAGGAGGAAATGGCAACCCACTCTGGTACTCTTGCCTGGGAAATGCCACGGACAGGAGAGCCTGGTGGGCTACAGTCCATGGAGTTGCACAGAGCCAGACACAACTGAGCGACTAAATGACAGTCTTGAAAGCAGACCCGAACGCGCGGAACCTCCTGGGCAGGGAGGGGCAGCCACAGCCGCGACTACCGCAGGCAGCCAGGCCGGGGGGCACAGGTGCAACGGGGTGATTTCTCAGGGTGCTGACCGAAAGCCAGACCGTAAAAAACAGCGGAGGGGCGCCTTTCTCACAAAGAGAACCCGCTGTCCATACACAAAGACCGCAGACCGGCACGGATGGGGCTCCGTCAGGCTACGATGGCTGTCTGCCTGGCTCCAGGCACGCCGCTGAGGCATTTCCAGGGGTGACACTGAAGTTGGCTGGGGGAGGCGGTCCATCGCATCAGAACGTTTGGTTCTGATTAAACATGTATCTATTATGAAGGCCAGCCTCGCAGGAACAACATTTCAAAGACAGAAGAACACGTCCCAGGATTTAAGACCGGAAAAGACAATCATTTCGCATCACCTTCCTTCCACCATGTCACAGTAAGTCACAAGCTGCGACCCCTCCAGCGCATGCTGATTTCAGGTCTTTTTAAGGTACGGTACTATATTTACTATAATTTCTTTGTACTTCTTAGCTAGGGAATGCATGAAACTGTAGTATGTGTTTTATTAGATTCTTATTATTTTTTTAGCTGGGTCACTGGCAAAATGTTTAAGTGCTGTCACCTTATTCCCACTTTTCTGTAAGTTCTCTGGGTTTCACTGTACAGTTTTGCATAGTGTGGTAACTTTTAGGAATGTGTGTCATGTTACAGCCGCGCAGACTGTACCCACATCTCGTGAAGCAACTGGCTTAGTTTCCGACTCTAAATCTGTGCATACAGAAACGCTGAATTCTGAAAGCTGCTCGTTTGAACCCAGATATGACAAAGCCTGTGCTGAGCCCCTCTGAACTCGGGCGGGGGTGCGACTTGCCTGTTGTGGATGTCGGTCATGACCTTGCAGGAGTCCACCGTGATGATACTGTAGGAATAGAGGCAGCCTCCGCCCTCCGGGGGCTCCCAGCAGTCAAAGATGCCGGCCATTGTCAGCGGCCGCCAGTTGTCCCAGACCTTCTCCCAGTCCTCCGGGCTGGCCACAGCACCCACCTGCTCGGCCTGGAAGCAAACCCACGGCAGGTCAGGCACCCCGTGGCAGCCCTGCCCTGCAGGCAACAGTATGGCCATCGTCTCCGGCATCCAGGCCCCGCCTGCAGCCTGGAGGCCCCGGACGCCATCAGAGGAGCACAGAGGCTGCGCCTCGGACCCTCCCAGAGGCAGATTTATGGCTCCCGAATGATGTCTCGATACAGGCTAACACCTCCCGTGGGCATTCAGGCCTGCCGGGATCTGGAGCCTCATTCCAGCTTTCACGTACAAGGGAACTTGCCCACCCAGCTGTCTGTAAACAAAGCCCTCCAGTCTCGAGGACGTAACTTTCCTCTTCTGCCCGAAAGGTCTTTTCTGCCCGCCCTCGACAGGCCAACTCCTACTGCCTTCAAGATTCAGTCCCCAGCTTCCGAAGGCTAGAGAGTGTCACCTCCACCCTCCCTCTCGACAAGAACAGGTGGAGACTCTCCATAACCATAACTCTCCTTAAACTCATCAGAGCACTCAGGTCATAGGGCACTTAGCCTGAACTGTAAAGCCAAGACAGGGTCACCCAAGGGAGAAAAGGCCCTACTGCCGGCTTCCCAGTGGTGGCAGAGGGCAAATGAGGCCTCCTTTATGCAGCAGCTAAGAATTCACATAAGATGATTGCTGAATTGCCCTCTGCAGGCTCGCCCGAGAGTGCTGCAGGCTTGCCCGAGAGGGCTGCAGGCGTCCAGACCAGCCTCCACGGGTGCTCCCAAGAGAGACAGGGCCAGGGATGGCGAGAAGCCTCACCCCGCAATTCTCCTCCGAGGAGCACTAAGGGGCCAGGGGAGAAGGGATGGATCCCGTCACTCCTAAGTCAAGGGAGGCCCCACCGAGGCTGCAGAAGGATGACAGGAACAGCTCTCTGCTCCCCGGGGGAGGAGCAAGCTCACCGAGAAAGCCCGCCAGCCGGGGCTCCGTTCTGCTTAAGACGAGGCTGGACCCGGGCAAGCAGAGAGCGCACTGCAGCCTCTTCGACCAGCAGGTCCCGGGTGACGGGTGGCAGCGGGTGCCTGCGGGGAGCGTCCCGAGGGCTTCAAAGTGCGGGGAGCAGGGCTCCTGAGGAAAGCCCTCTGGAAACCTAGCCCTCACCCTGAACACGGGGCGACACCAGACAGAGAGTGAAAGCGTCTGGTGCACGAGAAGACCCAAGTCCAGCCCAGCTCCTGACACGATCAACTCAGCCTAAGGGACGGTACACATGTCCACGTCCAGACACAAATGTTACTGGTCTCAGTCTCTTTCCTACCTCTGGTGTCTGGCAACCAGTGAAAAAAATTGTAAGATAAACAAAACAGCCAGATAACCAAGGAACTGCTAAGATATGCAGAAATCAACAGGACCAGATTCAAGAGTAAATAAGAGAGAAGAGTGAACTTAAAAACAGATCAGTAGAAATGGCCCAGACTGAAACGCAGAGGAAAAGAATGAAGTATGTAAGACATCTGGAAGCTATGGGACGACACGACACTGTCTTAAAACACATATAACGAGAAGCCCAGAAAGAAGAGATAATGGCACAGAAGAAAAATCTGAATAGACAATTTATGGCTGAGAAAGAAAAAAAACCAGGAATAACACCGACCCAAACATCCAAGAAGCCCAGAGAGCCAAACAGAGACGGACACGCCGCTGCTACTACCTTCTCGGTCTTGATCTGCGGGAAGTAGATGAAGTAGGGCTGCCGGTGGTTCGTGGCCTGACGTCGCTGCCACTCGTAGAATCCGTCAGCTAAGACGACACAGCGTCTCCCCTTAACCAGAGGCACCTGGGGGAGAGCACGGGCGACCTCAGAGCGGTAATTCCTCTGCACGTTGCGTTTTATAGGTGTGAAGTCGCACGTACACAAGTGTTGGAAAGATTAAATAACGTGCTGAAGAGGAAATAGGTGCTGTGGAGCCTGTCTCCAAAGCTGCCCCCCCCAACGAGCCCCACCCAGCAGGATTCACATGCGATGAGGTCCCCTCCGTCGGCGACCTTGGGCAGGGTCGGGATAAACCAAGGAACCCAGCAGAAGCGATGCTTGGGACTTCCGAGGTGGGGCTGTGCAGCCCCGAGGGTGAGCAGGGTGCTGCGTGAGATGCCTGACTGCCCCCGCCCGCCACGAGACACGTGGGCGGGCCTCCCTCTGTCCCCGCATCCCGGCTGAGGGCGGGACCCGTGGGTTAGAAGCCACCTGGACGTCCAGCCGTCCTGCGACGCGAGCGCTACCCCAGAGCCTCCGGTTGGGTACCGGGCAGCCCACGCTCGAGCGGGAGAAACAGATGCCGCGGTCCTGGTGAGACCCGCTCCGCCTCACCGGGGTACAGAAGAGCGCGCGGGACAGCCTGGGGCGCCCACCTTGAAGGACCGCTTCTCCATTATGGTGTCGCTGCGGCAGTTGCTGGTGTTAATCTGCAGCTTGGAAAGATCCGCTTCTCTGAACCAGTAGGGAACCAAGCCCCACCGCATGGGCGCAATGATCCGCTCGGACGAGTCTGCGTCCTGCCAGGGCAAAGGGTAAGGTGCGGTGAGGAGACGGGAAGGAACCTGCAAAACCCCATGGAGGACACGCACCACACTGCTTGGAGGAGGAAATGGCAACCCCTCCAGTGCTCTTGCCTGGAGAATCCCGAGGACAGAGGAGCCTGGCGGGCCACAGTCCAACAGGTCCAAGAGTCGGACACGACTGAGCGGCTAAACCACCCCCAGCAGCAGCGTCAACACGCAGAGAGTAGATGACTGTGAAGAGGGAGAGCTCCCGCGGGCCCACAGTTCTAATGGCCTCTCACGATGTGAGTGGTCGGCGTCCTCAGGCAACCGCGTTTATCAGACAGATGACATTCTGCCTGGGGGGGTGGGCGTGCAAAGAGGTCTAGTCCTGTAACCTGACTCGGTGACGGCCACAGAGACAGGCTCCGAGGCCTGCAGCTCACGGGGCCCAGCTCTCACCAGGCACGCAGGACAGGCAGTCACCCTACGGAAGGTCCGTGCTACGACCGGGGGACACGCGGAAGGACCTGCACCATCCCCGTGAGGCCACGCAGACACGGAGCAACATGCAGGGGTACGATGTAAGTGGCTCATAAGGCGGGCTGGGATCTGTGAGAGGGGGCCTGCGGAAGCGATCAGCTCCTTGGGAGGGACAGAAGGGGGAGCACTGGGCGAGAGGCTTCTCAGACTGGACCCCACAAGAACAGGACTGGGACACAGAAGAGATGGGAGGAGGAACCAGAGGTGAAATCAGAGGCGGTGCCAAGGCTGGGCAGGAAGTGGCTTTGTGCAGCAAGCTACAGCAAGCCTGAGGATGCTATTTTTAGGAGGGCCTGCTCACAGGGCTGGTGCTCAGGCAGCATCTGAGAACTTGGCTCCTGAGAGCGTCCCCCTTCCCCTGACTGATTGGGATGGCATCCTTTGCCCGCTTCAGGCAGGAAACGACGTTCTTGTTGAGCACCAGCTTTCCTCCTGGGCCTCTGAGATGCTGCTGCTTGCTGGGCAGAGCGCCTCCGTGACCAGCCCCCAGCAAACCTTGGGCCTGTGTCGGATGGGTTTCTCTGGACGGAAACACTGCACATGAGTTACTCCCTTTAACACTGCTGGAGAAAGAACTTGCTTGGCGTGTCCCTCCAGGGAGGGAGGAGAGATGGTAAGGAAGGCCGGGCACGAATGTCTCCAGATCTCTACTTCGTCTGTTCCCCGTGCTGATTCTACTGTGTATCCCTTCACTGTAATGAACCGCAGCCATGCTACATGCTTTCTTCTAACCAACCCCCCAACTCGAGGGTCGTTTTGGGGCCGCCGCCCTGAACATACGGTTGCTAAGCTTTATTGGGGTGCCTGGCCCCTTGAGAATTTGATGAGACTGAGAGATTAAAATGCACACACTATTCTCTCGGTACAGACACTGGGCTGGTAGACTGAGCAGAGTACATTCTGGGTTCTGCGTCAGTGGTACCCTGGGTCTGGTGGGAGCAGCGATAATAAAAGGCATCCAAAAGGCAGGAAACCAGAGAACTGGACACAGAAGACGGGGTGGCTGGGATTTCAGGGCCGGAAGACTGAAGTGATGATGGCACCACTGAGCAAAAGAGAAGCATCCCGAGGGGTGTGATTTGGGGAAAAACCGCAGGCCGAATTTCAGGTTAACAGTGGGAAGTCTGTGGCAGCTCAGAAGAAGGGGGTCCCCAAGCGTTTGAGACTTCTCCTGTCGCGAGCTGGGGGGGTAGGGGAGCTCCCTGCTCCATGTCGTTGACTCTGGATGGGTCTGTGACTTGACTGTATCCAACAGAATGTGGCACCAGAGACACTGCAAGCTCTCTAAGGCCAGGTCACAAGGGGTTTTCAGCCTCCTCTGTGTTGGCCGAGACCCTGCCTTCACTGCCCCGAGCCGCCGTGTAAGAAATCCAGCGACGCTAAGACCACCACACGTGAGAAAGCCCAGACTTTGGGGACCAGCCACGAGTCTGTGCCCAGGTAAGAGCCAACAGCCGGCAGGTGAGAGAGGGGAGAGGCCTCTGCACCAGATGCTCGCAGACTGTTCTCTGAAAGGCTAAATAGTAAGTATTGCAGACTCCGCAGACCCTACAGTCTCTGGTATGTTAATAAAATTATTACAGGAACAGAGCAGCCAAAGGCAACCAATGGATGCTGCTCTGTCCCAGAAAACTTCACGTACAGAAATGATCAGAGGACCCCGGCTTTCTGCCTCTGGAGACCCCAGACTCCAGGGAAGAGACTAACTGTACCTGCAAGGCCTTGCCCTAATTCCTCACTGGTGAACAAGACAGAAAGGTTTTCTGAGTCACCAGAATGAAATCCGCAGAGAGACGCTTCCTATGTCCCACAAGCATGTGGAGTTTAAGCTGAGAAGACAGGCGGCAAGGTACGGAGAAGGGGTCAGCACTTTCTCTGTAATGGAGCAGACAGTGGGAGTTTGTGGTTTTCTGGGCCCAGGCGGTCTCTGCTGCCACTCAACTCCGGCACCCCTGGCATGTCAGAGCAGCCGGAGAGCGAGCGAGCAGGGCTGAACTCTAATGAACTGCATCTGTAAACACGGGCAGTGCACCAGACTGGATCTGAAGACCACGGTCTGCCAATCTCCGGAATAGAGGCAAGAATCAGGCCTTCATAAGAAGACCCTAGTTAGATGTGTGGCATGGAGCAGGTACACCTGTGGTAGTTTAATATTTTTCGAGGTTATGACTAAAAAGAAACCGCAAAGTCTGCATAAAGGTGACTGGTGAAGCCATGAGGATGAAAGTTCTTAGAAAGTAAATCGACCACAGGACGAAACCTGCAGGAGGTGGGGGAGGAAACAGGGAAAATAAGAAATGAGGGCAACTGCAGTTCAAGAAAAGTGTCTAGAGAGGTGAAAGCGGAATGAAAAGAGTTGAGAGCACGGGAAACCGTCAGTGATAGGATTTTGGAAGGGCTTCCCTTTTTGTTCCAAGCTGATGCATCACCGACTCCATGGACACGAGTCTGAGCGAGCTCCGGGAGTTGGTGATGGACAGGGAGGCCTGGCGTGCTGCGGTCCGTGGGGCCGCAGAGAGTCGGACACGCCTGAGGGGCTGAAGTGAACTGAATGCCTCAGCTGTGCTCTTCACAGGAGCCTGTCTCGTTTCTTCGCAAACCTTGCCTGTGTTAATGAGCTAACCCTCCCCCACACCACAGAGTCCACGCTTGTTCCACGTGCAGTCACGTTCCGCAAAGTCACTGCGCACAGGGGGTTAGGGAAACCCAAGAGCTGCTCTGGGGGAAATACAGTTAGGAGGCCAGGCGCCTATAGCGATCTGGTCATTAACTGGTCCGTATACAACCGTGCCTTCTGTGTTTCTGTTCAGCATATTCACTATTTTATGTTAGACTTTATTTAACATATATTGTCAGCTCATTAATTTTGAATTCATGACCAACAGCCACAGTAACTCATGCCTGAGTGAAGAAGCGTCTCTGACACATGCATGTTCTCTGTAAGGCACGTTGCCTCCTTGCTTTTAGGAATTCTAGCCTGCGCTTTACCACTACACCTGGGGACAATTTTAAACAGTGAGATCGCCAGCAAATGGCACAAAAATACAAAAAAAAAAAAAAAAAATTAGCAATAAATAGATCTCAAAAAAGACACTTGTTTATAGTGTAAAAGCTGAAACAAGAAGGTGGAGCTTTGATTTCAGCTGGGATGTGTATTTGGGACTCATATTTCACTACTCTGTACGTCTATAAGTGACTCGAAAGCAACATGAGTGTTATTTTGGGGGGTTTCAAAGTAGGCCCGTGATGCTGCTAAACATTCCGCAGTGCAGAGGTCAGCTTCCTACAGCAAATACCTCACTCACGGTGTCAGCAGCGCTGAGGCCGGGAGATCATCCTCTTACAAACTCCATGTAGCACGTTCAACTTGAGTGTGTTCATTTGAAAACTGTAAACCAAACCCAGGTAAGGGGCTGCCCCATAGGGGGCATGATAAATAGAAAGCACTTCTAAGCCAAAATACTGAGAATACCGCTCAGTATTACTCATGTTCTCCTCTGCCCTCTCGGACTTGTGATCAGAACAGCTGGTAGCACTGGGGTTGCATAAGCAGAAGGGGAAGTAGGGTGCAAATCGGTGGTTTCAAATGCAAATATTACAATCTGCACACAGGCACTGGTCTTGATGATGTGGATGAACGAGCCGAAATGGTTCTATTTTGGCTTTACGATTTCACAATTTCTCATTTTCAGATAAACGAAAACTCAACTATTTATCAAAATCAGGAAATCCTAGCGATCTTTATAAAATTTGTGAGAGATGTGGAGTCAAAACTGTACATCAGCAAATGCACAGCGCTGACTGAGAGGAGGGCTCTGTGTGTTCAGGAGCCCCACCTTCCCATTCCTAGTTCCAGGAAGCATCACCGGAGTGGAAGGGTGGACTGGACCTTGGTACCAGCTGTCCCTCACCGACTGGGTCACCTGGGACCACCCACAGTCTTCCTGCACTTCTGTCTTCACACGTGTTTTCTTCCAGCTAACATTCATTCCATAATGAGGTGGTACAAAGAGAAACAGGGCCAGGCACTAAGAAACTGCAGTCAATCCTTGTCTCCAGATCATGCTTTCCTCTGAAACGTTTTATTTTTTCCTTTCCCAGTCAAGGTTTCCCATAGTATTTATTTTATTTTGATTTTCTGCTCATTAAAAGGTTTTTTTTTTTTTAGTTTGAGTAGGGAAGTATGCACCGACTAAAAATGGGTCAAGTAAACCTTCATGTAAATGGCCTCACTCAACCAAAAGAATCAGTTATCTCGTACACTGATTTCAAAATATGATCTTCCTAACGTAAAGATGAATTTTTTGACTACCATATAAACACAACGCTTCTAAAGAGCACGCAACAGGGCCCTGGGGGTCCAGTGGTGAAGACTCTGTGCTTCCACTACCGGGGGCGCAGGTTTCAATCCCTGGTGAGCAAACAAGATCCCTACATGCTGCATGGTGGGGCCAAAACTTAAAAAAGAAAAGTGTGCAACAGGGGTTCAAGCAACTTCATAAAGTGACTCATGCATTACGGACCAAACAGAATAAAAACCCAAGATGGAAACAATCAGGATTTTAAAGAACATATCAAAGATATTTAAAATATCTGAGACATGGAGGAACTATTATTCTCCGGAATGAAGCATTTATACTACACTGCCTGTATACATGCATTCCCCCTTTCTCTTTCAGGAGATAAAGCAAGGAAGCAAAACATCATAAATTACTGACCACTCCAACACTACAGAGGCAGATTCTATAAACACAGAGAAAGCAATTAAACTTTAGAATACCAGACCAAACACCTCTGTTCCTAGCTTCAGTTAAAGAGAAAAGAAGCAGAAAGGGCAGAAACTTGAGCGTTCAAGAAACATCAGCGGTGCTGTAGGCTAGCTTTAACGCTGCCTTGCGCCTAGAGATCCCGATAAGCTGGACTCGCCCGCTCCTTTCCTCTTTAGGACACCCAAATGGCGGGGAAGGCCGGCCGGCGCCCACCTGCTCCAGGTGCAGCCGGGACAGGGGCACCGGGGAAGGCCGGCCGGCGCTCACCTGCTCCAGGTGCAGCCGGGACAGGAGCACCGGGCTGACGGACCGCGGGCTCTTGTTGTACGAGGGGCAGTACCGGTCGGGGTCCCTCCACTCCGGGAGCCGCTGGCGGCCCTGCCGGTCCCGGTAGGCGCAGGCCCGGGCCAGGACCTCCTTAGGCAGGTGGCAGGACGTCCGGCCGCACATCCTCGGCGCCCAGACCGCTGGCCCTGCGCGCGGGGACGGGGGGAGTCGGACTCGGGCCTCGCCCCACGCGGCCCGCCTCTCCCCAGCCCCAACCCCGGCCCGCGCGCCCGGCTCCCGGGGACGCGGCCCGGCTCGGCCCGGCGACGGAAGGGACCGTCCCCGTCTGGGCCGCCTGCCGCCCCGCCGCCCGCAGCCCCGCTCCGCCCGCTTCAGGACCGCTGACCCCGAGGGCCGAGTCCCGCCGCCGCCCGGGCCCTCCGTGTCTCACCCGCAGCTCACCCGTCGCTCTCTGCGCGCGCGCGGGCCCGCGCCGGACCACGCCCCTCGGCACAGGCCCCGCCCCTCGGGCCAGGCCCCGCCCACACAGACCTTTGGCCCTGCCCACACACGGCCCCGCCCCCAGCCTCCCTGGCCCCGCCCCGTGACGGGCCTCGCCCCCGCGCGCCGGCTCTTCGCCGGCCCGCGCCACACGCACTCCCGCAGGGTGCCCAGAGACTACCCGGGAGGTAGCTCTCCTGAAAGGGCCCGACTAGGAGACGGACAGTCTCGGGGTCCACGCCCTCCGTGTTGGCCGTGCCCCTGCGGGGTGAGCTGCCCCCATGGCTAACCTCGGGCAGGGGCCGGGCAGGGCCCGAGGGTCCAGGCTGCCCTGAGAGGCCAGCAATGCCACCCAGGGGCCTGCGGGCCCTGCTCCGCACAGCGGGAACCAGGGCTCCAGGTCGGTGTGGCGGTAAAATCAGAAAACATCGTCTTTACTTGGCAGTCACACTAACTGCCCATGGTTTGGGGCAAACCTTGAAAAACCATCAGGAAAATTCCAGGAACCACAGGTCACTCAAACTTCAGTGGGCACCAGAACACTTTCCAAGGCCCCCACCTTCCCCCCCACCCCCAGTACGAATCTTTAACGGTTGACGCCAATGTTTTTAACAGTAGGCAAGACAGATGTATTGGCAAAACCACCAGGCCTGGGTTTAAAAGCCGAGCTGCAGAAACGGGCTTCTGCTCCCTGGGGCTGTTCCTCCAGCAGCAGGAGTGCACCCCCACCTCAGACCCAGCACTAGGCCTGGTGGCCCACCCAGACCCCCAGACCTCCCTGATCTCCTACAGGAGGGTGGTTTTGCCCGCCCGCTGCTGTCATCCCCTCAGCAAAGGGTGAGGGGCCGGGGCGTAGGCCCGTGAGAGGGTCCTGCCTCCTGTGGGACAGTGGCAGGGAAGCCGGACCCCTAAGCATGAGTCTGCAGAAGTAGCAGTCGTTCAATAAATACATGCTGATTTATTTGTAGGGATAAGATGATGGTTCCGAAGGGGATAAGCTCGGGTGGTGCAAGCACTTTATTCATTTGCAATGCCCCTTCCCTGGCAGGCAAGGCAGCAAGTTCTAGACGAGCTAAAATCACGCCAGGTTTAGAGAGTCCCTGTCAGCAGGGGGGTTTGGGGAAGGGGGTCAATTTAGGAAAACAAAAAATACAGCAAAAAAACCTCCATGATTCCTAATTGCTTTTCAACACACAGGGTTGGAAAGGCGCTTCCACTGGGTCCAGGAGAAAGGCGCAACTCTTGCGTAGTGTTTGGGGAAAGGGGAGGACGTGGCCCGATGCAAGCTGGCCTCATCTTAGCCCACAGACGCCAAGACGATGTCCACAGGCAGCTCCTCCGAACTTCTGGCTGTCACCTGCATAGTGACCGTGTCCAAAAGCAGCAGCCGGGAGCGCACCAGGATGTCATGGCCACCCCGGAACACACCTGCAAGGGAGAGAAAGCAGGCGCGTAAGGCCAAAGTGGGCTGCAGGGCTGGGCTGAGGGGGCGTGCCACAGCGGGCAGAGGCAGCTCTGGGGGGAGACAGGAGCTGCGGGAGGTGCTGGGCACGTCACTGCACCTCTCTGCGCTGCAGCATCATCAGTGACCTCGGCAGAGGTCAGCCTGCATGTCACGCTGCTGCCGAGCCCAGATGAATGACTGGACATGTATGGTTCTGTCTGCCATCACCGAGGCTCTCACACGTCCTGACCGCATCAAAGCACAAAGAGCGAGGGGCAGCCCCGTGGTGGCAAGATTGCAGTGCAGGTGTCTGCAGACCCAGGGGACGGAGCTGCCTTGCTGTGGGCTTGGGTGCGGTCAGCTATGAGCAGGGCACTGAAGCAGAGCCACTTCCTAACTCTGTTTATAAACACTCAGAAAAAAGAATTTCCCTTCGTTCATTGTTTCAGGTGTGATAAGCGTATTGGATCATTGCTTTTGGAGAACCAACGGATCAGAAACATTTACATATGAAATGTCTATGTATGGAGTTTGCTCTAAAATAATCTGGGGGTGGAGAATGCATCTGGGTAGAGATGCTCGTTGCTACAGTTGGAGGAGTATGTGGGCGTTCCATGTGTTTAAGTTTGAAAATTTCCAGAAGTGCTTAAAAATCCCATTCCTATTAGAAAAGAATAACCAACCCAGTGGGAAAACATATATGATATAAATAAAACTACATGCAATGTTTCATATCAAAGGATATGAAAACAATTCACAGGAAATGGAATGCAAATGGCACTCTGCATTTGAGGAGATGCTGAATGTCACTGAGTATACAAGAACTATAAAGTGAAACCACACAAGACACCATTAAGACGCCTGGCAAAGACCATACAGACTGAGAACATGCTGTTTGGTCGGAAGTGTGGGAGAGAAGGCATACGATTCCTATGGCAGGCAACTGGAAATATTTACTGAGATGAAAAATGCACTTTGACCTGGTAAAGCCTTGAGAATCTTACCCTACAAATACCCGAGTGCACACATCCAAAGTGCACTCATCCAAAGTAAGTGTACACGTATGTACGGGATTGTTCCTTGCAGCACGGTCTGTAACAGCAGAACAGGATTGTAACTAGAACAATCCAGGTGTTCATCAGTACATGTACCGGTTCTGTGAGACAGTGGTCAGCCACAAGAAACTATGAAAGCGCAGTCTGGGATGACGAGAAAGTTCTGGAGGTGGATGCGTGGTGATAGCTGCAACACAGCGGGAATGTACTTAATGCCGCTGAACTGAACACCTAAAAACTGTTACGTTGGTAAATTTCATGTTGTTAAAAAAAAGAAAGAAAAGAGGAAGCTCTTCAAGATGTCCTGTCAAGTGAAAACCCAAGTGCAGAGCAACGCACCCACCACCTGCACACAAATGTCCGCGTCTGCAAAGGGCAATGTGTGCGCTGCACTCACGTCCTGTGGTCACAGGGAGGTGCGTGGTGTCCCGTGCAGTAGCTCACTGGCTGCCCGTGGGAAGGGACACTGAGAGACTGACAGCAGGCGCTGGGGGAAGACGTCTCTGGCAGGTCTTACACCTTGTGATGTTCGGCGCTGCGAGCTCTGGATGCCCGGGCCCCCCAGCGGCACCCAGGCCCTTCCCGCGACAAAGGCCACTTACCGGCCAGGAGCAGTGTGTGCGTATTCTTGTTGTCCGGCACTTTGTCAGACCGCTCACAAGGGTGCATTCCTAAGAACCTGACGATGTTGCCCACAGCCTCTGCGGGCAGAAGTCCCGGAGTTATTAACCCACTTATGCCACCTCCGCTTGGAGCCCTCACCACTCCCCCAGCCCCAAACCCCACTGAGCGCAGCTTTTAATGAAGCAGCATCTGAACTTTCCCGGGGGGCTCAGCTGGTGAAGAGTCCACCTGCAATGTGGGAGACCTGGGTCTGATCCCTGGGTTGGGAAGACCCACTGGAGAAGGGAAAGGCTACCCACTCCAGGATTCTGATCTGGAGAATTCCATGGACTCTCATTCATGGGGTCGCAAAGAGTCGGACACAACTGAGCGACTCTTTTTTATTATTTTATGTATCGGAACTGTGTGTCCTGGATCTTTGGGGGATGGGGGCGGGGACAGTGGCCAAGGGTCTTGAAAGGCAGGCAAACCAGAACCGGCACCCCCAGCGCTTACCTTCGAGGGTCTTGATGGTAGACAAGGTGAACGTTTCCTCCTTCTCAAACTCATCCCCCACCTCGTCCCAGGCTGCCTCGAAGTTTACCTTCATGACCTTCTGGATGTGATCCGCTATCGTGACTTCCAGATCCTCCAGCTGGGGGAGGCAGGGTGGCCTGAGTTACAGCTCCGGGGACAGGCGGCCGAGAGCCTCTGCTGTGCTCTGCCCACCCGCCCCCTCCTGCCGTGCAGGCTCCGAGTGCCGCGCTCCGGGGCCGGGCCCCACCGGACCGGCGGCCTGTCCTCAGCTGCTCACGGCCGGGTGGTGGCCCCTCAGCGGGACGCGCCCTCAGACACCGAACTCCTGGAGGCTCCAGTCCTTTATGCAAAGCAGTGCCGTATCTGTGTTTAAGCTACACACGTTTTCCTTACACTCTGCGCTACCTCTCTATTATTTATAATACCTGATATGATGTAAATGTTACGGAAACAGTTATAAATACAGTGCAAACACTATGTAAACAGTTGCCTGGTGTAACAAGCTCAAGTTGTGCTTCTGGGAATTTTCTGGAACCCACTCTGATTATTTGCATCCATCGGTTGGATGGAGGCAGAATCCACAGATGTGGAGGGCCCGTCGTCCTCTCTCAGGCTGTCGACTGTGAGAGAGCACCCTCCGAAGCCGCCAGCGCCTGAGTGGAGGGGGCGGGGGCCAGGACTGCTCAGAGTCGCCTCCTGTGACTCGGCCGGGCCGCTCTGGACGCCCACCCACTTGTTCGCCAGCAGCTCTCCGCTGAGCCCCGGCTCCCGTGCACGGGAAGGGGGTTCAGAGGTCGGACGCAGCCCCTGTGGCAGAAGCCGGGCCTCGTGCGCAGCCTCCTGCCCGTGGCTTGGCTCCCTGCTGGCTCAGCCGTGGGCCGGGGAGGACACGCGTGCCCAGCGGCTGCCCCTCTGGCCTCGAGGGCTCTGGCAGGCTCCACCCCAGGCTGCCTATGCGGGCCTGCACTCAGATGGCATGGAGCCACAGCACCCTGGGCAAAGCGAGAACGACCCTGCCCTCGGTCCTAGCTAGCCCGCAAGCTGGAGCCGGAACGGCCACCTCGCCGCGTCAGAGACTTGCCAGCAGATACAAACTGACCCCGCTTCTCTAGAAAGCCACTGCCAGCATGAACCAACAAGCCTTAACACTGTCCGCAGTCTTTGACCCAATTATCCTACTCATAGAAAAAAATTGTTTAAAAAGATTCTTTTTTAAATTATTCTCCTTCTAGTCCCAAGAAGATACATCTGAAACATAGATACAAATGGTTACTGAAAGGGGGGTTTAATGTAGCGCTTAAAAATAGTAGAACTTGGAATCACAAATGCCCAATGTTAACAGAATACAAACTGAAGTGAATTAGGATATATCAACAGAAGAAAGTATTTTAAAGTCATTAAAAATTGTGTTTATGAAGTATTTGTACTGACGGGAAATTATACCCCAGTTCTAAGTGAACCCAATAAGATCTGTAACGTACACAATAACCTCAGTCATATGATTCCTCTCCCCCCCAGCCATTCCCAAGGACTATGGTTAACGTTTTCCTGTCTGTGTGTACTTTGTTTTTATATTTCCCAGGTTTTCTTGTTACACTTGAACATGTATTTCTTTTTTAAGTTAAAAACAAAAATTCTTGCGCGATGCCTAAATGGAAACCAGTGAGCACACACGTGTAGACTGGCCGTGAGCCCCACGGGCCCCGCCTGCCGCTTACCACGTACTCATCCTCGTAGCCCTCCTCGTCCGCCTCCCCGGTGGTGGGGTCGCAGTCCTTGACGGTGAACTTCATCATGCAGCTGAACGTGCAGGCCACTGCGGGAGGGAAGGAGCGCCGTTAGGGTGGGCGCTCTGCGGGCGGGCGGCCGCAGCCTGCCCTCCAGGCCTCGGCTGCGCCAGCGGCCTGTGCCAGCCTGCCCCCGAGTAAGGACCAAGGGCACGGGCGTGGGGAGGCAGGAGCGCCCGCTTGCAGCCTGAGGAGCTGCCCTCACGAGGAAAGAGGAGCAAGGCGGGCAGAGATGCTTCAGGGTGGCCACGTCCACGTGCTATCCGGGCCCACCATCCCAGGCCTGGAAAAGCCCGCTTCTTTGGGAGAAGTGGACTTGGACGATCATGTGTGTGCCTCTCTGGCTCCTTCACGGTCAAGACAGAATCCTGCCTGAGGACCCGGACTCGGCCTCTCACCAGCCTCGTGGACGCAGGCATGCTGTTTACCCCGCTATCGGATAAGACAGACAGCAGCGCTGCCCCGCAGGGTATGTGAGGAGGGGATGAGCTGCTGTGTCCAAAGCCCAGGCGGGCTGGTCTTCCTCTCTGGACCGACCTCCAGGGGCTGAAGCTCTGACCGGAGACAGACGGCTGGTGCACAGGCCACCCTCCCCACCCGACCCAGGGGCTCCCAGGAGGCCGGGGGGCTCACCCGCCGTGGGGTCTTCCTTGGGCAGGGCCACCAGCGTGTAGCAGGTCCCGGGCTGGTTGTAGGGCAGGCTGCGGGCAGGCACGTAACCCAGCACCTCGTAGGCCTCCGTGGGTTCCATCTGCACCGTGACGTTCTCCAGGGTCTGGTCGTTGAGTGTGTTCGTGCAGTCAAACTGGACCAGGGAGCAGAGGGGCTGAGATGCTGAGCCAGGGGGTGGGGAGGCCCGAGCTCCAGAGGCGGCGTCAGGAACCCCGCCTCTCACCCCACAGCCATCCCGACTCCCGACCCAGGCCCCCCATCTCCATGTGGACACGTGGGAGCCACACAGACCCCGAGTCAAGGACTCAACACACAGCAGTGGGAGGCAGGGCCGGCCTCAGGCTGGGTTCCAGCCACTCGGCCTGGGGGCGCCCGGCCCCCCCGGGAGGCCCCCGGCTCGCCTGGAAGACCATGTGCTCAGTGGGGGCGCCCGGCCCCCGGAGGCCCCCGGCTCGCCTGGAAGACCATGTGCTCAGTAGGGGCGCCCAGCCCCCCGGAGGCCCCCAGCTCACCTGGAAGACCATGTGCTCAGTGGGGGCGCCCGGCCCCCGGAGGCCCC
>CM035289.1:1535436-1592333 GCA_020226075.1 Hydropotes inermis
ATCCTTCATCAGAGGCAGATTCTTTACCAGGGAAGCCCTCCATGAATTCTGTGTCATGTGTATTTTATGACAGCGGTCTCCAGCCTTTTCGGCATCAGGGACCGATCTTTCTGGGAGAAAATTTTTCTATGAAAAACTGCAATGGCTAGAATATTTCTATACCAGATGACACCAGGCAGACCGTGAGCCATCTTCCGCTTAAGCATCGCCTCGGGGCACCTGCTGGGTCTCTACGGCCAGGGTGGCGCGCCGTCAGTTACGAGGGCAACCACAGCGGCTGGGGCGTTTGCACCGCGCGCGCACGAGGAGCCGAAGGGAAGGCGGCCGGCTGCCGGGCGGGCCCAGGCCGCGCGCTCTTACCTCTTCCCGCAGCATGGAGAACAGGAAGTTCATGAGCACGGCGTGCTTGCGGGGGTACTTCTGACAGAGCGCGCTGATGGCCTGCACGACCACCACCTGTGCCAGAGACGGGGGTGAGCCGCTGCGAGGCCCTGCGGCGGCTCCTCGGGGGAGCCGGCCCGGGCGCAGCAGGCTGCCCCCTGGGCAGGGCAGCGGGCGCAGCGGCCCGCGGCCCTGGCCCGCACTGCGAGCCCCCAGCTGCTCTTCTACTCGGACCCCGAGGCCAGCGCACAGCGCTCCTGCTGGCCCTCCCCAAGTCCTTCCAGGGTAGCTCCCCCGGGAACTGCCACCCTGAGGGCTTCCTCGCTGCACCAGCGTGTGGAGTGACCCCGTCCACGCCAGTGTCGGCTTCCATCTTCCCACCCCAGGAAGCGAGCTCTGAGGGCAAGGCGGCGTGTGTACTGCTCCCCTCTCTCCGGACCCTGCCCAGCACAGGATACAGTGCCCACGGAGACACTAAAGGGCTTAACCGGCTGGCCTGGAAGCTCCCGGCCTTGCTGACAAAGGCCGGATGCAGCGCCTCGCACATCTCCACCAGCAAGGTCCCCTGCCTGCCCCCTGGCCCACCCCGCTCCAGGCACAGACTATGGACCTTGAACTCGTCCGAGATCTCAGACATGAAGGAGGAGATCTGCTTCATGAGGCGGTCGATGCTGCCCTCGCTGCCCGTCTTGAGCAGGGTGGTGATGGCCAGCGTGGCGATGCTGCGGTTCGAGTCCGTCACCAGATTCTCCAGGTCCAGGTTACAGGCTGTCACCGCGGACGGGTGCTTCATGGCCACCTATCCGGGAGCAAAGAGATGAGGACAGGGACGGGCCATGGCAGGCCTCCCGCCATTCTGCCGGCCCTTCAGGTGGGCTCACACCAGCACCTGGGGGACAGAGACCAGCCAGGGCTGCACCTCCTGCCCTGGGGGACCAGACGGGTGCCCTGGGGGACCAGACGGGTCCCCTGGGCCCAGGCCCCCTCCCCCAGCCCTGGCAGAAGGCCGGCCCCACTCCCTCCACCGCGACCTCACCTTGTTGAGGGTGCGGACCGCAGCGTAGCGGAGGGCGGCCTTGGGGGAGCTGCAGAAAAGCTGGAGCACTGTGAAGAGACAGACGCCGGTGATGGGCCGCCCCCTGCGCGGCAGCCAGAAGCCCGGGGCCCCGGGAGGGGCAGGCACAGGGCACGGGGCGCAGCTGGGGAGTAAGGGCTAGGAGACTGTTCAGACCCAAATGCCCCACTCAGCTATTCCCCAAGCAGCATGGTTGCCCCCACTGAGGAGCGCCCACCGCTGGGCAGGGCGTCGGCCCGGGAGACCCAGCTGCAGGGGGCTGGTGGGGGGGCGGGGCCTGGGCACCTGAGACGGCGGGGGCCAGCTCCTTGGCACTGCACCCCGGCAGGTTGACGATGGCCGAGGCAGCCTCGTACACCACCATCTCATGCTTGTTGCGCAGGCAGCTCTCGATGAAGTCGAACAGCGGGCTGTCGCGGCTGCAAGGAAACAGGCGGCAAGAGGACGCTGTGGGGCCACCCAGGGGCTGGGCGAGGGCCAGGGGTGCACGCCGCAGGGCGCGGTGCCACTACCTGCCGTCCTCGTCCTCCAGCTGCCGGCTGGCCACACGGATCATCATGCAGTAGGCGAAGGGGGACTTGAGGCCGTGCCGTGTGAACTTGCTGATCATCTTGCTGACGGCCAGGCGGTCGTTCTTCCGCACATGGTACAGGAGCCCCAGCGCGTGGTACTGGGCGGGGGGGGCACAGAGCAGGGCGAGTGAGGCCTGAGGCCACGTGGCCGCTCCTCGCCTCTGGGGTGGGCGCCATGGGTGCTTCCGGAGCCCAGGTGAGGGCCACGCCGGCCAAGCCACTGGGACTCTGCAGGCCTCCTTCCCCCAACCCAGCCAGGCGCCACCCAGATGGAGGAACTGGAGACCAGGTGTCTACGACCAGAAAGAGGAAGCCAGAGCCGGCCTGGTTTGAGAACACGGGTAGTCAGGGGCCGTGCAGACTGGCGCCCTCACAGCAGACCCTCGGCCCGGCCCTGCCCCAGGGTGCATGGCTGCTGCTGCAAAGCCAGCAGGGATAGGGGAGGCAAACAGACCATCCCTGTCCCCTCTGTCCTCCAGAGTCCTTACTAGGGCGGAGCTCAGAGCTTTCTACATGGGAAGAAGCCTCTGTGATCCTGGAGGGTTTGAGGGGCCAGAGCGGGCCCCGGAAACGAGACCAAGCACTAAGACATGGGGTGGGAGAGGGAACAGATGTCCACATGGGGGTGCTGCAGGTCTGGGCAGGAGGGCAGAGGCTCCCACTGAACCATCACCAGGAACCAGGCAGATGGCATCGCACACCCAAAGCAATACTCGCTGGTTATCAAAACTATCAAATATTTTAGCATGAGCCCATCAAGCCTGTAAGCCAACTCACCCTGCAAGAGGTGCCCTAGATTCTTTTCCCCAAACCCCCAAGCCTCCCCACCACAAGAAAAGGGTTAAAGACTGCTTCAGCCAGGGGCTGCCAGACCTCCGTGGTGGAAGCCCATCCTGCTGGCCAGCGCCCAAGCGTTTTCAGCATCCCTGCCCCACTCACGGCTCACCTGGACCATGATGTTGTCACTGGACGCTGCCTCCTGGGCCTCATTCACCCAGCGCTTGACCACGTCAAAGCTGCACTTGAGCAGGTGCTGCGGGGCGCAGGGCATGCTGAGCAGGGCGGGCAGGACACCCTGCCGTCGGGGTCCTCCGAGAGGGTGCTGACTCGGCACGGCTCCCACCCTCGCACCCCCTGCCCTGGCGGACTTCCTGCCAGGCTCAAACCCCCAAAACCTGTCACCCCAGGGCGTGGGTCAAGGCCGCCAACCCGGCCCTCAACCCACCCAGAGTCCCCTGAGCGCTTTTCACCGAGCAGGGGGTGGGACTCTCACAACTGGGGCCACACAGCTTTGGTTTCCCTTTGGAAAGCCATCTTTGATGCTTCCTCAGTCTCCCGAGCAGCCCCAGCCCCAGCCCGGGTCCCGGCCGAGGCTACACACCAGCGAAGACACGAGGGCGGAGCTGGAGACACTGGGCACCTTGTCCACAATAGCCTGCTTCATGTAGCGCTCGATGGCCTGTAGCATGGTGCTCTGTGGGGGCGCAGGCATGGAGCAGTGAGGACCGGAGGAGGGGAGCGGGCGTGAGCCCCAGGGTCCCGCACCCCTCCCCAGAGCGGGGCACTCACGTCGGTGATCTGGCAGAGGGCGCGCACGGCCGGGCCCCGGTAGCTGTCCTCCTTGCCGGTCATGTCCTTGGTCAGGCTGCGGGGACAAGGCGTGGGCCTCACGCAGGGCCGGGCCTGCTCCCACGCCCCACTCACCCCACCTGGGTCAGCAGGCCCATCTCCTAACGGGTATCCGCTCTGGGTTCTTAACCCTCCATCAAGGGGTCTCCTTGAAACTCCACACTGCCCGGGTCACTGCCCTGCTCTGACAGCAATCTTCCCGGGCAGGGCTTCCTGCTGCCGTCCCTGTTGAGTGCTTGTGGAGAAGTCTCTGGACTCCCCCCAGCTCCTGGCAGCTGCGCTCCACCTACCCCACCTCTGTCCTGCTCTGCCCACCGCGCCCTGCAGGACTCCACTCCCCCAGTTCCCAGAGGCCTTCCCTGACCCAGATTCAAGCCGGCAGTCTTCCTGGCCTGCTCTCACAGCCGCCACACCCCCCTAATGCCTATCTGTGGGGTCACCTCCCTGGAAGCTCTGGGGCTGCAGACGCCGTGTCTGCCACATTCTCTAAGTGAACCTATACATGCGTGTGTAGCAGCCCGCCAAACCGCATCAAGAAGTACGAGAGCGGAGCCCAGGGATGACCCCTGAGCCGAACGCTTCCTGAGCACGTCCTCCGTGGGCCAGGCTGCCTGTGGCCTTCGTGCACCCCACCACGCCCCGTCCCGGTCGCTGGGAAGAGCTGGAGTCACTGTGGAAGCTCCAGGCTGCCTCGGCGGACCAAGAGGAGGCAGGGAGGAGGCGGCTTGTGCCTAAGCCCAGACCAGAGAATTACAGGACAAACCGCCGCCCTGGAGGCTGCCGTGGCTGGGCAGAGTAACTGAAGGGGAGGGCGAGTGCAGAGGCGGGGCGGCGAGGGCGCTGGCGACAGCGACCGGGCGGCCTGAGGGGCGGGAGCTCGGGAGAAGACGGCTGGGCGTGGGCGCGGCCGCCGGAGCCCGGGACTCGCCTGCTGGTCACGATGATGACGTCCTCCGCGATGCGGGCCATCTCCTTGATGGTCAGGTAGCACATCCGACGGAGGCTGGGCTGGGCGGGAGAGGCGGAGGGCCCTGAGCCCTGGCTCGGCCTGACGCAGCGGCAGCCACGCTCGGGGGCCCTCCCACCACCCGGAGGAGGGCCGGGCTGCGGCACTTACGTCATGGGACTGGAAGAGTTTGGTCATGGCAAAGAAGGCCTCGGTCGCTTCCGTGGTCCCCAGGTGCTCCCCCTGTTTGAGTTCGGAAGGAAGCCTCAGCTCGGGACAGAAAGGCCGGAAGGCTCTTCCTGCTAAGTCAGCCCAGGTCGGAGCCCCAGGCCCGCAGAGGCTGCATCAAGGACGACACCTCAGAGTGCGACCCTGAGGGAACTCAGAGATGGGCTGCTGGCTGCCACCACCCAGGGGCCGGCCCCTGCCCCCAGCACACCCCAGTACCGTCTTCCACACCCCCAAGCCTCACCCTGTTACCTGGTTTATGAGGTAAAGGATCTTGGTGAGGATGTGGGCACATTTCCGAGGGTTGATGGGCGTTTCGTTAAACACACGGGCCTGAGAAGAAACGACCAAGGATATTTACCTTCTGGCTGAGTTTATTTCCCTATGACTGTCCTCAAGCACATCAGAGATCTGAGAAGGCTCAAGGTAAACATATACACCTGTCCTACTTTATTTTCACATGGAAGGAGCTTTCTTTTCCTTTTTTAAAAATTCATCTATTAGCAACTCCTGAAATCCTCCCTAGATATTACCTGGAGATGTGCTGACTTAGAGACTAATGAATACTTAGTAAAGGCTCTTTTTTGGGGGGTGGAGGGAGAGCCACACTGCATGGCCTGCATGCAAGATCTCAGTTCCGCAAACAAGGCTGGAGCCAGTGTCCCCTGCAGTGCAAGCACAGAGCCCTGCCCACTGGACCACCAGAGAAACCCTCAAAGCTTATTAGTTAAGTGGAAGGAGAAACAAAGATGAAGAAACGGATCAGCATAATGAATTCCCCGTCTTTCCACGAACAGATTCCTCCCCTAACGTCCTATAAACCAGCACTTTGAATGTGCCAGCGCTTTGATCACACTGAACGTTCTCGATGGAAGACCTAAGGGAGCAAATGACACTTGCCTCCTGCAGCACCGCACTCTTCTCCAGGTGCTGGAACGGGTTGGAGCTTCCACCTTCCGTGAGAGAAGAGACGGAGCTGAGCACAGGTTGTGACCCTGAATTTCAAAACTCTCCCAGATGTAGACAATGGAGAAAGACATCCCGATGCCCGGAGACTCAAACTCCAACTCCTCTCCACAGCACGAAGAGCTCTACAGGCTGCCAACAGGCCCAGCCACACGCCTCCAGGGAGGTCCCCTGACCCCAAACCACTAAACCACTAACTCGCAGTCCCCCAGCAGCCCTGGTACAGTCGTCTGTGCCTCTTAGAGTGTCATGTCTTTCATTCATTTATGCAACTGGTACCTATCTGAGCCCCTGCTGCGTGAGGGACCACCAGCTCCAGTAACTGTGGTTTCTGCGCATAGCAGAACTCACACTCGTAATTAATGACACACCTATGTCACTGAGGTCTATTGCCTCCACTCCGCTGCGACCGGTCTTATATTCCTAGCTTGCTCAGGAGCGCGTCTCACTAGCTCTGCTGCAGAGTCTGGGCGCAGTGCAACCTGGCATGCACCGGGCGCTCGATACGTTTGCCGGATAAATGAATCGGAGTTAGGGTTCTCAACCACCGATCCGGGCACCACCGACTAGGGCGCCCCAGCACGGGCGCAGCCCCGGCGAATCCCCAGAGGACCACCGGGTCTGGCCCCCTCCGCTGACAGGCGGGGAAGCAGAGGCCCGGAGGCGCAGACCCGCTCAAGGTCACCCAGCGAATCGCGGCCCGAGCTGCCGGCTGAGGGGCTGCAGAGCCCGCTCGGGCTCTCCGGGGCCGGCCGCGGATGGGCGCCGCACCTTCGCGCAAGTCCCCGGGGCCTCCCGGGGCCTCGCATCCAGACGGAGGTCCGGTAGGAGGCCTCAAAGGGAGGGCGCGGAGGGCTAGCGCGGGGGCCTGGCCTCCCCCTAGGCCTCGGCCCTCTCACCCGATTCCTCGTCCTTCTTGTCGAATTTCTTCAGCATGGCGACGGCCCTGCGGGAGCCAAGCTGCAGCCTAGGATGGACGCAGCGGCCGGCGGCGGCGCTTCCGCACTGCCCGCTTCCGGCCGGCCACGTCGCCCGGCACTGTGCGCAGGCGCGCTGCGCGCTCGGCGCAGGCGCACAGCCGGGCCGCGCCGCCGCGTCAGGCGTTACCGGCGTCCCGGCGCCGGGCGGCCGGACCCCGCCTCCAAGCCCCACGCCCTCCTGTCAGTGCCGCCGCCCCCGCCTCGCTGAGTCCTGGCCGGTCTACGCGGGCGTTTCGGAGGCGAGGCCGAATGAGGCGCGCTGGCTTCCCAGTGCCCCCGGTCCTGATCAGCCCCTGCGGGAGGCCCCGGCAGCCTCGCGCCAGCCGCTGCCCGCCGGCCTCCCCTGCCCGCCGGGGGCGCCCTGACACCTGTCACACACTCCCTCTCCGCGGTGACTGCCCCTCATTTCCCGCGCCGGGCGCTGTCGGCCTACAGGAGGCGCTCCATGCGCGGCCGCGTGACCGGACTCCTGCCGCCCGCCTCAGCCCGGCGCGCGAACAATGTCGGGGGCGCGGCTCCCTGGCGGGGACCTGTCTGAGGTGACTGAAGGCCGGCGTGGCTGCGGCAGCCGGCTCTTTAAGCCCGCGGGCACTGGCCGAGCGCCCGCTGCGTGCGCCGCCGGGCGCTGGGGGCGGGCAGGGACGCGAAGGGGAGACAGGCGTCGCCCAGGGCCATCCCCGCGGAGCCGGGAGGACACCCCGAGGCCGAGGCGAGGCCGCGCGCTGGCCCGAGGGCGGGAGCCCAGGTGAGTCCGGGCGCCGGCAGGGCCCCAGGGGCGGCGGGGGCGTGGCCCGCGGGCGTGGGGACCGGGGGAGGCGCGAGGCCGCGCCCCCGGGGGCTGGCTCTGCGGAGGCTGAGGCCGCAGTCGGGGGCCGCAGGGGACCCGGGCCGTGGGTCTGGCGCCGTCGGGAAGTAAGTCCGGAGCCAGACGCGCAAAGTCTTTAACCAGTAACTCCACCCCTTGCCTGGAGGAAATCATCCAAAAGAAGAGATTAAGTTGCTCGCTGCAGTAGTTTGCCGCAAGAAAATTGGAAACATGGAAACATCCTCAACGTCCAGCAGCAAGGGGATGGTTAACGGAATTATGGCCCATCCATCGGATGAAAGATTCCACATCCCTACATAAAGGGGTATTTCTGATGGCTTGGGAGGCAGTAATCCAGACTTCTTAAACAAAATGAGACATTAACAGGGAGAAACAGACTGTAAAAGTCTCCTTAATTCAGTTGAAATAAGTACGCCTCTTGGTTAAAAACCAGGAAAGAACCCCAGAGATATGCATTGTTGGGTTAAGACCGTGAAATACAGATAAGTTATGCTGAGTAAAATGCAAACAAATATAAAATACCCTTTTATGTTACGATATTAATTCTATAGAATTATATACCAAGGGTAAATTTTATAACACCTCATTTTTACAGTGGGAATCGTGGGTTGTGACTCCAACTCTGAGTATGAGGTCGGATATAATTGTGGGAGTTTTACTGCTTTAAACAGTAATGTACATTCTTTGGATACTTGCTAAATCCTTTGTAGAAACACAGGGTATGGGGAAGTACAGGGGACATTAGGGAAATCTGAGTAAGATTTGTAGATTGAACCAATATCAATGTTATCCTGGTTGTGGTATTCTCTTTCTCTCTTAAATTTATTATTTATTAATTAATAACAATATTTTGCTAGTTTTAAAAAATTTAGATATAATACACATGCCTTAAAATTCATTCTTTTGGGACTTCCGTGGTGGTCCAGTGGCCAAGACTCCCAGCTCCCAATGCAGGGGGCCCAGATTTGATCCGTGATCAGGGAACTAGATCCCATGTGCTGAAGCTAGGAATTCACTCACTGCAACTAAAAGACTGCATGCTGCAGTGAAGATGGAAGATCCTGCATGTTGCAGCTAAGAGTCACGCAGCAAAATAAATAAACATAAAACATTTAAAAAAAATTCAGTCTTCTGTAAGTGTACAATTTGGTGGGTTGTAATATATTTTAAAACATTGTGCCTCCATTACCACTAATTCCAGAACATTCTCATCATCCCTAAAAGAAATCAATCTCCATTGGCAGTCATTCTCCATTTCTCATTCCCTTCCCCCCAACCATTACTCTCCTTTCTGTTTCTGTGGATTTGCATGTCTGAATATTTCATGTAAATAGAATCATACAACATGTGGCCTTTTGTGTGTCTGGCTTCTTAGCATATTTTCAAGGTTCATGTCATAGCATGAATCAATATTTCATTCTTTTTTATTGCTGAATAATAGTCCATTTAGGGATACACACACACATACATTTTGTTTATTTAACTTTTAGCAGTTAGTGAACACTTGGGTTGTTTGCACTTTTTGGCTCCTCGATAATGCTGCTGTGAAGGTTTCTGTACAAGTCATTGTGTGACACATGTTTCCATTTCTCTTGAGTACAAATGCTGTGGAACAGCTGTAACATTTTCCAACTGCCTGATTTCCAAAGCATCTGCTCCCCTGTATTTTCCCACCAGCAATGTGTTAAAGGTTTCAATTTCTCCACACCCTCACTAACACTTACTATCTTTTTTATTAATAGTCACTTTAGTGAATGTGAACTGGTATCTCATTGTGGTTTTTATTTGCATTTCCCTGATGGTTAATGATGTTAAGCATCATTTCAGGTACTTTTGGCTGTTTATACATCTTTGAAAAAATGTCTATTCAAATACCTTGTCCATTTTTAAGCTGAGTTTTTAAATCTCATTTTTAAGTCTATCTTTTTATCATAGACTTATAAGTTCTTTATAACCCTACTTAGACTCTTATCAGGTATATGACTGACAAATACTTTCTTTCATTCTGTGGGTTGTCTTTTCACTGTCTTTATAGTGTACTTGAAAGCACAAAAATTTTTACTATGATGAGATCCAATTTATTCATTTGTTGCTGTTGCTTACGTTTTTACTGTCTTTCTTATATATAAGAAATCATTGCTTGATCCAAGGTCATGAAGATTTACCCATATGCTGTCTTTTAAGAATTTTATAGTTTTACCTCTTGCAATTAGGTTTTTGACCCATCTTGAGTTAGTTTGTGTATAAGGTGTAAGGCTCATACACCTTATGAGGTGTCCGACCTCATTCTTTTGCGTGCGACCATCCAGATGTCCCAGCACCATTTGTTGAAGATTGTTATTTCTCCCATTCACTTGTGTTGGCACTTTTGTCACAAAACAATTGACCACAAATGTATGGATTTATTTCTGGACTCTCATTTCTATTCCATTGATCTTTGTTTTGCAAGATCTAACCATTGGGGGAAATTGGGCAAAGGGTATGAAAGATCTTTCTGTATTATTTCTTACAACTGCTCGTAACCATACAATTATGTTAACAAAAATTTACTTTAAAAAGGCAAATATTATTTTAATAATACCTTCCCACAAGCACCACCACCCTGACACCACACCCCACCCCAAATAAAATAACTGTTTTGTGTTAATTTCCCTAGCCTTCCTCTGTGGTCCCTGTTCTTTACCGCTAGGTGGCACAAACTTTCTCTTTTTTCAGAAGCTGCCGCAGGAAGCAGCTGTGCCAGGACTTCTTGCAAAGAGCAGGGCCCCTTGCCAGGCCCTGGCTGCCACCATCATGATTCAGGGCAGAGTCCTGGCCACCCTGACTGTGCCAAGATAACAGGGAGACTCAAGGCTGCCTTTGCTTTAGGGGCTGCTTGTAGCCTCGCTCCACGTCTCCTCTGCTCAGGTTTTGAGAGCATTCCTTCCCTCGCTCATTTGTTGTTGCTCAGTCGGTCACCCACGTCCAGCTCTTTGCGACACCGTGGACTGCAGCATGCCAGGCTTCCCTGTCCTTGACTGTGTCCCAGAGTCTGCTCAAACTCATGTCCACCCACGTTTACCTGATGCTTATAAACACAGCTGGTAGTCTATCCAGGTAAGTCATTATTAGTAATAAAAATTAGACCTTTGGGGAATTTCCTGAGAGTCCAGTGGTTAAGACTTGGCAAAATCACTGCTGAGGGCCCAGGTTCAATTCCTGGTCAGGAAACTAAGGTCCCACAAGCTTCGTGGTGTGGGGGGAAAAAGAAAAGCTCCAAAATAACTTTAAAATATTGGACTTTTGAAAGATGTGATAAAGAAAAAACCACCCCATACACCTTTGCAAACTATAAGGGACTACTCTTTAATAAGCTGTGATCATTACTGGGGTTGGGAGATCCCAAAGCAAGTTCAAAGTAAATATCATTGTTCCTTTATGGTCATAAAAACAAATCTCATAAAAATATTGGGAAAAAAAAAACGAATCTCAGAGAGGCTTGTGTACAGAACTGAAGTACACGGTAAAGAATCTACCTGCAATGCAGGAGACCCTGGTTTGATCCATGGTTTGGAAGATCCCCTGGAGGAAGGCATGGCAACCCACTCCAGTATTCTTGCCTGGAGAATCCCATGGACAGAGGAGCCTGGCGGGCTGTTGTTCATGGGGTCTCAAAAGAGTTGGGCAACTGAGGAACTAACATATAGGACATGTGGAGGTTATGTGGCTGTAGCTCCTCACTTCCACTGCTATATATACCCCGTTGTAAATAAACCAGAGCATACCTGTCTGTTTTCTTGTTGCTGGGCATTTACATCATTTCCAGCTTTTTTTTTTTCCTAATCACCAAAAAAAAAAAAAAAAAAAAAACCACTACTGTGAACATTCTTGTGCCTGTCTTCTGATGCCTATGTTTACAGGAATGCCTCTTGCATAGACACATCCAGGAGAGGAATAGCCTTGTAGGGACATTCAACCTTACAAAATAGTGCCAGCTGCTGCCTAGAGTCCTTGTACTGATTGACCCTTCCCACCGTGGAGCCATACTTTCTCCAGCTCAGTGTTATTAAATCTACTTTCTGCCAACCCAGCGTGTATAGGTGGAATCTCACTGAGATCTAATATGCTTTCCCCTGAAGTTCTAAACCTTCTACTTGCTTATTGAACAGCCATGGTCTTCCCTGAAACCCCCTTTCATTTCTTTTGGTGACCAGAATGTAGGAGTTCTCTGTATAGTGTGGGTGCTGTCCTCTTGTCGACTGTTTATTGCAGTTCTCTTCTCCCAGTCTGTGACTGGTGTTTTCATTTTCTTTAGGGTGCATTTTGATCAAGGTAAGCTTAAGAATTTAATATTTTTAAATGATCAATGTTTTCTTTTGTTTAAAGTGTATAGTGTGTCTTTTATTTTTTATTTTGAATTGGCGTGTAATTGATTATCAATGTTAATTTCAGGTATCAGCACAGTGATTCAATTATACACAGACATGTATCTATTCTGTTGTGAATTCTTTCCCAATTTAGGTTGTCGCAGAACATTGAGTGGAGTCCCCTGTGCTTGGCAGTTGGTCCTTGTTGATTATTATATATAATATGAGTGTGTACATCAGCCCCAAACCCCCAACTTAACCCTCCCCCACCTCTCCCCTTTGGTGACCACTAGTCTATATTTGAAGTCTGTGAATCTGTTCCTGTTTTGTAAATAAATTCATTTGTGTAATTTTTATTTATAGTCTATGTAAATGATACCCTATGATATTTCTTTATTTGACTTAGTTCACTTAGTATGATAATCTCTAGGTCAGTCATGTTGCTGCAAATGGCATGATTTTGTTCTAGTGACTGAGTAATATTCCATTGTGTGTATGGACCACACCTTTTCTTTCCATTCACCTGTTGATGGACAGTTAGGTTGCTTCTGTGTCTTGGCTGTTGTAAACAGTCCTGCTGTGAACATTGATGCATGTATCTTTTTGAAGAAGAGTTTTCATCTTTTCCTGATATATACCCAGGAGTGGGATTGCTGGATCATATGGTAGTTGTATTTTTTGTTTTTCCTTTTTCTCAGGAACCTGCATACTGTTCTGTATGATGGCCGTATCAATCTCCATTCCCACCAACAGCGTTAGGAGGGTTCCTTTTGCTCCACACCCTCTCCAGCATTCATTATTTGTAAACTTTGTGGTGATGGACATTCTGACTAGTGTAAAGTGATGCCTCACTGTAGTTTTAACTTGCATTTCTCTAAGGATTAGTGACTTTGAGCATCTTTTCAGGTACCTATTGGCCATCCAGGTGTCTACTTTGGAGAATGTCTGTTTAGACCTTCTGCCTGCATTTTGATTGAGTTGTCTGGGTTTGTTGTTGTTGTTGTTACACTGTATTGAACAACACAATTTTATGTTTTCTTCCAAAGATTTTAAATTTTGCCTTTCACATTTACCTTCTGACTTCATCGGAAGTTTTTTATGGTGTGAGGTAAGGAGTTGATTTCATTTTTTTTCCACTTGAATAATCAGTTGCCCAGCACAGTTCATTGAATAATCCTTTCCTTCCACACTAACTTGCGATGCCATTTCTACCCCATATCAGACTCCCATCTATAGTCTCTGCAGTCCATGGGTCTGTTTCTGAGCTCCCTACACTGTATCGTTGTCAGGCTGTCTATCCCTCTGTCGGTTTTGCACTGTCTTAATCGAGTAAGTGTTCACATTAGTATCTTGGAGGGTGAGTCCTTCCATTTTATTTTTGGAGCATGGCTTGCCTTTTTTTTTTTTTTTGCCTTTATTCCTCCATAGAAATCCTCCAAATCTTGTCTCATAGACAAACCTGTGGGATTTTAATTAGAGTTGAATTAAATCTGTAGATCAGCTTAAACAATTTTTAGCCTAACCATCGCTATATGCACATGTATATAACTTTCTAGTTTTTTTTAAAGTTACCCTTTGCACTTCTGCGTCCCCCCAGTGGCTCTGATGGGTGCTCGGTAGTTATGGTCTGCACAAGCTGTCTAATTTAATTCTCACAGTCCCCATTTCCCGAGTTCACTAAGCCTTGCAGGATTTGATGATTTGCCAAAACTCACCTGGGGGAGGCAGCGGAAGAGCCAGAGTTTGAGCCCAAGTCTATCTGACCCCACAGCTCTGGCTTTACCGCTCAGGATTTAACTGGCTCCAGTCTCTTCACGTGTAAACGACACATGATCAGTGTCTCTGGTATACGTTTTGCCCCTGTTCCCAGAAAGTTCATGTCAGTTTTACTTCCCCAGCTTGTTCCAGCATCCATATTTACAGTCGGAACCCACAGTGAACAGCAAACCAGAGAAAGTGACATTTCCTCGGCCGCTTCTTACCACCATACACAGCACTAAGTCACTCCCTCGTGTTATCTCATCTGATCCTCACAGCACCACCAGGAAGCCAGAGCGCAGAGAGGCACATTCACCCGCTCAAGGTCACACAGCAGACGGGACACAGAGGGGCCAGAGGGGCAGCATCTTCTTAAGAGCTTCCAGAGGATGCCCCTCGCCTGGGAATAAAATGCACAGTCCTCCCTGTAGCCTGTGAGGCCCCAGCACCCTGCATCCTGCCTCCCTGGATTCTCCCTGTTTCTCCAGCTCTCTGTGACCCTGCCCTGCGGCAAGGCCTCTGCCCAGCCAGCGCCCACAGCGTGTAAGTGGCTGTGCTCTCCTCCCGCAGTCAGCTGAAAGGCCGCCTCTTCCGAGAGGCGTTCCTAACCTTTATAGCTGAAGTCCCGTCTCCTCTCTTTTCCTTGGTCTTGTCCTCTTTCCTTCATGGCAACTTATCACTGTCTGGACTGATCATTTGTAGTAAAAGTTCTCCAAGAAGGTCGAAATGATAGGATTTGTTTGTGTGTGTAGACAGAGAGGGAGGCTGAGGTCTGCTGTAAGGGGTTGGCTCCTGTAGTTGTGGGAGTGGGCGGGCCCCAAGACCGGCAAGGTGCTCAGCGGTCTGGAGCCACCGACTTAGTTCCAGCCCAAGTCCAGAGGTCTGAGGAGCAGGGGAGCTGATGGTGTGGTTTCTGTCTGGACACTGGCGGCCTCAAGACTCAGGAAGAGCTGACATTTCAGTTTAAGGACAAAGGCAGAATAAAAGCCGGTATCTTAGTTTGAAAGGCCGTCAGGCCGATGTAGGTCCCTCTTATTCAGTGAATTTTTTTTTTTTTTTTAACACAAGCCTTCAACTGATTGGGCGAGGTCCACCCACATTGAGGAGAGCAGCTTGCTTTACCCAATCTAGTGTTTTAAATGTAATCTCATCCAAAGCACCATCACGGACACACCAAGGATAACGAGCAGATATCCAGGTGCCTCATGGCCAATCAAGTTGACATGTAACGTTAACCATCACACTTGTTGACCGTATCTCTCTACCTGCAGCTGCTAAGGCAGGTCTGGCGTGTTTCTGGCACAAGGTAGGGGCTCAGTAAATAGCAGTGAAATGAATGAATGACAGAGCCCAGATTCCAGCCCCTCTCTGAGCAACTCCATGTTGATTCTTTCTCTGCAATAAGACACTCCTTCAGATTGATCACTTTGTTGACTGAAAAGAAAAAAAAATAACATCTGAAGTCAAATGAATGTCCATGTGCAAATGCTTGGTATTCGTTTTATGTGATGAAAGTGCCCAGGACTGGGAGTGTCAGGCACTTCAGCTTCTCCTGGACCTTGGTGCCCAGGAAAACAGAATTAGCACCCACCCTGCTCTTCTCTGGATGCGTGGCTGTAAGCCTGAGAGGCCTACATCATGGCTTCAGGCTTCCCGAGAGACAGTTTTCCTGTCACTGCAAGGCAGGAGGAGAAGCGGCCCTCTGCAGCCTCACCCTCCTGGAGGGGCGGCAGGGCTGGGTGGTTCCGTGACTCACCAGGAGCTGGTGACAGTGCACAGAAAGGATTGCGAACATCTCCCCCTGCCTGCACACTGGGGACAGCGACAGAACAGTGACAGTTCAGTAAGCTGACGGGGCGTGTCTGTCATGAGCTCGCCGAGGCCCACACCCACCTCACGGGGCCCACTGACCTCTGGCTGTGCCTGACTTCGCAGCTTTGGTAGTCAGGCCCCGGAACAAGTCTGTCTTTGCATGAACTGCTCAAACAGTCATGCGTGGTATCCTGGAATGTATACAAGTCACATTCATGCACAGGGATTCAGTGCAGGCACCTCTTTGGAGGGTGACCCTACTGCGGCTTGTGAAGGGCCTGGGACTTGGAAACCCCAGGAAGTTCAGCCACTGGGGCTGCTGTGTCTTCCTAACCGTCACTAGGGAGCTGCTAGACATTGTGCTCTGCTCAGAAAAGACATGACCAAAGGCTGGTGGCCGAGGAGGAGGGGCATGGGCTGGATTGCCTGAGACACTGACGACTGCCCCAGGCCTGCTGCAGAGCCACAGTGATTTCCGCGTGACCGATGCTTTCCCACGTTAAACACGCGAAGAGAGTGGGCCCTCCCTGGACCACTCTTCCCTACGTGTGTCTGCTCCAGGGAAGAACATAGACAGCCTACAGAAAGCCCACGGGGACTCCAGCCGGGAAGAACATAGACCACCCACAGAAAGCCCACGGGGACTCCAGCCGGGAAGATTATAGACAGCCCACAGAAAGCCCACGGTGACTCCAACTGGGGAGAATATAGACAGCCCACAGAAAGCCCACGGGGACTCCTTACAGACTTGCCCTTGTTCCAGTTTCCACCTCTTTGCCGCCAGCCTTGCCACTGTTCCCCTCTCACGGGGTCTTGTTCTTCCCAGGGCCCCCAGGTTTGGCTCTCTGATGACCCCAGGACCCTTGTGTTTCATTCTCCTCTGGCTCAGTCTTTCAACACCATTAGAAACCAATAACCAGTCTGTCCTTGGAAATCACAGGATGAGATGGTGTATTACCACTACACAAAAGTCACCCCAAAACTTAGCTGCCTAAAATAGCACAACCTAATGAGATGCGGTTCATGCTCCTAGGATGACCAGCATCGAAAGAGCGAAGCGACTCGCAGCGGTGAGGGTGTGGGGAAATGGGAACCTTGTGCTCCTTTGGTGGAAATACGAGAAGGAGGACGTGTAGAGGTTCCCCCAAAATTCAACACAGGATCACTATATGATCCAGCAATTCCATCTCTAGGGTTCACCCAGAAGAGTGGAAAAGCAGGGTCTCAGAGATGTTTGGAGATGGGTCAGATCCTTGTCCATTGCATTGGTGATGCCATCCAGCCACCTCATGCTTTGTTGCCCCCTTCTCCTCCTACCCTCAATCTTTCCCAGCGTCAGGCAATATTACTCAGCCTTAAAAAGAAGGAAATTCTGATACACCCTGCCACTTGGATAAGCCTGGAGGACCTCACACTCACTGAAATGAAGCAGTCTGAAAGGACGTCTGATTCCACAATAGACACCTAAAGCTATCACAGTCACAGAGACACAAAACGGGACAGTGGTTTCAGGGTCTGGGGAGAGGCGGGAGGGAGCTGCTATTCAGTGTTTGCAGGATTCTTGTTGCAAAAAGAAGACGTCCTAGGCAGCCGTCATGTAGCACTGAGCCAATAGTTACCCGTGCTGAACAGGACACGTCAGGTACCTAGGATGGTCCGTCTTGTGCTACGTACTTTTTACCACAATAATTTTTTTTTTAATCCCTTTCTTATCTCACGGTTTCTGTGGCTAGGAATTTGGACCCAGCTCAGCCGGCTTCTCTGCCTCAGGGTCTCTGACGAAGCTGCTCAGGGGCAGGGGTCTCACCTGAAGGCCGTCGAAAGGTCTTTATTGCTGGGATTCAGTCCGTCGTCTGCTGTTGGCTCGAGGGTGTCCGTCGTTCGTTGGCTTTGGCCAGAGGCTGCCCTCAGCCCCTGGCCACACGGGCCTCTCCATGTGTCGGCACGCTTCTTCAGAGTGTGCACACGAGGGCAATGTAGCAAGATGGCTCGTGAGGCGGAAGTCAGAATGCATGTAACCCGACGACAGATGGGACGTTACCTCGCCTTCGTCATGTCCTACTAGGGAGGATCGAGTAAGCAGGCCCAGCCCACATTCAGAGTGTTTGCACAGCAGCTGGCCCGGCCGACCTCTGCTCCTGTGTTCATCACTCGTGCGTTCATGCTAAGTCGCTTCAGTTCTGTTGGACTGTGCGACGCTGCGGACTTGTAGCCCACCAGGCTCCTCTGTCCGTGGGATTCTCCAGGCAAGAATGCTGGAGTGGGTTGCCTTGCCATGCCCTTCTCCAGGGAGTCTCCCCGACCCAGGGATCCTACCTGCTTCTCCTGTGTCACCTGCACTGGCGGGCGGGTTCCTTACCACTGGCGCCACCCCGGGAGCCCTGCCTCTGTCCATGGTACCACCTAGTTGCATCACCTGGAGACCGAGATCCAGCCTTGATTCCTTCCTTCTCCTTCTCCACACCCAGGCCCTCTGCAGGCTTCTCGTTCTCGCCAGCAAATACACCAGAGCTCCTGTTTATGGGCCGGACTGCATGCCTGGCTTCTGGCTCAGCAATAACCCAGACAGGCTCCCTGCCCTCCTCATGCCCCAGGCTTGTCAAGGCAGTAGTTTTAAACTTGTCTCCTTAGCTGTAAAGTCAGAATTGTGCAAATGATCACCAAGTGAGCCAATATGAAGTCACACGCTTTGAGCAGCGTCTTAGCACACAGGAAATGCCCAACAAGTCTTAGCTGTGATTGTCAGAGAAAGGGGGGAAACCTGTAAATGAGAACAGAGGGGGACGCCATGGAAGGGGACAGCGAGGTTGGTGGCCTCCTCTCCCTAGGCTGGCGGGGAAGGCTTCTCTGGGGAGCACGTCTTACATGAAACTGGAGGGAGCGGAGGCGACCGGCAGGCGACCGGCAGGCGAGCAGGAGCGGCGCAGGGGCCAGGGTGGCACTGGGGTGGCTTGGGCGGGCCAGGTGGGCAGAGGAAAGCGGGCCTTCGCAGGTGGACTTCGGAAGCAGACTTGGGCAAAGAATTCACCTGCCAGCGCAGGAGACACAAGAGATGGGTTCAACCCCTGTGGAGCGAAGACCCCCTGGAGGAGGAAATGGCAGCCCACTCCAGGATTGCTGCCTGGAGCAGCCCACGGACAGAGGAGTCTGGTGGGCTGCAAACCATGGGGTCGTGCAGAGTCGGACATGGCTGAGCAACTGGGCGCACACACTTGGCCGTGGGGGTGAGCAAGAGGAAGGAAGGGGCCAGAGGGTGCTGTGTTTCTGGCCCTAGTTAGCTCAGTTGGTAAGGAATCCACCTGCAGTGCGGGACACCCCGGTTTGATGCCTGGGTCGGGAAGATCTGCTGGAGAAGGGATAGGCTACCTGCTCCAGAATTCTTGGGCTTCCCTGTGGCTCAGCTGGTAAAGAATCCACCTACAGTGTGGGAGGTTTGATCTCTGGGTTGGGAAGATCCCTTGGAGAGAGGCTACCCACTCCAGTATAATGGCCTGGAGAATTCCATGGGCTGTATAGTCAGTGGGGTCGCGCAGAGTCGGACATAGCTGAGGGACTTTCACTTTCACTTTTCACCCCTGACATGTGGAAGCCAGGACACCCACGATCTGGCGAGATGCCCAGTGAAGATGCTACAGCTTCTTGCTGTGTGGTTGGTCAGTCAGCCCTGTCCACCGCTCCTGGTCTCCCTGTCTCTGCAGGAGAGTGGCTTCACCCCCAGCAGCCTTCCCCAGTCCCTCCGGCATGCAAGTGGTTGCCTAGTCTAAGAGGCTGGAGACCAGTAGATGCCTGCTGGGCCCCAGCAGGCCCCACTCCGGCTCCTCGTCAAGCAGTCTTCCTGCGTCCACGCCTCTCACCCTGCTCTTCCTTACAGCAGGCAGTCCGTGGTGCGTGGTGACGGGGGCCAGGCCTTTGGAGTCAGGTGGAACCTGCATCCAGTTCAGATACATTACTTAAGTTCTCGGACCCTAGACACTTTGTGGGAAAAACGTTTCCTGTTTATTTGGTGTGTTGGAGGTCTCCAGGACTACCCTCAGCTTCCGTGACTTGGTAGAAGGACTCAGTTCAGGAAAGCTGTTCAACTCATGGCTGCAGTTCACTCTAGTGGAAGAATAGAGATTAAAACCAAGAGAGGAGAAAGTGTAGAGAGCAGAGCGCAGGAGCTCCCCAGGTGTGAGTGCCCGGCGTCCTAACCACAGGAGACCTGCAGACGGCGCTTAGTTCTCCTGGAGACCGCGTGTGATGACATGCACAGATGTGGCCAGCCAGGGCTCTCATCCAGTCCGCAGTGTTCAGGGCCTGTGTGGAAGGGCAGTCTCGTGAGCAGAGAGCACCCCCACGGCTGACCACAGATTCTGGGCTCCACTGCGTGCATGCATGCTAAATCGCTTCAGTCATGTATGACTGCGACTGTGGCCCGCCAGGCTCCTCTGTCCATGGAATTCTCCCGGCAAGAATATTGGAATGGGTTGCTGTGCCTCCTCCAGGGGATCTTCTAGAACCAGGGGTTGAACCCAGGCCTCCTGCATCTCCTGCATTGCAGGCGGGTTCTTTGCCACTGAGCCACCACGGTCTCCACTACCATCCCCCAACCTCGGCCCCAGGCAAGTAAAAATAGGCATTTACCATACATCATATGGTTAGCATCAGCTGTCTGGGGTGGCTCCAGGCCCCAGGTACACAAAGGCACTCTTACCACGTGAGACGTTGCAAGGGTCTGCACGTTACCTCCCAGGAGCCAGTCAGCAGCCAGGGCTCGCAGGGGGATGTGCGGGGGCTGGACCTCCCAAGGCTGCTGAGTTCTCCCTCTACTGCACACTGGATCTGAACACTGAACACGTGTACCCGCCAGGGTCCAGCCAGGAAAGCTGAAACCACTGTAGGTATTTAGAACAGACAGAATTTAATACAAGGAGGTTGTCTCACAGGTGATTGAAGAGCTGGAAAGTGACGCAGGAGGCAGGGAGCCCAGGAACCATCAGCGGCAACCGCAGGCCTCTGCCGCCCAGGGACCAGGGGTGGTGTGGCTGAGCCCGCAGCCTGACCCAGGCCTGGGGCTGCCTGGTGGGCCCTGGGGCACGCAGGGAGAGCTGTCGGCTCACACAGCCCCCCCAGCAGAGGGAGAGGGGGAAAAGAGCCCGTGTTGTCCCTCTTCCTGCCTGCCCCACCCACTGGCACCTCCCAGGGCGGGGGCTCCCCAGGAAATGACTCAGACTCCATTTACTCAGGGCCTGTTTCAAGATGCCTGACAGCGTGCCAGCCATGGTCACCCACCCCACCCCGGGTGGCCCTGCCCGAGAGCTGCCCTGCAAGCAGATACTGCCTCTGCCTTATAGGATGACAGTGATGAGGGGCAGATAAAGAAAGAGTCTGTGGGGGGAGACGCAGCCGGGGTGGAGGAAGGGAGGCAGGGCTGCAGGGACGGCAGAAAGATTATGCAAAAGCCTTCCTGGCCAGGAAGTGTCTGCAGCCAGCAGCCCAGCTGGGGACTGCGGGGTGCTCCTTCAGCACGTTGGATCCAGCCAGGAATTCCCTGCCTGAGCCCCAGGTCCTGGCTCGGTCCAGCTGTCCCCACCCACACCGCCCCCTGGGAAGGCCTGGGTTCCTTCACAGCAGAAGTTGTTTGCACTAAATCTTTTGTTTCCCCCTCTTGCTTGATTTGTGGCTACAGTTTGTTTCGTTTCTCAAAGACCTGCTCGATTCGATTTTTCATGCTGTTTCCATGCTGCTGAGGGGCACGTCCGCCTGGGGCTTGCTCACGCACAGGCAGTCCGTCACTGACGCTCAGAATCCAGGAGCCAGGGCGCTCCCATAAATGGTTTTAAACCGGTGCTGAGGCCCAGCAGCTCCATGCCTTTGCCTGGCCTCGGGGGTCAGAGAGCCCTCCCGTTCCCTCCTCCACACTTGGCCTCGCACCCTGCCAACTACCCTGTGCTCCCAGATAAGTGCAAAGACGTGTTCTCTTCCCCCAAGCCCCATGTTCAAAGGCTGTGTCTCACGATGGTTGGTTTTTTAGGTGTGACAGCGCAGTGGTGGTTGGGTAGGAGAACAGAAACTACTTCCAAATCTTTGAGGAAACACACACATTCACATATAAAGTGAATGTGGCAACTTAACAGTTATTAGATCTTTTTAGTCTGTGTATTTGACTTGTTTAATAATGAAAAGAATACCCCTTCCTTCCTTAAAAATTTTTAATGTATTCATTTTTAACTGTAAAATTAATTGACTTTTTTTGCTTTCAAACCACCAAACATAACTTGTAATCTAACTGAGATAAACTGTTGTCAATTTGGATTCTTAATTCTGTCCAAAAGGGAAAAATAAGGGAAGAAATATGGCTTTCTACTTAAACATAGGTTTAAGGCAGTAGAGAGTAAGGTTTGTCTCTTGTCTTTTAAGACGTGAGTGAATGCACGTCAAGATTAGGCAGACCTACCCTTTTCTCTTGCTCGCTCTCCTAGAGAGCAGCTGGTGCCAAGGGAAAGGTCTGGGAGGGAAGGCCCAGGGAGAGGGCAGTGACCTGGCTGCAACGTCTGCGGGAAGCTCACCCCTGCAGGCCCAGCTGCCCAGCCCTGCACAAGCTGCGGTGGGGAACAGGGCATGCATTGGGCCCGCTGACACCTCTGCGTGACCTTAGAGATCATGCAGAAAGTGGCCGGCACCCTCTCCATCACACACATAAGAGATTGGCAGGGAGAGTTCAATAAACTGCTCAAGGAACTATTGAGTAACTCATGTGGGATGCGGAGCAAAGTGCAAAAGCAAAGCTAACCGTGTTGCAGCCCTTTGCCACCTCAGTTTCTGAGTTGTGGACTCACACAGCCATTCAAAATGGAAAGTAATCTGGTGTTTCAGCTACTTATTGCTGAAGTCAGCATGTCAAATTTATTTAAAACGTGACTTCATGTTTCCCCTGGCTTTGCACTCTGGGCTGGGCTCAGCTGGGTGGTTCTTCCACCCTGCCAGGTGTCTCCTGGGGTGGTCGTTTCCGAAGAGCATCTTCACTCAGGTTTCTAGGGCTTCAGCTGAGGTGGCTGGAACAGGGGGATGACCAGAACACCTGTGGCTCCACGTCATCCCAGCAGCTGGGGCTCTTCACAGAGCAACTCAGGGCTTCAGGAGACCGCGCCCCAAGAGGACAAACCCCGGCACTCAGATGTTTGTGAAGGCTGTGTGCCCAGAGCACCTGCTACCCTCCCAGTGGCCGAAGCAAGTTACATGTCCGGTCCCGGAATTTACATGTGAGGAAGAGGGCTGACAGTCAGCGGAGACCACTGATGCACAGACCCACCACAGCCAGGAAAAGCCTTGCATGCAGCAGTCAGTAAACTGCCATGGATCACCCAGGATGAAGCGCTCCTTTCAGTTAGGAAGACGCCGTGAAGGGTCTCAGTCACTCATTCATTTAACAAGCATTTCTCCAGAGTGCAGATGCTGGGGATTTGGTATGGACACGACAGCTGAGCTCTTGCTTCTGAGGGCTATCATAGTCCATGTGCAGATAAGGCAGTTTCAGATGATGACCAGCACTATAAGGAAAACAAAGCTGCCCAATAGGGCAGAGAGTCAGTAGGAGTTGGGTACTTTAGATACAGGGATCAGGAGAGGCCTTCCTTGAATCAGGAAGCTTAGCTGAGACTTAGAGGGCACCAACCTCGCGGAGAGCCAGTTGCAAATGTTCTAGAGAGGGTGGAGGAAGGGGGCAGGAATGCACCTTGACCAAGTCTCAGCTCGACGTGTTTCAGGGACAGTAGACTGAAACTGTCTACACTAGGGAGTCTGGAGTATCGGAAAAGGGAGGAAAGGTCCGAGGGAGCAAGCCCGGCCTTGCTGTGCCTCTGAATGCGCCCGCAAGTATGACGCGCATTGGGAGCCTTGACTTGTAGTTCCTTGCGCATCGTCCTGCCCCTTCTCTGCCCTCCTCTGCATTTCCAGAACCATTCTGAGAAGCTATCAAGCTCTGGGGGCTGTCAAAAGGTGGGGCGGGGGGCTCAGAAGGAAGTTAAAAAGTATCCTAGCGTTGGAGGCTAACTCCCCTGCGCCGGACATTGGGAGGCAGTGCGCAAACCTCCCACCGCCACCATCTTACACACAGACAAGCCGTCTTGACACGGACTCCAGGGCGCTGTTGCCCATTTCTAATTATAGCCAACATTTGTTTTCACATACATCATCCCACATAATCCCCTTGTCCAGCCAAGGAGAGTCCGTCCAAGGAAGCAAACATGTGAGCAACCTTGGTGCTAAACCTTGTGCTGCGTGGCCCTGGGCATCTGGTTACCCTTCCCCCAAGCCTGTGCAGGTTCTGCTTCTTGTCTCCATCTCTTTGTGGGGGATGTAGGCTCAGTCACACAGGAAACAGCAGCGCTGCCGTTCCAGCCCGAGTGCTTGGATCCCAAGGACAGGCTCCACCCGCTGCCGCTCCTGCCGGCTCCTTAGCAGGGCCTGCCTTGGGCAGGTGGCCAGGTTGCGCATTCTCCCAGAGCTCCATCTCCATACAAGGGCCTCCGTGAGCCGCGGATGAGAAGGAGGATGGAAAGAAAATGCTTATGGTGTTACTTTGAATTTTGTCTTCTTTAGTCAAACCAGTACACCTGGATTTCACCCTGAAAAGACAGGTATATACAGAGGGAATATTACACATTATGTATAAAAATTTCCCTCTGTATTTACCGTACTTTTTCAAATGAACAATTGGATCTATTATTTTCAATTTAGATGTTGTTTACCGGAAACGGTTGCTAGAGATTAAAGAAAAAAATATTCAACGTCTTATTTGAAAATGTAACTAGCATATTATTTTAAAATAAACTTTTCCAAAATATCCTGGCAGTGCAGTGGTTAGGACACAGTTAACTCTTTCACTGCCAGGCCCTGGGTCAGCCCCTACATGGGGAACTAAGATCCCACAAGCTGTGTGGCCTGGTCAAAAAACAAACAAACTCATCCTTTTTCCTGACTTTAAAATACATCTACACTTTCCAGAAAGGAAATACATATATCTCCATCCATATATATATACGCACACATACAGTTACTTATATATATATATGTTATTCTGTAGTCACCTTTAGAATAGCACTGTTAAAAATGCAATATGTGTGTTTTGAAAGTGTTAATTACCTAAACATTTAAAATATATCACAATTTGGAACCCTGATTTGATATTCCTTCCTATGAGAAGATTAGAAGTGACTAGAGCCTCTTGCAACCCGAGAGACCCCGGGTCCAGCTGCTTTGAACCATTTCAAGTCTAGGATTGAGTTTGTTTTTTGAATTGCAGGGCAAGTGACCTGCTTGGGTCATGTTCAATCTGCAGTCTGTGTTTAGACACGGCACATCCCCCGAGTACTTGGAGGAGACTGCCAGGGAAGGCCTGGGCCTCCTTCCCGGAACAGCCTGCTTCAGACCAGCTCGCCGTCTCCTCCACACGTCCCAGTGACCCCCTGCCGTAGGCGGGGTTGGAGCCCAGCAGGATTGACCCTCACTGAGAGGGAATACAGATCACCGCCTCCCCGCCACCCCCATTTGCTTTCCAAAGGTCAGCAGCTTGAGATAACGTGTTTTAGGGATGACCCAATCAGCTAGTATTTAAAAGACGTTTATAATTGGAAAAAGAAGATACAGCCTCTGGCAACTAGGAAAACCCAGAATAAAAGTTTTCCCTGGACTCTTTTTTTTTTTTAATTCATTTTTATTAAAGAACAATTGATTTTAAAACTAACAATGTTGTGTTAGTTTCAGATGTACAGCAAAGTGACTGAGTTATACATGCATAGATCTGTTTTTTCTCGGATTCTCTTATCAATTTTATTACGAGATATTGAGTAGGGCTCCCTGTGCTGCACAGTCGGTCCTTTTTGGTTATCTGTTTCATGTATAATGTGGATGTTAATCCCAAATTTATTTCTCCCTCCACTTCCCCCTTTGGCAACCATCCATTTGTCTTCTATGTCTGTGGGTCTGTTTCTCTTTTGTATATAAGTTCATTTGCACTCGTTTTGGGGGGGGTCGCACAAGCACGTGATGTCCGTCACAGGCTCTTTGTCCTTGTCTGGGTTGCTTCACTTAGTGCGATCTCTTGAGTCCATCTGTGTCGCTGCAGATGGCTTCCCCTACTCTTTATTTGCAGTTTTTGCAAAAATAGTAAAGGAAATAGAAGTTAGAAACCTCAGACATCTCAGCCTTCTTCTTTCCAGTCCTTGTCCATACAGGGGTTTATGTTGACAAAGCTGATAATGTTTGTGTTGTCTTTTCACCTAATGTCAACAATTCCATAAAAGAGTATGTCGCTTCTCAGAGAGGACGGGTTACTTTTTATTCTGAGATGTTGTAATATTACATACAGTTTGGGGAAAGAGGGAAACATTAGTCATAAATCTGCCATCCTTACTGAACCACTTTAATTTTTGCATTTCTATCTATGCTTTGTTCACTACATCTATATTTTGCATATTTTACATAATAGAACTATTCTGGTTATTGCCCACAAGCATTCACAGGTTTATAAAAAAAAAAGAATATATACTCCTACACTCTACAAAACTCTTAAAAATCTGTTTTGAGTTCTTCTTACAAATCCTTATTCACATGCATATTTCATTTTTTCCACTAGTAATAAAAGCAGAAATTCAATTTATTATTTTTATCCTATTTTATATTAGAAAGACTTAGTGATTCCTTATACTCTTTATTACTTTTTTCTTAAACTTTAAGACTTGAAAGAATTACAAAAGTAATTCATGCTGATTTGTTACAACTGAAATAATTCAACATTTTGTGAAAGGAAAATCATATGTGCCCTATGCCCTACTCCAGTCCCATCCCCTGAAGTAATAAATGCTAACAGCCTAGTGTGCTCAACGCATCTTTTTCCTGTCTTTCAGATATACATACCATATTTAAAAATACACAGTTTATTTTTTTTACAGAAATGGAATACTATGCACATATCTAGACAACGTGCCTTTTTTTAAAAACCATAGCATGCATATTCCTCAAGACCAAAAGATACTGATTTAATTTATTCTTTTAGGTAGGTTTATTTTATGTTAAGGATGTATTGTAGTTTATTCATTTATTTACCTGATGATAAATATTTCTATCATCCATAGTTTTTTTATCTCTAAAAAATGTTTCAATAAAACATCCATCGGCATATATTCTTCTGTATGGGCACTTTTATATCTGTAGGCCTGCTTACCCAAAATGGGATTTGCAAGATCAAAAAAACATATGTTTGCATTTTAAAGAATTTAAATCAACTCTTTGCAGCCATCATGGTCATGCGCTAAAATACTCCCATTTAACTGTAGGAGTCAGTGAGGTTTGATGAGAATAGTCACCAGTGTCACCACCAGCACAACTCAGGTACAAAACTTTCCACCCCCTTGAAAGGTCCCTCTGCACCTCTGCAGGAGCGCCTCCCCCCTCCCCCCACTGCCCGGGAGGGTTTCCCCTTCCTGGAACTTCACGTACTGGGATCCCCCTGCGTGTCTCGCCCAGGTCTAGCTTGTCCGCTTGGCCCAACATCCTGGACGTTCCTCCACCTCGTAGCTCATGCCAGGGTTTCTTCCTCTTTGCTGTCAAGTGTGGTTTTCAGAGAACCAAGCTCCTTCCCAGGAAAGTCGCAGCTGGCCTCCTTCCCATCCAGCAACGGACAGGAACGTCTTTTTCTCCGAGTCTCTACAGGCACTGGGTGTTACTCGCTTCTGTTTTTGCCCGTTCCTCAGATGAACATGAGGCTCCTGTTGCTGCCTTGAGTTTGCGTTGCCTCGAGTGCCGAGATGGCGCTTCTTTTCGTTTGTTTGTTTGCTGATGGCCGTGCCGGGTCCTCTTGCGGCACGGGCTCTGGGCGCTCAGACTGCAGGAGTCGTGGCTCTTGGGCGTAGGGCACAGTCAGTAGAGCCGGCAGGGGTCTTGGTTGGTCCCCAGCATGTGGGATCTTCCCAGATCAGGGGTATGACCCGTGTCTGCCGCATCGGCAGGAGCTTTCTTTACCACTGAGCCACCAGGGGAGCTCTGCGGCCGTGCCTCTTGCGTTTTCTCTTTTGTGGATGGTCTGTCAGACCACTGACTCGTTCCACTGGATTTTACTTTGTAGCAGCTCTTTGTTTACTAAAGATCTTAACCTTTGTTGTAGATAGTATCATTTTTTTCCTGCTCTATCCTTTGTCTTCTAACTTTTAAAGTGTTTTTTGTCCTAAAACTTAGAATGTCAAGTAGTCAAATATGCATATCTTTGCTTTTATAGCTTCTGGATTCCCTGATAAGCACAATATCTATATACTGTCGAGTTCCACTCCTTCACTTAAGACGTGAGCACTTCTCGTGTGAGTGCTTAGTCACTTCAGTCGTGTCCAACTCTTTGCGCCCCTGTGGACCGTGTAGCCCGCCAGGCTCCTCTGTCCGCGGGATTTCCCAGGCACGAGACCGGTGTGGGTGCTCACGCCCCGCCGCAGGGGACTTTCCTGACTCAGGGCTGAAGCCGCGCCTCCTGCGGCTCCTGTGCCGCAGGCAGCCTCTGCGGCGCTGAGGCTCCGGGAGAGGCCTTCTCCTCTGTGGCCACCTTCACGGGCACCATGTCACACCCAGAGATGGCCCGTAAAGCACTTAAAATCATTCTTCTCTTGGATGCTCGCTTTAATTGCAATTAATAATTGTTAATGTAATTACTTCCGATGATTTCCCAAGAGTGATGTCCTGGGTTTCGAGTGTGTTTTGTCATTTTTGCTTTTTGGCTGCGCAGCTTGTGTGATCCTAGTCCCCGATCAGGTGTCGAACCCACGCCCTTCACAGTGAGAACAGAGTCCTAACCACCGACTGCCAGGGAATTCTCTACTATGTGATTTGAAGATATGTCAGTGATCTAGAGAAATACTCCAGGCCAGAATACTGGAGCGGTTAGCCTTTCCCTTCTCCAGCAGAACTTCCCGACCCAGGGATCAAACCGGGGTCTCCTGCACTGCAGGCAAATTCCTTACCAACTGAGATATCAGGGAAGGCCGATAGAGAAATACCGGCACAGCATCTTGAATGGTTTCATTATCTGAGTGTAAATCGGGTCCCCTGATAGACCTAGAGGTTCAAGGTATGACACACCAGCCCCGTGTGTGCCTAGAAGCCCTGCTTCCCGGTTTGTGTCCAAACAAAACCCCAAACGATGTGACCCGCTCTGTGCCCCCCCACACCTCATCTGGGGGTCCTGTCTCTCCCCTCTCCTACTCCCACGTCCTCTTTACAGCTGCCTAAAGAAGCTGGGGGCTGAGGCGGTGGACCCACGACTGGGTCCCAGGCCTGGCCTGACCTGACCGGAAGCCTGGTCCTCCGGCCGTACCCGTGAATGTGTTTGTTCAGCACAGGTCCCTCCCCAGCTTGCAGAGGCCCGTCCTCGGCCTTTGATGTCAGAATCCCCCCTGCTTTTCTCAGCCCAGTGAATGCCTTCTCGTTCTTCAAGCCGCAGGAAACATCTCCTCCTCCAAGCAGTGTCCCCTCACTCTCTCGGGATGGAAACATCTCCTCCTCCAAACAGTGTCCCCTCACTCTCTCGGGATGGTCTTAGCTCGCACACTGTCTTTTAGCCCTCCTTTACATCAGTCTCCCTGACGGCACCCAGCCTCTGCCCAGCGCCGCGGGCTTCCCTGGAGGGGGCAGAAGCGCCTTTGTGGGTGGAGCCTGGGATGGGCCCAGTGGCAAGGTGAGATTAATGAGGGGGCAGAGTGGAGACGCACGATGGGGCTGGGAAGGCTGGCGGGGGCTGGGCCCCTGAGGCCCTTGCTCGCCAGGCAACAGGCTGGGCATTGTCTCCTGGCCAGTGTGGAGCCAGTGGAGGGCTAGAGTGTGACTCGACTTGGGTGAGTGGTGGCCGTCTGCAGGCTGCTGACAGTGAGGGCCTAGCAGAGGCAGCTGAGATGAAAGAAAAGGAAGGGTCTCGATTCCAGAGAAAAACTGGTTTTTGAAACAATAAGTCTTGGCCACTCGGTGCCCAAGTGGCTGCACCCACTCAGCCCTCAGCTTCTTTAGGCAGCTGTGAAGAGGACGTGGGAGTGGGGAGAGGGGAAACAGGACCCCTAGGTGAGGTGTGGGCATGCACAGAAGAGCTACCATTGTTGGGAGTTTTTTCTGCCACAAACCAGGAAGCAGGACTTCCAGCCGCACCCAGGGCTAATGTGTCATACCTTGAACCGCTTCTCTTCAGGAATGCCTGCATTGATGTCTCCCCTGAGGACTTCCCAGCCAGCCTGCGTGCGGAGTATCCGCAGTTTGGGGGTGGACGTGGAAGGGGGGTCAGAGGTCGAGAGAAGAGGCAGGCTCTGGGGCTGGTCTGCCTGGGCTGATGAGTGACCCACCGCTTGGTGTCTGAGTGCTTTTCAGCTTCGAAGTGAGAGAAGCATTGTGTTGTGCTGTGTTAAGGAGTCAGAGCTGGGAAAGGCAGAGTACTGGGCACAGAAGGAGCTCCCGATAAGTATAAACTATCGTGGGTGTCAGAATACTGCAGGCTAGCCCCGAGAGGGGCGTGCTCGCGGTGGCCTGGCGCAGCCCTAAGAGTCAGAGAAGAGCCGGGGAGGCAGGACGCCCGCCTGCAGAGGCAGCGTGCAGAGAGCCCAGGGCTTGCTTAGGTGGGGGAGAGGGCGCCGTGAACGCACAACCTGCGAGTCTTGTCTCTTCTCCTTTCTGGCCAGCTCCCAAATACTTGTTAAATGAATGAAAGCTTCCAAATTATTTGGAAAATTTTTTTTGATTCTTTAAAAACTTTAACAATTTTTGTCTAATTTTAAAAAGGTTACTTTGCATTTATAATTATTACAAAATATTGACTATATCCCTCATGTTTATAGTACATCCTTGAGCCTATCTATCTACACCCAACAGTTTGTTACCTCCCACTCCCCCTATATTGCCCCTCCCCAGATTATTTTTTGTTTAAAAATGCATGTTGCAAAATTTCCTACATTCGTTAAAGAAACTTTAGACAATAGACATCGTCAAAGCTATTTAGTGAACTGAGTTATAGTCATACCACTTGCTATGACAGCATTGATATAGAAACTTAGGCAGTCTTTTCAGATTCCTTACATTTATCATAAAATTATTCAGCCTAACACAAGATTGTCTGATATGCAAGTATCTAATCTTCACAAGCTTCCTGTTACACAGATTTCTGTGGGGTAGGCACAGAGGCCCTCCCTGGTCCTGTAACTTCTAGTGTTGTTACATTAGGGGGGCCCTCCCAGCTGCCTAGGCCTTTGATCGCTGTGGGGTGGACCCAGGCCAAGGCCTCCCACACCTCCAGAGCTGGAGCCTGGAGGACAGCCTGCCGCCCTGCTGCTCTGGGCACAGGTGCCCGCACCCGGGGCCCCACGCTGCGGGCAGCTGTGATGTGAGGGCTCCGTGAACACGAGCAGGCCCTGCGCGTTGGTCCTAGGGATGACAGCACTCATCGGGCTCTGCGGAGGCTCTGAGGAACATGCAAACAGCCACCCCATGTGTCATGTTGAGTGATTCACCCGCGGATAAGGCAGCCCCCCGTGGGCTAGTAATCTCTAAGATCCTGTGCCCTGTGAGACTTCCCTGGGGGTCCAGTGGCTGACTCTGGGCTCCCGATTCAGGGGTGCCCAGGTTCGATCCCTGGTCGGGGACCGAGATCCCACACGCCACAAGTAAAAGATCACGCATACTGCGAGTAAGAGCTGGTGCGGCCCGTAAACATGTGTTGAGAAAAGAGCCTGTGCCTGGCTCATGCACGGCCCGTTCGACACGCATTAGCCAAAAGGAAGAGAAGCAGTGTCTCATAATCCCACCACTGCCTTCTTTAGAGGTTTTGTGTGTTGTGTCTATATGTATATGTTGTTATGTCTTACAGATATGTGCAAAGACATGTTTTGAAAAACGTTAAAACTATAGCAATAAAAATGAGATAAAACTATACATATTGTTATATACCTTATTTTTTACTTAAACATAAATTAATGGATATATTTCTGGGCTTGTCATTTATTAACTAGGTGGTTTTGAATCTAGTCCACTCCCTGTGCTTTAGTATTCTCATCTATAAACCAAATGTATTTTATCACAGGCAGTTATAATGTGAGAGTTAAATGAGGCAATAAACATGGAGTGCATAATTAGGGTTCAGTAAATGTTAGTTACTGTTCAGTTCAGTTGCTCAGTCCTGTCCAACTCTGCAACCTCATGGACTGCAGCACGCCAGGCCTCCCTGTCCATCACCAACTCCCGGAGCTTACTCAAACTCATGTCCATCGAGTCAGTGATTCCATCCAACCATCTCATCCTCTGTTGTCCCCTTCTCCTCCTGCCTTCAATCTTTCCCAGGATCAGGGTCTTTTCCAGTGAGTCAGCTCTTTGCGTCAGGTGGCCAAAGTATTGGAGGTGCACCCAAGTAAGATGATATGCACTGAGAGGGGTCATCAGAGGGCACAAGACTGAAACTACAATCACAGACAACTAGCCAACCTGATCACATGGATCACAGCCTTGCCTAACTCAGTGAAACTAAGCCATACCCTATGGGACCGCCCAAGACGGACAGGTCATGGTGGAGAGTTCTGACAGAATGTGGTCCACTGGAGAAGGGAATGGCAAACCACTTCAGTATTCTTGCCTTGAGAACCCCATGAACAGTATGAAAAGGCAAAAAGATAGGACACTGAAAGATGAACTCCCCAGGTCAGTAGGTACCCAATATGCTACTGGAGGTCAGTGGAGAAATAACTCCAGAAAGAATGAAGGGATGGAGCCAAAGGATAAACAGCACCCAGTTGTGAATGGGACTGGTGATAGAAGCAAGGTTCGATGCTGTAAAGAGCAATATTGCATAGGAACCTGGAATGTTCGGTACATGAATCAAGGCAAATTGGAAGTGGTCAAACAGGAGATGACAAGAGTAAACATTGACATTCTAGGAATCAGTGAACCAAGATGGACTGGAATGGGTGAATTTAACTCAGATGACCATTATATCTACTTCTGTGGGCAGGAATCCCTTAGAAGAAATGGAGTAGCCATCATAGTCAACAAAAGAGTCTGAAATGCAGTACTTGGATGCAATCTCAAAAATGACAGAATGATCTCTGTTCGTTTCCAAGGCAAAGCATTCAATATCATGGTAATCCAAGTCTATGCCCTGACCAGTAATGCTGAAGAAGTGGAAGTTGAACAGTTCTATGAAGACCTACAGGACCATCTAGAACTAACACCCAAAAAAGATGTCCTTTTCATTATAGGGGACTGGAATGCAAAAGTAGGAAGTCAAGAAACACCTGGAGTAACAGACAAATTTGGCCTTGGAGTATGGAATGAAACAGGGCAAAGGCTAATAGAGTTCTGCCAAGAGAATGCACTGGTCATAACAAGCACCCTCTTCCAACAACACAAGAGAAGACTCTACTCATGGACATCACCAGATGGTCAACACTGAAATCAGATTGATTATATTCTTTGCAGCCAAAGATGGAGAAGTTCTATACAGTCAGCAAAAACAAGACCAGGAGCTGACTGTGGCTCAGATCGTGAACTCCTTATTGCCAAATTCAGACTGAAATTGAAGAAAGTGGAGAAAAACACTAGACCATTAAGTATGACCTAGATCAAATCCCTTATGACTATACAGTGAAAGTGAGAAATAGATTTAAGGGACTAGATCTGATAGACAGAGTGCCTGATGAACTATGGATGGAGGTTCCTGACATTGTACAGGAGACAGGGATCAAGATCATCCCCATGGAAAAGAAATGCAAAAAAGCAAAAGGGCTGTCTGAGGAGGGCTTACAAATAGCTGTGAAAAGAAGAGAAAAGCAAAGGAGGAAAGGAAAGATATGCCCATCTGAATGCAGAGTTCCAAAGAATAGCAAGGAGAGGTAAGAAAGCCTTCCTCAGCATCAATGCAAAGCAATAGAGGAAAACAATAGAATGGGAAAGACTAGAGATCTCTTCAAGAAAAATTAGAGTGATTAAATATTCTTCCTCAGAAGTTTAAGTGGCTGTGTAGCAAGCACTCCGTTGTATTGATAACACTGTGTACGTGTGTTAGTCACTCAGTCGTGTCCGACTCTTTGCAACCCCATGGACTGTAGCCCGCCAGGCTTCTTTGTCCTTGGGGATTCTCCAGACAAGAATACTGGAGTGGGTTGCCATGTCCTTCTCCAGGGTTCTTCCCAACACAGGGATTGAACCCAGGTCTCCCACATTGCAGGTGGGTTCTTTACTGTTTGAGCTACCCGGGAAGCTTTTGTTGATAACACTGACATTTGTTAAATAAATACATAGCTTTATATAATATATGAATATACTTGTGTTATTTATATTACACATTATTTATATATGTGGTAAGTATCTGGCATAGGAATTGATATAATAGCATGTGTATATACTGATGTATGTTTCCAGGTATGCTATTATATCAGTATATATGTATATTATATATATATATTTAAATATATATAAAACCTATTCCTTAAGACATGTAGATTGTTTCCTCTTTTTCAATATTGTAAACAATAACCTCAGTCTTATTTGGGCTGCTATAACTACCTGGCTCGTTTAAATAACAGGCTTTTGTTTCCCATAGTTCTGGAGGCTGACAAGCCAAGATCAAGGCTCTGGCAGAGCTGGTGTCTGGTGAGGATCTGCTTCCTGGTTTGCAGACAGCTCTCCTCTCAAATAGCAGAAAACGAACATGCTCACTCTCTGAACTCTTCTTATAAGGGCACTAATCTTCCTTAAGAGGGCTCCACCCTTCTGAGCTAATTACCCTCTAAAGGTTCCACAGCCCAATACTATTAGTATCACATTGCTGATCAGAGTTTCAGTATATTCATATCGAGAGGACACAAACATTCAGTCTGTAACAACCGTCTTCAGTGAACATGCTTATAAATAAATAGTTGTGCACATCATTGAATATTGCATTAGGATAAATACCCAGAAGTATTTATCTCAGGCTCTGTTGCCCCGGGGCATGTGGGATCTTAGTTCCCCGACCAGGAATCAAACCTGCTTTTCCTGCATTGCAAGGTGGATTCTTAACCACCGACCCCCACGGATGTCCCAACTTCACCCACTTCTGAATGCTTCACAGAGGGGAACTGTACAACATCTATGATTGAGAGACACATCGTGCTGTGGCAAGGAGTTGTGCTGACTCCTTGTCATTGCTATGTAGTGTTCCCCTGCCACACCTGTTTTGTTGACTTCTAGTTGCTTCTGCATTCAACAATGCATTTCAACACCCAGATTCTACTCAATATCTCAGGCTTATGTTTGTAGGCTAAGAGTAGAAAGAACAACTGCTATTACCTCTGGATAGTTTCTCTAGGAAAATTCTAATACTGTAATGAACACTGAAATTATTGTGTAACTCAGCCTCAAAACTCTTAACTTGGGTGCATTAATTTTTTTTTTTCATTGATGTCTCAAGAAACGTTAATGGCTGCCCCAGGTGCCCTGATGAGAATGAAATCATCAACTGAAAATGTCAGGAAAACGCTCTCCTTTGAAGAAGGTTGCTTCTTCTGTCTTGCTGTATTTTGTGCCTGGGTTTAGTCCCCATAGCCTGGAACTGAAAACAGGATCTTGGAGATTCCAGTCCGGCCCTCTCATTTTACAGGCAAGAAAGCAGAGGCGCAATGGTTGGTCCATGGTCACTCTGTTAGCTGCTGGCAGAGGAGGCCCAAGAGTCCTCTGGACGCCAAGTCCAGTGGCCTTTCTGGGTCTCAAGCCCTGACCTTGTCCAGTCTTGCCTCTGCTCGCTCTCCGACCTTGCCGGGTTCATGAGATTACCAGGCAGACAACCCAGTGAGAGCCCAGATGACTCAGAGCTGAGGCCTTGGAAGGGGCAGGGTGGGGCAGGAGGTGGTGCGGGAGCGACCAGTTACTCGCTGGACGAGGCAAGGCTCTCCGACTGGGAATTGGAGAAGGCCCGGTGGAGCTGGGCCAGAAGGCCTGGGCATCAGCCAGGAGCCTGGAAAGGCAGAGGGGGCCTGCCCACCAGGTGGGCGCGCACTTGGCGCTCCGCGGCGCTCTGGTGCCCCTGAAGGGACTTTGGTCTGCTTGGTTTGTTTACTTGTCCATTTTGGTGGGGAAAGATGTGTATGTATAATTTGCCGTTTTCACTGTTTTATATTGTGCCATTCAGTGGCATTAATTACAGTGTTGTGCAACCATCACCACTATCTACTTCTGAAACTTTTCCATCACCCCAAACAGAAACTCTGTCCCATGAAGCAATAGCTTTGCCCTCTCCCGGGCTCCCAGCGCTCAGTAACCTATCATCCACTTGGTGCCTCTATGAATTTGCCTAAGACAGATAGTTCATGTAAGTGGAACTTATAGTATTTGTTTTTTGTGTCCAGCTTATTTCATTTATAAATGTTTCGAAGATTTGCCCGTGTAAGAGAATGTATCAGAACTTCATCCATTTTTTGTGTGTGTCTGTGCTGAATATATATGCTTTTGTTTTCCTTTAGGTAAAATATACAGAATATAAAATCTACTGTTTAACCATTTGTTGATTGGTCAGTAAGTGGTATTAAGTGCATTCATGTTGTTGTGTAACCGTCACCATCCATCTTAAGAATTTTTTCATCTTCCCAAACTGAAATTCTCTCCCCATTAAACACTAACTTCCCCCACCTCCGCCACTTCTTCAGCCCTGCCAACCCCCATTCTACTGTCTGTCTCTATAAAACTGACTCCTCTTGGGACCGCATCTAAGTGAAGTCAAACAGTGTTTGTTCTCCTGTGACAGCTCATTTCACCGAGCATAATGTCTTTTAGGGCCTTCCCTTGTGGCTCAGCTGGTAAAGAGTCGGCCTGCAATGTGGGAGACCTGGGTTCGACCCCCAGGTTGGGAAGATCCCTGGAGAAGGGAACGATGACTGCCCACTCCAGCATTCTGACCTGGAGAATTCCATGGACTGTATAGGCCATGGGGTCACAAAGAGTCTGACACAACTGGGCGACTTTCACGTTTGAGGTTTTTAAAAGCCTTTTTCAAAGCGACTTTCACTTTTAATGTCTTTTGAGGTTCAATCATGTTGTAGCATGTGTCAGAGTTTCATTCATTTTTAAAGCAGAATATTGGCTTATCCCTTGTTTATCCTCTCGTTCTGTTTATCCGTTCATCCACTGTTGGGTATTTGGGTGGTTTCCACCCCTTGGCTACTGTGAATAGTGCTGCTATGAACAGTTGAAGTCAAGTATCTATTCAGCTCCCCGCTTTCAGTAGTTTGGGGTATATATCAGAAGTGGAATTGCTGGATCCTAAGGTAATTCTATGTTCAGTTCTTTGAGGAACCAGCAAGGTGTTTTCCCCAGGGACTGTACGATTTCACATTCCCACCAGCAGTACAAGGTGGCGCCAGTTCCTTCCCATCCTTGTAACCACTTCGTTTCTCTTTTCATTCCTGTTTTATGGCTGACTAACATTCCATTGAGTGTCTATATCACTGTTTATTTATTCATCATCTGTTGATGTACACTTGGGGAATTTCTACCTTTTGGCTGCTGCAAATAGTTCTCCAATGAACACTGGCCTACACGTATTTATTTTGAGTCTGTTTTCAATTACTTGGGTATATACCTCAGAATGGAATGCCTGGGTCATACAGTAGTTCTATGTTTAACTTTTTGAGGAACAATCAAACTGTTTTCCACAGCAGCTGCACCATTTTACATTCCCAGGAATATTGTACAAGGGATCCTCCAAGGTTGGGAGCTTTGCTGAAAGAAAATAACCTTCCCCAAGCCACCTCCCTCCTGGCCTGCTGTAGTATTTTTCAGGGATTAGGAAATCACTCCTCCTGTGTAAACTGTTTTTTTCTGGGCTATTTCAGTGCCATACCTGAGGGTTTCTTTTCTTTTTGGTGTCAGTATCTAATTCTGTAGTGATCTCCTCTCTCCTTAAGCCTAATGCAAACCCACTGTATAAAACTGTTCAAAAAAAAATTGCTCAGCAAAACAGATTTCCCCTATTCCAGCATGTTTCTGTCTTGTTGTATTTTTTCTCCTGCTTGCATTTGGGAGAAGGTTTGGTATCCTGGCTCCGTGACCATCAGCAAATCCGTGAAGTTTTCTGAGTTTGTTGCTTTGTGGGGAGTGTTGGGAGATGTGAAATCTGAGTTCCTATTTTCAGAAGACTGTCTTGATACTTGGAGTAAAAGAACTTGATTAGATACTGTATTTTCACAATACTTCTGACACTCTCAGGTTTCATGTTGCTCCACGGCATGTGGAATTTTCCTGAATCAAGGATTGAACCCATGTCCCCTGCATTGGCAGGCAGATTCCTATCCACTGCACAGCCAGGGAAATCTCTCATTTTTAACTAATAGTATTTATTTTGTCTTGAATTTTCCTCCTATGGTGGGTGTTGATAAAAGGCAGCTTTTATTTGTCGCAATTTGTACACTTGGAGGCAGTCTTTTCAGTTTGGTCAAAACCAGTAAATACCAGGCAGTTTTACATCCATAAGATATTTTTACATATTTTTCATAATAATATAAATATGTATAATATATATTTATACATATAGACTAAAAGCACATTTTAAACGTGATAACAATGTAAGAAAAAGTAGTATTTTCTGGTTGGATTTTTTTCCTAGCACACCAGCAGTTACTGCTTTGACTTTTTGGTTTGATAAAGTTACAATAGGAATAGGTGATAAAATTACCATATTTAGAAAATATTATATGAAAAAGTATATATAGTAGAATATTAAGTTATAAGAATAAAATCATTAGCTATTTTATATGCTGTCATTTTCCTATAGACTGGAAATTTCCTTGCCTCAATTAATGCTCACCTTTCATAAAGATTTGTATAATGCAGTACAAACCACAATTTATTAATATATTAGTTGCCTTGTCCTAGATTAGGAGGGCCTGAAACATTTTGTTTATGGACACTGCCAACTCATTTGTATCTGTTTCTCAGAAGCATAGTTCCAGAACACAGGCTGAGAATCTCCAAGCCTGCCTGATAAAGTAAAATATCTAAAAGCAAACAATGTGTCCAGTTGCTCTGATTCAGCATAATTTAGATTCTCTTTTGGCAAAGAAATAATAATAATGCTAAATAATGCTCTCCCACTTCTCAGCCACAGTCAATAGAGAGGTTTGAGCTCCTTGAGCAAATGACCATCCTTGCAAATGCTGCAGCCTCTTCTGGAGAGGCTGGTTACCCTGTCTTTAGGCAGGCTTTGCACAGCACGTTCATTTGCTAAATCAGGACTGATTTGTACTGTTGAAGTTTTAATTTGAAACAAAATGGAGAAATAGAAATTCAAATAGAGATGTAAAAAGAAAGGAAATTCTGCCAGTCACAAAAAGACAAATTGCATGAGGTCCCTAGAGCAGTCAAATCCATAGAGACAGAAAGTAGGATGGTGGGGTGGGGAGGTAGTGTTTAATGGGGACAGAGGCTCAGTTTGGGAAGATGAGAAAGCTCTGGAGGCGGATGGCGGTGATGGCTGCAGAACAGTGTGAATGGACTTGATACCACTGAACTGTGTGCTGAAAAACAGTTGAGAAGGTAAATTTTAGTTAGGTATATTTTACCACAATAAAAAAATTCAAAAAGAGAATGTAGTCCAAATCCCCAGAGCTTGGTACATTTAGGCCCTGGCTCATTAAACAGAAATCTACTTAGTTTTCCTTTACTGAACACTGAGCCTTTTACTTTAAATGGTATAAATCAGCTTAAAACATAGGGAGATTTGGACTTTTTTTTTCTTTGATGATTAAACCTTCCAGATTAGACTTACAGTCAGGCTTGGCTCAGATGCTGCAGATTCAGTGATGTTAGCACTCAGGGTGGTGACTCTTCCATGTGACGCGGGGTGGGAACGTGGTCCCAGCCTACTCCCAGGCCACGTGGGATTAAAGTAGCAACGAGTAACAGAGAGAGATCTGGAAAGCCCCTCAATACTGGGAGGTTAAACAACACACTTCTAAATCACACATGGATGAAAGAGGTCTCAGAGAAACTTTTAAAATCTTTTGAATATACAAAGAATTCTTAAAACTGAACCATAAGAAAAAGAGCAACTTGATTTAAAAATGAGCCAGCAGCTGTATAGGCACCTCAGCAAAGAAGACACAGAGCTGGAAACGGTGAAGGCATGCTCAGTATCATACGTCATCAGGGAACTGCGAACTAAAACAGCGGTGAGAGGACTTCCCTGGCGGTCCAGTGACTCAGACTCTGCCTTGCCATTCAGGGGACATGGGGTTGATCCCTGGTCTGGGAAGATTCCCACGTGCCACAGGACCACTAAGCCTGTGTTGCCGCAACTCCTGAGCCCGCCCGTCTAGAGGCCCGCAGCCAGAGGAGCCACCGCCACCAGCTGCCTGTGCCTCGTGACCAACAGTGCCCTTGCCCTGCACACCTGGAGAACGCCTGCATGCAGCAGTAAAGACCTGGCGCAGCTAGAGATAATACACTGATTAATAATAATAATACTCTGATGAGACACCACTACACACCTGTCAGAACGGCCACAAACCAAAGACGGACTATGCTGGCGAGGATGTGGAACAACACGAATTCTCACGTGTTGCTGGCGGGAAGGCAGTTGGGCAGATTCTTGCAGAACTAAACATACTCTTCCCATACAATCCAGCAGCAAGTCATGTGCCCTGGTATTTCCTCAAAGGAGTTGAAAACGTATGTCAACAGAAGAACCTGCACACAGACATTTATAGCATATTTATTTATAATTGCCAAAACTTGCAAGCAACCATACATCCTTCAGTAAGTGAATGGATACACAGACTGTAGTACATTCAGTACCACAAAAGAGTGTTATTCGGCACCAAAAAGCAATGAGCTATCAAGCTGTGAAAAGCTGTGAAGAAAAAGGAAATGCATATGACCAAGTGAAAGAAGCCAATCTGAAAAGGCTACAAAATGTAAGATTCTGACTCTATGGCACTCTGGAAAAGGCAAGATCAGGAGAGGGTGAAATGAGTGCTGGCTGCCAGGATTTCCAGGGCAGGGATGGGGGAACTCTGTACTCTCCACTGAAACTTACTCTGAACCCTAAGAAAAGCAGCAGCAACCTGCGCTTGGTTAATGATGATGGTTGGATGGCTCTGTGGAAGCACTAAAACCCAGTGAAGCGTGTACTATAAAAGGGTGACTTTTATGGCTTATCTGGTTATTAAAAATGGCTCTATTCTTCCCACTTTATTCTCATAAAAGTCTTCATTTGATGGTAAGAGTGAATGAGATGGCAAGTCTTGAGGTATTTTGCCAAAATGATTAACTGACCACAAATGTTGAAGAATCAGTGCTCTGTCACAAAGAGTAGAAATGGCCTGGTGCAATCTCCTTGTGAGGTCCTTGGGCTGTTTTCTAACGTTGTAATAATCGTGACTAACAAATGGATAGCACTTCACAGTGTAAATAGTGCTTCTGACATAGATTATTCTAGAGTCACAACCCTCTGGTGAGCTAAGTGTCAACGTTCCCTTGAAAAGCTATTTGTATTGACATCAGTTCTGGATATTGCACATTGTTTGCTGTATCATCATTGCAAAGGCAGCATAAAGCCCAGGGCAGTGACATCACTGGAATGATGTTGGAAGGGACCTGGAAACAGGAAAGGCCTGTGGAAAATGCCTTGTCTTAGCAACTTTCTAGCGAGGTCTGAGAAGTGCTGGCTCTGAGGCCCATGGGCAGTTGGGCAACCTCAGGAGTGCCGCACAGAGGGACAATAAAACCCTTGTTCATGCAGCGAGGAGCCGCTGCCAGGCACTGCTTCTGTAAACCTGAGTTCCATCTTGCCTCCCCGTGACCTTGGAGGGTCTACAGTTTAGCATCCTGTAATGAAACTAACACTTGTTTTCTCAAAAATTCCCTATGACTTGATTTTTCCGATTTCCTTTCTCCCCGCCGCCCCTTGCAGCTCTTATTCCTATGTAATAGGGACATATGTAAACATATGTCCCTATGTAAACCCATCTGTCCTTCATAGAAGAACATATAAAGATTGTGGGAGGAAAAAGTAGGTAAGTGTCTGTGGTTAATACGTGGGGAACCTTGAGGAGACTGTATCTGTCAGCCTCTATGGAATCCACCACGATGGATTTAACGGGGTCTCCAAGAGGAATCTGTGGAAGAAGCTCTGGAAGAGCTAACACCATTGGCGAATGTCCCCTAATCTCTGCAGCAGAGGGGTTTGTGGGCTGTGTTCAGCGGGGCGACTCCCTGAGTGTCCTGGGATGATAGCTGACTGGGAAAAGGAGTGTGAAAATGGCCTAAAAGAGAAAACCAAAGACAAACCTTTGCCTGCAGTGGGGTCTCAGATCCCTTCGAGGCAGAAACACCCTTGGGTTGTTTGAGAGGGGCTTCCACCACTGTGAAATTCTTGCAATCTTCCAGTCATGATAGGTGTGTAAGTAAGGCGCTGCCTGCGTGTGCATGCACACACACACACACAGAGTCAAACTGTTACTCTGCACTTGAGATGCTGCCTGTGTCAAAAAGAGCTGCCACCCACACTGAATTTTTCAAGCAAGCACTCCATGTGGGGGTGGATCTCTCCGCAGCCCCTCCTGTGAGCGCTCCCGCCCCGCCCCGCCCCGGGCAGCAGCCCCACAGACAGCGGTCCTCCAGGGCCGTCTCAGGGCTCCCTGGGGCTCCCACCCTGGCCCCAGGGCACAGCCCAGACACCGTTTTTGTCACCCCCACCTGTCCTTGGGGCTGTTCAGCTTGGGTACTTCCTCTGCGCTCAGTTAGGCTTCCCTGGGGCTCAGTGGCAATGAATCCGCATGCAGTGCAGGAGACCCAGGTTCGATCCCTGGGTCGGGAAGATCCCCTGGAGAAGGGAATGGCAACCCACCGCAGTGTTCTTGTCTGGAGAATTCCATGGACAGAGGAGCCTGGTGAGCTACAGTCCATGGGGTCGCAGAGTCGGACACGACTGACCAACTAACACACACTATCTGCTCTCATTTACTTCATTGTATTTTTAGGTTGACTCACATTTTAGTATTTTAAGAGGGAGCTTTCAGAAGCAACCTGAGTGTCTTTTGACAGATGATTGGATAAGGAAATTATGTACCTATAAACAACAGAATATTATTCAGGCATTAAAAAAGAGAAGGAAATTCTGCCATTTCTAACAACATGGATGGACCCTGAGGGCATTATGCTCAGTGAAATAAATCGTAGAAAGACAGTTACTGTATGAGCTCTCATATGTAGAGTTAAAAAAAATTGAGCTCATAGAAACAGAGAACACCTTGCGGGTGGCTGGATTTGCGGGGAGTGGGCTGGTGAAAATCGGCGGAGCTGGTCAAAAGGCACAAACGTCCAATTGTAAAATACATGTCCTGGGAACATAGTGTAGAGCACGGTGAATACAGTTAAAGATGCATGTGTGTTCAGTCGTGTGTGACTCTTTGCAACCCCTTGGATCGCAGCCCACCAGGTTTCTCTGTCCATGGGGTTTTTCAGGCGAGGATCCTGGAGTGGGTTGCCATCTCCTCTTATAGGGGATCTTCCCAACTCAGGGATCAAACCCACTTCTCCCTCCTCCCCTGGCTTGTAGGCAGGGGGTTTTTCTGCTGAGCCATCAGAGAAACCCTATAGTTAATGATACTGCATCGCTATTTGAAAGTTGTTGAGAGAATGTCTTTTTCTTTTTTTAAATTTTGGCTGTGCCGTGTGGCATTCGGGATCTTAGTTCCCCTACCAGGGATGGAACCTGCACCCCTTAACCACTGGACCACCTTGGGGGTGGGGGGTGGTCCTGATAAGTCTTTTTAAATTTTTGGTAAGAATTAAAAATTTTTTTTTATTGAAGTGTAATTGATTTACTATCTTGTGTCAGTTTCAGGTATATAGTAAAGTGACTCAGTTATACGTGTACATTTATATCTATTTTTTTCAGGTTTTTTTTTCCCATACAGGTTATTACAAACTATCGATAATAGTTCCCTGTGCTAAGCAGTAGGTCCTTGTTGGCTGTCTATTGTATATATATAGTAGTGCATATATGTTAATCCCAAATGTCTGATTTATCCCTCCAAGAGAGCGGGTCTTAAAAGTCTCATCACAAGAAAAAAGTGAGTAACTGCGTGGTGATGGATGCTAAATAGACTTTTGTGGTGATCATTTTCCAATACATATAAATATCAAATCATTACGATGTACACCTGAAACCAGTATAATGTTATACGTCAATTACATCTCTGTAAACCCAACATGCAGAGTCTGCAACTTTCTCTCAGGTGGTTCTGCCAGAAAATAAAATATGTATGTATGTCTAAAAAAGACAAAAAGAGCAGACCCTACTACACAAGTGAGAAAACACTCTAACTCGTATATTATGTTATCAAAATAAAATGATAACATCCAGGATGGCCACTTGACATAGGCGCCCCTCGTTCCGAAGGTTAGGCACAGTGTCGCAGAGGAGTTAAATGCTGGTAAGCACCAAACTGAGACCTCTCTTTGGTGCTGGAAGGATTGAAAAGGCTTGAGAGCAGATTTTATTACCATGCGACCCAATCGTAGTTGATGCCCTGTCATATACCATGTAAGAGCATCCAGGCGTCTCACCTGTGAAAAACAGTTGGTCAGGATGCTAACGCCTCCTACTTAAATACCCAGATCCTGGGGCCTCCCTAGTGGCCCAGTGGCTAAGATTCTGTGCTCCCAATGCAAAAGGCCCAGATTCGATCCCTGGTCAGAGAACCAGATCCCACATGCTGCAATGAAGATAGAAGACCCCATGTGCCATAAGTAAGACCTGACACAGCCACATAAATAAATCAGCCAGCTACTTTTATTTAAAAAACATTTCTAAAGCCTATCTAGGGAGGTCATGCTAGAATCTATAAGGTTTCTAAACCTCATAGGTTCAAAGAATAAGATGACAGCTAAATAATGGAGCAAAGGTGGAACTGCCCAGCAGAGTGTGGTACATGATCCTCTCACACTAAATTCTTACTGAAGTTTTATTACTTTATGAAGTACTGTAGTGGCTTAGACAGTAAAGCATCTGTCTACAATGCAGGAGACCCGAGTTCAATCCCTGGGTGGGGAGGATCCCCTGGAGAAGGAAATGGCAGCCCACTCCAGTATTCTTGCCCGGAAAATCCCATGGGCCGTGGAGCCTAGTAGGCTACCGTCCATGGGGTCGCAAAGAGTCGGACACAGCTGAGCGACTTCACTTTCACTTTTCATGTAAATGAGGTTATCATCCTAGCATACTAAAGGACTTCCTAGCTCCTGATGGGATGGGCTGGTCAGCCTTGAAGAGAGAAGGAAGCGGGCCTGGCTGACTCAGGAAGTCCCAAGGAAACCAGACGTGGTTGGGGAGTGTCCAGAAAGAAGAAATCAGGAAGCGCAGCGAGGATCAAATTCACCACCCATTTCAGTTTGGCCCAGAGCTGTCTCTGAACGCTGTGCCCCCCAAAGCAACTTCATTTTGGATAAATCTTCAGCATCAGTAGCTTTTAGAGTCAGTTTTAGTCCCCTGAGAACTCTTATTCCATCAAATGAGGAAACCAACCCCTAAACAAAGAGAAAAATTACTTCCGATCACTCTTCAAGTGCAATAGAAATGCTATGATTTCTGATTCAAGTGTCCAAAATATTTCCGTTATTTGTAATAAGTAAGTGTAGAAAAAAGAATTCCATGACATGTGTGAGGCCAAAAATAACTGATCTTAATTTCAGTTTATCTTGATAAAACATGGTGGAATTTGCAAAGCATTTTCATATATTTTATCTATTTGACCTTCACCAGAAACCTTTGAGTGGGTTTCCCAGGTGGCGCTAGTGGTAAAGAGTCTGCCTCCAATGAAGAGACCCGCGTTCAATCCCTGGGTGGGGAAGATCCCCTGGAGGAGGGCATGGCAACCCACTCCAGTATTCTTGTCTGGAGAACCCCATGGGCAGAGGAGCCTGGCGGGCTGCGGTCCATGGGGTTGCAGAGTTGGACACGACTGAAGTGACTTAGCATAACATGCATAAGAGAAACTAATCAAGGTAATTTTGGTCAATGAATGCTTTACAGGGTAATTGACTGAAAGGCAGGCTGACTTTGGACTCGTTAACCCAGCTCTGCAGACCCAGCCAGGGCTCCAGTGCAGATGGGAGAGGCTGCTCGCTGAGCTCAGAGGAGAGTGCCGGCTGAGCCAGCTCGTCCAGCGCACAGCCTCACTGCCAGGGCCGCAGGGGCGAGGCCTCCGCTCCTGCCACGGCAGGAAGAGTAAGACGCTGCGTGATGAGACAATTAGAAAAGGCCTCCCTGGCACCTGAGGTTGCACTGGCTTGGGCTTGTCCAGAAGCTGTTTCCCCCATCAAAGTCACTTGGAGAGCACTGACCGTACCAGAATCACCAGCATTCTCGGTGGCTGGCTGGGGGGTGAGTCAGGGTTCTAAGCTGGCTGCAGCGCTGGGGGGAACGGCAGCATGCGGAAGGAAGCACATCATGAGGTCAGCAGTTTTCCAGGGCGGGTCGAAATGCTGACAAGCAGGGGTTTGTGACGCAACGTGAGTCCAAATGCCTCCTCTGAATGAGACAAAAACGTATAGATGCCTGGCGTTTGCCCTGCAGCAGGCAGAGGCTGTGATGCTCGCCGCCGTTAAAGCATATTGTTGGCCTAAGACAGAGGCAAAGGAGAGGCTACAGAGCATGGCGGAGGGGGGGTGTGTGGCCGTCTCCCCAAATGGGGTGGGTGTAGGCAGCCTGAACGAAACCCCTCTGTCCTTGCATCAGTATCCAAATGCATGTCTCAGAAGCTCTTAATCAGTTCCCAGTCTTTACGTCATGTTGAGAAACTTCTTTCAAGTGTATCGGAGAAGGGCAAGAAGAAAATAGCAAGAATGAGCAAAATCAGCCATTCTCACAGGACGAAACCTGAACAGCCTACAGACACATGAAGGGCGTTCAGCCTCACTGTGAGGGGGAAGCACTGTATGAAAAGGATAGCAAACCGGACGAGAATGACGTGCACACAGAAGCCTTTTCACAAGTGTTCGCAGCAGCTTTATTTGTGATAGTCGGAGACTGTGCAACCAGAAGAGTCAGGGGGTCCCTGGAGAAAGGGAACCAGACCTGGCTTTGCTGACGTAAAGGAACCCATTTTTGGCTGAAGCCATGTTGTGATCGAGGCCTGACCACGATAACTGCCCGTGAACAGGCCCCAGCGACTGAGCATCTTCAGGGAAGTGAGGGGAAGCAGCAACAAAGAAAAGGCAGTCAAGAAACTCTAGTTCAGAAATAAGACAGTCCTAGTTCCTCCTAGGGGATAGGCATCACAGTCTGATTTGTGTCTTCCAGTTCGGCATGAACTCAGCATTGCAGCCCGTCAGCTCTTGGCAGAGACGGGTACACAGACCTACACATGAGACACACTCATATACACGACAACAGACATATACAGAGTCCATGTAAAACTGAGGAAAGCTGAACAAAATTAGTGGGTTTTGTGACTTCAATATCCGGGTTGTGATACTGTATTGTACTTTTGCAAGATGTTACTATTAGGAGAAATCGGGGAGAGAGTACATCTGATCTGTCTGTATTATTTCTTTCAACCACGTGCAAATCTACGATGGTCTCAATAAAAACAAATGAGAGACCCTAGGTTTCACCCATCAGATTGGCAAAAATTAAATCATCTCACAATACAAAGTGTCGGCAATGACTGAGAAACAGGGCACCCATATCCTCTGTGATTGGGAGTGTCATTTGGGGTGTTCACTTTAAGAGTCATGGCAGGCAACCAGCAAAGTGTACAGCCTGTTCACTGTCAACACCTCTCCCCTGGGTGAACATACCCTACAGTGACCTCCCACATGTGCCTCAGGAGACCGGTACACAGGGCGCTTATTACAACACTGTATACCAGCAAAAGAGTGGAAACAATGTAAGTGCCCTCCATTAGGGAAATGGACACAGAAATGTACACATCCTGGTGGCTCAGGCTTCCCTGGTGGCTTAGAGAGGAAAGAGTCAGCCCACGATGCGGAGACCTGGGTTTGATCCCTGGGTTGGGAAGATCCCCTGGAGGAGGGCATGGCAAGAACAACAGAATGATCTCTGTTCGTTTCCAAGGCAAACCATTCATGTCACAGAAATCCATGTCTGTGCCCCAACCACTAATGCCAAAGAAGCTGAAGTTGAACAGTTTTGTGAAAACCTACAAGACCTTCTAGAACTAACACCAAAAAAAAAAAGATGTCCTTTGCATCATAGGGGACTGGAATGCAAAAGTAGGAAGTCAAGAGATATCTGGAGTAACAGGCAAGGTTGGCTTTGGGGTACCAAATGAAGCAGGGCAAAAGCTAACAGTTTTGCCAAGAGAAAGCACTGGTCATAGCAAACACCCTCTTCCAACAACACAAGAGAAGACGCTACACATGGACATCACCAGATGGTCAACACCGAAATCAGATTGATGGTATTCTTTGCAGTCAAAGATGGAGAAGCTGTATGCAGTCAGCATAGAGCTGACTGTGGGAGCTGACTGTGGCTCAGATCATGAACTCATTGTTGGAAAATTCAGACTTAAATTGAAGAAAGTAGGGAAAACCACTAGGTCATTCAGGTATGACCTAAATCAAATCCTTACAATTATACAGTGAAAGTGACAAATAGATTCAAGGGATTTTATCTGATGGATAAGAGTGCCTGAAGATCTGTGGACAGAGGTTCATAGCACTGTACAGGAGGAGGTGATAAAAACCATCCCCAAGAAGAAGAAATGCAAAAAGGCAAAATGGTTATCTGAGGAGGCCTTAAAAATAGCTGAGAAAAGAAGGAAAGTGAAAGGCAAAAGAGAAAAGGAAAGATGTATCCATCTGAATGCAGAGCTCGAAAGAATAGCAGGAGAGATAAGAAAGCCTTCCTCAGCGATCAGTGCAAAGAAATAGAGGAAAACAATAGAACAATAAAGACTAGAGATCTCTTCAAGAAAACTAGAGATACCAAGGGAACATTTCATGCAAAGATGGGCACAATAAAGGACAGAAATGGTGTGGACCTAACAGAAGCAGAAGATATTAAGAAGAAATGGCAAGAATACACAGAAGAATTATACAAAAAAGATCTTTATGACTCAGATAACCACGATGGTGTGATCACTCACCTAGAGCCAGACATTCTGGAACACGAAGTCAAGTCGGCTTTAGGAACATCATTAAAAACAAAGCTAGTAGAAGTGATAGAATTCCAGCTGAGCTATTTCAAATCCTAAAAGATGATGCTGTTAAAGTGCTGCACTCAATATGCCATCAATTTTGGAAAACTCAGCAGTGGCCGCAGGACTGGAAAATGTCACTTTTCATTCCAATCCCAAAGAAAGGCAATACCAAAGCATGTTCAAACTACCACACAATTGCACTCATTTCACACACTAGCAGAGTAATGCTCAAAATTCTCCAAGCCAGGTGTCAACAGTACATGAACCAAAAGCTTCCAGATGTTCAAGTTGGATTTAGAAAAGGCAGAGGAACCAGAGGTCAAAATGCCAACATCCGTTGGATCCTAGAAAAAGCAAGAGAATTCCAGAAAAACATCTACTTCTGTTTCATTGACTACTCCAAAAGCCTTTGACTGTGTGGATCACAACAAACTGTGGAAAATTCTTAAAGAGATGGGAATACCAGACCATCTTACCTGTCTCCTGAGAAATCTCTATGCAATTCAAGAAGCAACAGTTAGAACCGGACATGGAGCAAAGGACTGGTTCCAAACTGGGAAAGGAGTACATCAAGGCTGTATATTGTCACCCTGCTTATTTAACTTACAGGCAGAGCACATCATGCGAAATGCTGAGCTGCATGAAGCACAAGCTGGAATCAAGATTGCAGGGAGAAATATCAATAACCTCAGGTACACCGAAGAGTTGATGCTTTTGAACTGTGGTGTTGGAGAAGACTCTTGAAAGCCCCTTGGCTCTTGCAAGGAGATTCAACCAGTCCATCCTAAAGGAAATCAGTCCGGAATATTCATGGGAAGGACTGATGCTGAAGGCTGAAACTCCAATACTTTGGCCACCTGGTGTGAAGAGCTGACTCCCTGGAAAAGACCCTGATGCTAGGCAAGATTGAAGGCAGGAGGAGAAGGGGCCAACAGAGGATGAGATGGTTGGATGGCATCACCAACTTGATAGACATGAGTCTGAGCGAGTTCCAGGAGTTGGTGATGGAGAGGGAAGCCTGGCGTGCTGCAGTCCATGGGGTCACAAAGAATCGGACATGACTGAGCTACTGAACTGAGCTAAACTGGAGGCTCAGATGGTAAAGAATCCGCTTGCAGTGCTGGAGACCTGTGTTCGATACCTGGGTTGGGAAGATACCCCAGAGAAGGGAATGGCTACCCACTCCAGTATTCTGGCCTGGAGAATTGCATGGACAGAGGAGCCCGGCAGGCTACAGTCCCAGGGTTGCAAAGACCTGGACATCATTGAGCGACTTTCACTTCACATATCTGTAATGCATGGCACTGAAAAAAAATGAACTGGGAAAAGAATACAGATATAAGTGTGTATACACGTTTTTGTGGATAGAGATCTCAGAAACATAATAGTAAATTTAAAAAGCAAGACAAAGATTGATATTTATTCTTTCAGAAACCATTTGGCTGCTTCTCATGTACAGGGGGCCATTCTAGGAGTTGGAAGTAAAGCAGAATACAGAGCAAGACAAAGCCCCTGCCTTGCGGATCTTACGTTCTCGTGAAAAAGTGAGCGTGAAAGCCGCTCAGTCATATCCAGGCCTTACGTTCTTGTAAGGAAAGGCAAATAAGTCAGCAGATAGATATGATGCGATTTATGTAAATTTTAATTGTGCATGTATTGTTTGATATATATAAACCCTGTATAAAATTATATATATCATATAATTAAATAATTCATATTATAGATTATATGTAAATTTTATCAAATTTGTACATATGATTCATAATATGTTATAGAATGTATAATACAATCTACTATTTTAAAATTTACATATTTAGAGAAATTTTATAATTGAATAGTCTGCCCAAGTTTATACATATAATGTGGACATATGTTTATTTTTATAATATAAAAAATGAGCTAAAGAATATGCCATTTGGGTATGAAGAATATACCATGGGGATAAAGAGAAAGGAAGTGGAGCTTGGGGTAGGGATGGTTCAAGGGAACAGCAGCTGTTATCTGTTGTATCGTCACTACCTAAAAGCTTTTCTTCAGCCCGGTGTAAATTCACACATTTTCTTCTGTAGTAACATAATTAGAGGATGTTTTCATAGTCCTTATGAAAATGTAGAGTCTGAAGTTCATGTCTCTTAAATTGGAGCCTGAGTATATTTCTCAAAGTTGACAAGCTGACGATCGATTCATCCTTGCCAAACTCGTAAATGACTAACTCATAAGCTAGAATGGCCATTTGTGTTGATGCCCACAGAAAGGAGCTGGAGACACAACAGTCAAGGGTATGGTATAGATGTGGGCCCCCCTTCTCTTACCCCCTGGAGAAGGGAATGGCGGCCCACTCCAGCATTCTTGCCTGGAGAATCCCATGGACGGAGCAGCCTGGCGGGCTGCGGTCCATGCGGTCGCACAGAGTCGGACACGACTGAGAGACTTCTCTCTTCTCTTACCTCCACTGTGACTGACTGCACTAACCAGGCACAAGCACAGCTAACGGGCTCTACGACACGTGGGTGACAACTTTTTCATGTTAAAAAGGCCTGGGTTTTGGGGGACTTCCCTCGTGGTCCAGTAGTTACAACTCTATGCTTCCAAAGCAACAGGCCTGGGTTCGATTCCTGGCCTGGGAGCTAAAATCCTACATGGTGTGGGTATGACCACAAAAAAATTTTTTTTAATCAATTTTTTTCCCATTAAAAATGTATTTTATTGAAGTGTAGTTGATTTACAAGTTTGTGCTAACTTCCACTGTGCGGTGCAGTGACTCCATCGTACATACAATCTTTCTCATGTTCTTGTCCATCATGGTTCATCACAGGATGCTGAATGTGGTTCTTTGTGCTGAACACTGAGCTCCCCTGGTGGCTCCGACCGCAAAGCACCCGCCTGCAATGCAGGAGACCCGGCAGGACCTTGTTGGTGGGCATTCTGTCTGTACTAGTCTGCATCTGCCGTCCCAAACTCCCAGGCCATGCCTCCCTCAACCCCTACCCCTTGGCAACCACAAGTCTCTTCTGTATGTCTGGGAGCCTGTCTGTTTTGTACATAAGTTCACTTAGGTCATATTTCAGATTCTACATGTGATATTATATGGTATTTCTCTTTCTCTTTCTGACTTACTTCACTGACGTGATAATCTCTGGATTCATACATGTTGTTGCAAATGGCATTATTTTATTCTTTTTTTGTGACTGAAAAATCATTAATATACTTGCAGGAACTCTGTGCAACTCTATTGGTCTCCTTTCAATTTAAATTTAAAATGAGAAGACGAGACTAAATACTCTGAGATTAGGCTAAATGTCCTTTTAGATTTTTTATCCTAATTTATCCAATTATTTAGTGGGTTTGTGCTAAGTCACTTTAGTCATCTCTGACACTTTGAGACCTCATGGACTGTAGCCCACCAGGATCCTCCATCCATGGGATTTCCCAGGCAAGAATACTGAAGTGGGTTGTCATTTCCTTCTCCAAATTATATAGTAGTTCTTTTAAAATTTAACCTATAAAAATCACTTGCATTATTTTTATAGATTATGAGAACTACATGATCCAGTGTTAAACTGTATAATGCTCTCTCAAAACACAACTGGAGACATCCTGTAAAATACTCTTTGGAAGCAATTTAAACACACCATTATCTTGCTATTCACTCCCTATTTCAAAGTTTCACTAAATAATGTAGATGCTTGATATGAAATTCAGTTCAGTCGCTCAGTCGTTTCCGACTCTGGGGACTGCAGCCCGACAGGCCTCCCTGTCCATCACCAGCTCCCATAGCTTGCTCAAACTCATGTCCATCCAGTTGGTGATGCCATCCAACCATTTCATCCTCTGTTGTCCCCTTCTCCTCCTGCTTTCAATCTTGCCCAGCATCAGGGTCTTTTCTAATGAGTTAGTTCTTCACATTAGGTGGCCAAAGTACTGGAGTTTCAGCTTCAGCATCAGTCCTTCCAATGAATATCCAGGACTGATTCCTTTAGGACTGACTGGTTTGATCTTCTTGCAGTCCAAGGGGCTTTCAAGAGTCTTCTCCAACACCACAGTTCAAAAGGAACAATTCTTCAATGCTCAGCTTTCTTTATAGTCCAACTCTCACATCCATAATGACTATTGGAAACCATAGCTTTTGACCAGACGGATCTGTGTCAACAAAGTAATGCCTCTGCTTTTTAATATGCTGTCTAGATTGGTCATAGCTTTTCTTCCAAGGAGCAAACATCTTTTGATTTCATGGCTGCAGTCACCATCTGCAGTGATTTTGGAGCCCTCCACAATAACGTCTGTCACTGTTTCCACTGTTTTCCCATCTGTTTGCCATGAAGTGATGGGACCGGATGCCATGATCTTTGTTTTTTGAATGTTGAGTTTTAAACCAGTTCTTTTTCACTCTCCTTTTTCACTTTCATCAAGAGGCTCTTCAGCTCTTCTTCACTCTCTGCCATAAGGGTGGTGTCATCTGTGTATCTGAGGTTATTGATATTTTTCCCTGTGGCCACAGCTGAGTTTTCCATATTTGCTTGCATATTGAGTGCAGCACTTTAACAGCATCATCTTTTAGGATTTGAAATAGCTCAGCTGGAATTTAGGATTTGAAATAGCTCAGCTGGAACACCTCCACTAGCTTTGTTTGTTGTGATGTTTCCTAAGGCCCACTTGACTTCACACTCCAAGATGTCTGGCTCTACGTGAGTGATCACACCACTGAGGTTATCTGGGTCATTGAGATCTTTTATGCATAGTTCTTCTGTGTATTTTTGCCACCTCTTCTTAATATCTTCTGCTTCTGTTAGGTCCATATCATTTCTGTTCTTTATTGATATGAAATTACTTTTTTTAAGTAACTTCATCTACTTTTCTTTTAGGAAGAAAAAAAAAAACTGGTGGTTTTATTTTGAAACTTTTAAAACTTATTTGCAAATAAAGTTTTTGTTTTACCAGTTAGTTTGCAGAAGTGGAGATTGTGTCATTGTTAAGGTCACAGAGGAGGAAGCCAACCAATGGAAAGCTCACTAAACTATTAGTCAGTGTTTCATATTTTCCTTGTCATCAGCTGTCCTTCCCTACTCTGTCACTTTAAGAAGTCTATGGGAAGTTGTAGGATTAGGTCTCAGTAACTATGGAGGCCAGAAGCTTTGTGTGAAGCACTCTGGCTGCCTCTGTTTGAAGGCAGCCCAGTTATTTATTTGCTCTGTGACCTTGTGCAGATTATATTCTCTGGACTAATTTCCCCATAGGGATAATAAAAGTACTTATCTCAAGGGGGTTTTGTGAAAAATTACAAAGAGGTTATAAACAATGCCTGGCATAGAGTAAGTACTCAATAAATAATGATAATAACAATAATGATTGATAATACTTTATGCCAGACACTGTTGTTATAACAGGGGCTTCTCAGGTGGCATGAGTGGTAAATTGCCTGTCTGCCAATGCAGGAGACAGAAGAGACATGGGTTTGATCCCTGGGTTGGGAAGATCACCTTGAGGAGGGCATGGCAACCCCACTCCAGTATTCTTGCCTGGAGAATCCCATGGACAGAGGAGTCCGGTGGGCTACAGTCCATGGGGTCTCAAAGAGCCTGGACATGAGTGAAGTTACTTAGCATGCAGCCACACATGTTATAAGAACTCTCTATATTAAGTATTAGGTATGATTAGTACTGTATAACTAATTCCTATTTCAGGATCAGAAGCTGACATGAGAGGTGGAAACAATTCATTCTCCTCAACCTTAGCTGCATACTTTCCAAGTAAAGTCACAGACTATTTCCCTGTTGGCAGGGAAAACCAGACATGGAAGGGTTTAGAAGGACAGACACAGTATACTCTCCATTTAACAACAGGATCTAGGGCTTGTGCTAGGAACAGTTGGACATTTTAAGCGGAAATGAGGAGTTGGCAGTTATTGCTGCTCGACTGGCATTCATTTGAAGGAATCCTGAATCATGCTGAATCACAGCATCTTAGCTGGTCCTCTCTGAGGACACTTAATACTTTCTTTTGGCCCTTGTTATCCTGAAAGATCTTCAAGGGCATGGTCTGTCTTAATTCACCTGTGTGACCCCTGCAGAGCTGAGTACAATACCTTGGGGAAGACTGGACATGGGAGGGCAGGAAGGGATAAAGCAGATTTCAGGGGAGGGAAATACAGAAAACTCTTCAAATACAGATGGCAGTGTATCTTTTAAGTGGGGTAGCCTTTTCTTTCCTTTGTTTTCAAACATCACTAATGAACAGGTGTACCCAGGGCCGTATCCATGCAACAATAGTCATTTCATCCCAGACCTTCCCAGGGTCAGTCAGAATGACTTATGACCAGACTGGCTCTATTAAAATTAGTCATTACAGAAAGCTGGATGCCAGGTAGAAAAGAGCCATTAGCTGCTCCTCCCAGAGCCAAAGAGCAAAGGTTACATGATGTTTCCTCTACTCAAGTCTTCTAAAACGTGTACAAGAACATTATGTTCAGTATCTTTATTTCACACCCACCTTTAAAAAAAATATTGGGAACATTCAGTCCTTGTGTCTGTAATGAATATTTTATGTAGCACTTTGGTTGGAATGGTAAACCAAAATCGAGTCAGAAAATACTAATTTCTAGTTCCTGTGACAATTTTAACTCAGCTCCTGGTGTGGCGTGGAGGCACCCAGGCTGGACTTCTTACAAAGCCTCCTGCATTACACTGACTCACTGTTAGGCCTTAGGAAATCACTAGGTAAGTGTGGTTACCACACTACAAATTATCTCAAGATATTATAAAGAGTAATCAATCAGGGAGGGGAAATCTATGAAGCTGTGCAAGCTTCTTGGAAATAAACCTCTGTAAGCCCAAAGTACCATTGCATTATGGGTAACTCAGAGCAGAAAGTGCTAGACAGTTCAATCGTTATTGGAAATTGGACATTTTCACAGCGAATTTTAAAATATTTTAACTTTAAATTGTCTTAACACAAGTTAAAATCATGGGTCCTTAAAACAGTCCATCCACTCCCATGATTGCTCCCAGGTCTGCTGAGTGCTTTGCAACGATTGATCTGAACCAGGTTTAATCCTCCCAACACCTGAAGCTCTTGACCACACTGCATTACCTCCTCACCGCGTGCTTTAAGGAGCCATACAGCCTGGTACTCAGACTCAATGGGGCGCGACTGGGGGCAAATGAATATAGCTCAAGTCTACAGTCACCTGCGGATGGAACTAACTACCGCTGCCAACAAGGACTGGTCACCCCAGTTTTAACATCTGAATAGACACAAGCGCTCACTTTCCAAGAGTGAGATGGTCATTAAGAGAATGGAAAGTGCACTCCCGGGCTGTGACGGCCAAGCCGGGCCGCAGGCAGACCTCCAGAGCACACGGAGTTTACTGTGAGACTGCGGTCACTTGAGGGCCTTTTCCGGCTTCAAGAGGCTGGGAACGCTTCCATTTTTCTCCTCATGTTTTTAATGAAAGGCTTTCCAAAATGAGACACCAAGGTCTGTAACTGCGTAGTTTACATGAACAGTCTAACTTGATGTCACCGTGACAGCGTGTCTACGCTACATTCACAGCGTCTCTCGGAGAAAACCTGAAGGCCTGCAGGGACGGTGACACCCCGGGCCGGTGGGCCTCGGGCCGCAGGGGCCATCACGCGTCACGTGCTACCCGGGTGACTAGCAGTGTTCGGGCGGCGGCGCCTCCCCCGCGCCCGCTCCCCGGGGCGGGGCGTTTATCCCGGAGGGGCTGTGAGGCGGGACCGGCAGCCCGGCTGCGAGGCCCCAAAAGCGGGGCCCGGCTCCGGCGGCGCTGAGCCCGCCCCCGGGAGCAGACCTCCGGGCCCCACGAGCACACAAAGCCACTGCCGGCGCCCCTGGCTGCCGCCGCCACCGCCGCCAGGAGGGTCGTCGAGCCGGAACTCCAACTGCCCCCGCAGGGCCGGGCCAGGCCTCGAGGCGGGAAGGCCGCGCGCAAGGCTCGGCGGGAAGGGCCGCGCGCGCCGGGGGAGAGCCCCGCCCCCAGCGCCGCGTCGGGCGCGGCGGCCCGCCTCGCGGGCGGCCCTGATTGGATGGCCGAGCGTCGCACGCTGATTGGCCGCGTGGGCGAGGCGGCGGCGAGCCGTGCGCAGCGGCGTGTGCGGGGCCGTGTGCAGACCCGCGTGTGGCGCAGGCAAGGACCCTGAAAATAAACAGCCGCCGCTTCGCGAGCCGTCCTCCCGGTCT
>CM035289.1:1606229-1632812 GCA_020226075.1 Hydropotes inermis
GAAAGCGAAGGCTTACATGCTAGACCACCAGGAAATCCCGTTACACTTTTAGCATTTCAAATTTTCGTGGACTCCACAGGGATCTGAAATGTTGGATTCCTTGTGTTTTCTCTTAGGGTCTGATCTAGAGTTGACATGGACCTCAGAGTCATTTGATGCACTCCCTGTGGATGAGTTGCTGGGAGAATGTGCAGCTGCCTGGAGCCTCAGGCGCCCTCCCTCTCCTACACCCTCTGAAGGGTCTGGCCCTGCCCCTTCGCCCTCCGCTGGTGTCTTCTCTGAAAGCGCGGGTGCGCGGCATGCTGCATGTAATCCGGTCAGCGTGTGTTGGGGGGTCACTGGCGCTGCAGTCGCCAGAGCAGCAAGAGTGAGCGCCCAGCGCCAGTTCCATTCCCTTGCCAGGGTACACGCTTGCGGTTGGTTTTGCTTCGTTGGTTCAGTTGCATTGTTCTCTTTGGCTGAGTGGCACCACATACGGGACCTTCCCTGTGTCTCCCGTCGGGAAGCTTGGGGTCTATGCTGGGACAGCCAGCACAGTCCCTTTGATAGTTTTATGAAGCAGGTGTTGTGTCTCAGATGTTAACATGTTAGAGATGACGATAGTCTTAGTTTTCTGGCACAGGTACGAAACAGTGGTGTTGCACTGCATCAGTCTTACTGCTGATATAGAACTTGACCTCTTTTGCGTTGAAATGACAAGCATTTCCCTTGAAAAGTCAGTAATCTATCATTCATTCACCTGATGATTTTAGCATTTCCTGTTCTTTGTGTACAGTTGGGAGAAATGAAGACTGTCCTCCCTGGTTCAACAAAACCAAGTGGTACTAGGTGGTACAGTTCCCCTCAGGGTTTTTTTTCCTCTCTTTTTTTTTTCCCTTCAAGGTTTTGATTATTCTGGTAAATAATGAGTATCATCCACTAAGGAGGAGTTGATTTTGTTAAGATAGAAATAGATTTCTGTTGCAGTTGTAGGGAAAACAGTGCCTTGAAGGATTTTGTCTGGGATGTTGGTAGCTGTTGTGCTTGAGTTATTTTGACTATTTTATATGTTAAATTATTTATGGCACAGGCTGTCCTTAAGGCGGTTCCACAGTCAGTAGGTGAGGTGCCTGACTTGTAGTGAAGACACTTGTCTACTCAAATGTCAGAGGCAGGTTCTTGAGCATTCGGGGCTGTCAGAGAAGACACTAGCATATACTTGTACCATCTGTTCTCTGTGCCCCGTTTGGGGATCCGTTTCCCTTAATTACGTATTAGTACTGGTTGTGACAGTCCTTGTTAACCTTAACTCATTTTTTTTTAAATTTTTTTTCATTTATTTTTATTAGTTGGAGGCTAATTACTTTACAATATTGTGAGTTTTGTCATACATTGACATGAATCAGCCATGGAGTTACATGTATTCCCCATCCCGATCCCCCCTCCCACCTACTTCTCCACCCGATTCCTCTGGGTCTTCCCAGTGCACCAGCCCGAGCACTTGTCTCATGCATCCAACCTGGGCTGGTGATCTGTTTCACCCTAGATATAATATAAATGTTTCAATGCTGTTCTCTCGAAACATCCCACCCTCGCCTTCTCCCACAGAGTCCAAAAGTCTGTTCTGTACATCTGTGTCTCTTTCTATTTTGCATATATATAGGGTTATCATTACCATCTTTCTAAATTCCATATATATGTGTTAGTATGCTGTAATGTTCTTTATCTTTCTGGCTTACTTCACCCTGTATCATGGGCTCCAGTTTCATCCATCTCATTATAACTGATTGAGATGAATTCTTTTTAATGGCTGAGTAATATTCCATGGTGTTTATGTACCACTTAACTCATTTTTAAAACCTGGTAGAAATTCTAATTGTCCAAAAGATTTTGAGCATATTGTTTCATTGGGCTCATGTAACTGCTGCAGCCGTTTAAAAACAGTTTGCTGCTGCTGCTGCTAAGTCACTTCAGTCTAACTCTGTGCGACCCCACAGACGTCAGCCCACCAGGCTCCCATGTCCCTGGGATTCTCCAGGCAAGAACACTGGAGTGGGTTGCCATTGCCTTCTCCAGTTTTATAGAGTAGGTGTTAAAGAACATCTCTGTTAGAATTAAAGAGGCTAGCGTTTAGCATGACTTTCTCAGGGTGGGTACTGAGCAGTATTTTGTAAGCTGCTTGGTGACTCTAGGGCACCGCCGGATTGAAAACTCCTGGGATAAGGAGGAAGTGGTGTGGTTATAATTTGAGAACTCAGTCCAGAGCTTGTGCTGTGAATTACAGAGGTTCATGTACATTTAATTATCCTTGTTACTTGCCTTAGAATTGAAAGATTACATTGAACGTAACAGCTTCCCATCTCTTCATTTCCACCTCTGCTATGAACCTTGGCAATGAACTTGACTACTAGTAATCTTGGTCAAGGTTTGGTAGCAAGCTGTGGTGTCAGGCCCGTCTCCTGAGCAGGCTGATGATGTATGTGATGGTAATGAGGGTCAGAGTGGTGTCTCCAACGTCACAAACGTGCTATTTTCACACTTGGGTTTCTGCTCTTGTGCTCGTGAAAACACACCTTCCTAGACAGGCCTGAGTGACTGAGGCAGCTGCAGTGAGGGAAACACATGCACTTCAGCTGGTTGGGGTGCTTTTGTGTTCCTCATCTCGTTTTCCTTGGAGGGTGCTTTGCAGTATGAACCACGAACCCTGGCCTGGAACCTGACCACTCTGGTCTCCACCGGAGAACACTGCCGTGTGACTGCTGTTGGGCTAAGAGCATTTGGTGGCAGAGGTATTAACTTCAGTGACTCCTCGGTAGGCCAGACTGGCTTCTTTCACAAGCAGGGCTACCTGCACTTGTCACCAGCCTCCCTCGCGGCCCTTCCTTCCCAGCCGCGCCCTCCACTTCCTTCAGGTTGTGAGGCAGCTGCAGTTTGCTTGCCCTCTCGTGCCCTGTCACAGTAGTTGCTGGAGCAAGATGAACCCAGGGCTCCTGCGTTGCAGGCAGATTCTTTACCATCTGAGGCTTGTCATGGTCTGGGAGAATGGGAACTACATCTGTATTTCCTGGTCAGGCCACAGGTGTGTGCATTAGGCCTGGTTTTTTCAGCACTCCCAAGTCTGAGGCAGCCTTATTTGATCACTGGAGCTGGAGGGAGCCTTCCAACCAAGGGCTGGTTATAGCCGGAAGAGTGTGTCACGGTCTAGAGAAGACTTGCAGCTGATTTACTAGAGGATGGGTATTTCGGGGGTGCTGTGCTGGGCCCTCGTTGCTGCATGGGCTTTTCCTGGTCCTGTGAAGCGGAGGCTCCTCCGTAGCTGTGGGGTGTGGGCTGCTCGTTGCAGGCGCTTCTGTTTGGAAGCACCGGCTCTAGGGTGTGTGAACTTGTGTGGGCTCTGGGCTCGAGCGCAGGCTCAGCAGGTGTGGCGCACGGGCTCATTGCTCCGAGGCGTGAGGGACCGTCCCAGCTCAGGAGCCACACTGCTATACGGCTGGGCCACCAGGGGAGGCTGGGACGGGCCTGTCAGCGCCTCCTTGTGCTGTTTTCAGTTTGGGTAAGTGAGGCTGCAGATGATGTGGTCTGTTTAAACACAGATGAGGTGACACTTGTCCAAGCTGTGGCCATTTGCTTATTCACTAGTATTCTGGGTGAAATATTCGACAACAGGAACCTGGACAGATACAGCAGAGGTCAGAGCTGGCGGTCACTGACAGTTGTGTGTGTGAGTTCTAAAACCTGGCTAAGTCAGTTCTTACCTCCCCCAAGGGCCATCTCAGTACCTCTGTACCCGGATCTCCAAAACTCTCCTGGTTTTAGCAGCAGAGCCTTGCTGTGTCTGAAGCTGTGTAGTACCATGCAGGCAGCAGACCACACTCAAGTGTCTGCTCAGGCTCAGCCAGTAGCTCTGAGCTTGATCTGTAAAGTGAAAAGCTATCTTGCAGAATCACTGTGTAGTGATTGGGTGATGGGACATCGTTGGTAAAGGGTCGAATAATCAATGGTACCTATTGTTTGTTTTCAAACTTCCTGCAGTGCCACCACACTGCATCCTGTTGAGAGGAGCACCTCTCAGCGTTTGGCAGCCCTGAAATGGGGCGGGATGAGCCGGTTATCAAATGTTTAAGCGTCTGGCCACTAACTCCAGACTCTGGGAGGCAGAAGGTCATGCGGGTGAAGCTGGTCAGCTGGCAGATGAAGGAGCTGGTGCTACAAGAAACAGGTTGAGGGCCCTGTCCCTCTGGGGACAACAGCAGAAACACTACAAGTGTAATGGATTCAAGTCTTAGTAACTGAAATTTTTCTTAAAATTTTGAGATGCTCCAATCATACCCCTTCCCAAGGATTCTGCATGTGCTAAAGTGGCCCCTTCCCAAGGATTCTGCATGTGCGAAAGTTGCTCAGTTGTGTCCAACTTTTTGCAACCCAAGGACTATAGTGATTGGGTGACGACATCGTTGGTAAAGGGTAGAATAATCCATGGAATTCTCCAGGCCAGAATACTTAAGTGGGTAGCCAGCCTTTCCCTTCTTCAGGGGACCTTCCCAACCCAGGTCTCCCACATTGCAGGCGGATTCTATACCAGCTGAGCTACCAGGGAAGCCCCTCAAGGAGTCTACCGTAACTAATTTTTACTCTTTTTCTTGGGTGTTAATTCTGTTAGACCCAACAGAATACCATCCCCTCACGAGCATGGGAGTTTCTGGTATATTCGGCTAGTTAACTGTAATTTGGAACAAAGAAGCCCAAAGTTGATGGAAAGCTGCAACACTGCCTGTGAGATGCAGTCCTCTTTCAGGAGAGTTGTGTTATTTTAGTCTCATACTGGCATATCTTTATTTTCCACTATGAACACAATGCTCCAGGATCCATTCAGATCACAAGGAGTCTGTATTAACTTCCAGGTCTTGGGGGACCAGGACATGTACATGAAGGGAGGGTATGCTTCTGCCTCGGATGGACCCTGTCAGCATCTCATCCAAGATATAAGTCTGCTCTAAGTTTGGTTGGCTATACAGGCCTCAGTCTGTCCTACATCAGGTATGAGTGAGATCTCAGTATGATCCAGCCTGGGGCATCACTCCTATCAGGAGCTTTATGACTTGCTCCCCAAGATGAGTGGGGGAGGTACAGGGCCCCAGTAAAAAGACAGGACACTGCCCTTCAGGATGGGAGACTGGAAGAAAGAGGTGTCTCTGGTTTCAACCAGCCACAGGGCAAGTGTGTTAGGTTTCAGGGCCTGAGCACATCCTCTGGGCTTGAGCTGCCTCCCCAGGAGCCATCGGCTGCTCTCCATGAAGGGTAGCACCTGTGCATGGCTACATGTTGATCAGCCCACGTCCTGCCCCTAGAATTTTTTGGGGTTAACACAGCCCTCTTTTGTACCCTCTGTCCCACACTATCCAAGCTGGCAGTGGTTCTGCTGGTGTGAAATGTTCAACCTTGCGGGTCTCCTGTGTCATGGGAATTCACTCCATCTGACAAGAGGTTTCTCTGCACATCTCTCCTGGATAACCAGCCCATCTGTACTCTTGGCTTCTGCTGAGATGGTTGAAAGCGGGCATCAGCCTGGGAGAGCGCCCCCTAAGGCTCACAGTACTAAAGCAGCTAAGGGGAAAGGCCAAGGCACATCCACACTTCTCAGGGCACCACCTAAGTGGCACACATTCCTTCCATTCCATTCTCATGGGCCAGGGTTTCCTGGCAAGCCCACGCCTAGCTGTCAGGGAGGTGGACGATGTACTGTGTGGCAGGACAGCCTGAACTTTTAAGAGAAAACTTGTCACGGTTCAGCCACGAGCCCCTCGTGTCTGTTCCAAGCACTCGTCGGTCCTGTCTGAACCACAAGCGTTGGCTGGGTCCCCCGATGGCCTGTGCTTACCGGCTGCAGCCGGAGCACCCGGCAAAGATTAGGCCCCGTGTCGCAGGAAGTCGCTTCCGCAAAGCACCACGCTGGCCGAAGGGAAGGTGCTGGAACTGGCCGAAGCGGCCAGTGGGGCCCTGCGGGAGGAGTCATCAGGTCCATCCCTAGCGGCGGCTTCCTCCCTGGCCCTGGGCTAAGGCTCTTCTGATGCCCGCGACGTGCCCGGTACCCAGCGACTGAGCTCCTGCCGTAACGGTCCTTTTCTCCCCCGGGCCTTACGTTTACTTTTAAAGGGTGACCTCAAGCCTTGGTCAAGCTCGGACAGACCCCGCGATTCCGGAGAAAATCTCAGAAGCACAGACCCGAAATAAACGACTGAGAGGGGAGGAGGAGCTGGCGAGGCGAGGCAACCTCCGGCCCCTGACGAGCACGCGGGCCGCGGGAGGGGCCCCCGTTCACTCAGGGCTGAGGACGAGAAATTTCCAGCGGCGTATCTCCGCTCCCAGGACCTGACGGGGTAGCAGGGGCGCGAAGCTCCAGGAGCAGCCACGGCCCAAACACACTCACCGCGAGGTATCACGGGAAATCTCGCCGTAGTTATCGCGAGATCAACACCAGCGCCAGCACCATCCCACCACCCGGGTCCTAGTCGAAGACGCTTCCGTTCCGTTGCGCAAGCGCAGTTCTGCCACGCCCCTAATTTTCGTGCGCACACGTCGGTGCGACGTCCTGACGCCCAGGGAAGGCTGCCAACGGGAGCGCGCCTAACTTCCTTCCCGTCCCCAGGTCAATTCAGAGTTTCGCTTCCGCTTCTTCACTTCCGGTTCCCGTAGTTATCCTTCCGACTGGGAATCCGGTGGTTCGGGAAGGCTAAGAGCTTCAGTTCCCGTCCGGATTGGCCGCTTCCGGGGCGGCAGAGGTCCGTGGGCTGGTGCCGTGCGGCCTGAGGGCGGCGCGCTCCCTGTCAGCATGGTGAGCGGGGCGGGGAGCGAGGGAGGAGGGCCGCAGGCCGGGGCCGAGGAGCCCGGGGGCTCCGGCGCCCGCGTTCGGGACATAGGGCCTTCCCGCCGCGTGAGGCCGGAGGAGGCGAGGGCAGGCCCCCCGAGGGCAGGGTCCAGGGACGGGAGGATGCGCGGGTTCGTTGGTGACCGTGACGTTCTCACCTAGCGAAGCGCCGGTGGGAGGTGCGAGGCGCCGTAGCAAGTTATCGAAGGCGTCATGGAAGTCCGTCGGTTGATGAGAAACCAGGGCGCAGAAAGCAGCCTTCTCCGCTCTCCAGCCCTCGGAGAATATGCCCTTCGCCCCCCATTACTTCTTCACACTGGCCGCCTCAGCCCGCAGGCTCTCGTTTCCTAACTGACAAGCGTAGGGGTCTCCTCTCTCCATTCCCTAGCAGAGGAGAAGCTTTGGATGTTTCTGGCAAACTGTGGCCATCACACACACTCCTTTTTGTGGGTTTCCATAACCGTGGATTTCGTTGTTGTTCGCTTGCTCAGTCGTGTCCGACTCTGCACACCCGGGGACCGCAGCACTCCGGGCTCCCCTGTCCTCCACTCTCTCCCTGAGTTTTCCCGAATTCATGTCCCTTGAAAGTGTTGGCCTCTCAGTCCTGTCCTCCTCTTTGTCCCTGCGGACTGTAGTCCGCCGTGGGATTCTCTAGGCAAGAATACCAGACTGGGTAGCTATTCCCTTCTCCAGGGCATCTCCCCGACTCAGGGAAGGAACCTAGGTGTCCTGCACTGCAGGCAGATTCTTTACCGTGTGAGCTATAGGGAAGCTCTGAAAGATGGAGGGCAGGAGGAGAAGGGGCGACCGGGGATGAGATGGTTGGATGGCATCGCAGACTCAATGGGCGTGAGTTTGAGCAGACTCTGCGAGATAGTGAAGGACAGGGAAGCCTGGCGTGCTGCGGTCCGTGGGGTCGCAGAGCCGCACACGACTGGGGCACCAAACAGCAGCAGCAGATGTCCACTGAGCTGTGACCCTGGTTACCTGGACACGTGACTTACTGTGCTGGGGAGGGAGGTTCCTCTGACTCCCTCCGAAGGAAGGACCGTGGCCAGATCCGCAGTACCCAGCATGGTGTTTCACGAATTATGTTAAATACTGAGAATCTACAGGCTTTAATGAAGTAGGTAGGACACAACCTCAGCCTTCAAGAAGATGGCTTCTCCTGGGAGAGCCTCTGTTTCCTTCCTTAGTAGGTATCGTGTCCATTTATCTACCGAGCACTTAGCAAGCTTATTTCTGTGTCCGTTGGAAGGAAAAGTCAGAAAGACTTAAGTGGAGCTCACTCTTACTGAGCACCTGTAAACTGCATCGCTGACGTCTTCACATATTTGTCTGAGTGCACCATCCTGACGCCTGTGTGAGGTAAAAGGTGCGATCCTTGCCTAGAGATGGAGAAGCCGGGCCTGAGAGAGAATTTCTCAGAGATGCTAAGTGGGAGAATGGAGAGTGACACTCAGACCCTGGACTCAACAAGTACTCTGCTTACAGTGCAACCCAGAAAACGTGTTCCCTGCCTGACGCCGTGTTTCAGGGATAAGTGACTTGCCCTCAGTGCTACAATCTTTCCATAAAACTCACTTGTAAAAGCCAGTCTTTCTTTCCTCAAGTCCACTGGCACAGAACAGACAGCTGTGATGCTAGGTGGAAAGTGCCTGGTAGGTATAGACCCAGACAAAGGGGAGCAGCCTCGCTGGGAAGAAGGGGTGACGGGAGAACTGTCTGGGATGGCGATGACACAGGTGGATTCTGAAGGAGGAGTGGCCAGACCCAAGGGGGTGGTCACGGGGAGGAGTAGAGCTTAGGGAGAGCGGCCAAGGCAAGTCACAGGACTCGGGCGCCTTCTGGTTTTTGCTGTCGTTGCTGGGCCCATGCTTCTGGCTGTGTCCTGGTGAAGCTTTTCTTTAAACAAAACCTTTTTCTAAAAAGTAAAAGAAAAAGCTCTTTTAAACATGGACGTTTTTCTTCCCCTCTCTTTTCTTTTAGGCCCGAAACGCAGAAAAGGCCATGTGAGTATCAAGTCCCTTTTGCCTGTAAATCTTGTGCTGCTTAATTGCCACCTGGGAGCTCTTTTTCTGTTTGGTCTTTGGGTACACGTTTCTTCCTCTCCCTGTGTTGAAGTAGCGTGCTTATATCTGCCCGTATAGTTATCTCCCCTGAAGTGTTTTCTCACTGCTCCCAGAACTTACACTGCGGCCGGGGTGCGGGGGGAGGTGGCAGGGCTGTGAGAGCGGCGGCCCATCATATCAGTATTTTTAATACTGCAGTAGGTTGCTGAGTTTCCCACAGTCCTTACCTGCCGTGTGGGTAGAGGGGATACGCGGTGTTTACAAACACAAGTCCTTAGTCTTAGCCTTAGCCAAGTCCTTAGTCCTTAGCCCTGCTCTTTGGAACGTGGAAACCGGCGATGTCTCTAGTTTCTTGACAGCGGTGTGTGTGTGTATATGAGTGAGGAATGACAACTGACGTGGTCACGAGCAGATTTACCCATCCAGGAACTCGGGTGATGAGAGACCTGTAAGCGGGATCTAATGGTCTTCTCTCTTCCCGGTAGGACGGCCTTAGCAAGATTTCGCCAGGCTCAGCTGGAAGAGGGGAAAGTAAAGGTTGGTTTAAACCTTCCTCGTGAGTTTTCCAGTAGGAAGGGCGAGCGCCGGCAGGCTCCAGGCTCCAGACCCTCCTCTTCTTGCCGGCGCTTCCCTGTATCCTAAGGGTCTGTTCACCTGAAACGCAGGTGAAGCTCCCTGTCGCGGGGCCCGTGTTGCTTGGGTCTCCCTGTTACCCCAGCCCGGGCTCATGCTCAGGACTAGAAAGCGGGGTGTGCTCTGGGAAGCAGCTCTAACCTGAGACCCCAGATGACCTCCACTCATGGAGACTCAGCCGGGTTAGGGCTAATATATGCTGTTCTTTGAGTATTTTTGTTTTGTTTTTTCAAAGTATCCACTCAGCCTGCACCTGCACATACACCTGTGTACACACAGACACACATATTTGTTGTAAACACTGGTCGCCGCGTAAGGTAGTATAAATACGCTGTGAAGTGGGTATAGCCAGCTGTACTTTTCCATTTCTCTGTGACGCTTGACCCTGAACAACACAAGTGTGAACTCCGTGGATTCACTCATACACATATGTTTTTCAACAATAAGCACTGTGGAGCTACGCGGTTGTGGTTGGTTGAATCTGTGGCTGCAGAGGAACCGCGGATCCTGGGGCTGACGCAGTCAGACTTGGATTAACCCCCACATTGCTCATGGCCAGCTGCAGGGGACATTTCCGTTGTGTGTTGGCTCCCGCCCCAGGTATGATGCGGTGAGCATTTCTGCCTGTGCAGTTATTTCCTGCGGAGAGAGTGCAGGGTGAGCCTCAAGGCTTGGCGAAGCCCGCCGGGAGCTGAAGCTGCAGGTGTCTGTAGGCTGTTAGACATTTGAGGCTTCAGGCCTGAGTCAGTTGTGACTGTTGCACGAAGCTTGTAATTTCATACAAGATAGTGGCAACGTGTGTATTTTGCTTTTCCTTAGGAGCGAAGACCCTTCCTTGCCTCAGAATGTACTGAATTGCCTAAAGCCGAGAAGTGGAGACGACAGGTGCGGTTGGGCGAATTCGATCTTAGCAGAAATAGCGAGTCTCTGATTTTCATTATCTGCATGACCCTTAAACCATGTTTCTAAGAATTTTTAATTAGATATTTCTTATGCTATTAGACTTATTCAAAAGTCATAAAAATGTATTAAAAAACTTTTTTTTTTTTTTTACAGATCATTGGAGAGATCTCAAAAAAAGTGGCTCAAATTCAGAATGGTAAGCTAGCATCTCTCTTTAAAGTGCTTGATTCTCACATCCACAGGTAGGCATGGGGCCGTCAGCCCCTCTCAGTGGTCGCAGAGAAGAACTGAGAGTCCTGTCAGTCGGCTTGATCTGCTCCCTGTTTATAGAGCCTCACCTCACCAGGACGAATACACTTTCTTTTTCTAAGAGCACATGGAATATTCACCAAAATAGAGAGCATTTTGGATTGTAAAATAAATGTTAGCAAACAGAAAATAATTAAAATTTTTCAAAGTATAATTCACTGATTAAAACACAGTTAATGTAGCAGTTGGTAACAAAGATACCTGGAAACGTCCTAATTATTTAGAAATTAAACATACTTCTAAACAACCCATATACCTAAAGGAAGACCTCAAGAAAATGAGAAAATGTTTTTAACTGAATGATAATGAAAATGTCATGTCAGAATTCAGGGTATGAAAAAAGCAGTGCTTAGACGAAAATTTATAGCATTAAAGTAAAATAAAAAAAGAAAGTCTCAAGTCAGTGATCCACGCTTCTCCCCTAAGAAAGCAAAAAGGAAAACGAGCAAATTAATTCCAAACTAAGCAGAAGGAAGGAAATAAACAGAAGTTGAGTAGAGAAAATAGATCAAAAGTGGGTTCGATAAACTTCTAGTCCAGTTAGACTGATCAGGAAAAAAAGACACAGATTAGTAACAGCAGGAACGAAATTGGGAATGTCACTACATTCTCACCATTGAAAGGACCAGGGACTATTAGACACAAGCTTAGGGCTGTCACTCAGCAACTTAGATGAAACGGGCCACTCCTTAGAAGACACACGCTAACAAAGTAGTGGTTCCTAACCATTGGCAGCGTTACTCCCTCCAACCTCCCCCCTGCTGCCCCGGACATTTCATGATATCTGGAGGGGGCTTTATTTATTAGAGAAACTGAATTCATAGTTAAAAACTTTCCAGCAAAGAAGATTCCAGACCCAGATGGCTCCACTGGCCAGTTCAGATATTTAAGGAATACCAACTCTACAGTTTCTTCCTGAAAAGATTGAAGAAGGAACACTTCCCAGTTTGCTTTTTGTATATTTTAGTGTGTGTTCCCTTGATCCTGAAATCAGAAAAAGACATTACAAGCAAAGAAAAAAGCTACAGGCCTGTATTCCTTACTGAATTTGGCCATAAAAATCTCAACAAAGGATTGCATGGCTGATTCAGCATTCAAAAATTAATTCACTTTGTCATCATTTTAAAGAAGAAAAACCATATCATCTCAGTAGATGCAGAAGTATTTGACAGAGTTTCTCATGCATTCATAAAAACTCAGGCAGCTAACTGGGAATAAACAGGAACTTTTCCTTTCCCTGATGAAACACTTCTGCCAAAAAGCCCGTAACAAATGTCACGCTTCATGCTGCGAGATTGGATGCTGTCCTCCCAAGATCAGGAACGAGGTGAAGAGGTCCAGTCTCGCCTCTTCCATTCAGCACTGTACTGGAACTCCTGGCCAGTACTGTAAAACGAGGAAAGGAAATAAAGACCCAAAGACTGGAAGGCGAGAAAAGTGCTCTGTTCCGAGACGACCTAGTTTTCTGTGTAGATTTCCCAAGGAATCCACAGAAGGATTTCCACAGTGAATAACTGGGTTTAGCCAGATGACAGACTAGAAAGTCCATACAAAGTAAGTCGGTCCAATTTCTGTGTACTAGCAGTAGCGTTTGGAACTAGAGCATTTTTAAAAGTGTTATTTACAGAAGCATCAAAAGGCAAGAGATACTCAGACATAAATCTAGTAAGATATGCGCATGGTCTGTATGGTGAAAACTATGAAGCAGTGATGCCAGGTAGTAAAGAACCAGTGAAATGTAGACACAGTGTTTGTGAAGGGGGAGACTCAACATCGGAAAGAGGTCAGTTCTTTCCTTTTTAAAATCTATCACAGAAACCCAGCATGGTGTTTCGGTTTATATTGACGAACTGTAAAATTTAGAATTTTGCCTTTCCGTGTGAAATTGTAGCCAAAAGAACTTTGAAGAACAAAATTGGAGTACCCATAATACCTAATTTCAAGATTTAGTGTAAGGCAAAAGGCATCAGGATACCGTGGTGGTGAGAGGCAGACAGACCGACCGGGGAGCAGAGCAAGGGGTCCAGACACGGGCACAGGCGAGTGGCCCAGCGGCCTGGCGAGGGACAGAGCGACTCGGTGGGGAAGGAGGGCCTCTCCCTCCCAGTGGGCACAGGGCGCCTCACTTTAGCATGTCGGGGGTCCCTGACCGTCTCCCCGCCTCTGGTGGGGTGCCCCTGCCGCCAGTGACAGCGCTGCAGCAGACCCCTGTGCTGTCCCCTTAAATCCGCCCCGGGGCTCCTTGTCAGAGGTGTCCCGGGACCGGCAGACTGCTCTCCTGGAAGGACTGCGCCGTCACAGGCTGCCCGCCCCGGGGCTGATGCTGCCTCCCTGCGTCTGGCCGACACTGGACGCTGAGTGCCCCACCGCTGAGCTGTGATGTGTTGGAGCTGGTGTAAATGGGGCCACAGGACAGCTTCAGTTTGTATTTCTCTGGCTGCTGATGAGGAGGAAGTTTTTTTTTCAGAGTTTTTCTGGTGCTGCTGGAACTCTACTCACAATCGTCACCTCCCGTGATTTTGGTGTGGATGGTTTTTCTCGTAAGCTGAAGTAGTGTTTTTGCGTTGCCCACCTCTGTCGGTGTTGACACTCACTCTTAGGGGTATGACGTGAAGCGGTATTTTCAGGAAGTGATAGGACATTTCTCTCTTCTTAGCTGGTTTAGGTGAATTCCGGATTCGCGACCTGAATGATGAAATTAACAAGCTGCTGCGAGAGAAGGGACACTGGGAGGTCCGGATCAAGGAGCTGGGTGGTCCTGACTATGGGGTAAGTAAGCCGCGGTCCAGGGTCGGCTCGGGAGCTTTGTGCAGGCAGCCTGGGTCCTGTCTCACTGCAGCCCCCGCAGGCCGGCCGTAGACGAGGCCCTAGAGAGATGAAAGGAGCCTTGGAAGGGCCTGGCGTGTGCGCACGGGAACCGTGGACGCACAGGGCCAGTGGAGTAGAAGGTCCCCACGCGGGCCCCAGCCTGCGCACCGGCCAGGCGTCCGGAGTGAGCCACTCGGCCTCCCCGGGCCGCTTGTGGAGACGGCCTTGGCACCGCACGTGCGTCTCTGAGCCTCCCGAGGACGGGGACAGCCCTTCCGCCTCGGCCGCTGTGCTCTAGGGGGCCTGGAGACAGGCTGCTCTGTGCTTGCTTTGGGTTCTTTTTTCCCGCTGGACTCCTTAAGGCAGTATTTTGGAACGGCAACTATCAGGCTTTCAGGACTGTGACCGGCTGTATGAAACACACAGTCACTGTCACAGCCCAGTGCCCACGAAGATGTGCTGAAAAGATGCCTGTGTATCACACTGCATTGTTGCCACACTTTGATATTTTCTACTCTGTTCTACTTTGAGTTTTAAAAAGTTGATAATTATGACCCATGTAGTAGAGTTCATGACCCAGACCTGCCCCATTTGTCCAGGTCTTTGAACCAATTGTATCTGGTCAGTGGCCTGTCGTGTAGTTATGTAAGAAACATGGGCAGTATTTCTCTGTGTTAGTCTGGGCCCCTCTTAACACAGAGCTGTAATTCTCAGGTCAGTGCCTGGCCTGAGCCGAGGCATTTATCTTCACATTCCCTGAGCACTGTGCTGGGGACACTGCCTCCGCATCCTCGTTATTTCTGTGACACTGGTTTTGCTCCCTGTGGCACGGCGTGAGTGCCCCTTGTTACCCATCCTGGAAGGGTTGCAAAAGTTCCCAAAGTCAGCAGTGATGTTTCTGTCAATTTCCTTCTGGAGTTTTCTAATGTTAAAGAAATCGATGTTTATTTCCTGGGTGTAAAAGTAACACACTTAGGGGCGTGCGCCTTTGGTCCGGGCATCTGGCTGTGTCGCCGTGTTCATGCTTCGTGGCCCCCCTGCCGCACAGAGCGTCGTCCAGACTCACGTCCTGTGGCCTGCAGCTGTCACCATCATCGCTTTTAATGGAGAGAATTCCATCTTCTGGATATTTCATTTGTCCTCTTCTACTAGTTGTCACGTAGATTTTTTGCAACTTTCTAAAGCTTTTTTTTTCTTCACTTAACATTGTGTTACAAGCAGTTTCTAAGCCAGTATAAGTGAGTCATACGAACCGTCATTTGTCAGCTATAGAATGTGTTCCACTCGTGAACATACTATAATTTACTTAAATCATCCATTTAGATTTTTGATTTTTAAAAGGATTAAAGAAAGTACTGAAGTGTATTTCTGTGTCCATTAATGTTTGCTACTTTTAGCATCCCTGTCTTCAACTATATCTGGAAACATGGAAATAGTGGGTTTATGGATCAGATCCATTTTCTCTTTTTCCTTCACCCTAAGAAAGTTGGCCCTAAAATGCTGGACCACGAAGGGAAGGAAGTCCCAGGAAATCGAGGTTACAAGTACTTCGGAGCCGCAAAAGACCTGCCTGGCGTCAGAGAGCTGTTTGAGAAAGAGCGTGAGTATCCGGTGCTTGCGAGGCGTCAGCCTAGGTCGTGGCTCTGGTTGTAAAGTGGCGCCGTGTGCGGGGCACTGCCCGTGTTGTTGGGGGGTCGCCGCTCCCAGGTGTGAATGGGAACCTCGAGCGCTGGGCGTTGCAGGGGCAAGCTCCGGGCACACCTTGGGTGGGAGCGGGAACCCAGAGCTGCGGGGCTCCGGGTTGCAGGCCCTGCGCAGACTTGTCTCCGAGCGAACAGAGACGCTGTGAGCGCGGAGTATCCCAGTTGGCGTTTGTCGGGGCAGCTCTGAGGTCCATCGCTCAGGTTCATGTTTCATTTACTCGTTGGGCTGAAAAAACTCTTAACTGAAGGACAGACGACACCTCGGGCCCACACCACTGTGCTCCAGTGCAGGCGCGAGGTTCCGAGCCGGACACCTGGCTCCGGGCAACTCCGGAATGCCACCAGTCTGGAGTTTGCCTGCATCTTAATTTTGACTTTTCGAAAAGCAGTCCAAGCATTCCATAGGAAAAAATGTGGAAAGCAGAGAAGGTGAGACCAGGGTTCCTCCCCCTGCTGACCTTCTGCTGACCCCTTCCGATTCCGCCTTCATGAAAGCCCACTTGTTCCCTTTTTTGGCCTCCCTGGGAGGCTTTTGGGATCTCAGTTCCCCTACCAGGAATTGAACCCGGGCCCTGTCAGTGATAGCCTGGAATCCTAACCACTGGACCAGCACGGAACTCCCAAGCCCTGCTTCTTCTTAAATTCATTATGTGTGCAAACTAGTTTTGCTTTTGTCATTGACATTGCTTAAAATAATTCAGAATGTAAATATCGTACTGTTTATTACAAAAGCAATAAAATTTTGTTATAGACATGTAAAATACAGAAAATCAGAAAAAACACCCACATTTTCACATCCTACGGTTGGTGGTGGTTGACATGTTTGGGTGTATTCCCTTTCTGATTTTTAAGGCTCCTAAAGTGAGGTGGTGCTGTGTTTTTGTTTTTGTTTTTGCATTTACTTTGACTTTAAAGTTATTCTCATGTTTTCCAGGCATTGGATGTTTTTTCTTTAGGAAGAAAGTGCCCAGGTTAGCCTCCAGGCGTGTAATTTAATGGCAGCACAGCCCCCTCTCCCGCCGTCCCGGCGCCCTGCTAGGGCTGCCCCGTTGCCGTCGCTGTCCGTCTGGAGTGCTCCCTTCCAGGCCTTCCCTGCTCTTCCCGGCCTGTCATCGGCTGAGTCACGTCAGCCTGAGTGACAGGTGACTCCAGCCCCGCTCCCTTGAGGCAGAGAAGCCCGTTTCCTGGCTCCTGTGACGGACGCGTCTGTCCTCGGGAATGGCTGGCCCCAGAGCTCCTGCCCCGATGCCATTGCGGCTTCCGTCCTGCGAGCACTTCTCTGTCGCCTCTGGGTGGCGGGCTGTCCGCTATCCACTTAGAGCCTGTCCTCTCTCAGCGACAGTTTACCACCATCCCACACCCCCCAGGACGCTTCAAGCATGGACCCCAGGGCAAGCCCCGGCGGCGTTGGTTGGATCCCAGCTCCCTCCTGCGGCCGGAGTGCACGCGGAGCTCCGAGCTCCTGGGCGCGGCCCTCGAGGCGCAGGGCCGGGCAGGGTCGCTGGCACCTGCGTGGCCGAAGGGGCTTCCCCGTACCTGCGCCCGTCGTGTGAGGACCGTCCGTGTCCCCCCCAGTTCTCCTTACAAAGCCAAGCCACGCGAAGGATGAGTCTTGGCTGACCCACCCCTCCTGTGTAGGCTTTTAGTTACTCGGCATCTTCACAACTATAACATTGTTGCTGTTACTTGAAACAGTATGTTACTTCTATTTTTTGTTTCCCTGATTACTAATGAAATTGACAGTTGAATTCAGTTACTACTAACCGTTGAAATTTTTCATACCTACAGGTTTCTTCTCCTTCAGTTAATCAGCTTTTATTCTTTGACCAGTCAGCTGGACTTACATTTCCCTTTTGATTTTCCAGAATTACTACATATTTTGAACAGTGATACTTAGTCTGAATGTATTTTCTTCAGGAATTTCTCATGGATCTTTTTTGCTTGTAGTTTCCTTTGTCTTCATTAGCCATTATGGCATTTCCTGTGAAAGCACCCCATGAAGCCGCGGTCGGGGGTCACAGGACACCCTCCCCTTGCTGGGCAGTTCATAGTCCTGGGGGGGTTCCAAGTTTTCACTGTTGTATAAACAGTGCTGTGACGCTCCTCTGCATAAAGCTTTGCTAGCTTTTGTTTTTGCTTTTTAAGTTACGATAGACTCCTTCTAAGCGACTGAGTCTAAAACATCAACGCTGGCTTAAAAGGGGTGTCGTGTGTGGCCCCGTTCCTAGTGGGGCGGAGTGCCCGTCCCATGGCGCTTTCAGGAGCACGCGTGCTCTGCCTGCTCAGCGCTGTGTGGGGCGGCGGCGCGAGTGTGGCTGTGAGGGGAGCCCGGCTAAGCGGATGGATTCTTTCTTCCAGCACTGCCTCCCCCACGAAAGACGCGAGCTGAGCTCATGAAGGCGATCGACTTTGAATACTACGGCTACCTCGACGAGGACGACGGTGTCATTGTGCCCTTGGAGCAGGAGTATGAGAAGAAGTGTAGGTCTGCGGGTGTCGCCGCGACTGCTGGCATCTGGTTTCTGTTCTCACCTTCGAAAAAGGAGGTTTTATTTTTCTTTTTCCAAGGAGTTTATATTCTATTAGGACTTTGTAAAAAATTGAAGTATAGTTGATGTACAATATTATATACAGGTGCACAGTATGATGATTCACAATTTTTAAAGGTATATTCCACTAGCAAGTTATTGGAAGAATATTTTCTGTATTCCCTGTGTTGCACAATATACCCTGCTGTATTCTTTAGATCCCACCAGTAAGTGGTGGCTTTCAGCGTCTGTCCTTCTGTGGCTTGCGTCACTTGGTGCGACGCTGTCTAGGCCCGTCCACATCGCTGCGCATGGCACAGTGGCATTCCTTGTCGAGCAGGATTCCCTCGTGCGTCTGTCTTCATTCATCTGTCAGTAGGCCCTTCCGTTGCTTCCACGCCTTGGCTGTTGTAAATGGTGCTGCTCTGAACGTTGGGATGCTGTATGGTTTCTAATTAGCACCTCTCTTTATTTCTTGTATGAACCCAGGAATGGAATTGCTGGATCATGTGTTAGTCCTGATTTTGTTTTTTTGAGGAACCTCAGGGTGTTGAACCGGGGACGACCTGGGCGTGTCCCCCGCCAGCCTCCCTGGAGCTCCCATGGGACCCTGCTGGGGCCGGAGCAGGGTCACCCTTTGCAGGGGGCAGGCGTCGGTCACCTTTGCCCCGCGTGGCGTGTAGCTTTCTCAGAGGCCGGAGTGACTGACGCCTGCTGTCCCTCGTCTGCAGACAGAGCCGAACTAGTGGAGAAGTGGAAAGCAGAGCGAGAGGCGCGCCTGGCCAGAGGAGAGAAGGAGGAGGAGGAGGAGGAGGAGGAGGTGAACATCTACGCTGTGACCGAGGAGGAGGTACGGGCGGCTGCCGCTGCGCCGTGGGGGGCGGTGGGGGAGGGCGCCCAGGCCGGGGTCGGGGTCAATGTCCGGCCTGCCCCGGATGGGGGGTGAAGGTCCCCTTGGGGTCCCAGTGAGGACCGCTGAGGGCACTCGGGGACCTGCGCTCCACGTTGGGTGGCTTATCTGCGTCTCAGAGCTGGGCCCTGTGGACCTGCTGGGCCTGGATTTGTAGGCACGTTTGAAGCCCCTGACCTCACTGAGCTGCAGTGGTGGAGCCAGTAGCGCGTCTGTGGGTCCTAAACCCCCACGCCCACCTTACCCTGGGAAACCGGAGCGGAGGCCGCCTTGAGAGTCCCCGGTGGGGTGGAGCTGCGGCCCCGCGGGCAGAGCCCCCTGCCCCCAGCTCCCCCGTCGGGCCGGCCCAGGGTGAAGTGGGTTTGTGCACTGGGCCAAGGGAGGGCAGTCAGCCAGGCCGGGTGACGGGTCGGGCCCCATGAGACGCTGCGTGGCGTGCCCACACAGCAGCAGCAAGGACGTGGGCTCAGAGCAGCTTGGCGACTTGGGCACGGTTGCGTGGGATCCGGCAGGGCTGCGGGGCGTGCCCTCAGGCAGGCGTTTGAAGCAGGATAGCAGCGTGCCCTGCCAGGATTTTCTCTGGTGCAAACGACCTGTTTGCTTTTTCACGGGATGTTGGCTTACCTGGTGGCCAGCAATGAGTGAGTGAGGCCCACTGGAGGGGCCTCGCAGCCACACGTTCCGTCAGTAGCTCAAGATCCCAGGGCCAGCCCGGTCAGCAGGTGTGACAGGAGCTCTGGGTAGCGTTGCGGGGTGCGTGGGGCTGTGAACACTTCCTGGGGAGGTGACCCTTCAGCGGAGCTCAGAAGTCGAGGTGGCAGCAGGGGTGCCAGGGGACAGCAGGCGCGGACGGCCCCAGGGAAGTGTCGGGGCCACTAGAGCCCAGAGCGGGGCCTCGGCTTCAGCAGAGACTGCAGGAGGTGAGCTGGGACCAGCAGGGGCCCTGACCCCGCCAGGGGACGGATCTTCCTTCATAAGAGTGATAGAAAAGCACCAGAGGGTTTAAAAAATCGTTTGTGCTGGAATCATCATAGATTTAAGGCAGCTGCTATGAGAGGTCCCGCAGGTCCTTCCCCCAGGGCCCCGGAGGCTCCGTCCTGCATGCTGACGGCATGGTGTCCACGAGGAGCCTGCCCGCTATGACCGTGTGTGCGGGGCTGGGTGTGCCGTCACTTGTGTGGATCCCGGGGCCACAGCGGCCTTTCTTGTTTGCGTCCACCCACTGGTGGGGTGGGGGCAGATGGGACGGTCCCGCCCTGAGACTGGCAGCCAGCGGACCCAGCTCTGCACGGGCCTCCTCTGCCCTCGGGCCCCCAGGGCCGTGAGTGAGCGCTGCTGACTCAGGCAGCTTCTGAGTGATGCTTCTGTGCATGTGGTCCCTTTTTACAAGTTTAGTTTTAAAAATAGATAATATATTCGGGGCTTCCCTGGTGACTCAGATGGTAAAGAATCTGCCTGCAAGTTGGATCCCTGGGTCAGGAAGATCCCCTGGAGAAGGGAACGGCAACCCACTCCAGTATTCTGGCCTGGAGAATCCCACAGACAGAGGAACCTGGAGGGCTACAGTCCACGGGGTCACAAACATAATATGTTCACATATAAAGGTTGCACACAGCTCCCCGTTCGCAGCCTCGGCCTCCGGGCCCGGCTCTCGCTGGGGTCGCTGGCCTCTGCGGCTTTTCCTCCTCGGGCAGGAGGCCACACCGTCCACAGTGCAGTGTTGGCTCTTGCGCTTGGCGCTGCTGAGGAGAGGGCGTCCTGGGACTGCTTCCCCTGTTACTCGGCTGCCTGCGGGGGCCTCTCGCGGTCCCCTCCGCACAGCCTCTGGTTGCCGTCTCTTGCAGTCCGACGAGGAGGGCGGCCCAGACAACGGCGGGGAGGACGGGCAGCAGAAGTTCATCGCGCATGTGCCGGTGCCATCGCAGCAGGAGGTAGGACGCCGGGCCCGCCGCGTGCTTTTCTGGGTCCTTCTGTCCCTGCGGGCAGCTCTGACTTTGGGAGGAGGGGGCCGGGGCCGTGGACACAGCGCCGGCTGCCGCCCCAGCCTGCCCCTGCCGCCCGCAGATCGAGGAGGCGCTGGTGCGCAGAAAGAAGATGGAGCTGCTGCAGAAGTATGCCAGCGAGACGCTGCAGGCCCAGAGCGAGGAGGCCCGGCGGCTCCTGGGCTGCTAGGCGCCCTGCGCGGCCTCCCCGCCCTGCTCACGCACGCCCGCGCGCCCGAGGGCCGCTGGCTGGACCCCTTGGCGTCGCCCTGGCCACATGCAGCTGATGTGAGAGCCCGCGCATGGGTGTCTGAGCATGTAGGACGGGCGGCTCCTGCAGCCGGCGAGTGTCAGTGGCCGCCCCCCATCAGTGGTGGGGGCGGCAGCTGGGGATGCCCCCGAGAGCACAGACGTCCGTGATGCCTCCTGCGCGCTGGAAAGACGCCCCCGCCACCCTCGGGGCCACCCTGCCACCCATCTCGCCCTTCGGTCCGGGAGTGGCTCTGCACAGAGCTATTTTTATTAAAGACTTTTGTGTGAAAGGCAGCCTCGGGCTTCGGGCTGTCTGCGGGAGTCCTTGTCCACGATAGGAGCTGAGGGGGCTCGCCGGGTGGGGCCGTGTGGGGGCTGGGCCCTTCTGGGTGCTGAGGGTGCAGGACGTCCCGCCCAGCCCGAGCCTATGGCCCTGGGTCAGCGCTGAGGTGGGGCCCACCCTTCCAGCCCGTGGGCGCGCCGAGGGTGCCCCAGGGTGGTCCAGATCTGTCGATCCCGCCTAGTCTCTCCTTCCCAGTGGGGAGAACCCACCGCAAGCGCCGCAGCTCGGGGCAGGTGAACCTGGGGGTCCCCACCCTCAGGAGGGGTCCTGGGCGTGTCGGCAGAGCCCTGTGGGCCTCGTGAAGCGGGCTGTGCCAGCCTGAGTGAGGGCGGCCTTCAGCTTGGGACCTGCCTGACAGAAGTTCTGAGCCAGGGATGGCGGGCGTTGGGCGGGTGGGCAGCGGCCGTGGGGAGACTGCCCAGGGCTTCAGGGCTGTGAGGAGGGCGGGAGGGACCACCCTGGGAGGCCCTCAGCTGAGCCCCTGGGCAGATGTGTTCGGAGAGCTGGGAGGAGTTGAGGCCGGAGGGCTGGGGGCCCAGCTCCCACCCTGGCCTGGCCCGGACGGGGCTCAGGAGCGAACGCGGGTGCTTGGAACAGGCCCCTCTGGGCCCGGGGCTCCGTGTCCCCATCCGAGAGGCCAGGCTGGACCTGCTTCCTGTGCGTTCACCCCGCGGCGGGCGGCAGGCCCTGAGACCGCCAGGCCTGGGTCCCAGCCAGGCGGCGGGTGGGGCCCAGCGAGGGGTTTCCCTCCCCACCCCCGTGCGCCCAGGGCCTTGCAATGGCTCCCGGGACGGGTGCAGACAGCGTGGGCACCAGCGTCCCGGGTGAGAGCACCGGGCCCTGATGTGGAAGCATCTTGCTGAGGACCCACAGGTGTCCGTGGTGGAGACGGGCCCAGCCCCAGGTTTCTTCCTGCCCCGTGGGCTCTGGCGTTTTTGTTGGGGAGCACTCCGCAGGGGTCCCCCACAGGCCTGGACCTTCCGTGGAGTGCAGCCACTGGCAGGGCGTGTTCACCCTGGTCACGGAAGCTCATGCCCAGAGGCGGCAGAACCCGTCCCAGGAAATGGTTGACGAAATCTCTCTTGTGGCTCAGACAAGCTTTGGCTCTGCCCGCAATTTCCAAAACAGACGTGTCCACCTTGCTCTGCGCTCTCCCCTCCTCCCCACGCCCGCCCCAGCCACCCGCCCAGTGCCCTCCCCCCACCCCAGCCGCTGCCCCCAACACTGTGGGCCAGCCTGCAGTGAGCAGGCGCTGGGGTCAGCCTTGTTTCCCCAAGAAGGCCACACCCCATTTCTGCCGGCATCAGTGTCTCGCTGCTTCCTCCCAGAGCTCCGCAGGAGGACGATGGGGATGCCCCTCACTCTCTTCCAAGCTCTGACAGCAGCATCCACCTTGGACTTGGGCGGTGTCAGGGCCCCCCCAAAGAGCAGGTGGTCCACAGAGGGGGTCATGCCTGCCCCACCCCCCGCCTCACCATCTGCTTCCCTCCCTCACAAATAGAGCAGCCTGTGGAGGGAAGGTCCCCTGAGGGCTGCCTGGCTCCTCTGCACCAAGCCTGGGCTTCCGCCCTGGAAGGATGAAGTATTCCCCCCCTCCCCCGTCCCCCTGTGGGGCCAGACAGCTGTGAGGGGCCTCGGCAGGGGAGCGGGGCAGGGGGAGAGGTGAGTGGGGGTCCCCAGTGCCTAGCTTGTCCTGGTGTCTGTCTGGCAGGCCCGCTCGGCAGGGACCGGGGGCCGTGAGAAGCTGCGAGAGGAGGAAGCCAGGGCAGTCCTCGAGGGCGGTTCTCCCCGGGGCTACAGCCTGGGGTGAGGCCGCAGCGGCTGTCCTGAGGTTGCCCTGGCTACCAGGGGCCCTCCCAGCCCTCAGCCAGCACCAGCCCAGGGCTCCTCGGGCAGCAGCTGCTGCAGCATATTATTGCGTTCTTGCAGCTCTTATTTTCTCGTGTTCTGCAGCAGGCACGCTTCGGCATTAGGAGCACGGTGTCATGGCTGATGTCGGGTCTTCATGGTGTTTTTCCACCTTTATTTCTGGTCCGGGGCACATTTTCAGCCCTAGCCTAGTCTCTGCCTATGAAAGAAAACTCGGATGGTGGTGTTCGAGGCTGTATATTTTAACAGCGGTGACTGTAAACGGGAAAAGGTGGGAAAAGAAGGGAGGAAGGAAGGGGAGAAAGGCTGCCTGTCCTCTCGGCGGAGTTCTGACCCCGGGGACGCGGGTGTCACAGCAGATGCCTCCGTCTGCTGGCGAGCCTGGCGCCCCCGTGTGGCAGGGCACACACAGTGCTGGCTCAGCCCGCCAACCCACCGCACTCTTGTAAGAATATTAAATTCTTTTCGGCTCTGCGGATCTTTGTTGCTGCACCGGCTTGTCTGCAGTCGCGGTGCACAAGCTTCTCACCGCGGTGGGGAGCACAGGCTCTGCGGTTGAGGCACGTGTGCTGAGTGGCTGTGGAGCACACGCCTAGTTGCTCTACAGCACCTGGGATCTTCCTGGACCTGGGATCAAACCCATGTCTCCTGCATTGACAGGCAGACTCTTTACTGCTGAGCCACCACGGAAGCCCAAGAATGTTAAATTCGTGACACATTTTTTAAAAATACATTTTTATTGATTGATTGATTTGCTGCATTGAGTCTTAGCTGTGTCACGTGAGGGCTTTCATTACTGTACATGGGCCCTCTAGCATGACGCAGTAGTTGGAGCAGACTTAGTTTCTCCGTGGCATGTGGGATCTTAGTTCCCAGACCAGGCATTGAACCAGCCTCCCCTGTGTTGCAAGATGGATTCTTAACTACTGAACCACCAGCGAAGTCTCTCGACACATTGTGAAAAATTTGGGGGATGTGCGTTACTTATCTAAGATTTGGGGCATTAGGTGAGATCAAGATTTTTGCATTACTGCAGTTCAAAGGAGTATAATTCAGATAAAATGCCACTCAGAAATTTGCCTCCAAAGAGAGGAAATGCAGGCATTTTTTTAACAACGTGGCTGAGATATACTTGACAGACCATAAAAACCTATTGCTAGCGTACAACTGAATGATTTTAATAAATCTGGGTCATGCAGCCCTCTCGACAGTCCAGTTTTACAACTGCCCCCTCACACCACAAATGCAAATGGTGGCTGGGTTTTCTGGCAAAATCCATACCCAGGTCAGCGTTCCTCCCCCTGCAAACCAGTTCCAGGAAAGGCCAGTTCAGCTAGCCAGCCACGTGTCCAGGGCACCCACAGTTGTCCAGCCTTCTTCCTTCCTCTCCCCCTGCCTCCAGTGGCAGGACCTTGGCCTGTCCTGTCTCCTGGACACACCTTTCCCTCTCCCCTCTCCACCTGGTGCTGTGGGAGGCCACTCAGAGCTGAAGGCAGATGTTGCTTTCTGGGGCAGTGAGTGTCTCAGAGCTAGCCCAGTGTGTGGAAGCCTTCTGTCCCAGGCCCTTCAGTCTACTTCTGCCCTGGATAGAGGCTGTGTCCTGTGGCCCCAACCTGATGCACCAGAGCGGGGCCCCCCCAGACCTGCTCTCCCTGGCACCTGGGGGCATGCCTGGTGCCGCTGGGCGTCTCCCATGGGACTGGAGGGTGTAGCTCTTGCCCCTCCTCTGTGGGCCTGCCTCATCTCCTGGCCCGGGCCCTTTTACCGGCTCAGCCAGTGAAGGTGGTCCAGGCTCTCAGGCGTCCTGGTGGACTTCCTCTCTGTGGTCTCCGTAAGCTACAGGAAGTCCCTCTTCCCTTGTCTGCTGGGGAGGGCATGGATGTTTCTCTGCCTTCTTCACTTAAATATTCCAAAGTCTTAGAAGCATACCTGACCCATAACAGGCATTAACCAAAATGTAAAATTCCATGGATTTGGAGTTCTATAGGAGCCCCTGACAAAGGCCAAGAGTGTTCTCAGTTCCTTTCCATCCGGATGACTGTGGAGACTCTGGGGGAATGGGTCCCATTTGATCTAGGAGCCCCATGGACAGCAAAGACATCCGAACAGTCCTAAAGGAAATCAGTCCTGGGTGTTCATTGGAAGGACTGATGCTGAAGCTCCAATACTCTGGCCACCTGATGCGAAGAACTGACTCATTGGAAAAGACCCTGGTGCTGGAAAGATTGAAGGCAGGAGAAGGGGACAGGGATGAGATGGGTGGATGGCATTACTGACTCAATGGATGAGTTTGAGCAAACTGAGAGATAGTGAAGGACAGGGAGGCCTGGTGTGTTGCAGTCCGTGGGGTCGCAAAGAGTTGGAAACATCCGGGCGACTAACAACAAAGCCCCTTATAGACAATTGGGTCTCATTTCTCTGAAGAGCCCTGGTGGACCAAACCATTTGAGGAGCTGGTCCACCCTTCCACAGAACTCCCCACAACCCTCCGTCGTTCCTCAGATCAGGTAAGTCTTATAAGGTGGGTCAGTTCCCTAATCCCACCTGGACTCAAGATCCCAACTGAGCCAGCCCATTTGGGCAGCTGCTTCCACCACTGTAAAGCATCTGCCTGCAATGCGGGAGACCCCAGTTCAATCCCTGGGTCGGGAAGCTCTCCTGGAGAAGGAACCAGCAACCCACTCCAGTATTCTTGTCTGGAAAATCTCACGAACGGAGAGGCCTGGTGGGCTACAGTCCATGGGGTTGCAGAGAGTCGGACACGACTGAGCAACTGCCACTTTTCACTTCCCACCACTGCTACGCAGCCTTTTGCGCTGGGATCCCCCAGCCCTTTGGCTCCCCCAAAACTAGCCCCCACCAAACAGGTCTCCCCAGTCCCACTGTCCCAGCTTTCTGGGGGGTCACCTTAAGCACATGGCCCACAAGTTCTCCTCTCAGGTCTGTGGCCAGCTTGGATTTGGGGCCCTTCTCGCTCTTCCTCCTCGCGGCGTGTCCCAGGCCTCTCCCTTTTCCGATAGAGGGAAATGCGCTGTCGGCCCCCCTGCTGTGAGCCCCGCGGGGACACTGCCGAGCGTGTCCACACTAGATCCATTCTGGAGGAGGCCCCTCTGGGCCCAAGGGCTGAATCAACAGTCCCGGAGACCCTCCCCTGCCCTCGAAGCCGCTCCAGACAGCTTGGGACGGCCCAGGTAGGAGATCCCTGGGCGTCAATAGGCGGTGGGGGCGCGGCGGGGGTGGGGGCGCTCTGGGCGGACTTAGGGGCGCTCTGGGCGGGCTTAGGGGCGCTCTGGGCGGGCTTAGGGGCGGGCCGCGTGCTGACCTACCGAGGGCTGCTCTCAGGGGCTGGGCGGGGCCGAGGACAGTGCTGGGGCGGGGCCCGGCCGGGGCGGGCCTGAGGTTGGATTCTGATTGGGTCCAACCTGGG
>CM035289.1:1639851-1690948 GCA_020226075.1 Hydropotes inermis
TCGTCCCCCTGCCCGCCTCGTCCCGCAGGGGAAAGCCTGTTGGGATAGAGCCACCGGGGGGGACGGCGCTCCCACGGGCTCCGGTGCAGCTGATTTTACCTCTTAGGTTTCTGTAACCTCGTAGGTGGAGCTGACGTCCCCCTGCAGCTCATGGGCAGCCTCCCTGGAGGGCAGCACCTGGCCCGCCGGCCTGACCACGGGACCTGCCCGCAGAGGGCTTCCTTCCCGGCCAGGCGCCGGCTCTGTGCCAGGTTAGAGGGATGAGATGGGTCCGCCTGTTCTCAGTGGCGAGGGGCAGACTGGCAAACGAGCCCGTGCACACAGCCCTGTGCTGTTCGCCCGCCGTGAGGCCCATTTCGTTTGGCCTGCACAGTGGCGATTTGCTGGCTCTTTTATTGAATGTGCGTTAGGCAGGGTATCCTTTTTGGTCATCTTACTGCATCTCACGGCCCCTGCCTGGCCCCGGGGGCACCCGAATGTGGGCAGTCGGCATCCTCCGTGTTGTGTGCTGTTCCAGAGTCCAGACCAGAAGGCTGAGGACCATGGAGAAGACAGGCCCGCTCGGCGGGGCCCAGGGGGAGCTCCGCCGGCAGGGGGCCCTGAACCGGGGCCCAGAAGGTTTGGTAGGAGTTCACCGAAGGTCGCGGTGAATGCAGTCTCTCCTGGAAAAGGAAACATGACAATGATGGTTCTCATCACGGGAGTGCGGACCCAGAGGGACAGGGAACCGGGAGTCCTTAGCGGTGGCGCTTCAAGGGGAGATAGGCTGATCCCTCGCCTTGAGGCTGCCCCTTCCCTTGAATTCCCCACCTGCCTGTTGGAGACTCGCCTGACTGGCCCCTGGTGACCTGGAGTGGGCAACTCCCCCGCCCGGGGCCATCTCCCATCCTGAGCCAGCCTCACTCTGACCCTCTGTGCCTCGGAGATGCCTCTGGCCTTCACTCCGGGTATCAGCAACCCAGAGAAGTCCCCCGAAGTCAGCTGGGAGATGAGAGAGCCTGGCTGGGAAGGTGGGGAGGGGGGCTCGCTGTGACTCGCAGCCTGAGGCGTTGGTCCATCTGTCCAGTGAGCGCAGGTGGAGGACGCCCGGCGGGTGGGGACGGGGTGCCCGGCTGGTGGTTTCAGCTCGGCAGGTGTTTCTCTGTAGCTTAGCTCCCGCTCTGCACTCTGAGTAGTGAAACTCTCCGTGGTCGTGAGGATGCAAACGACCCGACTGGGAGCTGGGCTGCTGGAGGGGGCGAGGCTCGAAGGGCAGACAGGTGCCCCTCCAGCCAACGGGCTGTGTTCATCCAGCACCTTCTGCATGCCAGGTGCTGGGCACATGCAGGAAGCCAGGCAGACAGGGAGCCTGCCCCCAGGAGACCCACGTGCAGGAGGGCCAGAGACTGGTGGAGGGCCACGTGCCTGTGTCAGGCCAGGCGGTGGAGATGCTGAGGAGGGGGCGCGGGGCGCGGGGTGGTTGGCAAGGGTCCGGAGAGGAGCGTTTCAGGCGGGGATCTGGACGTGGGCGGATGCTGCGGGCGTTAGGGCCAGTGGGGCACAGACACGCCAGGTGGGCACGGCCTGCGGGCGATGTGGAGACTGGGGTGCCCCCGGGAGTGGAGGACCTGCAGGGCCTTCACCGGGTTCATCTGGCTCCCCGGCGGCGCCGCGTGGGCAGCGGACCGGGTGCCGGGCAGGTCCAGGCCATCGTCTGCAGGGAGCCTGGTGCCTGCCTGGTGGGTGACCCCTGTGAAGGGGCAGGAGCTGCCAAGGCAGAGGGGACCCCGCTCCCAGAGTGCCTTTGTGCTGGGCCCTGCGGAGGGCTGGGCGGGAAGGCGGGCAGATGGGCGGACGGGCCTAGACTCAGCACGAGGCTGAGATGACTCCCCTGGCTGGCTGCTGCACCCGCAGAGCCTTCCGTGTCCTCTGAGCCGTGGGGCTGGGGGTCTCTGCCCATGCCCCCGAGGCCCCGTGTGATGCCCCCCGCAGGTACCCCCGCCCTGCATCCGGAGGCACGTCTCGTCTGGCCTCAGGCCACCTGGTGCTCAGGTGGCTGAGACCCGTGACCCTTCTCACAGCCCGCGGGGCCGGCCCCAGGCTGTACTTCGCTGTCTGGAGGGCAGGGCACTCTGGGCCTGGCTTCTCCCAGCTCCTGGAGCGCCGAGGGCGCTGGGGCCCAGTGATGGATCGGGTGCCTCCACCATCCCACTGCAGAGCCTCGTGGCACCTTTTCTGATGCGGAAGCCTGAGACTCCAAGCGGGGGGGGGGGGGGGGCTAGCCCTGCTGTGTCCTGACCTGGCTCTTCCCTCCGGTGGCTCTGATGCAGAGAACCAGGATGGCAAGATCACCGCGGCGGGAAGGACCTACTTTCCAAAAATACCTCCTCCAGCCCTGCCCAGGCTTCACGAGTGGGCTGACCCGGATCCCGTGACCTGTAGCTGGCTGTGCTGGTTTTTCACTCATTTGTAATTGTCAGTCATACTTGCATGTGATGCTTCCAAAGGCTTCTTACGGAAAGGTCTCTGATCACTTCCGGCTCGCCTCCCTGTAGCTTCTGTTGCTGCCCCTCCTCCCCCATGCACAGGCGTCTTCTGTTGACTTCCTGCTTTGGGACACGAGGCTTTAACTCTCAGCACAGCCCTTGCCCCCATCTCACGCACGCACGCACACACACTTTGCATCCTCCCGGTAGGGGCCTGTGGCAGCATTGATACATGAGCATTAAGTTCCTTTCAGTTCTCACAGATCCCAAATCGACCACTTCTCCCTACCTCCGCTGCTGCCCGAATTACGGCCACGACCTCCCGGCTGTCCCCCATCCCTGTCCTCTCTCTCTCTCTCATCTGAGCTGCACAGATGCTTGTGGGACCTTGGTGGCCCAACCGGGGATCGAACCCGGACCGTTGGCAGTGAATGCAGCGAATTCCTCACCCCTGGACCACCAGGGACGTCCCGTATCCGTGCTCTCTGATCTGCCTCCATGCAGTAATCAGAGTGATCTTGTTAAAAAGCAGGTCTGATTGCCTTCAGGGCCGCTGGCTGTCCCCTGACTCCCAGGGAAGGCCAGAGTCCTTGCTCCGCAGGGCTCCGCGCACCCCAGCCCCTCACGCTTCTCAGTCACGCCGTTTTCCCTCCCCCTTCACTCTGCTCCAGGCACACTGCTGTTCCCGCTTCTCACACCAGTCGGGCCCCGCCTCAGGGCCTTTGCACTCACCGCTCTGTCCCCGGAATGCGCGTCTCGAGGCATCCGCACAGCTAGCTACTTTCTTCAGATCTTGACTCGACAGCTATCTCAACGAGGGCTTCCTCCCTGAAAGGCCGTCCGTCACCGTATCTCATGGCTTCTTTCCCTCTTATCGCTGTCTGGCATGCCGATTATTTTACTACTCGTTTTATAACAGCTGTTTTGTTTGCATTCTGTGTCTCTGTGTGAGCGGCAGCGTCTGTCTCCTGCGCGAGACGTAAGCTTGACCGCAGGAATCCGCGTCTGCCCCCCGGGGCACCCGGGGCAGAGAGCAGGTGTCTGCTCACTGCTTGCTGGAGAGACTGAGTGCACGCACTTTAATTATTCGGAGCCGTTCAGGGCCAGGCCGCGTAGCGTGTGGACTGTGCCGTGACGATTTGCTGTTTCCCGGGTTCACGAGCTCTCCCGGCAGCCCCGAGCGTCTTGTTTTGCCTTGGGTGGCTGTTTACCACTAGTTCAGCTCCAGGCTCTCCCCTCATTGGCGTGACTCTCCTCCCCTCATCTGTCCAGCACACTGTGATTTTTCTCCCCACTGTCTCGCTTCCTCTCAGTTCCACCTTCTGGAAGAAGTCTGTCCCAGAGCGTTCTTGATTTCTGTTTTAGGTTGTTTGTGGTTAGAGGAATATTCTATGAGAATACAGTCTTTGGAGATGTATTGAGGCTTATCTTATGGCCCAACATATCATTTTATCTTGGTCAATATTCTGTTCATTTTTCTTCCATTTTTTTTTCTCTTTGTTCTTCAGAGTAAGTAGTTTCTATTGATATTTCTTCAAGCCCACTGATTCTCTTTTGTATCTATCCTGCTGTTACATTCAGCAGATGAATTTTCCACTTCACTTACTATACTTCTAAGTTCTAGAATTTTGACCCTTTTAAAATATGTTTTTACAAATACTTTGTAAATAGTTCATTTCTCTACTGAAACTCCCTGTTTGCCCACTCAGACTGATCTTTTCCTTTAATTCTCGGATTACAGTGAAAATAATGGCTTTAATTCTTTGTGTACCCCACCCAATATTGGGTCCATTTTGGCCTCAATTTATATTGACCACTCTTCTCTTTAGGGAGTCCAGTCTTCCTTATGATTTATTTTTGCACATTTAGTAATTTTTTTTTTTTACTGCATATTAGAGATACTGGTTTATACCTTGTTTGACTCTGGGTTGTGTCATCTTCTTTTGAAGAGCACGGATTCTGGTCCTTGTAGTCAACCCAGCGACTGGCTGATCGCCTAGAATATGTGTCTGGCCTTGTCTTTGGTTAGGGCAGACAGGTGCAAGCCCAGGGTATTTCTCTAGCCTCTTACCTTGGTGGATTTTGGCCTCCAAACCTCGAGCTTAGCTTTAGGCTTTGTTGGGCAGGTGTCAGAAGGCCAGCTTCTCGCCGTGGTCCTCACGCAGGCTGCAGGCTTCCTGACGTCTCAGCTTCATCCTCCGTCACTCCGAGGGGCTAAGGTGGCCGCCTGCCCGTGGCTATGTCGGAAGGCCCCCCAGCACAGCTCAGCCTCCACGTCTGGTCTGTTTTTACCCCGGAGGAGCCGCTGTCTGGTTAGAGTGGGGGCCCGGGGCCCGCGGGCCAGGACCCCCAGGGACTCCCCTCTCCCCTACACAGGCTCTGGGCTCCCCCGCCCCCCGCGTCACATCAGCCGCTCGGCGCTGCGCTCTGCCTCCTGGGCTCAGCAGGACCGCTGTGTCCTGCTTGGACGCTCACCCGTCCTGCGGCCAGGCAGCCGCCAGGAGAGCCCCGCGACGGTTCCCTGGTGGTCAAGCTGGGTTCCACGAGCTTTGCTTCTTCCAGGCATCCTGGACTTGTGCTGCTGGCTGTTTATGGCCCGAAAACCAGCCTCTGTATTTTCTCCGTCTGCCGGTTGTCTAGGGAGTGGGGCTTCGTCTGCCACTAGTGACCCTGCCCGCACTGGGGGCCCTGGGGAGCTCCCTCCCGCCGTGGGGGCCCTCCACCTCTCTTTCTTTTGTGTTCAGTCCTCGGTTTGCTGGGTCCCCATTTTCTTCATTCTGGTTGATTTCAGCAGCTTCCTGAGAAAGGGTGGCAGATAAATTTTCTGTGTGTCTGAAAACGCCTTTGTTAAACCATCGCACTTGACTTGTAGGGATCAGGGGAGAATTCTGGGCTGGGGGTCATCTCCCTCCATAACTCTAGGCATTGTTTGATCGAATGTCTAATGGGATGTCGCTCTTTTGTGCAAAAACCTCGAGACCCGTTTTCCCTTCCTTTCTTTTTCTTCCCTTAAGTGTAAGGGTCGCTGAGTTCCCGCAGCCAGCAGTTTGTGTGGGTCCGTCTTCCTCCACCGTGTCTGCGTGGGGGGCCCTTTCAGTCAGTTCCAAGGAGATTTCTTGAAGTATTTCTTTGAATTTACTGTTCTTTTTTTTCCCGCCCAAACCTCTTACTATCTTGATGGTGGACCATCTTGGCGCTTCCACAATTTCTTTTCTCTCTTTTCCATCTCTTTGCACTCTTTTGTTTTTCCTTTACTTGGAAGGAGTTCTTCTGGTTTGTCTTCCAACCCTTACGACGCATTTTGCATTAATAATTTTAACTTTCAAGATCTCTTTCTTTCCTTTCCAAATGCTCTGTCTACTGAAAATAAAGGTGTTCTCTTACCGTTTCATGGATCTTTTCTAATGAAAACACTGCTGACTGCTTCTGAGATTGTGAGACACTCAGCCGGGTCTCTTCCGCCCAGGTTGCTTTTCCCGTGTCTGCTTGGCCTCAGTCTTTGTGATCTGCGCTCGCCTCTGGGGTGTGGAGGGGAGTCCTTGACCATCTGGGTCCTGGGCTGGCGTGGTGCTGAGGGTCCTGCCTTTTGCTTCACCCCCGCGTGAGCTGTGCCCGGGGTCTGCTTCCTGGAGCCCCTCACCCTGCGGAGCACACGGCCGGTCTCGGACGGGGGGTCTGGTTGGGCGAGTCGCGGCCCAGAGCGAGCGCGTCAGCTGTCAGAGGACCCTCGTGGCGCCAGGACGGGGTGGTCATTGCACAGTGTCCGCGCTAGGGGCCCAGCCCGCAGGGCTGTGCCAGGCCTTGGGGTCTGCCCCGCCCGGGACACGCCTTGAGAACCCGGCAGAGAGGCCCCAGCGTGCCTGTGCCCGCGGAGGAGAGCGGATGGCCTGCGGCTCGGGAAGGACCAGAGCCGGTGTGCTCCTCGGGGCCCGGGGCTTGTGGTTTGTGCAGCGGGAAGACGCCCGCCCTGGGGTCCCTCCTGCCAGCCCGCCACTCCTGCTGGGAGCCAGGGGTGATCTTGCCACGTGGACCCCTGGCCTGCAGCGCTGCGGGGCGCTGGGGCAGCGAGGACCTGCACGGGAGGGGCGTTGCGCTTGGCGTTGCGGTTAGAGTTGGGATTGGGGTTAACAGGCTGGGTCAGCTCATGACCGAGGCTCCAGGAGCAGACTCTGCCCATTGCCTCCCCCAGGCCCCCACCCCAGTGTCAGCGTCTTCCCCAGCCCCACTGAGGCTGAGCAGAGAGCCTCAGGGCTGGGGACCTCCACACAGTGGGGGAGGCGCTGGACGTGGCCCCACAGCAAGCCCGGTGTCCAGGGCAGAGAGGGCGTGACGTGGGTCCAGCACACGTCCTGCCTCCGCGCGGAGCCCACCCTTTCACCCCCGGGGATGCTCCTTGGTCCCCCCGTCCTGCTCAGGCCGCGGAGCTGCCTTCCCAGGGGTCAGGAGGCCTCTGCGCCCTGTCCACCTCCTGGCCCGTCCTGTCTGGTACCCGCTGGCGGTCTGCCCTGCAGAAGCAGCGCTTTGGGTGTGGGGCTGGGGGCCCGGCCTCCCGGCCCCCTGCACCCCCAGGTTCACAGGGCCCCTGTTTCTCCAGCTGCAGATCTGGGACACGGCCGGCCAGGAGCGCTTCCGCACCATCACGCAGAGCTACTACCGCAGCGCCAACGGGGCCATCCTGGCTTACGACATCACCAAGAGGAGCTCCTTCCTGTCGGTTCCACACTGGATTGAGGACGTGCGCAAGTACGCGGGCTCCAGCATCGTGCAGCTGCTCATTGGTGAGGCCGGCCGCACGGCGTCTGTCCGTCTCCTTTGTGAACGAAGGGTGGGCGGGGCTTGGCCAGGCCGGCGCAGAGCCAGGACCTGGACGCGATCTAGAAGGTGCGGTTGCTGCTGGTCGCCTGTGAAGCTGTGCATCCCAGAGCGGGAACCAGGGGCGGGGCCTGCAGGCCGCCACCACGAGGCCGCACCCTGGCCGACGCTGGTTCCCTTTTCATCAGGCATCTTCTCAGAACCCTGCCTGCCCCTCCTGTGTCAGGGTCGGGCTGAGAAATAAGAAGTAATTTCTCCGTAATCCACGCAGCCCCTGAGCACGTGAAGGAGGCTGGTCATGATTCAGGGGCTCGCTCTGTCGTCCGCTGCAGAGGGGCATCTCACGTATCTGTCCACCTCCAGGCCGCTCTGAAGTCAGACACCCCCTGGGCGTCTGGGTGGGCCGTCTGGGTGGGCCCGTGAGTGTGTGTCTCTAGCAGGTTCCAGGCGACGGTGGCGAGCCCACCCGTGAACCACCGCTGCAGGGCGTACTCTGACCACCTTCTGCCTTTTCCTCCCGCATCAGCTTCCCAGACCTGGACTCAGGAGGTGGCGGCCCACTTGTGTGCCCCTAGGGCCCTTGTCACGGGCCTCAGGCTGGTTCCTCTCAGCGGGCTTGTACAGATGGGCCTGGGCTGGAGCGTGGGTGCGCTGGGCCAGACGGTTCCCCACCCCCGGCCAGAAGGTAGCCCTCCCCACCTGCCCGGACGCCTCCCTTTCATCCGGGACTTAGAACAAAACCTTCCCTGCAGAGCGTCTCACACAAGCAGAAGGGGCTAGCGGGACGAGCCCAGGTCCGCAGACACCGCAGGCCCACCCGCAAGTCCGTCCGCAGTCGTCTCAGCCCTCTGTCCCTGCCCGGCACGGTCCTCTGGGGCAGACCCAACACAACCATTTCACTTCGGGTGTTGTAGCACAGAGCTACAAGACACACGTGCTTTAAAAAATGTATGATGACAGTGCTATTTTCACGTCTAAGAAGTCCTGACCTCTTCTAACACAGTGAGCCAGCCAATTTGGGTCAGGTCACAAATGTCATGCACTTTTCAGTTTGTTGAAATCAGGAGCCAAGTAAGCGGCACCCTCCCCCCCCCAAACAGGGAAACTGGCCGCTGCATTGTTTACATTTCCCAAACGAGTCGTAGGTCTTTTCTTCAAGGTGTTTTTCAGCCACACCACGCAGCTTGGAGGATCTTAGTTCCCCGACCTGGAACTGATCCCTGACCCCAGCAGTGAAAGCGCTGAGCTCTGACCACTGGCCCGCCAGGCAGCTCCCTAGAGCTTTACAATGCCTCTCATTTTCACTGTCCCCACGATCACATTATGAAAGTCACTCACTTGCCTTAGTCGCTAAGTCGTGTCCAACCCTTGAGACCCCCGGACTGGAGCCCACGAGGCTCCTCTGCCCATGGGATTTTCCAAGCGAGAATACTGGTGTGGGTTGCCCTTTCCTTCTCCAAGATGTATAAAAAAAGTCTGCATAAATTGGGCCCAGGAGCAGCTGACCAGATTACCTAAAATATAACGAATCCCTTTAGACCTCAGAGGAGGATCCGAGGCGTGCTCTCAGAGCAGCTGCGGTCTGCACTGTGCTTGTCAGAAGAGCAGAATCATCAGAACCCATGATCTTACAGAGAATCAAAAATCCCCCTCTAAAACAGGAGAGGGTTAATAATAAACATGGTAACAAGATTTTACCAAAAAAAAAAAAGCAAGACCAGATTTCTTTGACTCACCGCCCGGTGCCTCAGCAGTAATCAGTCTGTCTCAATGAGGGGGACCTGGGTTCTGGCCCCGGGTCGGGAAGATCCCCTGGAGGAGGGCACGGCAACCCACGCCAATGTTCTTGCCTGGAGAACCCCATGGACAGGGGGGCCTGGCGGAGTACGGTCCACGGGGTCACAAAGTTGACGGAGGGCCTGCCAGGGGCCAGCTCACCGTGTCCGTCCTGCTCTGCAGAAGGTGGCGTCCCGGGTGGGCAGGCCGAGTCTCAGAGTGGACTGAGCCACGCCGGGGTCCCACAGCAGGTGGCTAGAAGCTGGGGTCTCTACCCGCGCTGTCTCCAGCTCTAAGGGCCCCCGTTCTCTTTGTCCAATTCTGCTGCTTCTATTTCGTAGAGAAAATTCAGTAAAATAGACAAGCCTCTGGCACAGAGAAGGAAGAGGTTAGATGAGGGAATAATGAAAGCGATAGTTGCTCAGTTGTGTCCGATTCTTTGCGACCTCATGGACCATAGCCAGCCAGGCCCCTCTGTCCATGGGATTCTCCAGGCAAGAACACTGGAGCAGGGAGCCTTTCCCTTCTCCAGGGGATCTTCCCAGCCCAGGGATCAAACCTGGGCCTCGCATTGCAGGCAGATTCTTTACCAGCTGAGCCCCAAGGATGGAGTGAGGGAATTAAAACCGAGATGGAGCCCCCGGCTCGCGTGCCTCACCGCTGCCCCCGCTTGCCCGCAGGGAACAAGTCAGACCTCGGGGACCTGCGGGAGGTGCCGCTGGCTGAGGCGCAGGGCCTGGCCAAGCACTACGACATCCTGTGTGCCATCGAGACGTCGGCCAAGGACTCGAGCAACGTGGAGGAGGCCTTCGTGAGGGTGGCCACCGAGCTGGTCGTGCGGCACGGCGGCCCGCGGCTCAGCGAGAAGGGCGCCGACCACATCCAGCTGGACAGCAAGGCCGTCGCGGAGAGCTGGGGCTGCGGCTGCTGACGAGGCGCCACGGGGGAGGCCGGGTCACCGTCTGGAGGCCTGGGGTGCGACGGGAGCGCCGGCCTCCGCGAGGGAAGAGGCAGGGGAGGCCTGGTGGCCTGAGTCCGGGTGTGGACCCTGGCGGGCGTCCCTCCAGCTCTGCGCTTCCTGGTTTGGCCTGTGTCACCCCTGAGGCTGCTGCACCTGGCAGTGGCCCCGGGTCCTCCCAGGTCCCCCCAGGGCCTCCTGTGCGGCCGCGGGCCAGGGGCGACCGCAGAGCTCAGCCCCGGGCCGCGCGGCCTCCTTCCCTCCCTCACTGCCAGCCCTCGCCTGGCTCTGGCCGGCTCCTCCCCAGCGGGCCCGCCCCTCCCGGGCCCCGGGACCAGGGGGCAGCACCCACAGTCCGCTGAGCGCGGGCTTCTCTGGCTCTGGCTCTCAGTAGGTTGGGGGAGCAGGCGCGAGGTGGGGACGGGCGTTTTAGGGGCGAGTGGAGGCCGCGCCGGCTCGCCCTCCGTGCAGAGATCCCCACTGCCACCTGTGGCCAAGCTGCCCGGGTCTGGGCCTGGCGCCCTCGTGGCCTTCGGCTGGGGCTGGGGTCAGACAGTGGGGCCCCAGACGACGCTGGGGGCCCTCGGAAGGAGCACCGTCCCTGGGCTGGGGGGCAAGCAGTCTCCCCTGGCGGCCCCAGCCCCCCCATCCAGCCCCTCCCCCTCCCTCCTGCCAAGCGTGTGCTCTCTGCGGTCAGGCTGCCGGCCCTGGTCCCTGAGGAACAGTACTGGCTCGGTCGGGCCGGGTGCCGCTGGGCAGGGGCCTCTCCTGGGGGTCAGCCCACTATCTGCTGGGCAGGCTGGGAACTGGGGGCGAGGAGGCCGCCTGCTTCCCTGCTCTGCCTCGCTGCTGGGTGGGGCCTGGCCCCTCAGCCTGTGCCGAGGCCTCAGAAGGGCCCCTCGGGCCAAGGGCAGAGGTCCTCCAACCCCAGGACCCCTCTGCTCAGGGCTGATGTTCGGGCGGAGAGAGAAGGCTGCCTTGCAGAGGGCAGCTGCTCCTCTCCGGGGACAGGCGGGGCACCCCAGGTGCTGAGCCTCGGCCCAGGGCTGCCTCGCAGGCCTTGGGGAGGGGGGGAGCCTGGGCTGCGGGGACGGCCCGGGGGGGACAGCTGTCTGGCTCCGGGAGTGCGGGCCGTGCCCGCTGCAGCCTGGAACATGGGGTCGCCTCGGGCTCCCCGCTTTCTTTCCCCACCTCACTGCCACGTCCCTGCTGCCCCCTCCGCCCAGAGCGGCCCCACCCCCTCCCCGGACACCTCCCTGAGCTCCTTGGCCTGAGCTTCCGCTGCAGGCGGACACCCCCGCCCCCTCTCCCCGCTGATGTCAGGGGTGCTGTGAAAGGTTCCCCCCACCCGACACCTGCCCTGGCGCCCTGGGATGCGGTGCACCCTCACGGCTCTGCCCCGGGAGCAGCCTCTGCAGGCGGACCCGTCCCCGCTCCCCCGCCCCGCCCCGCCCCTGATTCGGGGTCATTCACAGCCCACGCTGAGAATGCCTTCTGGCGAGGTTCCCGGTCCTCGGTCCGGGTGCGGCCTGGGCATGCTGCTGGGGGCCTGATCGAGGGTGCCCGGCAGGCGGGGCCCTCACTGCCTCTGGGCCCTGGGCCTCGGCCCTGGACTTGGATGAGAGTTAATGTCTAAGGGAAGTCTAAGGAAAGTGTCTAAGACAACACGGGCCGCCTCTTCCCAACAGTGCAATCTCTTCCTTTGTTTATAAGTTACCCGAGATCGGGAGCAGGTGGGGTCCCCCCCACCCCGGGCCTGCAGGAGAGGAAGTGGGCCAGAGGACTGGGAAGTGTCCCAGCCGCCAGCCACCCCCGCGGGGGAGGTGGTCTGTGGTCTGGGCTGGAGGAGGACCAAGGGACGGTGGGATTTATATTTACGGAAGGAGGGCGGGCAGGCCAGGGACCCCCGAGCCAGAGCGGTGGGTCCCTGTCCCAGAAGCTGGGTGGGGATTGACCCCAAGGACACAGGCCCCAGCCGGTCCGGAGCTGGAGGAAGCTCCTAATTCATATTGAATTCAGTTACTTCTCCAGCGAAGGCAGCGGGGCTGGGGCCTCGGACCCCGGAGCCTGCACTGGACTGGGGCTGGGGAGGGCCTGAGCCCAAGGATGTTGTTGCATTTGGAAATTTTTCTCATTGCCTATTTATGAATATATGAATCTTTATAGCAAATCTATTTTTTAAAACATGGAAAAAAGTTGCCTTTATGGAGACTTAGCAGAGCCAGAGTGTACACATTCCTAAACCATTAAATGTTTCTCTAACGAGCCATCGGTGCCCAGATTGGTTCTCTTGCTTGAAACTTGGAGATGGCCCAGTGGCCACACGCCCAGAGACCCCTGGCGGCCCTTGCTGGTCAGAGGGCATGGCTGCCCAGCCACGCTGCCCCTGCCTGCCCTGGCTCCCCTCTGAGACACACTGGGGACCACATGGGCCTCCACTCAGACCCCATGTCAGCCTGGGCTGGTTCGTGACCTTGGACGGGCAGCCTCTGTCGGAGCCCTGGTTTCCTCAGATGGGGGACACATGCTTCAAGCCTCCATCCCAGAGTGTGTGCTGTCACGTGGCCCGTGTGGGGCGAGGGTGCCAGCAGCCAGGAGGGCGTGGGAACCGGGTGGGACCTGGGAAAGGGCCCTGGGGTGTCCAGAGACGGTGGGGTTGCGGGTATTTGGAGGGCGGGAGGTGGAGGTGGACCCAGCCATTTTACTAGGAACTTGGGGGACAGGGGAGCCCGGATCAGCGTCTGTCCGAACACAGGGACGCGGGCTTGCAGGGCGCTAAGAAGGAAGCATCTCCGACCCGGGTAAGGGCTGGCTGGGCGGCGGGTTTCTTCTGAGCTACCGGGGGCTGGCCCGGGGCACCGGGACGGCGCCCAGCAGGCTCGCCAGGAGAGCCAGGCCCAGAGCGGCCACGACGACCAGCGCCGCGTCCCACCAGGGCCCCGGCTGGGCCCAGGACGCGCGCGGACTCCAGCCGCAGCCGCCCAGCTCCCAGCCGCTGAGCTGGGCGGGCGAGCGGCCCGCGGCGCGGGCGGGGCCGGCGCAGCGCAGGCGCCGCAGCTGGTCGGGCGCGCGGTCCTCCAGCCAGAGGCGCAGGTAGACGAGCCCGCAGTCGCAGTGCCAGGGGTTGTGCGCCAGGTCCAGGCCCCGCAGCTGTGGCAGGTGGTCGAAGGCGCCGGGGGGCACGGCCCGCAGGCTGTTGTTGGTCAGCAGGAGCTGGCGCGTGGGGGCCGGCAGGGCGGGGAGCGCCTCCAGCCCGCGGCCGCGGCAGTCCACCTCCAGCCCCATGGTGTTCAGCGCGCGGCAGGCGCAGGCGGCCGGGCAGTCCTCGGAGGCCCCGGCGGCCGCCCAGACCAACAGCAGCGCCACCCACGCGGGCATCGGGCGGGAGGGCTGCGGGGACAGTGGCAGTGAGGTCCCGGCCGCCCCAGCCCGAGGGCCAGCGGGGCCCAACTGGACAAGGGACCGCTCACCTCCGTCTCAGGCCTCGGCTTTCTCCTCCGTGAAATGGGTGGCGGGGATGTGGGCCTGAAGCTTCCTGGACCCAGGCCGGCTGGCCCTCCCCAGATGCTCAGAAGGCCTGAGGACTACTGCGAGGGGGTGAGGAGTGGACTCAGTCCCATCCTGGGAGGGGTGGGCCCGGCTGCCCCCTGGGAGAGACACCAGACCCTGCTCAGGGCCAGGGGCAGCAGGTGCCAGCTGAATGATGGCAGGCCAGGTTAGGGTCTCTCCCCAAGGCTCCGCACACCTGAGCCTGGGTCTGGTGGATGGCGTGCACACCACCGACCACCCCTTGGCCCCTGAGTTCAAACCCCTCTGCCCAGTTCACAGCAGAGTGAACTTTCTCAGGGTCCCTGGTATTCAGAGCAGCTGGCTGAGGTTGCTTGGTTGGGGGTAGGGTGGGGAAGGGGACCCAGGCCGGGCTCCATCTGGAAAGCCCTAGATCGAGGCTCATGCTTGGAGTTGGGATAGAGGCCCAGAGAGGGAGACTGCCTTCTCCAGGGCTGCCCAGCGCTCTGTCAGAGACCAGGTTTGCACTTGGTTCTTAGGAACCCCAGTCCTCTGCCTGGCTCACTGCCCCTCCAGGACTTGGTGGAAGCTACCTCCCCTTCCGAAGGTGGGCTCCTACCAGGGCCCGTGGCAGGCTTCCAGGGAATGTCTGTTTAATAAATCAATGAATCTTGACTCAACCAAGCACCCGGTGTCTCAGAGGGAATCCCTGGCTGTGCCCCTGCCCCCGACCCCAGCCAGGAGGGGCAGAGGTTGGACTCGCCACAAGTCTGCCTCTCTCTGCCAGGCCTGGACACAGAGGCCCCCAACCCCCAGGAGGGGCCCGCATGGTGGGAGGTGGTGCTGGGTGATGAGGGCCACTTACCTGACTGGCCTGACCTCTGGGCGCCCCTTCTGTGGCCTGAGCTGTCCTGGCTGAAGCCGCGGTGGCTGGCTGCGCTGTGTGAAGCAGCCGACGGTGACCCCTGCCTCAGTGGGAGGAAGGAAATGGTGAAAATAGCCTGGCTTATCCCCGTGTGCAGCCCCGGAGGGCCCCTCCAGAGGCGGCGGCCCTCGGGGTTCCAGGAAGCTGTGCGCAGAACCGCGGGTCAACCCGTTTATCTGAGGGTGCAGTGCATCCCGGGACTTCCCTGGTGGCTCAGCTGGTAAAGAATCCGCCTGCAATGCGGGAGACCCCGGTTCCATTCCTGGGTCAGGAGGATCCCCTGGAGAAGGGATAGGCTACCGCCTCCAGTATTCTCAGGCTTCCCTGGGGCTCAGACACTGAAGAATCTGCCTGCAGTGCGGGAGACTCGGGTTCGACCCCTGTGTTGGGAAGATCCCCTGGAGGAAGGCATGGCAACCCAGTCCAGTATTCTTACCTGGAGAATCCCCATGGGCAGAGGAGCCTGGTGGGCTACAGTCCACGGGGTCACAAAGAGTTGGACACAACTGAGCGACTAACACACACTTTATTATGTTATAAAAATGTCAGTAAAATGAAATATCAACTTGGTACGGGGTTTGCAGAGATGGGAGAACGTATACCCGTGGTGGTGGGGGAGCTGGGGTGTGGTAACCACGGGTACAGCAGTGCTTTGGAACGGGTGGAAGGGGTTCCAGAAGCCAGAGGGACGAAGGAGAGGAGCCCAGAGCGGGGGCGGCCGGGAGAGGCGCGTGGCCGTGGTCTGCGTCAGCCAAGGACGGCAGGCGAGGCGGGTCGCAGGCCCCCGGTCTGGGGGGCGTTCCGAACCCTCCCAAACCCAGGTGGTGCGGGCTCGAAAGGAACACTGAGGCCCAGAGCAGCCAGGCTGCCGGCCGAGGGGCCGCTGGACAGTGAGCAGGGGTCGCCCCGGCGGGGAGGCAAGGAGCCGCACCCCCTGCAGCCGAGCCTGTCCTCAAAGCCGGCGACGCAGCACCAAGGCCGTGGGTAGGAGCCGTCAAGGGCGGGGCCGGGGGCACTTGGCCCCGCCGCCCCCAGTCCCACAGGAGCATCCCCCCCGTTGTGGGGGCGTGTGCATCCTGACCTGACCCCCGGTCAGGCCCGCACGCTCTCCTCTCGTGCCTCTGAGGCTTCCTTCTTATCTCAACACGGACGGCTTAAAAAAGGACAGAAATAAATCATTTTCATTGTGGAAAAACCGGACTCTGACGATGATCAGGAAGATGATAAACGTGGTCCGCAACCCCAATATCCAGCAAGACCGCCTTTACTTCCCTTCCTGTGAGCATAGTTTTCTCACCCACACAGGGCCGGACGGGGCCCACGCCCTTGGGGGTCTGCCCGCAGGTCACCAGCATCCACGGGCTCCACTGTAGTGTGGCATCCTTCATTCGGGGATCCCAGACGTGAAGGGCCCCCCAGCCACCCGTATCTCCCCACAACAGGCCTCAGGGAGGGGACACCCCTGGGCTTCCTGAGGGCCTCCCCCTTCCAGAGCTGCCTGGGCGGCCAGCCCGGCTGACCACAGGCTTTTCCTGGGGGGAGATGGGGGCATTCTGCTCCCCGGCCCGTCAGGCTCCCTGCCAGGCCCCCGACCCGTGCCCACAAAGGGCACCCCTCTCGGGCTCCTTCCATCTGTGAATGTGCTCATGCCCGCTTTACCCTATAACATCCCCATGTGCGTGCGTGAGTGCATGTGTGTGTATGTGTGAGTGCGTGTGTGTCTGCATGCATGTGTGTGCACAAGTGCACGCATGTGTGTGTGTGTGAGCACGTGTGCATGTGTGTGGCTGCGTGTGTGTGCATGCATCGGCCCTGCTACTGCACAAGGGGTTCCTGCTCCTGGAGGAATTCCTAGGACAGCCCCCACCAGCCCGCAGCCCGACTCCCGGACCTGGGGAGCCCACTGCGACCTCAGGGCTGGGCCTGTGCTGGGCTTCACGGACAGCTGACCCTACAAGAGCCAGGTTTCCCTGGAGGCCTGAGGGGCACATGGGAGCCTGTAAGTTGCTGTCTCCCCTCCTTTTGCAGGGCTTCGTGACAGCAGCGAGAGAAAACCTGAGCTCTGAACCAGTTCACAGTCACGGCTCCTGCAGCCAGCTTCCCCCATCCCTCTGCCCCCTCTCCCAACCCTCCCCATAGGTGACAGATGCCTAGAACCAGCCCTTTTGGAAAGCCCGCCCCACGCCCACAGCTGCCCACACGTGCCATCGCTTTCTGCCTCTTCCACCAGGACGAACTTTGCAGGACCTAAAATCATGTTCACGTTTTGTCTGCAACCCAGAGCGCGTATTAAAAAGCAGAGACCTTGCTCTGCCAAGAAAGGTCCGTCCAGTCAAGGCTATGGTTTTTCCAGTAGTCATGGATGGATGTGAGAGTTGGACTACAAAGAAAGCTGAGCGCTGAAGAATGGATGCTTTTGAACTGTGGTGTTGGAGAAGACTCTTGAGAGTCCCTTGGACTGCAAGGAGATCCAGCCAGTCCATCCTAAAGGAGATCAGTCCTGAATATTCATTGGAAGAATTGATGTTGAAGCTCAGACTCCACCCTTGGCCACTTGATGTGAAGAGTTGACTCACTGGAAAAGACCCTGATGCTGGGAAAGACTGAAGGCGGGAGGAGAAGGGGACGACAGAGGATGAGATGGTTGGATGGCATCACCCACTCCATGGAGATGAGTTTGAGTCAACTCCGGGAGTTGGTGATGGACAGGGAGGCCTGGCGTGCTGCAGTTCATGGGGTCGCAAAGAGTTGGACACGCCTGAGTGACTGAACTGAACGGAATGGATGACATGTCTCCTTGCAGGTCAGTGGGAACTTCTGAAGGGCAGGGACTGGATGCTGTTGACGCTGCTAAGACACAGCTGCGCCTGCTCATCGCAGGTGCAGGAAGCGTCTGTAAGGTTTGCAGACCAGCTCTCCTCCCGCCCCGGTCAGTCCGCTCCTCTCTGGACCGTCCTCTCCCAGGCGCCCGCTTCTGCCTCTGGTGACAAAGGTCTGACCGCCTCCTCGAGTCTTCAGGTGAAGCGTCGCCCTCTGCAGCACGCCGTCACCACCTGATGACCACTGGCTTTACGGTGGGTCAGCCTCGGCCCCTCTCCCCACCACACGCCTCCCCCCTTCCAGGTCCGCCCAGGGCAGGGCCTCTTCCAGGAAGCCCTCCTGGAATGGCTCCCCCACTTCCAGCAGACCGAGAGGCACTGCGGTCTGTCGTGGGTCTGCCCCCTCGCCCCCCAGGGTAAGTGTCCTGGGTGCTGTTCGCAGAGCAGGCGTGGCTGAAACTTGAGCAGGGCTGTTAGGCGGCTTCAAACCTGCTAGGGTGCTTAGGAAGCCCTTTATCTTGTGGCCCAGGACCCTGCATTATCCCCTGGAGCAGTTTTCCCATCTCTGGAAGCAGGGATTAAGACGCTGTGACCCCCAGCTTCTCAGCTGTCACTTTTACCCTGTGCACCCCACCCCAGAGGCCCTCCTAGAGTCCCAGGGTGATCTTCACCTAAACCCATCACACCTGTAACCTGTGCCCACATGCCGGCAGCCAACAAACGAGACCCTACCCCTAAAAAGGCCATAAGGGAGAAAACCTGACGGGCAAGGCGGATCAGGTTTTCAGGGATTTCGAAAAGCTGCCCCCGGAGCTCACCTTAAAGATGATATCTGTCTTTCTGATGCCTGCCTCAATGGACTACTCCCTAATTTCTCTGACACAGGCAGGAAGGCCTTCCCCCGCTCTCTTCCCAAATAAGAATCAATTTATAACTTTAATCAATAAGTTTCCCAGGTGGTGGTATTTTATGAGATTATTCAGGGTGAAAGGAGTGTTTTAATTTGAACTCCTTTGCTGGTAGTTTATTAGCCAAATGCATTTATACCCTTGGTACTAATATGCATGATTGCTTATAATATCCTAATCATAAAATAGCATAAAGAACCTGATTATATAAAAGCCCTAATAGACATAAAGCCTTTTTAAGGGGTAAAGGAGTCCTATTAGAAAACATAAGAAAAAGTATTCTATAGGTGGTTATTGGGTTGACATTTGCTTGCTGTGTTTTGCTTGCTGTGTTTTTGCTTTTAATGTGCTAAGGTTGTGTTATAGAAACCGTTGGTAATATAGTTAAAGATCTAGAGAAATAAGAACTTAGCCCTAGTGTGGTAACAATGAGATGGTTGTTAACTGTCAGCCAGGAGTGCTAGGCAGAGGCTGCCTCACCAAAGTCGCAGAGTCAGTCTGGGGTAAACATCTTAGATAAACGCAACTGACAACTTCTGCAGGAGGATTAATTTTGTGTTAACAAGGTTATGCTTCCACTCTGGACTGTTGCCCTGTGAGGCTGCTACCTTTCAGTTAAGGTCACCAGAGAAACGGAAAATAGGTTTACACTCGCCTGACCTGCATAAAATGTTAATAGGCCCCAAGGCCAGAAGATAATGTACAAGACCCTCATAAACAAAGAAGTATGCAGAAAACACCCTGGTTTCGTGAAGGAGAAGCTGACGTAATGTTAAACTATCTTCCCCTTAGAAATGTACTAACTTAGGGTATAAAAGCCACGGTAAAAAATAAAGCATTGCCAGACTCTGCGCCCCCCGTCTGGTCACTCTCTCTCTCTTTCTCTCTCTCCCCCTCGCAGACTTGGCCCCATCAAGGCTGGTCTCACGTGTCTTCTCTCTCTCTCGCCGATGCCGTTCATCCTGAGGGTACCCCCTGGATCCTGCCGAGGCTGGACCCCGGCACCCACGGATTCACGGGAACCCTGGCACTCCTTCCAGGCCGCTAGAAACCTTAACAGGGGTCACCTAAGTTGTTTGGCAGGAACTTGGAATCAGGGACTCAATGGACATGAGCCTAAGTAATAAGCTCGGGGAGTTGGTGATGGACAGGGAGGCCTGGCGTCCATGGGGTCGCAGACAGTCGGACACGACTGAGCCACTGAACTGAACTGGAGTCACTTAAGGCTGATTGGGACCTTAGACCCTCCAACAGGGCTTCCCCGAAGGCCCGCTCAGTGACCTTTGACATCAGAGGCCCCCAAACCTATCCTCCGAAGATGCTGACTAGGCCCGAAGAAGCCTGGAGCGGAAGTCTTGTCTCCAATCCCGGTTCTCTCCTCCGCGTCTCGGGCTTCGGCGGGTGAGTCCCCCCGCCCTTCGCGGAGCGGAGCGGGTCGGAGACGTGCATCGGCGGCCTCTAAGCATCGCGCCGGCCGCGCGGCGGGCGCACGCCCCTCTACCGCGCGGGGCTCCGGCGTCCGGCTCGCTGCGTGCCGGCTCTGCGGCCCGGGGCGGCGGTGGTCTTAGCCCCGCTCTGCCTCAGTTTGCTCGTCTGTAAAATGGGGGAGAATGAAGCGTGGGCTGGGAGTCTGGCTGGCGCGGACCGGGGGCGCCGCCCTCCGGCTCAGCAGACGCACCTGGTCGGGACCGCCTCCGCCAGCTTAGAACGGGCATCTCCTTTTCAAAGTCCTTGGCGTAGATTTAAAAGGGAGCTGATTCCAAGGAAGGGGTAGAGCCGCTTTGAGGACAGGAGGTGGGGAGACCGCGTGCATCCCCGAGGAGGGGGCTGGGCCGAGGCAGGCCCCCCGCCACCTGCTCGGAGGCTTTGGGCTCGCCCTGGCTCCGCTCCTCGCCGTCGCCATCTGCTGCCCAGGCTGTGAAATACGCGCTGTTTCCTTGGCCGGGCGGGTGCGTGCGTGGGGGCAAGTCGGGTCAACAGGCTGCTTTTTGTTGCCAGGAGGTGAGAGAGGGCGTTAGTCAGAATTTCCTAGAAAACCTTTTTTAAGGAGTCGCAGACCATTTGAAGAATCCCAGAGAAGCTTTGCTAGAAAAAGGCAAAAGGAGAGTGGTGGACGTGGATGCTGTTTATAAATATGCCTTCCTCATGTTTTTTCCTGAAGTCAAGGCTATGGTTTTTCCAGTGGTCATGTACAGGTGTGAGAGTTGGACCATAAAGAGAGCTGAGCACCGAAAAATTGATGCTTTTGAACTGTGGAGTTGGAGAAGACTCTTGAGAGTCCCTTGGACTGCAAGGAGATCCAACCAGACCATCCTAAAGGAGATCAGTCCTGAATATTCATTGGAAGGACTGGTGTTGAAGCTCAAACTCCAATCCTTTGGCCCCCTGATGCAAAGAGCTGACTCATTGGAAAAGACCCTGATGGTGGGAGGAATTGGGGGCAGGGGGAAAAGGGGACGACAGAGGATGAGATGGCTGGATGGCATCACCCACTCCATGGAGATGAGTTTGAGTCAACTCCGGGAGTTGGTGATGGACAGGGAGGCCTGGCGTGCTGCAGTCCATGGGGTCGCAAAGAGTTGGACACGACTGAGGACTGAACTGGGCTGTCCAGCCCCTTCCCGCCTCTGCCCACCCAGGGCAGCTTCAGGGCCTGGCGCCAGGGCCGCCACCCAGGGCCCGCTCAGAGCCGCCCTGCACGTGGGCCGCTGCTCTCCGGCCCTGAAGCTCTCGATCGTGGTGCCTTCCACTGCCCTCAGTGAGGTCCCGGCGGACAGCAGCCCCACCGTCACCCCTGAGCCCTGGCTGGCTGCCCCTCCGGCCCCAGGCGCCCCAGCTGCCCTTGGCCGCGTGTCGCGTCAGCCCGCGGCTGCTGGCCGGGGACTCCAGGCCTGATGCTTCCCGAAGCTCGGTGGTGCTGGAGCGACCCTCCAGTCTGCTGAGTGTCCCGGGGCCTTGTCCTCCTTCCAGCCTGCTGGCTGTTATTGTCAGGCCTCGGACGGTTACGCGTACACCTAACCACCCTCCAGCACACTCCTGAATCACCCTGTGAACGGGGCAGCGTGATTTTTCACTAGAAGTGTTTTTGTTAGCTGCTGAGCAAAACCGCGTTCCCCAAGCTCGCAGCATTAAGCAGTAACGTGCATTCACTTATTCTCTCAGTTGCTGGGGGGTCAGGACCTTGGGAGTAGCTTTGCTGAGCGGGTCCGGTTATGGATACTGCAGTCAGATCGGCCTGAAGACTTGACCCAGGCTGCGGCTCCTGCTTCTGAGGTGTGAGCTGGCCTGATGGCTGGAGGCCTTGGTTTCTTGCTGGCCGTTGACAGGGGGACACTGTCACACGGCCTTTGTCGTAGGGAGCATGGATGTCCTCCTGGCTTGGGGGGGAAGGTGGCCGCCCAGGCCTTTCACGACTCGCGTCCGGGGTCACACCATCAACTCCTCTGTTCTGTTAGACCTGAGTGGCTAAGTGTAGCTCACACTCAGAGCAAAGGGAACTGGCTTTATATCTCAAAGGGAGAGTATTAAAGACTGTGTGCATTTTACAAGGAAATTTTCAGATTCAAATAGCTGCAAGGCCTCTGTCAGGAAACTCGACAGCCTTATTGAGAGGCATCGGCAAAAGGATTAATTGGTTAATAGAGTTCCCAGGAGCCTCAGGGAAGGAGAAACTTCTGGGTCGGGATCGTGGCTTGAGTGTCAGGCCCGGATATCAGGGAGGCTCTGCTTTTGGTGAAGCAATGGCCCCCCACTCCAGTGCTCTTGCCTGGAAAATCCCATGGATGGGGGAGCCTGGCGGGCTGCAGTCCATGGGGTCGCGAAGATTCAGACATGACTGAGCGACTCCTCTTTCACTTTTCACTTTCATGCATTGGAGAAGGAAATGGCAGCCCACTCCAGTGTTCTTGCCTGGAGAATCCCAGGGATGGGGGAGCCTGGTGGGCTGCCGTCTATGGGGTCACACAGAGCCGGACACGACTGACGTGACTTAGCAGCAGCAGCAGCTGCTTTTGGTGAGGGCTTCCTTGAAACTGCACTTTCCTGCTTCTTCCTCTTTTTAAAAAAGAATATGTATTTGGCTTTGCCGGGTCTTAGTTGCCGCGTGTGGGATCCGGTTCCCGGAGCAGTGGTCAAACCCGGGCCTCCTGCGTTGGAGCCTGGAGTCTCAGCCTCTGGACCCCCAGGAAGTTCCACACCCTGAGGTTTCGATACGGCCATCTGTATATGTGTGATGAAGTTGCTGGTCTTCTTAAGAAAATTATTTGCTTTTGGCCCTGCTGGGTCTTTGTTGCTGGGTGGGCTTTTTCTGTGGAGGATGGGGGCAGCTCTCTAGGTGATGGGTTCTGCTGCCACCAGCCACAGACGGACACAAGATGCCCAGACCAAGGGCAGCCGGCTTCTTGCTGCGGTGACTTCTCTTGTGGGCACAGGCCGTGGGCACGTGGGCTCAGTGGTTGTGACTCGCAGACTCTGGAGCACTGGCTCAATAGTTGGCACACGGGCTTGGTTGTTCTGCTGCATGTGGAGTTTTCCCAGGCCGGGGATCGAGCCCGGGTCTCCTGCGTTGGCAGGCGGATTCTTTGCCCCCGAGCCACCTAGGAAGCCCTGTTGCGGCTCTCTTAATTTCAAACACATGTTAACATCCCTTCATTTTTGCTCCCCTCCCCTCATAACGACTGTGATGTTTCTGACAGCACCTTTGACGTCTTTTGTGTGTCCCTTAACTGCGTATTGTGGATACTGATTTTCTCCTTCTGTCTTTTAATCTGCCTGCTAGCTTTGTGTGTGGTTAACTTGCTCCCTTTAGTGGGTATTTGCTTTACCAATGAGTGTTTTCCTTTCGTAATTTTCAAGTTTCTGGTTGTAGCTGCTGTTTTTGTTTTTGTTTTTTTTGCTTAGAGACACCTCTTGAACATCTCTTATAAAGCTGGTTTGGTGGTGCTGTGAAACTTTTAATCTCTCTGTCATGTCTGAATGGGAGTCTTGCCAGGAAAAGTATTCTTGGGTGGGTGTAGGTTTCCCCTCTCATCGCTTTGAATGCAGAGCCGTTTCCTTCCGGCCCGCAGTTTCCTCTGAGAAGCCAGCCTTTGTATGTAACTTGTTGCTTTTCCCTTGCTTTTTCTTTGTGTGTGTGTGTTTCGTCGCATCATGTGGCGTGAGGGGTCCTAGGTCTCCAACCAGTGGTCAAACCCACGCCCCCTGCAAAGCACGGGGCCTCCAGGGACGTGCCTCCCCTGCAGTTTTTAATGTTCTCTTTTCATCTTTAGTTTTTGCCATTTTCCTTCCAGCGTGTCTTGGGGTTGCTCCCGTTGGAATTCTCTGTGCTTTCAGCACCTGAATGTCTGCTTGCTTTCCCAGGTTAGGGGAGTTTTCAGCTACAGTATCTTCAGATAAATTCTCTGTCCCTTTCCTTTCTTTTCTTCTAGGACCCCTACAATGCTAACATGAGAATACCTGATGTTATCACAGAGATCTCTGAGACTGTCCTCGTTTCTCTTTCTTATTTTCGGCTTCAGTGATTTCCACTTCTGTCTGCCAGTTCACTGACCACCTCTCTGCATCATCCAGCCTACTGTTGATTCCTTCCAGTGTCTTTGTGAACATTCAGTCACTACATTTTTCACCTGTATCTGGGGGTTCTTTTACATTTTCTAACTCTTGTGAAAAATGTCTTAACCGCTCACTCTGTTTCTCTCTTCTTTTCCTGAGTTCTTTGATCGTCTTTATGATCATTACCTTGAACTATTTCTGGGGTAGGTTGCCTGTTTCCACTCCACTTCGCTCTCCTGGGCTGCATCTTCTCTTGGTGGGGAAACAGGGAGCGGCTCTCTTCGATTTCCGTTTGCTTTGGCTCTGACTGTGCCGGGTCTTTGCTGCGGCACGCGTGGGCTTTCTCTCGTTGCAGTGTGTGGGCTTCTCCAGCTGTGTCTCGGGGGCTCAGCTGCCAGCCAGGTCTGACCCTGCATTGGAAGGCGGAGTCCCACCCGCTAGACCATCGGGGAGGCCGACCTGGGATTCCATCCCGCTCCTTTGTGCGAACATGCTGCTCTGCCACCTCATCTGCCTCGTGTGCTCTTCTTGCTGTCTTCTAGGTTGGTTATTAGCCGCCTTTGGAGACGTGGCCTTTTGTAGGAGACGGGCTGTGGGTCCTCCAGCCCGTGGTGTGCACTGCAGGGGCGCCCCGTACGTGGGCCGCTCGGCCCCTTCTGCTGTGGCAGGCTGGCCAGTGAGTGGCCTGGTGGGTGTGGCTGGGCCCCGGTCCAGTTGGTCGCCTTCTTTCTTTTATTGATGTTAGCATTAGCTGGTCCCGTGGTTGCCCAGCTACAGATGACATTTCCCAGCATCCCTTGCAGCTAGGTACGGCCAATGGGATGAGTTTAGAGGCCCTGTGAGCCTCCCCTCCCTGTCTCCTCCTTCCTGGGGGCCGGAGGGCAGACGCGATGCTGGGCTTAGCTTCTGCCAGAGACGACGCCCTAGGGGATAACAGCAACACAGGGAAGGAACCTGGGCCCCCGGGTGACCACGTGGAGCAGAGCTGCTGTCATCCACTGCCCTCTGAGCCACTACAGGACAGAAAGTTCTGTCTCTGACCCAGAGTATTGTGGGATCTCGTTTATCAAGGCGGTTTAGCCTGTGCGGTAACTGACCCAGACCCCACACCCTGGGGTCCCTAATCAGACAGAGGTGGCAGCGGTGTGAGACGTGGGCTCGGGGAGCAGGCCTCAGCCCAGGCGTGGGTGCTGGTCTGCCGTCTGGTGCTGGGCAGTGCCCCCGCCTGTCTGGGCAGCGCTGCATGCTAGGCCATCTCATAAATTCGCCTCCAGTGAGATGAGGGCCGTACGGGCGAAGATGCACCTTTGCTTGCCAGGCCGAGGTCAGAGAAGAGTTTTATTAGGAAGCTCCCGAGGGTGAACCTTAGCGTGGCTGGAATCTATAGGAACCCTGCCCGCCTGCTGTCGGCTGATTCCAGGGGCCAGAGCAGAGGTGGGGGCTGCTTCAGGAACGTCTCCGTTTGGTATCACTATCATTATTTTTAAAATTCATGTTTCTCTGCTTGCTTCGGGTCTCAGCGGCGGCACGCAGGGTCTTCACTGTGTCACGCGGGCTCTTTGGCTGTGGTTTAGGAACTCACTGGTTTGCGGCTCGTGGGCTTAGCTGTGGCATTTGGGATCTTAGTTCCCCAACCAGGGATCGAACCCATGTCCCCTGTGTTGGAAGGCAGATTCTTAACCACTGGACTGCCAGGGAAGTTTCTGCCCCTTTTATTTTTCGTTAACATACAGTAAAGCTGAGGTTTTGAGGGGAACGCCCACTTCCACGGATCTTACCACGCACAGTAGACTCCTGTGGCCCCGCCCAGGACTGCCTTCTGGACCCCCGGCTCCTCCTTTCCCCGTGGCCCCTCTTCTGTGTCCCCCGGGTGACCCTTGCTCCCGAGTCCTGCATCCTCCCATCTGCTACCTCCCCCTCACCTCCGGGAGGCAGGTCAGCACCCCTGCAAGGCTCCCGTTGCCTGGGAGATGGCGTCATCAGGGCCCCATCCCCTGCCCATCCCCGCTGGGCGCCTGCCCTCACTCTGCCCTCTGCAGGGCTGCGTCCTCCTAGGCTCGGGCTGGCCCCTCTCGTCTGGACTCTGGCCCCTCTCGTCGGCCGCGGTTCAGCACTGATTCCACCTGCTCTGCGGTGCTCGCCAGCGTGCCTTTCTCTCCCACGGGGGTTCAAGGCTGAAGAACCAGGCAGCTTGTCTTGCTTCTGCCTGTGGCCCGTGGGGCCCGGTACCTCCTGGCGCTCAGGAGAGAGGGGCTCTGGGGTCTGCACTCACGGGGCGCTTCACGGCAGCACACCTGGGCGCTCCCTGTTCCCTTGCATTAAGTGCCCTGCCCTCCTCTCTGCCCATCTAAGTCTAACCGCTCTTCTGGAGCTAGTTCAAGGCCACCTCCACCAGGAAGCCTGCTGTGATCACTGTCTCCTCCCTGGGGGTTCCCGCAGCCCGCTGTCCAGCCGTCAGCACTTCCGGGGGCAGGGGTGGTGTCCTCAGTGGAGTGTGGGGCATGAGGTTCCTGGAGCAGTCATGCTGTGTGGACGGAGAGGACACTGCTGGGAAGGGAAGAGATCCTGGGAGCCCAGGGAAGGGATTCTGGACTGAAGCGGGCAGAAGAGCGGGCACCTCGACTCCAAGGGCAGGGGGCTGGCAGCAGGTACAGGCTGATCCAGCAACCGTCGGCCACGTGGATGCTGGCAGCAGGAATGTGGGCCAGGAATGAGGAGCCCAGGGAAGGCGTGGCTGCCGGGCTCTGAGCTTGGACCGGTCTCAGAAGGAGCCGGTGACCCCAGGGTTCTGAGGATGTGATGGTGGCCAGGCTGCCCACAGGCCGGGCCAGCAACCTCTGCAGGAGATGAGGCAGGAGTGGGTGAGGGCCGGGCCTGCGGAGGCAGGGGCCGAGGGCTCTCTCTGCAGGAGCTCACAGCCAGCCAAAGCTCGGTGCAGCGTGTCCAGCACGGCCGAGGCGCCAGACGTCCCTTCTGGAAAGAGACAGTGGGCAGCACGGAGGGTCATTCTGTTCCCTGTGGCCCGCAGGGCTGCCAGCCCTCCTCCTGGGCCTTCCGCAGCCCTGGCCACGCCACGCCTCTCCCTCTGAGGACCTGGGGGAGGGCAGCTTCTAGTGCCCAGTTTCTGAACTCCTCCTTGATGCCCGGGGCCAGTCGGGGCACTGGACGCACCAGAGCCCTGCCCAGTGGTGCCTGGTGAGGCCAGCGAGCACAGGCTCATCACCAGTGAGTCTCCCCTCCTGATTTCACCAGGCGCGAGCTGGCCCCTGATGCAACTGTGCTGCCCTGAACTTGTCTGAACAACGGGGCCATGTGACCTAGTGCTTAAGGGAGATACCTGAGGTCTAAGTGCGGCTGACCCTTGGCCTCTCTGTGCCTCAGTCTCCCCATCTGTGGAATGGGTGTGAGCATAGTCCTTCCTCCGCAGTAAGCCTGGGGCTAAACCGGCACCAGGGAGCTGCCTGGCTTCCTCGGAGTTTGGCCACACTGGCTTTTCTTTGGCCTTTTCCCTGAAGTCTCTGTTCCCTGTCCTTCTCAAATAGCACCTTCAGCTTCCTGACGCCTGTTCCTGACTGTACCCTTTGCAGGTGGCCTGGGCAGGACTGCGTGTTAGTCGCTCAGTCGTGTCCGGCTCTCTGCGAGCCCACGGACTGTAGCCCACCAGGCTTCTCTGTCCTTGGAGTTCTCCAGGCAAGAATACTGGAGTGGGTAGCCTTTCCCTTCTCCAGAGGAACTTCCCGACCCAGGGATGGAACCCTGGTCTCCTGCCTCGCAGGCAGATTCTTTATCATCTGAGCTACAGGGAAGTTTCCTGACTGTACCCTTTGCAACTGGGCTGAGCAGGAATGAGGCAGCATTTTGCAGGCAAGACACTCAGGATGGAGAAGCTGGGTCAGGATGCTGCCCAGGCCTCGGAAGACGGGTCAGGGAGGGGCTCACCTACCGTGTGCGGTGTCCCTGCAAGCATCCAGTGTGCTCGGCAACATCTTCCCCAGGGCTTTTTTCGATATGTTCTTAAAAAAAGAAATGAGACAGGGCTGGACTGGCCACGGTTGCTCTATCTTCAAGCAGTGGGTGGGGCGTGGTGGCCCCTACAGACTTCTGTGTGGCTCCCTGGGGGCAGGTAGAGTCCGTTCCCGCCCCCCACCCCCAGCCCAGGGTCCTTTCCCGGCTCCCGTCCCCGGGATGACTGCACTGCCCAGACTCTTGGTGGGCACCGCATCGTGCAGGACCCATGTGATCCAAGATCACATCCTGACAGACCGCTGTCCCTGCGCCTAAGGAGGCACCTGGGAAATGACCATGAAAAAGAGCATTTTGGCGTGTTCGCTCCTTTAATCCTCGCAACAGCTTATTTTATTCTCATTTTAATCAGTGAAAAAGCATTGCTGAAAAAATGAGGACTCTGCCTGAAGCCACCAGCTGGGAGGTGGAGGAATCAGGTGGTCCATGTTAATAGATGTTTGATCTTGAACCATCTTTGAATTCCTGGGATAAATCCAACTAATCACCTTGTGTTTCTTTAAACACTGCCAGGTTTGGTTCGCTAATATGCTGACTAATATTTCTGCATCCGTATTTAAGCGTGACACTAGCTTGTAATTTTCTTTTCTGACATGAGTTGCGTCTGGTTTTGAGATCAAAGTTATATTAGCTTCATGAAATGAGTTAGAGACCCTCCCCTTCTTTTTGATGACTTCCCCTGCGCTCGTCCTATGCCTGGAAGTGGAGGTGACACCTGCCCACGTGGGGAGAGCTGAGAGCCAGTGCCCGACGCGGGGGGCCCCAGCCCTGCGGCCCCTCCCCAGGCCTGGGTATGCCAGCGCCGTGAGCCCACCAGGTCGCGGAGCCTCTGCAGAAGTCCCAGCACGTCCTCCAGCTTCTCCTCCAGCAGGGACAGCCGCACCCTCTCCGTCTCCACCATCTGCAGCTCCTGACGCAGAGTCTCATTCTCGCCCACCTGCCGCGGCAGCTCTGCCTGCGGGGACACCGGGGGCTCAGCGGCCGCCCTGCCAGCCTCGGCCCCACGCACATAGCACCAGCCCCGGGCAGGGCCCGCAGCCTGCCCTGAGCCTCCCACGGGGGTCATCTCGTCTGGGGGCCTACAGACAGGACCGCCCTGTCTCCCCAGGGAGGGCACCGAGCCCCGGAGAAGCTGCGTGCCTGGCCCAAGGCCACACGGTCAGTCAGGCTGATGCAAGAACATACGTGCTCCCTTTTATGGTGGAAGGACTCCATCCTTCCTTCTCTTCTCAGTCCATCTGCTTGTCCTTTCTAAATGTTTTTGCTTGCAAGCAGCAAGCTAGTCAGGCCAGTTTGAGCGGAGGAGGAATTCCCTGCCCGGCTAGTGGGCTGTCCCCAGAATGGGTCGCTGGCTGGAGAACATCAAGGGGTGGGGGCATGGAGGGTGAGGCAGGAGAAGCAGCCAAAGACTCCTGTCTGGGGGCTGCAGCTGAGAGCACTCTCCAGCCATTCCCCACCTCCCTCGAGACGGGAGCCCCAGGAGAGGGGCCCGACTGGCCCAGCCTCGGTCACCAGCCCAGCCCTGGCCAGGCGGCATGGACGCTGCTGCTCCCTGCAGAATACCAGGGGGGAGAGGGTGGCGAGTTGCAGAATGCCACGTGGACACCTGCCTTCTAAAGCAGGGATGGGAGGAATGAGGCAGCCCCCACTCCTGACAGCAATGGAGACAAAGAGAAGCAGCTGAAGGTGTGGTGTCCTCGGGCAGGAGAGAGAGCGCGGGGCCTGTGGACTTGGCAATGTGGTCTGTGGGTCTCAGGGACTTTGCTCCCCAGACTCCTGTTTGAGATTTAACGAAAAAGGGGTGGGTGCTCTGCCACTTGGAACTGCATCAGACCACAGATATGTTAAAAAAAAAAAAAGAAAAAAGCACCCCCCAAAAGCCCTAAAGAAAACCCAACAGTACAGATTTAGAGTTTCAGGAATGTCAATGTAACACTCTTTTTGTCAAAATCAGTTTGCAAAAGTGGCATTGTGCTGAGGACTTAGTGAAATGAAAACTGTCCGTAGCATTCCACATTTGATGACTGTGATGCCACGGAGTGGACAGGAAAAAATGCCCAATGGTCTTATTGAAATGTGGACACCTCTCTTGGTGTTGCCTGACGCCACCCTCCTCCCCTCCACAGCCAGCTCTCCTTGGGGCAGGTGACTCTCTTCCATTTCATCTGGCTTTGATGGAGCTGCCAATCACGAGACCCTGCCCGCTTACCACAGAGATTGGTCCAGGTATGGGCACGTGACTGAGGCCGACCATTGGTGTTATTCCCTGAGATTTACTGTATGGGGCTATTATTTTTCCTCTGGGGGTTTCTAAATAGGCTGATGGGAGCCTAGAGCTGCTTGGGGTTCTGCTTTCCCTCACCCTACCATCTGGAGAAATCCCCTCCATAGCAGGGGAAAGTGAGGCCAGCACCCATAAAAAAACAGAGCAGAAAGATGGGGGTGATATAATCTGAGCCCCTGGATCCAGCTGTGCTTGAAGCTCATCTCAGCTATTCCTTTGAAACCATTCTCCCAGCTGCATATGGTAATAAATTCCTGGTTTTTTTCCCTTGAGCTGATCTGAGATAGATCCTTTAATGTGCAGCCGAAGTATGCGTCATTAGGTCTAAATCATCTCCTCTCAGAGCCCTGGTTTACCCATCAGTGAAGGGGGCCCGGGACCCGGCTGAGATGGCTCACAGTCCTTCCCCCTGAAAGAGACTAGCGCTCGGCCTGGCTCCCAGCCTCCGGGGCTCCGCTGACCTCCTCCTCAGGCGTCCTCAGAGTCTTTGGATCGCAGCCCTGGGACCCCAGCTGCTCCACCAGCATGGTGACACAGGCCTCCAGCTCCCCCAGGGCACGGGCGTGGTTGGCACCGCCCAAGTGGCTGAAGTGAGCCAGGAGCTTCTTGGCCATCCGGTCATCGCACCTGCAGCGGGGGAGAGTGCTGGCAGAGAGGGGGCTGCTTTCCAAAGGCTGCTCCAGCCTGGGCGGGGGGTGCGTTGTTACCGAGTCTGTGTCCCCTGAAAGCTGGGTGGGGCCATGGCACCCCTGCCCACAGCCTCCCCCGGTTCCCTGTGTCGTCAGAGCAAAAGCCAGAGGCCTCGCCCAGTCTGCCCACTACCTCCCCTGCCTCCTTCCCACTCACCTTCGCTTTCTGCTCCAACCACGGCAGCCTCCTCCAGGCCCTTCCCATGTGCCCCAGGGCCTTTGCACCTGCTGTCCCCTCTGCCCAAAAGGCTTTCCCCTGATTTCCTTCAGATCTCTGCTCAAACAGCCCTTTCTCAGCGGCCCCCCAGCATGTCCTGCCCCCTCCTCTTCCTCATGCTTGTCACCACTCAGGAGAACAGAGGCTCCTGGGTGGGGGGCAGGAGGGGAGCTGTCTTGGTTAGTGCTGTTTGCCAGGAGCCCTCAAATTTGCCTGGCATATCATAGGTGCTTCATATGCTTGTTGACTTAACGGGTTGGTGATAACAGTGACCCAAGAAAATCAGCAGAACTTTATAATAAAAGAGTCAGTGTTGTCCCCCCGCCCCCATGGAGTATCTGCTGGTATCGGGCTCCGTGGGGGCATTTGGGGCATTTTATACCCTCGATGGCCAATCCTCACAAAGCCTCTGCCAGGCAATGTTAGAGTCCCATCTCAGAGACGGGAAGACTGAGGCTCAGAAGTCAGGTGACTTGACCGGGGTGGGGAGCCGAGCTTAGGCGTCAAGAGCAGGGGGTTAGGAAAGGGTCTGACACGTGGGGGGTCACACTTGAGCTGTGGGGCGGGTCCGGGGACTACGGTCACCGGAGTGAGGATCAGGGGAATTAAGCCACCAGGAAGTGTGCCCTTGCTCAGCTCATTTCCCTCGGACACGTGCCCAGGGCTTCGCCTCGACCAATGGATCAGGGGGCCGAGCGTGAAACTGCAAGGACCCAGGGGACCCTGGGTGTGAATCAGGAGGTCAGCCTCCACGTTCCAGGCCCATCACTGCATAGAGGGGCTGCCCTGTGCTCCCAGGAGGACCATGGGGGCCCGGCCCCTGGTATGCCCCATCCTGGACGTCCTCGCCGGAGCACGTACCCCCTCCCGCAGCCGGAGAGAACAGCCAGCAGCGCCGTGACCTCGGCCGGCGGCCGCTGCGCCTCCTGCCACTTCTCGCGGTCGTTGTCCTCATCAGAGGCGGCCTGGCCCTCCACCGAGCGGAACAGCTGCTCGTCCAGACCTGGAGAAGCGCGGGCTGTGGACAAGGACAGAGGCGGGGGTGGGGGAGCCCCCTCTTTGGGGGCCGCCGACTCCCCTCGGGAGCCCTCCCGCCTCCGCTCCGCCCAGGCTGGGGGGACATGTGAGCCCAACCCAGCCGTCCGGCCGCGTGACTGGGGCAGGCAGGCCTGGGGACCCCGCAGGTGCCAGGACCGTCGGGCCAAACCCTGACTCAGACTTGCAGGGAGGAGGGACGCCCCTGCTCCTCCCGCCGGGGCCTGGAGGGTGTGGCCTGGCTGCTGGGGGTGAGGGGCACGCCTTCGCGGCTGGTGGGCAAGGCCAGGGGAACGGGGCTCTGCCGACACGGGCCGTGCCAGAAGCCTGCTGGGGCTTTTAACTGTGTTAGGTGAACCAGAAAGTTCCCTTGAACTAGAGCGGTTCAGGCCAAATGGACAATGTCCTGACCAACACGACCCCTGGCCCCAGGTGACCGCGCTCAGGGGTGGGCCCCGGGCACCTGAGTTTTATGAGGCTCCTGGGTGGTCCTCATGGACTGGACACCCAGCTGGGTGGCTGCGGGGCCCTTCTGTTCTCAATAAAAAGTGTTCCAGACCCAGTAGAACCAGAATTGAGGTGACTGGTCAATAATTTTTTGATCATGTTATGTTTCCAGTATTGACAGTTTGGTTTTCTTCCCGGGGATTTCCGGCTGTGTATGTGTGTGTGTGGTCACTATAGTCACAGCTGTCCTGGCACCCAAGGCCGGGGCAGCAGAGGGCCTCCGAAGTAGTGTGAGAGGCTGGCGCCTAGCAGCCTGTCCACGCCTGCCTGTAGCCCAGCCGGCAGAGCCCTGGGCACCGCTCAGGCGGCTTCTCTCTCCTTTCCCTTGCTCCTGACGCTGCACACCAGCAGGCCAGGATCCTAACATGATGGGCCTCTTTGTGGCCTTCTCGAGGGGTGACCAGCCAGCCCTGCTTGCATACCTCTGATGACGGGGAGCTTACTCCCACTCCGGCTCCGTGGGTGCCCGCCCTGCCCCTGCACGGCATTGGCAGGAGACACGTTTCCGCACGATGAGCCAGAGCCTGCCCCCCTGGAGCCCACCCTCCCCACCGGGTGTCAGCTCTCAGACCTGCGGAGGGGGCCCCTGGGGGCTGGGGAAGCCCAAGCTCAGCAGGTAGAGGGTGGGGCTCTGTCTGGAGGCCGGATGGCGGCATCAGCGCAGACAGGGCCCTGGGTGTGCAGGACAAACCTTGGTCCGAGGAGCGGGGCCTGGGCCTCTGGTCCCACCATCCTCAGGTTCACTACTCTTGGCGTCTGGCTCTGGGCTGGCTCGTGGTGAGCTTGGGAGCTGGATGCCCTCTGACCTGTGGGAGGGGGAGACACAGGTGTTGAGAGGCGGGGGCTCCACCAGTTTCCTGCGGGAGAGTGTGGGGTGTGGGCCCACCCTCCCCACTGCTAAGGCTAAGCTGCCTGTGACATGCCTGCCAAAGCCCGTGGTGGTCTCTGCGGCTGACCCCACCGGCCCCCTACCTCATGGCCAGCACGGCAGAGTCAGCATAGGCTTGTGATGCAATTTTACCCAATGGGACTGGAGGCAAACCCTCTGCGGAGCCTCTGTATCCAGAAGGGCGGGGGTCCTTGGTTCCCACCCCAGCACTGCCAGCAGGGACTGGCGGGGGGACTGGGGGCCCCTTTTGCAGGCGGATCACTGGGGCCGACGCCTCTGAGGTTCTCCCAGCTCCAGTTGGGTTCTCACCCTGTGCTAGTGGGCAGAGGGGCAGGAAGCCATCGGGGTGGCCAGGAGTGCCAACCTTCTGTGTTTCATGAGTCACTAACTCTGCCTGATGACGCCCTGCATTCAGGCTCCCCCAAAACAAGCTGAGGATGGGGAGGTCTCAGCCGCAATCAGTGTGAGACCCCCTGGATGCAGATTCTTGGTTCAGAGAGAAACTGGAGCTTAGGGCATATGATTTGAGGTCTAACTGGGGAGGGGACAGTCGGTCAGACACAGGAGTCTAGTCTACAGGATCGCTTTCTCACAAAGACCGCTGACCGAGAATGGAACAGGCTTCCTTGGGAGGTGGTGAGCTTCCTGGCAAAGGAGGTGTGTAAGCAGTAAGGGGCTTCAGTGGGTAGAATTTTGAATAGCGTCGGAATGGGCGTCCCTGGTGGCTCAGAGGTAAAAAACCCGCCTGCCAGTGCAGGAGACCCAGGTTCGATCCCTGGGTCGGGAAGATCCCCTGGAGGAGCGCATGGCAGCCCACTCCAGTACTCTTGCCTGGAGACTCCCACGGACAGAGCAGCCTGGCGGGCTACAGTCCACGGGGTCGCAAAGAGTCGGACGCGACTGAGCGACTAAACAACCACCACCGACAGTATCTGAGTCTTCCCACCGTGAGAAACTTGCTTCCCCTAAATTATTTAAGGGCTTCAAAAAGCAAAATGAGATGGCGGGGACAGCCCGTATGGACAGTTTCCTAGCAGAGGCTGGCCCACGTTCCCCACACCCCCTTAGGCACCGGGGTCTTCGAAGCTGGTTCCAAGGGCGACTTCCTGCGTCAACACCGCAACAGCTAAATCTCTCGGCATCGCTGTGAGGTGCCAGGCACTGCTCGGCGCTTTGAACATGTCCTCCCAACACCCTGCCTGGATGGAGGCAGGGACCGTCCTGACTCCCGCTTCCCAGAGTGGCCGGCCCAAGCCGCACAGCTCAGAAACAAAGGAGCTGGGTTTACGCTCCAGCCCCGCCAGGCGCAGGGGATGCTTGCGTGGTGAGCTCGGTGGCCCAGCCCAGCTGGCGCCCTGGTTAAGGGGACTGCAGGTCACCTGCAGCAGAGTCAGGAAGGGGAAGCCCGCGGGGCCCGAGCTGGGGGAGAGAGCGCCACAGACGAGGACACGCTCTGCAACTTTCCAAGAGGCGAGACGCGGCTGCGGAGAAACACGGGGTGTTCCTCTTTCCAGCAGCTAGCCCTCCCGGCCTGCATGGCCGGCCCCTCTCTGCGGGGTCTGTCTGCAGCCGCAGGCCCCTTCGCATGTCACACGGGGGGGCTGAGCCATCGCCACCTTGGAACAGAGACAGCAAGCCTCCCAGCCCGTCCTCTGCCTGCCCCACTGACGTCCTGCCAGCCACCCTGCTCCCTGGCTGGACACCTCCGGCCCTTGGCTTCCATCCTCCCCAGCACCCTTTCCCTTGCTCATCCTCCGCATCCTGACCCTAAACCCGAGGTTCTCGTATCTCTTCCACGTGCTAGCTCTGCGAGGGCTCAGCCAGCACCCCGGCTTCCAAACCTGCCTGCAGCCCTGGCCCCTCAGGTCCTGTTTCTTCATGAGCCCCGCCCCGCGGCTGCTGCCTGGCCACCTCCTCCCGGAAGCCCCGTGCAATCGCTGACGCCTCCTCGTCTTCCTGCATCTGCTCCTCCCACCCCCCGCCCCCCCCCCCCCCCCCCGGGGTGGTGCCATCTTGGCCCCCCAAGCAGTGGCCATTGGCTTTGGGCACCTGGAGGTCATGCAAAGAGGCCAGCTCGGGGGGGTCACAGCGAGGCTGTGGACTAGAGCCCGCCAGGCTCCTCTGTCCGTGGGGTTCTCCAGCAAGAATACTGGAGCGGGTTGCCGTTTCCTCCTCCAGGGGAGCTTTCCGACCCGGGGATCGAATCTCGCCTCCGGCATCTCCTGCATCAGCCGGCGGGTTCTTTACCGCTGAGCCGCCAGGGAAGCCCATGCATGTGTCAGGCTGACACAGATGGAATTGCTGACGTTTCCCACCTCGACCTGCGGGAGGGCACTTGTGAGTGGTTCAGTTAAGAGGATGCGTCTGTCTGTGTAGTATTCCTGGATGGACTGGCTGCAAACCCTCCCTGCAGTGGCTTGTGGAAAGCTCTGCTGGAATATTCTGGGCCTAGAAACTTGGCGGTTCTTGGCCCCGGGACTGGACCACGGGGCCCGTGGTTTAACGAGGGTTTCCCATAAGAATGAGATCCGTGGGGTTGGTCCAGGGAGCGGACCTGGGCGCAGGCGGGGGTCGCCTGTCGTCCCCTGACCTGCACCTCTGGCTTTATGGAAGGTGCTAGCCCCAAGGTCACTGAGAGGGGATCTGTGGCCTGTGAGGGGTGTCTGCCTCTGCCCCACGCCCAGACTGTCAGCACTTGCTGTCCTGGCCATTTTCTGGAAGACAGCTCCAACCCCGTCCCTCTCTCCCTTCAAAATGGTTCAGCGGCTCCAACGGCCGAGAGAAGGGATGCCGGTAACCTTAGCAGAGCATCTGTTGGGGGGGCCTCTGAGGTCCAGCCTGGTCTCTGGCTCATGGTTGGTGGTGACCTCGGGGCATGGGACGGCCAGACTCACTGACTGTCCAGTCGGTTGCCCTCTGGATCCTTGATGAACACGGCCAACACCTTACTGGTCTGTTCTTCCCCTTAGACATGCACATTTAATTCTAAATCTAAGTCTAGTGAATGTACAGTATCATGGTAGTTTCAGGTGTATAGCAAAGCGACTCAGTTGTGTGTGTGTATATATATGAAATATATATACATGTGAAAAGGAATATGAAAAAGCTGAGAAGGAACACGTGTGTGTGCACAGACATACAGCTCTTCTTCTTCAGCTCCTTTTTTTTTTTTAAATTTATTTATTTGTCTGTGCCAGGTCTTAGTTCTGGCATGTGGGATCTTTAGACGTGGCATGCAAACTTTTAGTTGCAGCATGTGGGATCTAGTTCCCCGACCAGGGATCAAACCTGGGCCCTCCCGCATTGGGAATTGCAGTCTTAGCCACTGGACCATCAGGGAAGTCCCTTCAGTTCCTTTTCTGTCACAGGGCATTACAGTCCTGAGTGTAGTCGCCTGTGGCTGCATAGTCGGTCCTTGCTGTTTACCTGTTTTATAGGCGGCAGTGAGCGTGCTGAGTGTTTTAATGGAAAAACTCATCTGCTCCTCCCAGTAGCCCTAAGAAAGAAAGATGCTCCTTACTGCCATTTCACAGATGAGCTGCCTGAGGTGCAGAGCAGGAGAAGCTTGCCGAGACCCCACGGCTCCCTCAGCCCGCCGGGTGCAGCCCACCAGGCTGGCCCCCAGCGCCCCCTCCCTCGTCTCGCCTCCCTGCCTGGATGCCCTGAGCTCCCGTGGTCTTCAGCGACTGTTGGCGTTTCCGGGAGGGACCCAGCACAGGATGGAGCGGCCAGTCGAGGTTTGTCGAATGGATGAATGAATGAATGAATGAGGGCATGGGTGAATGACATCGTTGGCGGCAGGTCAGGTAATGAGAGCAAGGGAGGGTCAGGTGGGCACAGGCCCCGCGCCCGACAGGATTCCAGCTCCTCCCGTCCCTCTGTTCTTGGATTGTTCCAGAAAGACAGTGAGAAAGGGCGTCAGCGTTGGAGCCACAGACCCGGGGCCGTCCCAGGCCTGTGGATGTGGCTGAGCCCCTGCCCAGCCCACGGAGGGTTGGACCCCCCAGGCGAGAGAGTGAGCAGGACCTCCCCTAACCACAGGCATTTCGGGTCCCTGGCTGAACTGTTGACTGAAACAGATTTCCTTTCATAGGAAACATTATCACCAGGAGCGAAAAGCCAGTATCTCTTGCCAAAGATAGGAAGTAACCAGGAAAACACAGAAAACGACAACAGACCTGCCAGCACTAGCCAGGTCTTGTTTTCCATCTGCCTCTGAACCAGGCTGCTGCTGCTTTGTTGAAAAGAGAGGTTGGCACTGCTAAGGACAGCCGGAGAGGCACCAGATCCGGTCCTGGACCTGAGCCAACAGGACTGAAAAGGCTGGTGGAGGCCCTCCCTGGCCGGCGACCCCCACCCCTGCCCATGCGGGCCGCTCTCCCCGGGGAGACACGAAGGGGCTGGGGGCGCTTCTGCAGAGAGGCCGTTCACCCCATAGGAGTCACTGAACGCCTCCTGCTCAGGCCCTCCTGGGGGGCTGCGGGCCCTCGCTGCCCGCTGCCCCCTGATGCCCTCAGGCCTGGCAGACCCCAGTCCTCATCCTGGGGGTGTCCCCTCCAGCTGCGCACATCTGCGCACCACCCGGAGCCCTCCCCGGATGTCTTCCTCCTGCTGGAGGCGGTGGCCACCTCTGGCCCCCGGCCCGGCCTCCGACACGGCCTGACAAGGGCCAGATGTTCCTGAGTTCTCCTTCCGGTCCTGGCAGCTCCCGGCTCCAGGCCTCCAGGGGACGGACCTTCCCTGGGTTCTGCGGTGCGGAGAGGGCTTCTGCAGAGCTGCCAGATCTGCCTTCTGCCACAGCACCCTGGCGTGGCCACGTGACCCTCCATGACTGCCCCTGCCCCCAGCCCCCAGCTCAATCCCCTGTTCGTCCACCAGTAAACGCCAATGGCCCTGAAAGGAAATACAGTGCTTCTGAACACATAGGGGTCCTGTTCCCACTCAGTATTCTGGGGAACCTTAGGCGGCACTCTGGTGAACAGGAGGGGGGTGTGTGTGTGAACCTGAATTATTTAGCCTAATGTGTACTAAAAACAACTAATGACCACATCAAACCATCTTAGTCCTATGTTTCTGACAATGATACAACTTCCCTCTAAATGCTCAGTCGCTCAGCCGTGTCCAACTCTTGAGACCCCGTGGACTGTAGTCCGCCAGCCTCCTCTGCCCCTGGGATTCTCCAGGCAATAATACTGGAGGGGGTTGCCATTTCCTTCTCCAGGGGATCTTCCTGACGCAGTTATTGAACTGGGTCTCCTGCACTGCAGGCAGATTCTTTACCACCCAAGCTACCAGGGGCTATCCCTTTAAATCCATTAAGTAAAAAGAGTGAGATGATTTAAGGAAAAATAGTAACTAAAGAATAATAATACAGGTTTGATGAAGAGATGGCAAAAATTGACACAGATCCTTGGAGTGTCTGAACTTTGGCAAGTGCCTGGAGAGCGGCATGTCGTGAGATCTGGGCACTGTTGGAGCCAGACCCTTGCCATGTGCCTCAGCCACTCATTCTGTCCCCTCACAGCAGAGGACCCCACCTCTGACAAACTGCCACCCTCTTTTTATAATGGTGATGTTGGAGGATCCCAAAATGAGCTGAATAAGGGATAGACACTGTTTCTACACATACTTTGAAAAATTTAGGGTGATGCTTTTGAACTGTGATGCTGGAGAAGACTCTTGAGGGTCCCTTGCAATGACCCAACCAGTCCATCCTAAAGGAACTCAGTCCTGAATATTCACTGAAGGACTGATGCTGAAGCTGAAACTTCAATACTTTGGCCACCTGATGTGAAGACCTGACTCATTAGAAAAGGAAAGATTGAAGATGGGAGGAGAAGGGGACAACAGAGGATGAGATGGTTGGATGGCATCACTGACTCAATAGCCATAAGTTTGAGTAGACTCCGGGAGATGGTGATGGGCAGGGAGGCCTGGCGTGCTGCAGTCCATGGGGTCACAGGGAGTCAGATGCGACTTAACTGAACTGAACTGATGCATTGAGATTTAAAGGAGAGAGAAATGAATTTTATAGTGCACATTTCAATATGTAAATACTCAGGTATAAATGAGTTTTAGATGATTAAACCTATTTAATAATGGATTAGTTTGAATTTCAGAGAGGTAAGGTAATAATTAGATGTTCGTGACACTTCTTGCCTATATTTGACATCTTGATATAAGGCCTAGGGAAAGGTATTCAGATAGATGGATGGATGGACAGATGGACACAGAGACAGATAGATATGCAGACTCCCTGGGACACGGAGTCATGAATGCCAGTGGACTCAGGAGCTCTGTACCAGCTGGTTAAGCTTCACAAGTGTTGTTATCATCTGTGATAACAAGATAACAAAACACATCTGTGATGTGTTTATGAGATGATGAGCAACCCTTGGAAAATTCCAAACAGCCATAACCTTTCCTCAATTGACACAGCATTGCATTCTAAGACTCTGTGTATTAAAACTGTACAAAAAAAATTGTGTTTATATGTAAAGCAGAGTTAGATGGTAATCTCAGATAGTTGCAGTGAAAAGCACTTTTTTTTCGTGGAATGAACACCTAGCTGGGCATTTGGAAGTCATTTGGGGTACAAGGGAACCCTGGTGGGTGGTCCAGGACCTACCCAACGGCCTGTGTCCCTGGGAACCACCCACCCCATCGAGTGCCAGGACCACCGCCCAGCTGGTCACTGAGACAAACAGGCCCTCCAAATGAGTGTCCAGGATGTCTCTGGTGGAGATACTTGTCCTCTAGGAATGACCCCCCAAGACCCGACACCCTAACACCTGCAACCTGTGAATGTGGTGAGATGTCACTCTCGGGATGGTGTTACATTATATGGGACAGCTGACCTTAAGCCTGGGTATTTTCTCCCCCTCATCACAGTTTTAAAACAGAGAACTGTCTTGGCTGGTGCAGAAGAGGAAGTCAGGGAGATGTGAAATGTAAAAAGGTCTAGGGTCACTCCTACCTGGAGGATGAACAGAGCCACGGGAGGCGGTATGTAGAAAGTCACAAAGTCTGTGACTCTGTCCCAGACTCTGTCTGCTGCCGACAGCCAGCAAAGGATGTGGGTTATAGTCATACAACCATCAGGACCTGAATTCAACTCCCCTTGGGTGAGCTTGGAAGCAGATTCTTCTCTTGAGTCTCAGGTCAGCGGCACCTTAATTTCAGCCTTGTGGGAGCCCGGGCAGAGAAACTAGGCAAGCCTGCCTGGACTTCTGGCCTGCAGAATGTGAGTTCATAAATGGATGTTGTTTTGAGTGCCTAAGTTAGTAGTAATTTGTTATGGTTGCATGGAAACCAAATAAAACAAACCAAACAGGCGCACCCATCTGTCTTGTTGGCACAATCTCAGTTATTCCATCAGGCACTAATTGGCCAAGTGCCTCCAGACAGGAGATCTGATTGGTCTAAGCTGATCATGGTGATTCCTTCTTTTTGACAAAGGTTTGTTTAGGAATAAGCATATTCTGTGATCCTGGCCAGTGAGAACTAAGAAGATGTCTTCCAGGGGAATCTCTGGGAACAGGAGCTGGAGGAGGAAGTTATTTTTCTGTCTCTGGATATGGCAGTGATGCCTGGGGCCATGGCAGCCGTCTTGTGACCATGAGGGGCCTTTGCTGATAGAACAAGATGACAAGCTGAGGAAGACAGGGTCAAAGATGGGGAACTGGGTACCCGCAAACATCACTGAGCTGCTCTCCCTTGGGCTCCTCATGCAGGGTCATCAATGTTACTGTGGTTTAAGCCGTTCTGAGCAGAGCTTTCTGTTACTTGCAGCCTATAGCACGACCAGTGATGAATGGAGCACTGCTTGGGGTTACACGAGGCTGTGTATGTGGAGTTGTCAGCACGCTGCCTGGTGCCACAAGTGCAGCAAAGGGGGCTCCGCTTCCCTCCTGCCTCCTGCCTCCGCCCCTGCAGGAGTCAGCGTTCAGCAGAGACGGCGGGCCAGCACGGGATGCCCGTCTCTGTTCACGTCCGTTCCTGCAGAGCTGTCGCAAGAGCTTTACCACCAGGAAGTGGCCCCTGTGATTGGCGGACCAGCCCAGCAAGTCTGAAAGCCAGAGGAGGGGCTCGGAGGCATCTGGAGCCCTGGATGCAGTGGAACCCCTTGTTTCAGGGAAGCCCCCAGCCTCGCTTAAAGGCCTCTCGAGTGGTTAAGTCGGCTTCACCCAGATTATCCAGCATCATCAGCCTCACTTAGTCCAGTGCAACTGGTTATGAACTTGAGTTACGTCTGCAAAACACCCACAGCAGCCGTGGGTTAGCATTTGAATGACTTGGGCTGTAACCAAGTGGCTCAGCAAGGCGGTCCAGTCGGAGACCATTGAACACCCCAGGATTCAGCTTTTTCTGAGCTGGATGGAAAACCTCACCGAGTTTGCTTCCCTCCCTGTGTTCATGCACCTGACACCAGCAGCCCCTAAGCTTCAGGAAGCCCCTGGGCTGAGTGGACACGCGGGGCCTGGCCAGGAGCGGGGGCGCCAGGCAGCCGGCAGCCCAGAGGCTCGCAGGCTGGCTGCCTTTCCTGAGCGAAGGCTCACAGGAAACAGACTCGCGTGTGCAAACAAGAGAACAACAGTAGGAAGACGGGCTCAGCGGGGGGCCTTGGAGGAAGAGCTGAAAATAAACCCGCGGAGTGGAGTGTGCAGACAGTGCTTGGGGCCGGGGCAGCCTTCCTGACTGTTCCTTGTTTCTGCTCCCCAGCTGAATGCGGGGCACTGCGTTTGCTGGGGGCCAGGTGCAGGGGGTGCCCGAGCAAGCGCCCTCCGGCCCGGGCTGTTCATTCTGCTCTGTAATGCATCCAACAGATGCCGTGCATGTAGTGAGCGGCCCCACCTGCGGAAGCCTGCCTTCCTCGGGCCACCAGGAGCCCGTGAAGTCACAGCAGAAACAAATGAAAGCTGGGAAGGCCAGGGGCTATGACAGGTGACGGAGCACAGGCCAGGACGTCTGAAGACGTCACGGGATGTAGCTCAGATGGCTGGATGGATGTGAATTTGGCAGGAGTCCCCGGGTGTGGTCAGGGCGCCTGAAGTAGACAGGGAGAACTTTGGGGTGTGAGGAGTAGAGAGGCTGGCGCAGCTGGAGGTGTGCACGTGGGCAGAGTGCAGGACGCTGGGGCCGGAGGGGGACCCCGCCTCCCAGGACCACCGTCACGGCCAAAGGCAACTGACTGGTCTGGCAGCCAGGCCACCCGGGTCCTGGGAGGCTGCCCCTGGCCTGGGGGACCAACCACGGTCTGCTTGTCCCCGGTCTGCGTGCCCGAGGCCCCCCGCCTGGCCTGGAACTGGAAAGCAGGGTTCCTGAACATGGGGTCACAGAGCATCCCAGCATAACCCCAGAGGCCCAGAGCTGAGGCTGTTCCCGAGCCCCACCCCGACGGAAGCGCAGGAGGGCCCAGGACTCCCGGGCCCGAGGACCGAGTCCCGCCTGGGCCGCGCCCCGACTGCCTGGGCAACCTTGGCCAGACTGCCACCCCTCTCTGAAGCACACACTCACTGCACAGATTGTTCAGTCGCTGAGTGTGTCTGACTCTGCGACCCCATGGACCGCAGCACGCCAGGCCTCCCCGTCCATCACCGACTCCTGGAGCTCGCTCAGACTCATGTCCATCGAGTCGGTGATGCCATCCAACCGTCTCACCCTCTGCCGCTCCCTTCTCCTCCTGCCCCCAATCCCTCCCAGCATAAGGGTCTTTTCCAGTGAGTCAGTTCTTCACATCAGGTGGCCAAATTATGAGTTTCAGCTTCAGCATCAGTCCTTCCAATGACTATTCAGGACTGATTTCCCTTAGGATGGACTGGTTGGATCTCCTTGCAGTCCAAGGGACTTAAGAGTCTTCTCCAACACCACAGCTCAAAAGCATCAGTTCTTCGGCACTTAAGCTTCCTTTATGGTTCAGCTCTCACATCTGCACATGACTACTGCATGCATTAGCTTTAATAGGAGCCCACCACGGAGACGCTAGGCTGCCAGTGGGAAGTGTGGGCCCAGGCTGTGCCCTGAGGAGTCCGGCTGGGGACACGCACTTGCCTGGGGGTGGACGTCTCTGGGGACACTGCCCATCAGACAGCTCAGTGGCCGGCTCCCTCTCCCACGCGGCCTCCGCGCGTCCCCGGCTCCCGCCCTTGGCTGATGCTCTCTCTTGGCCAAGTGCGTGTGGTTCTGGGGGCAGGCCTTGCTTTTCTGGGTAGAAGAGGACAGATGTCCACCTGCTTTTTGCCTTTAATAGTGCGGTGAACCCTGCGTGTCTGAGGGACATCGCTGAAGGTGCGTCACATGACCACCGGAGCAACCACAGCTTTGACCAGATGGATGCTTGTTGGCAAAGCAATGTCTCTGCTTTTTAATATGCTGTCTAGGTTGGTCATAGCTTTTCTTCCAAGGAGCGAGTGTCTTTTGATTTCATGGCTCCAGTCACCATCTACAGTGATTCTGAAGCCCAAGAAAATAAAGTCTTTCATTGTTTCCATTGTTTCCCATCTATTTCCCACAAAGTGATGGGACCAGATGCCATGATCTTAGTTGTCTGAATGTTGAGCTTTAAGCCAGCTTTTTCACTCTCCTCTTTCACGTTCATGAAGAGGCTCTTCAGTTCTCCTTCACTTTCTGCCCTGAGGGTGGTGTCATCTGCGTATGTGAGGTCATTGATATTTCTCCCGGCAATCCTGATTCCAGCTTGTGCTTCCTCCAGCCCAGCATTTCTCATGATGGACGCTGCATATAAGTTAAATAAGCAGGGTGACAATATACAGCCAGCCTTTCTCATGATGGGCTCCGCATGGAAGGTAAACAAGCAGCCCAATAAGCCCCAACTTGGGGCTTCCCTGGTGGCTCAGACTGTAAAGAGTCTGCCTGCAATGCAGAGGCCTGGCTTCAATCCCTGGGTCAGGAAGATCCCCAGGAGGAGGAAATGGCAACCCACTCAGTGTTCCTGCCCGGAGAGTCCCACTTCAGAGGAGCCTGGCGGGCTGCAGTCCATGGCGTGGCCAAGGGCTGGACTAGAGTGAGCGACTCGTCCTTCACACTTTGACTTAACCGCCCACCGAGGGCTTCCCGTGCTCCAGAGGACCCCCTGGAGTCGGGAGGAGCCGCAGTCTCGTGACCACCCCTCCTCAGCCTCTGCCCAGTGGGACCCTTGGCTGAGCTTGCTCCCGGGGCCTGTGACTGTGAACGTGCGTGGGTCCCGAGGCACGGCGTGCGCTCCCCTGGCCGCGCGGTCCTGGCTCAGCATCAGGCCCCTGCTGCCCTGACGCCCTCGGGTCATCGGCCCACTCTGCTGGCACCGGGTGGCACCCGCTCCCCGACCCAGCGGCGTGAAGACTCGCTCTGGGCGGCCCCTTGCTGGCTCCTCCACCCAGAGGAAGGGTCCCCTTGTCCTCGCTTCTGCTGCCTTCCGCCCCACTGTCTGTTTTATCTTGCAGATCCCAAGGCTCCGTCCTTGAGGAAGCGTCTGAGGACAGAGAGGCTCCGCCCAGCTCCGGGTGAGGCCTCGGGGTGTGGGCTGGTGGCCCATCCCTTCTCGGGCACTGCACCCGGAAACAGCGCCCTCACGGGCCTCCTCGCCCTGCGTCTCCCCGCCTGCCCGTCTCTCTCCACAGCCTGAAGGGCCGCCGTGAAGCTCAGGGCAGCCACTGAGCTCCCGGTGTGTCTGTCCTGGTGCCTCAGCCCCACGCAGGGCCTTTCAGCATCCCCAGCTGCATCCCAGCACCCTCTCTGCCGCCTCCCACCTCCCACCCGCCCGCCACAGTCCGTCTCCCTGCTCCCTCGAGGCGCCAGGCCTTTGTTCACGCTCACACAACCTGAATCTGCCATGCCTGAGAAAGCTGCTATTCACCCTCCAGCACCCAGCTCAAGTGACGGCTCCCCTGAGGGATGCCCCATCACGCGTGCCTCCTCTGCTTGCCCACACTCTGCTACCCCGCAGGCCCCGACACTCAGCTTGTGGTGGTCCCCACGCACCGGGGGCTCTCGGGGGCCAGACTCCAGTTCATACCAACAACACTGACCCCTATTACCATTCCTGTTTATGGGGGGTGCTGTGAGCAGGGATAGATGTAATAGTCATCTCCAACTTTATCAGGGACCTTCTCAGTGCTAAGCAGCATTCTAGGTGCTTCGTATGTATTGTGACTTTATCTTCAAATTCCCTGTGAAGTGGGTGTCAGAATAGTTACCGTTCTAGCTCCGTTTTACCGACGAGGATACGGAGGCTCGCAGCGGCAAGAATGATGTACACAGGTCAGCACCCCAGAGCTGCACCCCCAGCCTGCACCGTCCTGCCCCCAGCTCACTGATCACCCACACCCAGTGGGGGGCACAGGGTCCCCCCACTTCACAGTAAGGGAAGGGAGGTTCACAGAGGTTAGAGACCAGCTCAAGGGCCCGGGTAAGCGTCTGGGAAAGCTGGGATTCAGGCCTAGGCTGGGCTGGGCCTCCCAAGCCTGTCCCCGCCCCCTGCCCCGAACAGGGTGGTCCGTGGGGCAGGCGCCCAGCCAGCACTGTCCCTTTGTGAGCTGGGGTATTGTCCCCGGGAAAGGCCTTGGTTCCCATGAGCGGCCACCCGCACACTGGTTTCTCAGGATACTGGGAGCTGTATCCCTCCTCTGCCCCAGATGGAGCCTCCGCCCCGCCGCCCGCCCCCCACCCGTCTGCCTCCCTCCTGACCCCCTGACGTTGCCCCCCACCCCCCAGGCCGGCTGCTCTGGTGGGGGTGGGAGAAGGGGGGGCCCCCGCAAAGCCCTCATCTGTGTAGGGCGGTCCAATGGGCAGCCCCCTGCTCCCTCCATCTCCACCCCAATCCGGGTCTTTGCATCCTTCCCGGCAAACACAACAAAGCCACAGAGGCCCTTTCTTCAGCCCCACTGAGCTGGCTTCTCTGTCTCCCTGCTGAAGGCAGAGCCCGGCCCCTGCCCAGCAGGCGGCCCGGCCAGGTCTCTGAAAGGGCCAGCTCCTCCTCAACAGCGCAGGGCGGGGGCGGCGGGCAGGCAGGTGGCTGAGACTCGAAGCTTTGAGAGAATCCGTGGTCACCAAGAGCAGGGCAGCTCCGCTGGAGGCAGGGTCAGGCCCTGGGACAGCTAGGTGCCCGCCGGGCGCTGGATGCCCGTATCCTTGCTGCCAAGACGTTTCCGAGGCTGCTTCTGTCCACACGCCCATTGGTCCCGTCACTTGCTCATTCACCATTTTCCTTGGGGCCCTGGGCTGGGTGCTGGGCCTAAGAACCGCAAGCTGTCCTGATTCCTCGCAGGGTTCACAGGCTGGGCCTGGAGACCGGTAAGAAGCCCATCCTTATTGGGCTGATTGGCTCACCCTCCCTGCAACTTCTGAGGCACAGGACAGCAGGTTGGTGAGGGTGCAGACGGCCCCCAAACACCACGAAGCATTCGGCGGCCTGGGAGAGCTGACTTTGGGGTGTGTATTGTTCAACATTTCTGGGACATGCACTTCTGTGATTCTCCTGGGAGGGGCTCAGACCGAGTTCCACAGGCTTCACTGTGGGTATGTGTACGTTCGAAGGGTCAGTCACTAACGTTTGGTCAGTCAGAGCATCACGTGATCCTGACTCCTGGTGGGTTCAGGGATGAACGTGCTTCCAAGTTGGTCCACCGAGGCTGAGCCTGGCACTCCAGCAGGCTAGCTCAGACAAGAGATGATCTTTCTACTGGACTTGGAGTTTTGTAGATGTCAGTGCCCCAGAGGCTGCCAAGGGAGAGACCTTGCCTGGGAGTGAAGCCCAGAGCTTCTGTATGCTGGTGACATTGTTTGGGTACCCAGATCCAGCCATGCCTGAAGCTGGCCTCGCCTAAACTTTAGTAAAAGCCAGCTTCTTTTTTAAGCAAGTCAGACTTTCTGGCACTCATTAAGAGACCTGGCCGATGGAAAGAGATGACAGAGGAGGGAAAGCTGGAGTGTTGGGTGTAGCTTGGGAGAAGTGTCTGGAGGGCTAAATGACAGCGTATAAATCGTGGTGCTAAATATTCCATGTGAAACTGCATCACTGCATCGTAATCCGCGTCTTCCCCTCGGGATCCTCAGTCATGCTTGCTCTGATCACACGCGTGCCGGGAGGAGGAACTGTCTTGTGGGGTTTGGGGGAGCCGAGTCTGCTGTCTGGGCCGAGGCGGTGTGAGGCTGAGGCGGCCAGCTGTGGGCAGCTGGAGCCGGAGGTGGATGCGGCCGTGATGGGCCCAGCAGCAGGCCGGCCGGCTGAGGGCGCTCCAGGAGGCTGCGGACTGCGCTGACGTGTGGAATAATCGTATGAGATCCAGCAGCTTCACGGTTCTGCAAGCAGCAGTCGCTCCCTTGGGCCCCTCTGCACCAAGCGCGTGTGTGTCCCTGCAGGCAAGTTCATGGCCTGCTCTGCTCAGGCCCAGGGGCCCTCAGAGGGCAGTGGGCATGCCTGTGTCTGTTCTGTGTGCCCGAGGTATCTGCACCAGGCTTTGTCCGTGGAAGGTGGTTAGGAAACGTGGGGCACACACAGGAGTGTCTCCAATGGCTTAAATATCTCCTGTCTGTTCTCCGAGGTTCCCAATCAAGACGGTGGATGGAGGTGCTATGGGAAGCGCCCTTTCTATCTTCAAGCACAGAAGTGCTGGAGAAAACGTTACCATTTAGGAGAATGCAGAGCCAAGGTCACAGATGAGAAGGGAAGATGCCCGGCTTGTGTGGGGAGCGGGAGGTGGAGCAGAAACGCCCCCGAGGGGTCAGGACTGGGGCCTGAGGCCCAGGTGGCTCAGGGGCAGGTGACCTGGTTGCTGCGTGAAGACAAGGAGGCCCCTGCAAGAGGGGGCATCCAGGGGCCGCCTCATCCACGGGCGGAGGCGAGAAAACCCCACCGGCTGCTTCGGGATGCTGCCTAAGGTGTGGGGCCCTTCTCACCAGCTGTGTAGTCAGAAACCTGGAGCTAAGAAACGCATCTAGAAAGCAGCCCAGATTCAGGCCCTGGTGGGGGCAGAGAGGGAACACCCCCATCACTGGGGGGTCCTCCAGGGTCCTGACTTCTGTCAAAGCTGGGCTCAGGGCGGCCATCCCCATCATCATGGGAGAACTGGACCGGCTGGGGTTACAGCAACGCCAGAGAGATGAGAGGAGGAGGCTTCCCCGAGAGAGAGACCGGGTGAGGCCTGGGGAGGGAGGAGAAGGCCGGCTTTGAGAAAGAACTCACAGCAGTTCCTCCTGAGCAGCAAGCGCCTGAGAGGGCACCTGAGGAGGGGCTCCGCCGGGGAAGGGGTCTGGTCTGGAGTTGGGAAGCTCAGCTGTGTCCCGGGTCCCTCGAGCTTGGTTTTGTGACCAGTGTTCTTGGCTGTTCTGTCCCCCTCCCCTTCCTTGCTTCAAGGATAGAGAGTGTTGGGGGCAAGTCAGCCTGAAAACCTGCAAGCTCTGACTACAGAAAACAGACAGAGGAGATCTGCTCCCGGGGCTGGGCCGGGAAATAAGTGACAGCCATCACCTAAGCACTGTAGGAAGGCCCCTGTCTGGCCCCTGGTTTCCTCATTCCCTGGGCATAGCCTTTGGAGCCTCTGCAGCATTTGGTCCCTTTCCCTTCCTAAGGTGGTGGTTTCGCTGCTAAATCGTGTCCAACTCTTGCAATCCCATGGACTGTAGCCCACCAGGCTCCTCTGTCCACGGGTTTCTCCAGGCAAGAATACTGGAGTGGGTTGCCATTTCCGTCTTCAGAGGATCTTCCCGACCCAGGGATCGAACCAGGAGCCCCAGTTTTGTTTGGGATATCAGCATCACCTGACTCTCTTGCAGGGAGCGGCAGCCACATGGTGCAGTTCTGGCCAAGGTGAAGGAGAAGCAAGCTCCAGGGGGAGAAGCAGGGGTGGGGGGCCTCTCCCTGGATATCGGGGCAAAGCTAACTGTCGGAGAGTCCTTCTTGCTCTGAATGTCCCTGGTCCATCTGATGCCTGGACAGCAGACATGAGGTCTGGAGCTGCAGCAGCCATCTTGTAACCACGAGCCAACAACAGAGAAGGTGAAGTGGAAAGAAAAGAAACAACACAGGCTGTGGGGCCAGACAGACCTTCCCTTCCCACTTTCTGGCTGCATGGCCCTGGTATGTCACTTATCTTCTGAGAGCCTCACTTCCCACAGTCTGTGAGATGGGGCGGAACCTCTCCCTCACACAGCCTTGAGATGATTAAATTACGCATTGGCTGTGGATCCATGTTTTGTCCTGTAAAGAGCTGCATGAATGCTTGGAGTTTCTTTCACAATCATGCTGTAGACGACAGTTACTTTAGGGCCAAAGAAAGAAGAGACCCTTTATTTCCCTTCTTGGAGAAAGATCCAAGGCTGGCCCCGGGCCTGAAGCCAAGGGCCCTGCTCCCCAGCCGATCAGCTCTGCAAACAGGAAGTGACTGCCCACACATTCGGAGCTGCAGAAGGCTGGCTCAGAGCGGGCCTCTTGCCTCCAGCACTGTGCTTTCCCGTGTCCCCACGGAGAGCGCCTCGGAACTCAAGGACAGGTTCTGCCCGGTGAGGAACTAGGTTCAAAGCCACCCCTTCTGGCTGCCCCGCCAGCCAGTCTGGGCCAGACCAGCTTCCTTCCGGGCTGGAGGCGGACAGCAGCCCCTTCCTCCAGCCTTCCCCTCCCTGTCAGCTGTATCACAACAGAGTGACTTTTTTTGCAAGTCTGTTCCTGTGACCGGCCCCCCCTACCCGCCCCGCCAGAACCTTTCCAGGGCTCCATGCTGTCCCGAGGGAAGGCTGACGTCCACACCGTGACCTTGGTTGGCCCGGTTCCTGCCTGCCTGTCCCGCCCTCTGCCTCCGGCCGCTCTTAGTTTCTGGCCGGAGCCCAGGTCCCTCCTGCCCCGGCGCTCTGCCTACACTGTTTCCGTTTTCTGGAGCACCCTCCCCTCCTCCCCTCCCTGGCCCATCTCGCCAGGTAACACCCACCCCCCCAGTGCCCTCCTCCTGTGGCAGGTCACCGCGCAGGGCGAGGATCTCAGAACGTCGCCTTCACAGTGATCCCCCTGCAGCCTCCCACAGCTGCTGCAGACAGCCGGCGCTCAGCACATGTGGAAGGCACGCCCGGCGCCTTGGGATTTGAAATGGTGGGAGTTGTTCTCTGAGCACCTAAGTGATCCAGGCAGGCCTTATGGCATCTCCACAGCCACTCGGGTAGGCAGGAACCGCAGTCTCCATTCCACCCAAGAAGAAGCAGGGACTCGGAGGGGGCCAGTGACTTTCCCAAGGTGTCACATCAGAGGTCCTGCCGGGATTTGAACCTTGGTCCCAAGCCCAGCGTCCTGCCCTGGTGGAGCAAGCACAAGGGGTCCGCGCCTGTCTGTTTCCTCACCTGGAGAAGGGGGACACGACGGTACCGGCCTCCCAGGGCTGGTGGCTGGGAGGACCCAGTGAGTTACGTCACCTGAGTGCTCAGAGGCTGGTCCATTTTAGGTGCTCAGGAACTCTTAGCTGTTGCCATCGTTAGTACTGCACTGATCAGTCAAAAACAGGCCCATGGATGGATGGATGGGTGAGGGGACCCATGAACACGTGAACAACAGGGAAGCAAGAGAACCAGCGGGGAGGAGGAAAGCGCCGGAGAACGGGAGGGGGTCCCCGGGAGGGGGTCCCCGACCCCAGTCCCCGCCCCGCTCACCTGCAGGCCGGGCACCTGGCGCGCCAGCGCCTCGAGCTCGCGGACGCGCCCCAGGCTGCGGAGCACCGCTGCCCGGGCCTCCTCCGCGCGCCGCCGCACCTCGGC
>CM035289.1:1691348-1737173 GCA_020226075.1 Hydropotes inermis
CTGGGCGCCCGCCTGGCTCTTCCAGAGGCCGAGCTGCCGGGACAGGGCGGCAGGGCGGGCGGTGAGCTCCTCGCGCGGGACCCCGACCCGGCCCAGAGCGCGCGAGCAAACCCTCCGTGTGAGCTCGGTTAGCCCACACCCTAACTCTGCTAAGATGGGAGCTCGCATCGTCCGGTGGTAATGGGTGCCCCCGGGTAATGGATGCGGGCCACCGAGGCCCAAAGCTCGGGCTCTGTTCTTTGCGCGGTTCCAGTGAGTCCCCAGACTCTTCTCCACCCACCTCCCGCCCTTAGGGCGCCCCGCTTCCATCCCACAGAAGTGGTCCTCTCTGCACGGTCTCAGGTGCATCTTCCGGGCCCTCCCCACCCCTAGCTGCCAGGCAGTGGCTCCTTAAGCGTGGGCTTTTCTTCTGCAGTGTTCATTGCTGTGCCTTCAGGCGACTAAAATAGGCCTGGCACACAGTATGTGTTAGCTTACTCCACATAAAACGGGTACCTCCCCGCCCCACGCTTTGCTTCTGGGATGCCCATCCGCGCGCCCTTGCCTTGGCCACTAAAATCTGCACCTCGACCCCTGTGCGCTTCGGGCCTCTCCCTACCCCTCGGGGCTGTGCCCGGGCCGCGTGGGGAGCAGGCAGCTCCCTCGGAGGCTGTTCTGGGCCTCGTCTGATCCCGCGCCTCTGTCGTCCCCTTTGGCACAAGGCTGGTGCTCACAAGGCTGACTGAATTGCAGACGCCTGCCCTGGGTCCGTGCCTCTGTCGGCGCCTGGCCCCCGCAGCGCTGGGTGGCCTGTGCCTGCCCGATTGACAGCGTGACGCTATTTAGCACCGGGGGCGCGAGGCCTGGCCCCGAGGCAGGCCCTGCAATGTCTGTTGAGTTGCCCGTAGACCCGGCTAGGCAGGGAGCTCCTTAAGGGCGGGCAGAGTCTTCCTCACACCTTATCTCCTAGGCCTGCCGGAAGCCTCTAGAGGCCTTTGTGAGACCGTCCGGGTTTCCTGGAAGGGTCCGGGTCTGGATCAGAGGGCAAGAGGAGACGCGGTGAGGCTGAGGATGGCTTCCTCAGTGGGACTGGGGTTTGGGGGTGGAATGGGGTTGGAGCGGCTGGGAGGCAAGTAGGCTCAAGCCGGCGGGCTGCCCCCTGCTCGTCCCCTCCTGCCCAGGAGGGGCTCTCGGCCCGCCGCGGTCGCCGGCCCTCCAGTCCGGTCCTTGCCCGCCACCCGCTTCGGCCCCGGCCGCGGGCGCACCTGCAGCGCCAGGCAGCGCGCGTCACTGCTCCGCAGCGCGGCCCGCAGGTCCTCCACCAGCTCGCGCAGGTCGCTGTTTTCCTCCTCCAGCCGCGCCAGGCGCTCGCCGTCCGGGCCGCCGTCGGGGCCGGCCGGGCGGGCGGCTCGGCGGCGCAGGCGGATCTGCGTCTCGATGTGCTCGCTCAGAGCGCCGCGGGGCAGACGGGGCCCGGCGCGGGAGCTGAAGTAGCCGCAGAGGCGCGCGTGGCACTGGCGGAAGGTGAGCTCGGGCGGCTCCGCGCGCAGCGCCAGGCGCGCCTCCTCCTCGGCATCCTCGTCCCCGTCGGCGGCCTCCTCAGCGGCCGCGTCCCCGGCGATCACGTCCCCAGAGTTCGTGTCTCCGGCGGCCGTACCCCCGGAGGCCTACCCGGGGGCGGCAGCGCCCTCGACGCTCAGCCCCAGCACCGCGCAGAGCGCGCGGAAGTCGGCGCGGGGCCAGCGGCCGGCCCCTCGGCAGTCCAGGTGGCGGAAGACCTCCTGCAGATGCCGGTCCAGGCCGGCGGCCAGCACCGCGGTCTCGTTCTCCGCGCCGCGGTCCAGCCGGCAGTGGCGCGCCAGGGCGCTCAGGAGCCACTGCGTGCGCCGCGCGGGCCGCCGGTACGGGTCGCTCGCCGCGCCTTCCATGCCGGCTTCCGCGCCCGGGCCGCTGGCTCCAGCGCCGCGGAGCGCCCCTCCTCCGGTCCCTCCGCCCACCACTTCCAGGGGCGGCCCCCGGCTTTCCCGAAAGGCGGGGCTTAGCGGAGCCGGCGGCGTCTAGCGGCGGCGCTGTGTTTACCCGGGTGGGCTTGGCGGGGGCTAGGGAAGGGGACCCAGCGGCCCCGAGGTCCCCGCGGGGCTGCCACGGCCTGGCCTGTCTCCCGATCCCGGGGCGTTCCTGGCGCCTCCTCTTTCCTTCCCACTCGGGGGTCTGTCCGCTTTCCACTCCCTCCTTGTGTAGAGTGTGCCCCAGGTGGGGGTGGGCGTGGGCGCAGGATGGAAGCTGGGGGGCACTGGAGGGTGGCAGCCGGGTTCTCTTGCTGGGGGCGTGTCCCCACGCCCCCGCGTCCGTCCACCCTTCTAGCTGGCAATCCGGGGGAGCTCCGCTGGCTAGCCTGGACCAGCACACCCCCGTGGGTGCGAGGGTGGTTTCCCCTTCAAGTCAGCTGCTGGGTCCCCAAACCGACTTCTAGCTCCACCAGGGCGGGTGATGAGCCGGGAAAACCCACCTGGAGAAGGAGGGGATGCCTTAGGGTGGTCCCGGTGGATAGAAACCCATCTGAACCGGAGCCTTGCTCTCTAAGCTCTGGGTGTGTTGGGGCCGGGGCGGGGTAGGAAAGCTGAGGTCTTCCTTCTCCCCAGCCCTTTGTGCCGAAGAATGGTGAGTTGGTCCTGTAACCAGAACCGTTGACCAATGAGCTGGGGGGTTAGCCAATCAGGTAGCTGTCTGGCCAGACATTTTCTCTGATGCATTAGAACACCTTTCTGGAAGATAAAAGCAGCCTCCCAGGTAAAGTAAGGCTGCTTTTCCTTTTTTCTTTTCTTTTCTTTTTTTTGTGTAGGCGAGGTGTAGACATGTCCTAGTCTGATAGCGGGAACTGTCTTCCAGCCTAAAGGGAGCAAGAAGCAGATTTCTTCAGCTGTCCGTGGCTAAGATGGGCAGCATCTGGCCTCATGTACAGCTCTAGCAATTCAGACGTCAAATCCTGGAGTTTGAAAAAGCACCGGCATTCTGTCTCCTCTGGTGCAGTACCCCGGAGTGGGCGCTTTGTCAGTTTGGCAAATTTCTACTCGTCCTTGGAGACTTTGCCCACCGCGTGTCTCTGCCAGGAAGAGGTGCTCCTTCTTGACTGTTTTGTATGTGTATTAAAAAAATTATTAAAGTTCTCTGGTGGCTCAGTGGCAAACAATCCACCTGCCAATGAGAGCAGTGTGGGTCTGATCCCTGGGTCAGGAAGATCCTCTGGAGGAGGAAATGGCAACCCACTCCAGTATTCTTGCCTGGAGAATCCCACGGACAGAGGAGCCTGGTGGGTTACAGTCCATGGGGTCGCAAAGAGTTTGACATGACTGAGCGACTAAATAATGACCGTTTGACAGAACGTTTTACATCAACTCCACATCTTGGTTTCTACCTTAGAAAAACACATGCACAGTGTGTTCATCGTACTGTCGTTTGTAACAGTGAGAAACTGGAGACACCGCTCTTCCCCGGGATGAACGACCAGACAAGGATGAGTGAAAAAGCGAGTTGTCACACGTTGTGTACAGTGTAACTGTGACGTCACATCGAACCTGCCCAAAGTGGTGCTAAGTATTTTCTCTGTGGTCATGTGTGTGTAAGTGCATAGAAAAATACAGAGGGGTCCGCAGACAGATTCAGTGGTTATTTCCAGGGGTTGGAGGCATTTGGCTTTCACTGTAACATCTTCCATTTTCACAGGGCAGTGTATTTGCTTTGCTTTGCTTTTTTTTTTTTTAGGGGTAAAGACTTTCTTTACCATTTACAGCCCACAGAGTTCACCCATTTAAGGTATATAAATAAATGGCTTCTGGCATATTTATAGAGCACAGAACCATCATCACAGTTTGGCTTTATCTTTGTATTTGGCTGCACCTCCGCGTCCCCCTGTACCCTCCCACCCTTGCCTCCCGCACTGCCTCCCTCACCGACCTCCTTGCAGTTTCTCTGACTCACCTCAGGGCCTTTGCATCTGCCTCCCCCAGGTGCTTACAGCCTGCCCCCTCACCTCCAAGTTCCTTGCGGCAAAGTCACCTCCTCTGCCAGGCCTTCGGTGACGCTGCAAACCCTCTGCACCCCTAACAGACTCTCTCGCCTGCTGTGTCGGTCTGTCTGCCTGTTGGACAGACGCTGGCAGCTGTGAGGGTAGGGACGTGTGCCTGTCTGTCCACCCATCTCAGCTGCCTCCCCACGGCTGTCTGGGCACCGTGTGGTGCTTTCTTTGCCTATAGAGGACTTAAAACTTTTAATTTTGATTTTTTTCTATTTTTTTGGCCACACCGAGAAGCATTCAGGATCTTAGTTTCCCAAACAGGGATCAAACCTATGCTTCCTGCCGTGGAAGTGCAGTGTCTTAACCAGGGGACCAGCAAGGAAGACCCTTTAATTTGTACTTTTAAGAGCAGCCATCGCCATTTATTTGCAGGCCTGTCTCAAGGGCTGAGGTTCACAAGGCCAGAGAGCCCATACGGCCCCCGTGCCCAACACATGGCCTGGCATTAAGTAGGCACTAGTTACGTTGTTTTGTTTGAACACATTTTTGTAGACGTGAACACATTGCTTCAGAAGGAAATTACAGGCATGCCTCGGATTCGAGCACCCTGCCACCCAGGGATGATGGAGTCCGGGAGATTCCAAATGTTGGTTGTTGGTTGGATCCCCTAACTGGACCCTAGAAACTTCTAGGCTGGGAGTCCCACCGCCCGAGGGGTTGCTGTGCGCCCTTAGAACACTGAGTCTGGAACCCGGCTCTGAACTTCTGAGCCGCGTCTTGCAGACGAATCTGATTCAGTCTCATGTTAGTGCTGAGAGCCGATGACCCGGACGAGACTACCCTGTTGCTGCAGCTGGCGACTGCTTTTGGGGAGGGAATCCTTTCAACAGTCAGTATTGAAAGCCTTTAAATATCTTGCCGTGGAGCCGGCGCCTGGCCTCCGCCCCCCGCAGCTCCGCGGGGGCAGGGGAGTTTGGGGTTATAATGGGGGGCTGTCAGGCCTGTCTGTCTGTGGGGCTGTGTTACCAGGCGCCTCTGAAATCATTCCGATTGGACCCAGCAGGTTTTTGTTTCAGATTCCAAGTGAGCAAACTCGGAAGTCTCCTGCGCTTTTGTCTGGGCTGGGGGATGGGCGTGTGACTGTGTGGGAGAGGCCCTCGGAGAGAAGCAATGTTTCTGAAGCCAGCTCGGTATTGTTTGAGCCATTCCAAATAGTATGTCATTCACAGGCTCTTCAAACAGCCCAGAAAAATGCTAAAAAGCAAAAACATACCCCATCGTGCCAACAAGAGAACAGAGGTCTTCTGATGTGTTCTTTTCAGACGTTTTCCACACATTTGGGCATGAAAGAACTTTGGGAGTGATGGGATATTCTCTGTCTTCAGTTATTGATACGTGACCGTTACACGTCAATGAAAGCGCTTACAAGGGTGCATTTTACAGGGCGTCTCAGTTGTGCCTCCTTAAACTTGGCTTAAAGAGATGAGTTGGGATGCTGCTGTCGGGATCTTTCTTTGCACATCAGCCATCTTCCTAAGCGACTCTGCCATCATTACCATTCCTGGGCAGCATTCTTCTTGAAGGCTGGTCCACAGGCCCACTTAGGACTGACCCAGGAGGTAGACATCGTGGTGTTTTCTCTCCATTCCAGTAACACTGTCGATGGTTGGCTCTGTCTCCGGGTGACTTATTGGCCAGCTGAGGGGCATGGATACTTTACAAGCCCTTGATGTGGTCAACCTGTTTATCTGAAAGTGTGTGTTATCCTGCCCAGTCCCCTGGAGCATCTGGGATTGTCTGAGAGCTGTTCGTTTTTGGTGTTGAAGCTTTTACATTTTTAAGAGTCTTGGTTGGGGAGTTTAGCTGAATGTTTAGAGATCGTTTTACTTCTATTAAAAATGGGCCCTGGATTTTCCTGGTGGTCCAGCGGTTAACTTTCTGCCTACCAATGCAGGAGACACAGGTTGCAACCCTGATCTGGGAGGATCCCACAGGTCTCAGAACAACTAAGCTCGTGTGCCACAGCTCCTGAGAGCTGCGACCACTGAAGTCTGCGCTCTGAAGCCTGTGCTCACGACAAGAGAAGCCACCGCAGTGAGGAGCCGGGGCACTACAGCCAGAGAGGAGCCCCCACTCGCCACAACTACAGAAAGCTCACGCAGCAACGAAGAAAAAGCACAGCCAGAAATAAATAAATAAAAAGAAATGGGCCCGAGGGAATTCCCCAGTGGTCCAGTGGCTAAGACTGGTGCTTCCATTGCCATGGGCCCGGGTTCAATCCGCGGTCAGGGAAATAAGGTCCCACAAACCATGAGACCAACCTAGACAGCATATTAAAAAGCAGAGACATTACTTTGCCTACAAAGCCACGGTTTTTCCAGTAGTCATGTATGGATGTGAGAGTTGGATCATAAAGAAAGCTAAGCACCAAAGAATTGATGCTTTTGAACTGTGGTGTTGGAGAAGACTCTTGAGGGTCCCTTGGACTGCAAGGAGATCTAGCCAGTTCATCCTAAAGGAAATCAGTCCTGAATATTCATTGGAAAGACTGACGCTGAAGCTGAAACTCCAGGACTTTGGCCACCTGATGCGAAGAGCTGACTCATTTGAAAAGACCCTGATGCTGGGAAAGATTGAAGGCGGGAGGAGAAGGGGACGACAGAGGATGAGATGGCTGGATGGCATCACCGACTTGATGGACACGAGTTTGAGTAAGCTCCGGGAGTTGATGATGGACAGGGAGGGCTGGCGTGCTGCGGTCCATGGGGTCGCAGAGTCAGCGACTGAACTGAACTGAGGAATCTTCTCGCCCAGCAGCGGCTGAGGCCGGGAGCCCCGCCCCCAGGAGAGCCCCGCCCCCAGGAGAGCCCCGCCCCAGGAGAGCCCCGCCCCTATAAGAGCCCCGCCCCCAGGAGAGCCCCGCCCCGGGGCCACGTGCGTTTCCTAGCAACCGTCAAACTTAGCGGGGAGACGGGTCCTGGGGCCTCCCTACCCGCAGGGCGCACCGACAGCGTCCTAGGAGCCTTCTCGCCCAGGCGGCTGTGCAGCGGCTGTGGGAGCTGACCGACGCCGCGGTCCGAGCCCACGCGACTTCCCAGCGTGCCCCCAGGCAGGTGCCGCGGGTACCCCCTACACACCCCGCCCACCCCGGCCCCCAGTGCATCTGGGCAGCCCCTCCGCGTTTTCCGGCGGCCTCCGGGGAGGGCGCTCGGGCCCTGAGCCCAGCGCTCAGTGCCCGCGCGGGTCTGGCCTGCACGGTCCTCGCCCCGCTGGTGTCAGCGTGCTGTCCCCGGATGACACGCTCACACTGCCTGGGCACAGCTAACCCGAGGCCGGCTCTGCGGCAGCGAAGGGCGCTCCCCGGGGAGGGGACGCTACCTGGGGCAGGCGGCCGCGAAGAACTCTGGTGAAAAGAGGGACAGCTGGGAATGGGCGGGCGGGGCCGCCGCTTGGGACACAGGCGGTGCTCATTGGCATGATTACTGACCGCGCCATTTTCTGAGTTTCCTTCCGTCTGTACCGGGTTCTCTCCGCGTGCCGGGCAGTGTCCGAGGCCTCGGCTGGTCGCTGGGGACGGGGCAGGGCACGCGACGAGGAGGGGGGCCCCCTGCGGGATGCTGGCTTCCCTTGCGGAGCCCTGGGGTGACCGCAGCGCCTCCCTTTCCTGGCAGCCGCCTGGGCCCCCCTGCAGCATGTCGCTGCAGGCCTGGGAGTGGGAGGATGAGGACCAGGCCAGCGTGGGGCCCGTGTCCTCCTCCACGGGCAGCTTCCACCGGTCTGGGAGCGAGTGTGAAGCCGACGAGTACCTGAAGGACAGGGCCTGGGCCCGGGCGTCGGACTCGGAGCACCGGGGCAGCAGCGAGTCCTCCGAAAGGCCCGCCAGTGCCTTCAGCGCCGACGTGCCCCACGTCGTCCCCTGCAAGTTCGTCATCGCTCTGGCCTTCCCGCTGGCTTCGGGTAAGTGTCAGGGCAGAATTCCAGCCCACTCTGCCAGAGGGGGTGCAGCACCACTGACCTTTTCCCATGAGTTTGAGGCTCCCCTAAGTGGGGTGGCCGATGCCAGGAACAGAGGTCCAGAGAGAAACCGTCAACTTAGGGCCCGCTGTGGGCCAGACATGGAGTGGTGTCACAGACTGCACAGACTCAGTCCTCTCAGAGTCCCAGGAGGCTCAGTTCAGTCAGACAGTTCCCTCGCTTAGTTGTGTCCAACTCTTTGAGACCTCATGGACTGCAGCATGCCAGGCCTCCCTGTCCATCACCAACTCCCGGAGTTTACTCAAATTCATGTCCAATGAGTCCCTGATTCCAGGTTCCTGCCAAACAAATGAGTCAACTCTTCGCATGAGGTGGCCAAAGTATTGGAGTTTCAGCCTCAGCATCAGTCCTTCCAATGAATATTCAGGACTGATGTCCTTTAGGATGGACTGGTTGGATCTCCTTGCAGTCCAAGGGACCCTCAAGAGTCTTCTCCAACACCACATTTCAAAAGCATCCATTCTTCAGTGCTCAGCTTTCTTTATAGTCTCACACATCCATACATGACTACTGGGAAAGCCATAACTTTGACCAGATGGACCTTTGTTGGCAAAGTAATGTCTCTGCTTTTTAATATGCTATCTAGGTTGGTCATACCTTTTCTTCCAAGGAGCAACTGTCTTTTAATTTCATGGCTCCAGTCACTATCTGCAGTGATTTTGGAGCCCTTTAAAAATATAAACTCTGTTTCAGTGTTTCCATTGTTTCTCTGTCTATTTGCCATGAAGTGATGGGACCAGATGCCATGATCTTAGTTTTCTGAATGTTGAGCTTTAAGCCAACTTTTTCACTCCTCTCTTTCACTTTCATCAAGAGGCTCTTTAGTTCCTCTTCACTTTCTGCCATAAGGCTGGTGTCATCTGCATATCTGAGATTATTGATATTTCTCCAGGCAATCTTGATTCCAGCTTGTGCTTCACCCAGCCCAGCGTTTCTCATGATGTACTCTGCATATAAGTTAAATAAGCGGGGTGACAATATACAGCCTTGACGTACTCCTTTCCCGATTTGGAACCAGTCTGTTGTTCCATGTCTGTTTCTAACTTGCTTCTTGACCTGGATACAGATTTCTTGGGAGGCAGGTCAGGTGGTCTGGTATTCCCATCTCTTGAAGAATTGTCCACAGTTTGTGGTGATCCACACAGTAAAAGGTTTTGGCATAGTCAATAAAGCAGAAATAGATGTTTTTCTGGAATGCTCTTGTTTTTTCAATGATCCAAAGGATCCTGGCAATTTGATCTCTGGTTCCTGTGCCTTTTCTAAATCCAGCCTGGACATCTGGAAATTCATGGTTCACATACTGTTGAAGTCTGGCTTGGAGAATTTTGAGCAATACTTTGCTAGCATGTGAGATGAGCGCAATTGTGTGGTAGTTTGAGCATTCTTTGGCATTGCCTTTCTTTGGGATTGGAATGAAAACTGACCTTTTCCAGTCCTGTGGCCACTGCTGCATTTTCCAGATTTGCTGACATGTTGAGTGCAGCACTTTCACAGCATCATCTTTTAGGATTTGAAATAGCTCAACTGGAATTCCATCACCTCCACTAGCTTTGTTGTAGTGGCTGGTGATGTTATTTATGCTTTCTGCAGATGAAGAAGAGATTAAAGCACCCTCCCCCCATAAACTGATTGTGAATCCCCTAATTCTGTGTTTAAATGCATATTCTCAGAGGTAATGGATCAAAATCTACTTGTAGATATTCAATGATGGCCATTCTGATCAGTGTGAGGGGACACTGCATTGTAGTTTTGATTTTTCATTTCACTAATGATTGTGATCATGGCATCCGGTTCCATCACTTCATGGCAAATAGATGGGGAAACAGTGGAAACAGTGGCTGACTTTATTTTGCTGGGCTCCAGAATCACTGCAGATGATGATTGCAGCAATGAAATTAAAAGATGCTTACTCCTTGGAAGGAAAGTTATGACCAACCTAGATAGCATATTAAAAAGCAGAGACATACTTTGCCAACAAAGATCCCTCTAGTCAAGGCTATGGTTTTTCCAGTGGTCATGTATGGATGTGAGAATTGGACCATAAAGAAAGCTGAGTGCCGAAGAATTGATGCTTTTGAACTGTGGTGCTGGAGAAGACTCTTGAGAGTCCCTTGGACTGCAAGGAGATTCAACCAGTCCATCCTAAAGGAAATCAGTCCTGTGTGTTCATTGGAAGGACTGACGCTGAAGCTGAAACTCCAGTACTTTGGCCACCTCATGCGAAGAGTTGACTCATTGGAAAAGACCCTGATGCTGGGAAAGATTGAAGGCAGGAGGAGAAGGAGACAACAGAGGGTGAGATGGTTGGATGGCATCACCGACTCAATGGGCATGAGTTTGGGTGAACTCCAGGAGCTGATGATGGACAGGGAGGCCTGGTGTGCTGCAGTTCATGGGGTTGCAAAGAGTCGGACATGACTGAGCGACTGAACTGAATGATTGTGATATATGGAGCATCTTTCCATGTGCCTCTTGGCCATCTCTGTGTCTTTTTGGAGAAGTGTCTATGTCTTCTGCCCATTTTTTGTTTGGGTTTTTTTTTTTTTTTTTCTTTTTAAGCTGTTTGAGCTGTTTGTATGTTTTCAAAATTAATTCCTTGTTAGTAGAATTGTTTGCAAATATTTTCTCCCAGACCAAAATATCTGACAAAATATCAGAACCAGTCATCAACAGAACTACAAGGAGATGCTGAAATTAATCATCATGGGGGGATAGGTTGTCTTTTCATTCTGTCTGTGGTTCCCTTTGCTGTGCAAAAGCCTTTGGGTTGAATTAGATTCCATTTGTTTGGTTTCTTTTTTATTTTCATCACTCTGGGAGACGGATCCCAAAGAATACTACTGCAATTTATATCAGAGGTGTTCTGCCTATGTTTTTCTCTAGGAATTTTGGAGTATCTGGTCTTATATTTAGATCTTTAATCCATTTTGAGTGTATTTTTGCGTATGGTGTCAGAGAATGTTCTAATTTCATCATTTCGTATGCAGTTGTCCAGTTTTCTGGCACCCTTATTGAAGAGATTGTCTTTTCTCCATTGTATATTCTTTCCTGCTCTGTTATCTATTAGGTGACCCCGTGTGCGGGAGGTTCATCTCGAGATACTGTTTTGTTCCACTGATCTGTGTCTGTCTCTGCGCCAGGACCATAGTGTTTGGATCTCTATAGTTTGTCGGTAGTCTGACGTCAGGAAGCCAGGTTCCTCCCGCTCTGTTGTTCTTTCTAAGTAATGCTTTGGGTGTTCAGGGTCTTTTGCGTTTCCATTCAGACTTAAACATTCTTTTGTTCTAGGTATGTGAAGAATGCCATTGACAATTTGAAAGGGATTGTGTTGAACCTGCAGTTTGCTTTGGGTAGTATGGTCACTTCAACAGTGCTGACTTCCAATCCAGTTACATGTGGTCTCTCTCTCTCCATCTGTGTTGTCTGCAGTTTCTTTCATCAGCATCTCAAAGTTTGTGGAGTACAGGTCTTTTGCCCGCTTAAGTAGGTTTTTTCCTCGGTTTATCAACAGTTCTCCATTTTTTGACATGTCTTTTTTGTTGTCCTACTTGAAATATCCCCCCATGATGATTAATTTTAGCATCTCCTTGTAGTTCTGTTGATGACTGGTTCAGATATTTTGTAAACTGTTTGGTTAGATGTATACCCTGTTCAAAACTGACCTATCTTTTCTTGGCAAATTGAACTTTTCGTCATCATGTGTGACCTCCTTTATCTATAATGGTACTTTTTTCCTTTGGTCTGTTGATACCATGCAAACATGCAAAAGATACCTGCAAAGACCGCCCAAAAGAATGCTGGTGGTTATTTGATTACCTTCAACCTTCATATCTCTTGCAGCCTCTCTTAGACTTGTTTTTCTTATTTTGGCACTTTCCCCAAAGGCGTTTATAAAGTAGATCGCTGTGCAGCTGCACTTACGAGACCTTGCCGGAAAATATTTTTACAGCATCAGTATCTTTGAAGAACCTATCTTTGGGTAGGTATAAAATTCTAGCTTCAGTGTTTTTTCCTTAAATACCTCAATATTTATGAACTTATCCATGAATGTTTACGCAAGTCGTTTGTTTTAGAAAAATGAGACCCTACGGATCCTATTCTACAACTTGCTTCTTAAAAATTTGATGGTGTATTTCAGGTACCTTATAGGATATGAGCAGACTTGGTTATACTTGGTCGTCGTTTGTTTTAAACACCTGGTGTGTTGTAGTTTTCCGCCCCATGTGTCTCATTTACCCTACCCCAAGTCGGTGAACATGTAAGTTGTTTCCAGTTATTCAGTAGACATCGTTGTATGTACACTTCTGGGCATACGTGTGGGTCCTTGTGTAGCCTGAATTTTAAGAAGTGGAATTGCTGGGTTTAAGATGTGTGTTTATACTTTTTGGATTGTCGTTCAGTCGCTCAGTGGTGTCTGACTCTTTGCGACCCCACGGACTGAAGCGTGCCAGGCTTCCCTGTTTTTGACTATCTCCTGGATTTTGCTCAAACTGATGTCCTTTGAGTCCGTGATACCGTCCCACCATCTCATCCTCTGTCGTCCCCTTCTCTTCCTGTCTTCAGTCTTTCCCAGCATAAAGGTCTTTTCCAAAGAGTCAGTTCTTCGCATCAGTGGCCAAAGTATTGGAGCTTCAGCTTCCGTCCTTCCAGTGAATATTCAAGGTTGACTTCCTTCAGGGTTGACTGGTTTGATCTCCTTGCAGTCCATGAACTCTCAAGAGTCTCCTCCAGCACCGCAGTTTGAAGGCATCAGTTCTTCGGTGTCAGTCTTCTTTATGGTCCAGCTCTCACAGCTGTGTGTGACAACTGGAAAAACCCTAGACGGACCTTTGTAGGCTAAGTATTGTCTCTCCTTTTTAATACGCTGTCTAGATTTGTCATTGCTTTTCTTCCAAGGAGTAAGCCTCTTAACTTTTTGGATAGCTATTGTTGCATTGCCTGCCTTTTTTTGGATAGCTACTGTTACATTGCTCGCTGACATACTGTAGCATTTGCGAACCTGTGGGTAGGAAGTGAGAGTGTGTCTGCTTGCTGGCCCGCCGTGGCTTGAGTCTGAAGGCAGGTCTGCGAAATGCTGCCAGCTTCCTCCTCACCTCCCCCTTCACCAGGATTTCCCCTGCCCCTGAGGACGGCTGTGAGAAGCTCATTCCCGAAGACCTTTGGAGGCACCTCCTTTGCACAGCAGCCTCCTAGGTGATAAATCGTTGACATTTTACAGTGACAGCTTTAAAATTGTCCGTTTCATAGAAAGCGGCTCAGAGGAAGCCTTATGGAGTTCCTGAATCATCTTCTCGCGGTGTGTTAAGACTCAGCCTGGAGGCTCCAGTGACGGTCAAGGGCAGGCCTGGGAGGCTGTGCCTCTTGGGGAAGCCCCGGCTCACGTTCTGTGTCCTGCCCTCCCCGCCGCCCACATCTTACAGCTTCCTTGGTGAGGTTTTGGTGGGCTCAGCCTGGAGTGTCTGCCAGCTTTGCCCCTGCATGACTCACTGATGGCCCCTGGGGCCCCCCAACCCCAGGGTATGCCCCCCGCAGACCCCTGCCCTCTTGTCTTGTTCATGCCGCTGACGTTACACAAATCACATCGTGCTATGATGTTTGGTTTTAACACCTTTACGGAGATGCTGACCTCAGAGTCATGAGCGGAGGACCTGACATACGTCTTCACGCCGCGGGTGGCTGCACGGGGCCCCCTCCCCGCCACCCCAGCCTCCGGCTCTCCTTGGGAGCGGGGAGTCATGGAGACGGCTCTGCCTTCCCACGTGAGGTTAGGGCGCGACTCACTCCATCTGTGTCCTCTAGGTCATAAACAGAAATTTTCGAGTTTGGTTGAAAAATACAGGCGACAGCCTAAAACGGACAAGCCCGTGGCAAAGGTTCACCATTACTACCACATCGAATATGTCCTCCTGCCTGACGACGGGGAGCCTAAAAAGGTCGACGTGCTGCTGTTTCCAACCGTGGCCAAAGTGTTCCTGGACTCGGGAGTGAGGGTGAGCGTGTGTGCGTGGCCTTGCCTGTAGTCTGATACCCACAAGAAACAGGAGGAGCCACAGAGGATGCTGGCTTCCCCTGGAACTTGCTGGAAATTCAAGACCTTCGGCCCCACCCCAGATCTACTGAATGGCAGCGTGCCTGAACCTAATAATAGCGACCCAAGGGTTGTCTATGCAGGTGTTTTCAACCTAAGAATTCTTTGGTGTTCAAAACAAAGTTTTGGCAGCTCTTGCTGTTTCTTTCCCGAGAAGGCAATGGCAGCCCACTCCAGCACTCTTGCCTGGCAAATCCCATGGACAGAGGAGCCTGGTGGGCTGCGGTCCATGGCGTCGCAAAGAGTCGGACACGACTGAGCGACCTCACTTTCAGTTTTCACTTTCATGCATTGGAGAAGGCAATGGCAGCCCACTCCAGTGTTCCTGCCTGGAGGATCCCAGGGACGGGGAGCCTGGTGGGCTGCCGTCTGCGGGGTCGCACAGAGTCGGACACGCGGAAGCGACTTAGCAGCAGCAGCTGTGTGTGTGTGTGTGTGCACGCACGTGAGTCCGGTGTCCGCTCCTGCATACGGCACACTGCGCTGGGCGGGGCTCAGGATGGAGAGCCCCGGGAAGGGCACTGCACGAATTGCTTTTCCTTTCCTTTTTCGGGGGAACCCAGAGGCGCGCGGGCCCACGTTCGCGGCACCCATTTCCTGATTCCCGACGTGAGCTGGGAGCCGGGAGAGGTCGGGACTCACAGGCAGACAGCCGGCTCACCGTGCCGGCGGTCAGATCTTGGCCCCTGAGAGTCTCCTGTCCTTTCACACAGACCGTCAGGCCATGGCAAGAAGGGGACAGGGTCTGGGTGGCGTGGACCCATGCTTTCAACATCAACGTGACCAAGGAGTTACTGAAGAAAATAAATTTTCACAAAATCACCTTGAAGGTCTGGGACACCAAGGAAAAGGTTGCGAAAAGAGTCAAGTATTATCGGCTAAAGTCTTCCGGGTTTATGGAAGATCTGGGATCTTCAGGTAAGGCAGGTGTCTGGCTTTGAGTTGAAACGGTCCCAGGACGTGGTGGCTTCTCACCAGCCGGCAGCAGAAAGCCAGCGTCCCTTTGTGGGGTGCGTCTGGTTTTCGGGGGCCCGTGCTGGCGTCCATCAGCACAGCGACACCCCTGTCCGCTTTCAGTGTTGGCCGGTGGCCGCTTTGAAGCCCCGGGTCGTGGCTGGCTCCTGCCGGGCCCTCCATTCCCAGCCACCGCTGCCCCCGGCCCAGCGCCCGCTTGGTGACCCTGCCTGGGGTGGCTCTCCTGGGGCTCCCTACCCTCACCTGCCTCCTCTCTCTGCACCCACATTTTTTCCTGTCTCCTTCCCTGCCCCTACCCCGCTCTCCGACCTTCCTGTATCACCCCTGACACCCTGGCGCTTGCCAGCTCTGCGGCTGTCTTCAGTGTCTTCAGGAACCAGGTGTGACGTCTGAGCCCAGTCTCGAAGGCATTGCGCCCCTGGCGCCCCGAGCCTTCTTTCTCATCGTCACCATCCCCTGCACCCCAGGTCCAGCCCTGGTCCCTGGAGACACGAGGCTTCTCCACGTTTCAGGGCCGGCCTCGAGGCACCAGGGGCCCTCGGCCTAATTTCTTCTTCCCAGAGTGTCGTCCGTCCTCCAGTGCTGCGCCTGGTCTCACCTGTCTCTGCCGTCTTCTTTAAGCTTCCCTCTCTCTCTCTGCTCTGCTTGGCTGCTGTCCGCCCACCCCCGCTGACAGATGGGCGAGACCCCGAGGGGCGTCGCTCCTGCCGGGGATCGTCCTGCTTTTGGTAAAGGGTGGGTTCCCTGACCGCACGAGGGTGACGGAGCGTCTGTAGGATGGGCAGGTGGCGATGCCTTGCTTCACGTGCAGGGTGAGCATCTAATGCAGCCCCAGGCCCCCGCCTAGGGACCTGGTCGGGAGCAGCTGTTGCCGGCGAGGTGGGCGCGTCCTGGTGTTTGGCGGCGGCCCCCCAGCCAGCAGCTCCGGGGGAGGCAGCGGCCTCCCCTGTGGGTGCTCCAGCGCGGGTGGGTAAGCAGTCTCCCATAAGCAGTCAGTGTGTTCCCGATGAGCTGAGTCAGCAATGCTGTCTCCTGTGTTCTAGAGGAAGTGAAAAATTTGGTTTTAAGTCAGAGAAGATTGTTTGAACAGGGCGTTCACATCAAAGAGCAGCAGTGCCAGGAACACACACCAGAGAAGCTGGAAAAACCAAGAAGATCCGCGAAGCCAGCACACGGTGAGTGGAGGCGACCTTCGCGGGTCCCCCGAGCGCAGACCCCCGTGGGGAGGCGGCTGGCTGGGGGTCCCGGGTGACGTCTGCGCACTGGCGTCCGCGGGGGCGCCTCGTGCTCCGGGGTGGGTGTGGTCCCCCCCACCCCGCAAATGACTGTTGTTGATTCTTTCATTTCGGTCACTTACAAAAAACGTGTGTCTAAATGGAGACATGATATAGTTTTTGCTTGTTCTTTAGAAGAGTCAGTGAAAGGAGAAAAGTTTAAGACATAATGGATCGTTTGGTCACCAGGAACAAACATTGCAGTGTTTTGGTAATCCTGTTATGGCAGATTCTTTTGTTTTGGTGCTAAGATTTTTTTTTTCTTTTTAATACAGATGAGGTTATTCTGGGTACATAATCTTCTAGTGTGAGATCATTGCATCGTCACCTATTTCCTTAACAACTTTCCGTAAGCTTCGTGTGTGGTGGCTTCATGGTATTTCCTCTGCTGGTACTGCAGTGATTTGCTTCGCTGTTCCCTGTCGGTGGGAACGAGGGAAACTCGGGGGTCTTTTCCGCAGTCTCCAGTGTAAACTGCTGAAACTTCTTTCTTGTTCTCTGTGGAGTATTACGTAAGGACTTAGAGGCCTTTCTTGCCTCCCTTTGTCCAAATCATCATAGTTATCTGTATATTCACTCACTGAGGCGTGTGTTACCCACAGACATTTCGCTGGACGCTTGGGCGCTGCAGGTGTGTCCAGGGCCCTTGCTCTGGGTGAGCGCGTGCAGGGCGGGAGGCTTGGAGATGCTGGCTCATGTGGTCGGCTTCTCTCCCAGCAGATACGGAAGCTCTTCCCGGGAGCCCCGAGGACCGTGAAAAGCTGCTCAGGTCGGAAGAGCTTGCCACAGTCCAGTAAGGAGGGCCCCGTGCTGTCTTTGGGGGTGTGGGAAGGGGGCCTCTTCCTCTTCTTGACCCGCAAGCCCCCCTCCCAGAGTCGCGTGGAGTTTTGGTCGCTTCGCTCACCCAGGAGCTCACGCGGTCCAGGTGGGAGGCACAGAACCGAGAAAGGCTCTCTGAGTCCTCTGAGCCCGTGCCGGGCGTCAGGCCCCTGCTCCTGCCTGCGGTAGTGCATTTCATGTTATCCTCACCTCCGTCACTCTGCGGGTGGCATTACCATCTCCATTTTCTCCATGAAGGGACTTCGAGGCTAAGTGGTTGGCACAAGTTATAAAACTAGAATCCTTGGAGGCTTGGGGGCGTTAGTAAAGCCGGAATCCCAACCCATACCATTGGACAGCTGAGTATAGTCCACTGCGTCTCCTGATGGGAGGGCAGTTGTTCCTGGACCTCCCGGAGCCTCGGGGAAACCAGAGAAGGGGACTTCTAAGACACTGTGGGGACCGGGGGGAGAAGGGAGATCCACCTGGTGACTTGGGGGGAGGGGGTGGGAAGGACCAAGAGAACTGTCGTGAAAAGAAATTGTACTGAAGCCCAGGAGCTTCACAACATGGCATTAGCTTCTTCTGTAAGCAAAGTGACTCAGAGCACATCATTAAAAATGTCAGTGAAGAGTTTTTTTTTTCCAGGAATTTATAGGTTTATTTGGAGAGAACTGACATTTTTACATTGTGAAGTTCCCCCATCCATGATCATGGTACATCTTTTCACCTAATTCTGTTCCTCCTTTGTGACATTTAATATGATTAATTTGTTTTTTTTTCTTGTAGATGTTGTGGGTAATTCCTGTAAGTGAATTCCTGGATATTTTAGAGTTTTCAGTTGATTTTTTAAAAATCAATAATATATTTTTAATCATCATAATTGATAATGCAAGGTTGTCTGCAGAGTGGCAGCCTCATCATTAGCGGGAATTTGTTAGAAACGGGTCTCAGGTCAGCCAAGGCTTGCTGAACTGCAACCTGCATTTTATTCAGTAACAGTCCCCGGGGACTCAAATGCATGTTAAAATTTTAGAGGCAGTAGTTTAAAGGAAGGCAGTGTCATCTTTTTGAGAATTGCTTGCATTCAGTCCAGTAAATAGATTCTTACCTTCGATTCCTAGTTTGTCTCACTTTCCTTTATTTTTCTCTTTGCGCATTTTCTAGATGGGGTGATTCCAAACCGGTCACTCCTTTGGGAGGGGCAACCACGACGGAGGTGAAGGAGCTAATTGAGAAGCCGTCATTCCTCAGCTTGACGAAACTGTTAGAGAAGCAGAAATTTCAGAGTAAGTCAGGATGGGATTTTGGAACTTTATCGCATGACTGGACCTGAAAGAGAATTATGAAATGTTTCAAATTTGGAATTCTTCGATAAGGTTCCCATGTTAATCAAAAGTAAAAAATACTTGTTGCAGTTTTTTAACTGACAGTCTGTCTCACCATCTACCCATTCTTTGCCACCAGTGTTTCTGTGCTCGTGGCCCATCGTGTTCTGGGTACGAGCTTAGTCGCTCGGTCGTGTCTGACTCTCTGACCCCATGGACTGCAGCCCGCCAGGCTCCTCTGTCCATGGGTTTTTTCAGGCAAGAGTACTGGAGTGGGTGGCCATGCCCTCCTCCAGGGTATCTTCTTGACCTGGGGATCAAGCCCAGCTCTCCCACATTGCAAGTGGATTCTTAACCATCTCAGTCACCAGGGAACGGGGGACATGAAAATCTGTAATACTGACCGGAGACGTCCAGAAAATTAATCACACTTCCGTGTGATCGATGCTGTGTTGGGTAGATATGTGGGCTGAGGTGCGTGTGGAGAGACTCTTTGGAAGCTGGGAAGGTGCGTGCTTCTTAGGGTGGAACCGGGGAAACTGCATCCCAGGTCCTAGGAGCTGCTGTTGGAAGCGTGTATCTGAGAGTCAGGCTCCCAGCGAGGGTCCTCAGATCCCTGAGTCCGCCTCCTCCTCCTTGGCTTAGATTTCCTCACCAGGTTTTCAGCAAACTGTTGCGTCTCCAGGGTTCCAGAGCCAGCACACAGGACACTTGCCCACCCCCGTTCCCCATTCTCTCGACTGTAACTGCAGCAGAGCATCTCCTTAAGCCATCCCTGGGTCAGGAAGGTCGCCTGGAGGAGGGCATGGCAACCCACTCCAGTGTTCTTGCCTTGAGAATCCCCACAGACAGAGGAGCCTGGGCTACAGTCCATGGGGTCACAAAGAGTCAGACATGCCAGGGAAGCCCTGAACCTTTCTCTTTTCCTGTGATGTATTTGTGTCAATACATGCTATTTCAAGTCCTAAAAGATGATGCTGTTAAAGTGCTGCACTCAATATGCCAGCAAATCTGGAAAACAGCAGTGGCCACAGGACTGGAAAAGGTCATTTTTCATTCCAGTCTCAAAGAAAGGCAATGCCAAAGAATGTTCAAACTACCGCACAATTGCACTCATCTCACACGCTAGCAAAGTAGTACTCAAAATTCTCCAAGCCAGGCTTACATAGTATATGAACTGTGAACTTCCAGATGCTCAAACTGGATTTAGAAAAGGCAGAGGAACCAGGGATCAAATTGCAAACATCCACTGGATCATCGAAAAAGCAAGAGAGTTCCAGAAAAACATCTACTTCTGCTTTATTGACTACGCCAAAGCCTGAAAGTGAAGTTGCTCAGTCGTGTCCGACTCTTTGCGACCCCATGGACTGTAGCCTACCAGGTTCCTAATCCATGGGATTTTCCAGGCAAGAATACTGGAGTGGGTTGCCATTTCCTTCTCCAGGAGAACTTCCCAATCCAGGGATTGAACCGGGGTCTCCCACATTGTAGGCAGACGCTTTACCGTCTGAGCCACCAGGGAAGTCCTTTTGACTGTGTGGATCACAACAAACTGTAGAAAAATTTTGAAGAGATGGGAATACCAGACCACCTTTCCTGCCTTCTGAGAAGCCTGTATGCAGGTCAGGAAGCAACAGTTACAACCGGACATGGAACCACAGACGGGTTCCAAATCGGGAAAGGAGTGCGTCAAGGCTGCATATTGCCACCCTGCTTATTTAACTTCTATGCAGAGTACATCATGAGAAACGCTGGGCTGGAGGAAGCACAAGCTGGAATCAAGGTTGCCGGGAGAAATATATATAACGTCAGATACACAGATGACACCAACGTTATGGCAGAAAGTGAAGAAGAACTAAAGAGCCTCTTGATGAAAGTGAAAGAGGAGAGTGGAAAAGTTGGCTTAAAGGTCAACAGTCAGAAAACTAACATCATGGCATCTGGTCCCATCACGTCATGGCAAATAGGTGGGGAAACAATGGAGACAGTGAGCGACTTTATTTTCTTGGGCGCCAAAATCACTGCAGATGATGACAGCAGCCATGATATTAAAAGATGCTTGCTCCTTGGAAGAAAAGCTATGACCAACCTAGACAGCTTATTCAAAAGCAGAGACATTACTTTGCCGACAAAGGTCCATCTAGTCAAAGCTATGGTTTTTCCACTAGTCATGTATGGATGTGAGAGTTGGACAATAAAGAAAGCTGAATACTGAAGAAATGATGCTTTTGAACTGTGGTGTTGGAGAAGACTCTTGAGGGTCCCTTGGACTGCAAGGAGATCCAACCAGTCCATCCTAAAGAAAATCAGTCCTGAATACTCATTGGAAGGACTGATGGTGAAGCTGAACCTCTAATACTTTGGCCACCTGATATGAAGAACTGACTCACTGGAAAAGACTCTGATGCTGGGAAAGATTGAAGGCAGGAGGAGAAGGGGACGACAGAGGATGAGATGGTTGGATGGCATCACCGACTCAATGGACATGAGTTTGGGTGAGCTCTAGGAGTTGGTGATGGACAGGGAGGCCTGGCGTGCTGCAGTCCATGAGGTTGTAAAGAGTCAGACACGACTGAGCAACTAAACTGACTGACTGACTGATGCCAGTCCGGCCCCTTCGCCCCTCCTGGCCTCGCTGAAAGACGTTTGGATGGTCACCAGTTTCGGATTGCGGCCGGCGGCAGCGACCATCCTCACTGGGGCCCCAGCCCGCAGGAGGCTCTGGGTGCCTGCCCTGCTGGTTCCCGGGTGTGGGACACGCTCGCCGGTCACTCGGGAGATGCTGCTGGTTCAGGCCTGGCTGTACCTCTTTGCCCTCCTGAGAGCAGCAGCGAGAATTCCCACTTCTCTGTGTCACCCTCGCTTGGCAGAGTCAGGGGCCCAGTTCCTGATATGTGGGGTCGGGAGCGTCTAGGAGTCACTGTCCTATTTGTGTGTCTTCGTTTATGTTGTTCTGTTGGGTTGAAATGATTTTTCCTATTGATCCCCAAGCCTTACTTTTTAGGGTCTTTTGAATAATTCTGCATAGTTTCATGCGCTAGAAGCACCCCAGGCTGGGATGTATCTTACCGTTTCCCTGCACGTGGGCTGCCTGTCACGTGTAGCAGGTATTCACCTCTTCTTCCCCAGCTTGTACCTTAGGGAACAGTTTAGAAACCTGTGCTCATCCAGACGGCAGTCTCTAGTCTCCCACATATTCTTCTAATGGTTTTGAAGGTTTTCTCTCCCATCTTCAGTCTGCAGCTCATTTTGAATGTGGCGTGAGGTGCCCAGTGGCTTAATTTGCGTCCACATGGCTAGTCGGCATCCTGAGTCCGAGTCCATCCTCTCCCACTGATGTGAAGGGCTCCCTTGGGCCCCTGTCACATCCCCTTTGTGTGTGTCTGTTCCTGGGTGTTTGCCCAGAAGGGTCTGTTCCATCGGTCTTTCTGCCACAGAACCAACAGCTTGTGGTTTTAGTGACCCAGGCTTCTGCGTCTTATCGTCTCGTTTTTCTTCCTGATCTGAGCTGGCTTCTGGGCTGAGCCTCTCTCGGACGTTTCCCCCTCTCTTTGACAGACCGGGGGGATTGAGGCTCAGATTGGTTGCGGTGCTTGCCCCGCAGGAGGCAAGGAGCTGGTTCTGGACCTTCGATGGCTCAGCTCCTGGGCCCAGCCGTCAGCCCTGCGCTGAGGTTGAGAGCCAGCGTGGAGGAGAACTTGTCTGTTTTCTGTGGCTGGTGTCATCATGGCAGGCTCTGGGCAGCGGTGGGTGGGGGCACCAGGACACCCCCTGGTTTCCTCCTGTGTGCAATGCCGGCTGGCCTGCTGGGCACAGGTGGGCGCCACCGGGATGGGGCGGGAGCCGCTGACTCCAGGGAGCCCTCCCTGATTTCACAGGTAAACGGAAAGAGTCGGACGGCAGGAGCAAGATGAGGAGGAGGAGGAGGAAGTCCCCAGTGGAGGCGGAGGCGGACGTGAGGCTGGCGGGCCACGGGAGGCATGGCAGCTTCTCCCTCCAGCTGGAGGTCCTGCCACTCCTCGCAGGTAGGCACCCTGCGTCCCGGCAGGCAGGTCTGCGACGGGACACCCACGGGGACCGCGCCCAGGGCGGTGAGCGTCCTCACTGTTCAGGGCGGGACACGGGGGCACAGAGGCCAAACTGAGATCAGTCAGCGAGCAAGCGGGCCGGGATTCCAACCCAGGTCTGATCGCAAAGTCCAAGCAAGCATGTGAGGGCGACAGACGGCCCAGCCTTGTCTGCGAACGGAACTGGGGCTCTGTGTGAACGCTGTTCCTAAAGGCGTCTAGTGCAGGAAGTGGGGAGAGGTAAGCAGCGCTTGTGTCCTGCCCTTGGCTCTGACCCAGTGAACTGCTGGTGCTGGTGGTATAGGGCGTGGTTATCACCATCACTGTTTTTTTCCGTGAGGAATCCAAACTCAGAAGTCAAACAACTTCCCTGAGGACACGCAGCTTAGGGCCAGAACAAGGGTTTGCGTCTTTTGCTCTGCGACATGCATCCCAATTTATAAACTAGGTTGATCGAAAATAAATAGGTATTCTCTCCATGTGTTTAGATGATGGAAAAAATTAGCTGATTGGGTAAAATTCTCTGACTTTGTCTTAAAAGAGTAGCATGGAGGGAATCCTCCTCGTTTCAGAGAAAGGAATCCCAGACTTGCTTCGCTGGGGTGTTTGACCATCAGGGTGAACTAGTGCCGACTTCTGGCTGATCTGAAGAAGCAGCTTAGGCAGACTCGGTCACTCTCCAGGTTCAGGAATGCTGTGAAAATTCTTGTTCCCATGGGCACTTGGGTTGATATGTTTTGAGGAAACACTCTTTTCAGTTCGCACTTTCAGATAGATTTTTGAAGATCAATGTCACCCAGAGTGAGTTTTCAGGGACCCCTCGCGCACTGCCCGAGCCGCGTCCAGGACGACCCGGCCTCCACGCAGCCGCCCCGAGACCCCACCTGGGGCAGCGTCTCGGGTTTCACGCTGCTTTGGTCTTGAGCGAAGGAACCGCTGCTGCCGCAGGTGGGCGGGCCCCGGGGACCCGGCTGGCCGGCTCCTGACTTTGCAGTGAGGTGAGGGGGACGCCCGGCTGGAGACACACCTGCTGGGGGGCCGTGTCCGCCAGGTGAAGCTGAGAGGTGTGGGCTCCGCTCCCCGTCAGCTCTGCCGTGATGGCCTTGTACACGGTGACAGGGACTGCAGGGGCGACACGCCGCTGCGAATTCTGGCTCAGCCGCTTCCCAGCAGGTTGCCCGCTTCTCTGAGCCTCAGTGTCCTCATCTGTGAAATGGGGACAGTGACTCCCTTCCCCCCTGGGGTGTAGAAAGGGTCACAAAAGATGCCGTGTGTGAACGGCTCTGCGCGGAGCCCTGCGCACGGCAGGGTCAGAGAGGCTGCTCCTTTGCCAGGACGTCTGCTGACGGGGGAGCTGCGCCCACGGCACCTCCAGCAAGGGAAGCGGAGAGACCCTGCCCCCCGCTGCCGACGCCACGGTTTGTGGTCGCAAGCTGCAGATGGCCGCAGCTCATCACGCCGGGTGTAGGTTTCTTTTCCCATAAAATATAATAGCTTGAGATTGGCGCTTTTGATCTGTGGTGTGGAGAAGACTCTTGAGAGTCCCTTGGACTGCAAGGAGATCCAACCAGTCCATCCTAAAGGAGATCAGTCCTGGGTGTTCATTGGAAGGGCTGATGCTGAAGCTGAAACTCCAGTACTTTGGCCACCTGATGGGAAGAGTTGGCTCATTGGGAAAGACCCTGATGCTGGGAAAGATTGAAGGCGGGAGGAGAAGGGGACGACAGAGGATGAGATGGCTAGATGGCATCACTGACTCGATGGGCATGAGTCTGAGTAAGCTCCGGGAGTTGACGATGGACAGGGAGGCCTGGCCTGCTGTGATTCATGGGGTCACAGTGAGTTGGATGTGACTGAATGAGTGAAAAACAACACATCCCAAAACTCGCACGACTGGTCGGTCATCTTCACCTTCTGATCAGGCCTCGGACGCGGATCGCCGTGGTGGAGAGTGTGGTCGGCCAGTGAGAGCTCTGAGGGCTCCGTGTTTGGGGTGGGCTCTTCCTGTGCTGGGCGGCGGAGCCGCACACGGGCCACGCAGGAGTGCTGTGGACGCTGGTCCCGCTGCTCGTCGGCCCGGAGCCCTCGGATGATCACTTGACGGGCCTGGCCCTGTCGAGTTCGAGTGCAGCCGCCGGACGTGCACAGACCTGGGGGGGCCACTCGCTCTGGCCGTGTTCCTTCTGTGAGACAGTGGTTCTCACCTCGGGCACTCGTGCCCCGGGGACGCGTGGCGCCGTGTGAGGCGTGTCCAGGGGTCACAGGTGGGAGCGGGAGGCTCTGAATGTCCCATGATGCACAGAATGGTCCCCACAACAGAGAACTGCCTGTCCCCAGGCGTCAGTAGTGCTGAGGTTGAGCCTGCTGCCCGGGATCCTGGCTGACACCACCTGAAACACCTGAATGAGGCTTTGAGTAGGTGTTTGCATTGGAGATGAGTAGCAAGGAGAGATTAGAAAGCCTTCCTCAGCAATCAATGCAAAGAAATAGAGGGAAACAATAAGAATGGGAAACACTAGAGATCTCTTCAAGAAAATTACAGATACGAAGGGAACATTTCATGCAAAGATGGGCTCAATAAACGACAGAAATGGTAGGGACGTAACAGAAGCAGAAGATATTAAGAAGAGATGATAAGAATACACAGAAGAACTGTATAAAAAAGGTTTTAATGACCCAGATAACTGCAACGGTGTGATCACTCACCTAGAGCCAGACATCCTGGAATGTGAAGTCAAGTGGGCTTTAGGAAGAGTCACTTCGAACAAAGCTAGTGGAGGTGAGGGAATTCCAGTTGAGCTATTTCAAGTCCTAAAACATGATGCTGTGAAAGTGCTGCACTCAATATGCCAGCAAATCTGGAAAACTCAGCTGTGCTACGGGACTGGAAAAGGTCAGTTTTCATTCCAATCCCAAAGAAAGGCAATGCCAAAGAATGCTCAAACTACCACACAGTTGCGCTCATCTCACAAGCTAGCAAAGCATTCCTCAAAATTCTCCAACCAGGCTTCAACAGTACATGAACTGTGAACTTCCAGATGTTCAAGCTGAATTTAGAAAAGGCAGAGGAACCAGAGATCAAATTGCCAGCATCCATTGGATCATCAAAAAAGCAAGAGTGTTCCAGAAAAACATCTATTTCTGCTTTATTGACTGTGCCAAAGCCTTTGACTGTGTGGATCACAATAAACTGTGGAAAATTCTTCAAGAGATGGGAATACCAGACCACCTGACCTGCCTCTTGAGAAACCTGTATGCAGGTCGGGAAGCAACAGTTAGAACTGGACATGGAACTATAGACTGGTTCCAAATTGGGAAAGGAGTACGTCAAGGCTGTATATTGTCATCCTGCTTATTTAACTTATATGCAGAGTACATCATTCAAAATGCCAGGCTGGATGAAGCACAAACTAGAATCAAGATTGTTGGGAGAAATATCAATAATCTCAGATATGCAGATGACACCACCCTTATGGCGGAAGGTGAAGAACTAAAGAGCCTCTTGATGAAAGTGAAAGAGGAGAGTGAAAAAGTTGGCTTAAAACTCAACAGTCAGAAAACGAAGATCGTGGTATCTGTTCCCACCACTTCATGGCAAATAGATGGAGAAACAATAGAAACAGCGAGAGACATTATTCTGGGCTCTAAAATCACTGCAGATGGTGATAGACGCCATGAAATTAAAAGACGCTTGCTCCTTGGAAGAAAAGCTGTGACAAACCTAGACAGCATATTAAAAAGCAGAGACATTACTTTGCCAACAAAGGTCCGTGTAGTCAAAGCTATGGTTTTTCCAGTAGTCATGTATGGATGTGAGAGTTGGACTATAATGAAAGTTGAGCACCAAAGAACTGATGCTTTTTTTTTTTAGCAGTGATATATATATATATATATATGGTAGTGTATTTATATATAAATCAGTTCAGTTCAGTCGCTCAGTCGTGTCCGACTCTGCGACCCCATGGACTGCAGCACGCCAGGCCTCCCTGTCCGTCACCAGCTCCCGGAGTTTACTCAAACTCATGTCCATTGTGTCAGTGACGCCATCCAACCATCTCATCCTCTATTGTCCCCTTCTCCTCCTGCCTGCAATCTTTCCCAGAATCAGGGTCTTTTCAAATAAGTCAGCTCTTCCCATGAGGTGGCCAAAGTATTGGAGTTTCAGCTTCAGCATCAGTCCTTCCAATGAACACCCAGGACTGATCTCCTTTAGGATGGACTGGTTGGATCTCCTTGCAGTCCAAGGGACTCTCAAGAGTCTTCTCCAACACCACAGTTCAAAAGCATCAAGAATTGATGAGAGTCCCTTAGACTGCAAGGAGATCCATCCAGTCCATCCTAAAGGAAATCAGTGGAAGGACTGATGCTGAAGCTGAAACTCCAATACTCTGGCCACCTGATGCAAAGAACTGACTGATTGGAAAAGACCCTGAAAGATTGAAGGTGGGAGGAGAAGGGGACGGCAGAGGATGAGATGGTTGGATGGCATCACCGACTGGATGGACATGAGTTCGAGCACGCTCCAGGAGTCGATGAAGGACAGGGAGGCCTGGCGTGCAGCAGTCCATGGGGTCGCAAACAGTCGGACGTGACTGAGCAACTGAGCTGAGCTGAACTTGCATTGGAGTGTCCTTCTAAACTGGGTGGTCTTCTGTGAAAAGGCTGACAAAGTCCTAAAACACAGGTCATAATCGGCGATGGCCTTAAGCAGTTGGTTTGCTGAAGAGAGTCACGAGGGCGCGGGGAGGTCCCCCAGGAGGTGCCCGTGGCCCCTGCAGACATGCCCAGTCTGGGCCCAGGACTTGTTCTGGAAGCAGCTGCTCCCTTTGACTGCGAGTGCCTTATTTACCAGCATCGTGAACAGAAGCGAATGGGTCTTTTTGTGCACGGCCCCTGTGCTATCGGAACCCACGAATCCGTCACCTTCCTGCACGTAAGCTGTCGTCACCCCTTCGCCCTAAGAGGGGCGGGATCTCTGCCCCTCTTGCACACGATTATATGGAGCCTCAAGGAGCATGTGAGTGGTTGGCGGTCACACGGTGACTAACAGATCTAGGCTTTGGAACTAACCAGGCCTCTCTGCTTGCAGAGCTGGAGCTTAGGTGTTTTTTGTTCTTTTTAGCCTTCACCAGTATATCTCCTCCCGCTGAGATGTATGGGCCCCTTTTTAAAAGAAAAGTGTTCTCCCAGCCAAGTCCTGCTTCCTTTTTGCAGTTGCACTTTTGCAAAACCGCGACTGAGCCCTCACGCCACAGCCCCCAACGGCTGTGCGCGCAGAGCCCCTGCCCTGCAACAAGAAGCCGGAGCACCGCGCCCAGGGAGTGGCCCCCGCTCAGCTGCAAGCGGGGAAAAATCCACGCAGCCATGAAGGCCCAGCAGCCAGCCCAGCCCAAAATAAAGAAACGAAAGCGTTTTTAAAAAAGGCACACACTTGGATTCGGGAACCTGTGAGACCCCAGTGGAGAAAGGGGTGTCGACGTGGTACCCGTGGGCGCTCCCCCGTTGTGACCGGTGTCCTGGGTTTTCCTCCTCGAGGTGTAACTCTGTCTCCGGCGCTCCGGTTCCCTGGCCCCCCGGCCCCCGGCGTTGTCTCAGGGCCGTCTTCGGGAATGGGCTTGCCCTGTGTGTCTGTCCTCAGGATGGCAGTCTGTCGTGAGCCACGGCACTGGGAGGTCGGCCAACATCTTAGATTGCTTCTTGATGCTGAAAACAGAGGTTCCCCTCATGACGGAAGAGCAGAAGCAGGATCTGAACCCCATGACCATAAAGATCAAGTGCGTCTCCTCCCTCCCGTCGCAGCCCGTGCCCATCACGGAACTAGAGGTGAGCGTGAACCGGGCCGGCTACTGCCCGAGCGGCTCTTCCCGGCCGTCCGCCCCTCACCCGCCGTCCCCTTCCCCCCACCGGGCCCCACTGTGACGGCGCGAATTCTCTGAGGCCAGGGTTGGAAGTAGATTGCTCCAGAAAGTCTTTTTCGTTATTTCTTCCGGGTACCTGGGAAGCCATACCAAACCAGCCCGGATTATTTTCAAATAATTTTCAGCATTGGCCTTTATTTCAGGAAAACAGACAGTGCCCTGGTACTAGCGGTGTGCATTCAGACCACATGCTGTGTGAATGGGCAGTTTCTGATGCTGCAGTCTTAGCATGTGCAAGCTTCCCTGTTCCCGTGTGAACACAGGCCTGCGCCTGCCTCTGGCTGCCAGGCCGCTTACACCCAGACCCCACTTCTGCGTGGGCGCTCTATATGCTCAGGGTGACCCGTGCCAGCCCCCCAGGTGCCTGTCTGGGACACGCGGGTTCCCTGTCCTGAAGGCCTCTCATCTCCGGCTTCTCCATGTCTAGCCCCAGGACGAGAGGAGGCACGGGGCCTATCCGCGTGGCCCTGGCCGTCCCGGGGGGTGGGGGGGCCTAGGGGCTCGCTGAGCCCTCCCAGCCACCAGCTCAGGGCCCTACCCGAGGCCCTGGGTCCCCGCAGTGGCCTGCAGAGCCGGCTCTGTCCTTGGGGCTCGCAGGTGCCGGACCGAAGACCACAGGGGCTGTCATGGAAGGGGCGGGGGGTGATGAGCCCGGCGCTGGGGTTTGAGCGGAGGGGAGGGGGACGGGGACAGGGGCTGACCCCGGCGCTGCCGTCTGCAGCGGCTCTGCAGCCCCGTGTATTGCAGGTACCAGTTCCCCAGGGCCCCGGTGCACCGGACCAGGGGCCAGCCGCACGGGAGCCACGTCCACTTCCAGGACGTCAATGTCATCTTCCTGGGGGCCATGCAGCCCAGCGACCTGAGGGAGTGCCTGGAGGGGCCCCCCATGGTGGTGGAAGTGCACGACCGGGACCGCAAGTCCGAGAGCTGTTCCCGCAAGCCCACCCTGTTTGGGGAGGACCCGCTGGACGCGTACCTCAACCTCCAGGCCCTCATCTCCCCCGGAGACACAGAAAGCAACCCCTTTGAGGCCCAGGAGACGATGTGGGACCCGCACGGCGTGGCCCGGGTCAGCTTCGCCGACCTCCTCCTCGGCCACAAGTACCTGAACCTGGCCGCCCCCGTGCACAGCTGCGAGCCCTGGGCCGCCCCCCTGGGCCACGGCCGCAGGAGCGGGCGCGTGGCAGGGCCCCGGGTCCCCAGGGACGGCCCGATGCCGCCAGGGGACTACGTGGAGGCCAGCTGCCTGCTGAAGCTGCGCGTGGACGTGGCGGTGCCTCTGCGCGGCGGGCCGGGCGGTGCCGACCCCGCGCCCTCGCCGTTTGGCCGCGTGGTCTTCGTGTTCGAGGCCGGGCGGCTCTCCCTGCTGCACGGCCTCCTGCAGGACGTCACCACCATCAACGCCAGGGCCCTGGCCCTGGACTCCTACCCGCTGGAGGACGTCCAGCAGATCCTGTCCGCCTTCAAGATCCGGGTGAACACCCAGGAGCAGCCCGACCTGGACGTGCTCACCGGCATCCACCTGCTGGACGGGAAGGTCCACCTCCTCATCCTGGAGGGCCTGGCCGACCACGGCCTCCAGCGGCTGTGGGCCCGTCACCAGAGCCGGTACGTGGGCCGCCTGTCAGGGCGGTGGAGGGCGCTTTCGAAGTCGAGCTCGGGGTGTGTCGCCGCCGGCGGGGGGCGTCTGATTCAGTGTTGTCTGTGTGTGTGATCAGTCGCATCTGATCTTTGTGACCCCATGGACTGTGGCCCGCCAGACTCCTCTGCCTCTGGGATCCTCCAGGCAGGACTACTGGAGTGGGGGCCATTGCCTTCTCCAGGGGACCTTCCCCACCCAGGGATCAAACCCACATCTCTTAAATCTCCTGCACTGGCCGGTGGGTTCTTTACCACTGAGCCACCAGGGGAGTGATGGACACTTTACAATTTAACTAGACTGCTGTTGTCTCTTCTTACTCAGAGTTCACCAAAAAAATCTTTCGGTGGTTCATTTTAGTCTTCAAATTTCACATAAATGAAAACATGCCGTGTTTGTCTTTCTCTGATTTACATCACAAAGCACAAGATGGGTCCACCCATCTTGGTGCACATGGCCGAATTTCATCATCTTTCACGGCTGCGTAATACTCCAGTGTATCTATAGGTCACATCTTTATCCTTCCATCTGTTGATGGGCAGTTAAAACAGCCATACCTGGGATGTTGTAAGTTGGGGTGCATATATATTTTGGAAGTATTGTTTTCATTTTCTTTGGATAAATATTCAGGAGTGGAACTGCTGGATCATCTAGGAGTCCTATTTTTAATTTGTTGAGGAACCTCCATACTGCTTTCCTTAGTGGTCAGCTTACATTCTCACCAAAAGTATACCCAGGTTCCCCTTTCCCACATCTCACCAACGCGTCATTCCTCATCTTTGTGATGATAGCCATTCTGATAGGAGTGAGGTGCTGTCTTGTGGTTTTGATTTACTTTGTCCTAATAACTAATAATATTGAACATATTTTCCTATACCTGGTGGCCATGTGTGTATCTTCTTTGGAAAAATGCCTATTCAGGTCCTGTGCCCATTTAGTAACTGGGTTGTCTACCATTGGGTTTTCTACCATGGAGTTGCATGAGTTCTTTGTATATTTTGGATATTAATCCCTTGTCATATACTTTGCAAGTGTTCACTCCCATTCAGTAGGTTGCCTTTATGCTTTGTTGATGGTTTCCTTTCCTGTGTAAAAGCTTTTAAGTTCGATTAGGTCCCATCTGCTTTATTTTTGCTTCTGTTTCCCTTGCCTGAGCTGTGTCTGTGTTTAATCACTCAGTCGTGTCCGACTCTTTGTGACCCCGCGGACTGTACCCCACCAGGCGCCTCCGTCCACGGGATCCTCCAGGCAAGGACACTGGAGTGGGGCCATTCCCAGCTCCTGGGGATCTTCCTGAACCAGGGATCGAACCCGGGTCTCCTGCTTCATAGGTGGATTCTTTATTTACTCTCTGAGCCACGGGGGAGACAGACTAAAAACTATTTCTAGGACCAGTGTCAAAGAGGTTACTGTTCTCCTAACAATTTGATATTTAGATCTGTGATCAATTTTGAGTTTATTTTGTATATGATGTGAGAAAATGTTCTAATATTATTTTTTGACATGTAGCTGCAGTTTTCCCAGCACCACTCCTTGAAGATACTGTCTTTTCCTCATTGTATGTTCTTGCCTTTCTTGTAGAAGAAAAATCTATTTTTAAGAAGCTAAGTTGGGACTTCCCTGGTGGTCCAGTGGTTAAGAATCTGCCTTCTGGATGCAGAGGCCGTGGGTTTGATCCCTGGTTAGGGAACTAAGATCCCACATGCCTCGCAGTGCAGCAATAAATAAAAATAATAAATAAATCTTAAAAAAAAAGCTAAGTTGTAAAGCTTTCAGATAAGATTGGAGGACATATTCATGACCTCTGAATAAACCCTTCTTAAATAAGGCAGAGGTATTAGAATAAAGGGTAAAAATGACAGAGTTGCTATATTAAAATGAATTAACTTCTCTTCATCCAAAGACACCGTAAAAAGAAGCCACAAAGTGAGGAAAAGTATTTGCAACATATGGAGCTAGTACTCTTGAGTGTGTAGAAATGCCTGTGAATGAATAAAAAATCAATAAAGACATCTCAGAGGAAGAATGGACCGAAAACCTGAACAGGGAAAGCAGCGCAGGGGGACCGCCCCCCACCGCCCAGCACACAGAGCCCCGCGGCGGGCGGTGCAGGCTGCCCGCCGTCCCCCCAGGTCCGGGGAGACGGAGGACCTGGAACGCATCTGCGCGCGGGCACAGGGGCGGGGAGGACGCAGGGCGGCCCGGCCGGCGGGCTCGCGGCGTTTCGGCGCCAGCATCCCTGGCGGAGGCACGAGCCGCTGGCGCGCTCTCGCCTCGCAGGGTCCCGCGGGCGGAGCAGGGTCGCTTCAAGGCGCTCTACAACTCGCAGCTGCGCTTCCGCCGGCGCCTCTACGCCGACCTGGAGACGGTCCTGTATCGAGTGCGGCTGTTCCAGCCGCTGGCGCAGCTGCTGAGGCGCGCGGCGCTCTACGTGCGCAAAGCCGTCCCGCCGCCGGTGTTGCAGGCGCTGAGCAGGTGCGGCCGGCCTTCCCCAGGTTCCCCGGCCCTTCGGGAGGGGGAGGCCGGAGACACGGGGCGCCCCTGTGCCCCTGTTGGGGTGGGGGGGCGGTGACCGCGCCGTCCTTCCAGCTGCGCCGACACGGGGCTCCGTACCTAGTGACCTCCCCCTGGGCCCGAAGGAGCCCTGAGCCCACACGTCTTCTGCCAGCCTGCTGAGGACCTTCCGCGCACAGTGGGGCGGGGGTTGATGCGAGTGGGCAGTAAGGCCACCTGAACCGAAAAGAGAACCGGAGCGGCAAGTGGGGGGCTGAGAGGACCAGGAAGGAGGCATCCTCTCACGCCCTTCCCCGCTGGGCGCAGCAGACAGACACCCCGGGCGTGCGCTGTGTGGCCTGGGGTCAGCTCTCTGGCCTCCCCTGGTAAGGTGGGGGTGCTCAGATCTGCAGTGCCAGGTGGGTGAGGCTGAGCGGGGGCACTTCTGCCTTCCAGGATCTACTGCATCTGCCGTTACAGCTCCAGGCTCAGGGAGGTGATCACGGGAGACCTGCTGCCCTCCTCGGCCATGATCAAGGAGCTGAGCCAGGAGTTTGGGACGCCCATGTCCCAGGGAGACCTCACAGAGCGGCAGCTGCTGGCCGTGGCCCCTGCCCCGAGTCTCGAGGGCTTCCAGAGCCGGAAGTCCGCCCTTGCCTCAGAGATCCACTCCCATCAGGAGAGGTACCTGCAGTGGCGGAACAAGGTGATCCTGAAGAGCGGAGTCCAGAAGCCGAGCCTGATTCAGGTAGGCGCTCCCCCGCCCCGCTGCGAGCCCTCCCGGGCCCAGCCTCTGGCCTGTGTGAGCTCTGCTGCCCGGGGCCCCAGGCCAGGCAGTGCTGGCTGAAGGGCCCAGCCACGCCAGGCTGTGCGTCCCCTCCTTCCCTGCGGCCCTGGCACAGCCCATCCTTCCTCAGAGCGGGAGGAAACACTGGCCTGTTTCTATTCCCTTGGCCCCTGAGTCCACCACAGAGAACTCTGTGTGTGTGTGTGTGTGTGTGTGTGTGTGTGTGTGTGTGATACCTCGCTTAAGCTGCCAAGGCCGTGGATATTGTGTGATGTCTGAGCAACCCAGGAGATAGGTAATCTGTGCTGGGAAACGCCGGGAGACAGGAAGAGAACAGGAGACGGAGACACAGGTGCGTGTGGTCTGATGGTCAAGGGCCTCCCTGGACCGGTACCAGCCAAAAGGGCCTAAAAACCACCGCCCTCTGCGATGCCTTGAGCCCCGGTGTAGGCCTCTGGTCTCCCCGTGGAACCACCTCCCTGGCCCCTGCGCCCCCACCTGTGAAAAAACGTCTCTCAGAAGTTTGTAACTTTTGTATCCATGAGCTCTTTATGAAAAGCAACAAGGTGGTTGTTTTTTTACACTGGTGTTCACCTTCTTAGCTTTTCCTAAAAAAAAAAAACCACTTCTTGGATTATTTACCAATCTAACCTTTACTGTTTACCTAATTCATTAGTTCAATTTTTACTTTTTATAATGTTTTAAAAAACTTTCCCTATTTGTTTTTAATGTCTTAGGAATTGCTACTTTAAAATAGTTTTAGATATCTATTCATTCATATTAAGATAAGTAATTGAAGCCCAGCCATTACTTAATTTTTCCTATTTATACTAAGATGTAGCTAACATTAAAACCCACAAGACCTGTTCATCGTCCGTGCACTTAGATCACATCTTAGATTTCCCAGCAGCTTTATGGCCGTGCACAGCCACTGCATTCCAGTTTAAGAATCGACGTCGTCACGAGGAGTCTTCCTGCGTTCGCTGCGGTCAGATGCTGTTAGCGCTGTACCCCACCACAGTCCCGCCGAGGGAGTCTGGGTGGAAAGGTTCTGGGGCCGGGATGCCAGCTGGGGCCGGAGGGGAGAAACCGAGCCTGGCTTTTCTTTCTTCCCTTGTTTCACGCTGTTGCTCTGCAGCGGTGGTCCATTTGAAAAATGATGCTTGTTGTCAGTGGAAAACCACCTGACCTAGTCATGACATGTGCCTACAGTATAGCTATTCTTCTGGGATTCCTTAGCTATAGAGGTTATTTCAGAAGCACAAGAATAGTTCCCTGTGCTGAACTTCAGGTCCTTGATTCTGGATTACCTATTAGAAATGCAGATTTCCCCTACATGTTAACCTCCCACTCCGAATTCATACTGGCCAGTCAAGGTGCCCTTTTGAAACTCTGTTAGAAAACTGGGAGTTTCTATTTACTGAATTAGTCATTCTGATTTCCCTTTCCCTTTTGCTAGAACGGAAATCATATGGTGTGTCTGGCTGACTTGACATACCGTATGATCCTTCAAGCTCCAGCCCGGTGGCTACCAGTGGCAGGATCAGACACTTTCAGCGGCGTTTTTTTTTTTTTTTTTGTAGTGGATGTTGTTATAGATTTAAATGATAGATCGATTGGGTTTCATTTTTTCCCCATCCCGATCCCCCCTCCCACCTCCCTCTCCACCCGATCCCTCTGGGTCTTCCTGGTTCACCAGGTCCGAGCGCTTGTCTCCTGCATCCAACCTGGGCTGGTGATCTGTTTCACCCTAGATAATATACATGTTTCGATGCTGTTCTCTTGAAACATCCCACCCTCGCCTTCTCCCACAGAGTCTAAGAGACTGTTCTATAAATCTGTGTCAGCGGCGGTTTTTTATGGCTCAGTGATCGGTCGGTCCATGCTCTAGAGGGACCATGTGTGCTTCACGCGTCTGTCGGTCGTGGAGACCTGTACCTGTGTCTGGACTGCTGTGAGCAGCGCTGTGGTGAATGCTGGGGTGCTTCTGTTGAGTTCAAACTGGATGGTTTTCTCGGGATCCAGGCCCAGGTGTGGGCGTGTTGGATCCCAGGTATAGCCCGTCTCAATAGGTTGGTTTTTTTCCCCTTTCTTCCTTGTAGGGGCCTGGGGAGCCCGTCCCTTGGACTGGCTGTGGCCAGTCTACACTCCCGGCGACGGCCTTGGGGCTGGGCGGCCGAGCCTCTGGTCCTGTCCCATGTGTATTGCTCTTGTAGACTTGTGAGGCTGGGCCGTGGGGACTGCTGGGGTTTGACTTCTTGTTGTTTTGACTGGCACCCTTGCCGTCGTGAAGGATGCCGAGCTGCTTTTCCCGCGCTGGAGGTGCGGGCTTTTTTCTTTTTCTCCCGTTTTCCTTCCCTCCAAGAGTGGTGTGAGGGAAAAGGCCCTGTGGCCCGCGGCTTCCTGAAATCGGGCTGTTTGGATGGCCGCCAGGCCCACCCCCTGCGCCGCCCCTGCCTTACGAACGCGGGGTGCCAGGAAGCGCCGGTGGCCCAGCTGCAGCTCCCAGAAGTGTCTGCAGGATGGCAGCACCTTCCCTTGCCCGCCTCAGGCGACCCGGGCAAAGCGGTGCCCCAGGGCAGGCAGGCTTCCGGAGCTGTGCCTTCGAGGGGTGTGCCCGAGCCAACACCCTGGGCGCGCCTCCCCGCATCTTCCCCGCCAAGCCCCGCCCTCCAGACTCATCCCAGGCGGGGCCACAGCAGCTGAGGCGGGGAACCCCTGCCCCCGGAGGCGGGAAGCCACCCGAGTCCTTGACACGCCGCTCGGGACTCTGGTGCCAGGCAGAGGCAGGCAGGCGGTAGAGGCTCCCTCCCAGGCGTCGGGTGGTGGGGACCCCCACCCCGAGGATGGGCTTCGCGGCCCGAGTCAGGGAGGTCAGAGGGACCAAAGGAGGCATGGTTTTCCTCCCCCCTCGTCCAATGTGGCGCCGATGCCCCGCTGGTGTCCTGCTCAGTCGGCAGTGTTGTGCCTGTGGTCAGCGTCGTCGCCAGACTAAGGTATGGCACGCGCGTGCAGGCTGTCTAGTCATTTCATGGATGGGTTTGGGACAGGGCAGCGTGCCGCCATCAGGTAGGAGGGGGGAGGTCATTTTTGTGCAGTAATGGTTCCAGATCTGTGTCTAGGTTAGACGAAGGAAGGAGAGAAACGTACACGTGCACTTCTTCATTTTTACTTCGCCCCTTTCAGAGTCCTGTGGGGTCTGGGGCTTGTGTGAACCCTTGGGCGGGGGGCGGGGCAGAGGGGACGCAGAGCCGCCAAGGACCAGATCAGCACCTCACCCCCTCCTCCCAGGGCAGTAAAGGTATCAGGGACTGAGCAGCCGAGGACTCCGGGAGAGACGGCCTTGCACAACCCCCAGCCCCACACTGGGGCCGGAGCAGCTGGGCTCAGGGCCCAGGCTCCCCGTGCCATTTTATCCCTGCCCTCGTAGTCCATACACTGAGCCCCCCCGCCTTGGAGACAAACCTAGCCTTTCCCGGAGAGGGTCAGACACCAGTCTGCCTCCCTTCCTTCCCTTCGTGAGATGAACCCGCTGGCCCTGTCCGTGCGGTCAGCACGTCGCCGCGCTCAGAGCTGGACCGTCCCCGTAGTGTGACGGTTCACCCGAGGATGGACTGGGGTCGGGAGGATCACCCGCACTGTGGGCGTTTCCCGAGGTGGCCTGGCTTCTAGCAGCGTGGCTCTGTGGACCCACCTGTATTTCTGGAATCCGCCACAGCTCCTGGGCGAGCCTCACTTCTCAGTTGCACCTATGCCCTGAGGCGGCTGTCACGAACCCGCTCTTTTGGAAAAGCCCTGGATACGCCTCACCCCGCCCCACTCTCAGCCTTCATTTACACAAGTTTATCTCGTGTAATGAGACTGTATTGCCAAACCGCAGCAGGCTGGAGCCGGAGACCGTCTCTCATCCCAGGTGGCATGGGAGCCTGTGTGTGACTGCACGCGTCACCCCGGGCGCTGTCACGCTTGTGCGCTCTCCCTCACGTCTTCCCCACCTCGTGTCTGACCCCGGGTCCCCGACACTGTTCCTGCAGCCTCTCCTCTGCTCCCCGGCCCCTCCTTCCTGATTCTCGGGGGCCGCTTCTCTTGTTTCCACCTTCCACACTCTGGGTCCTTAGGGTCAGCCTCTCATCCAAGGCTGCCCCTCGGGGAGCTTGTCCGGTTGATCTCCCAGCTCCCCAGCCCATTCTGGAACTGTGTCGCCGCGGCTGCGCCCCCCACTCCCCGTCTCCTCTCGACCCTGGGGCTCTCATGGACAGTTTCTGCTCTGGCCTCAGCCTCCGGCTCTGCGCTCGCGTCTCCACCGGGTGTCGCTAGGTGACTGGGATCCTGACCTGGCCTCGTCCTGTCCCTTGGAGCCGTCTGGCCCCACGTACGGCCTCTCGCGTGACGTGCACTGCTCGCTCTGGCGGGCAGTCAGGACTCCGCCGCTCCCGTCAGCCCCAGGCCAGCAGAGAGCCCCAGGCCCCCAGACGAAGTCGTGGCCACTGTCTGCACCCCCCAGGCAACTGTCCGCTTCCCACCCTGGGTCAGGAGCACTGGCAGGACCGCGGGTCCCGCCGGCCCTGGGGCGAGGCTGAGCAGGGGGCTTGCCCTTCCCCCGGTGCAGACGGGTCAGTCACCTGGCCCCCGCTGTGAGCACAGCCGGACGCTGGAGGCGAGGCGCTCGCCGGCCTCCCCACCCCGCGTGTGTGACTCACAGACGTGCGGGTCCTCGGGAGCCTAGACCCCGAGCCCAACCCGCGGCTCCCGCTGCGGCCCCCTCATCTCCAGTGTGGATGGCGGGGCCGCACCTCTTGCTTTGGGCGGGCTCCAGACTGCTTGTGGGAACCTGGTGGTGTGACCGCCTCCCAGAGGTCACCTCAGCGACGCCCGCTGGCTGTAGAGGCGCCCTGTGTGGGGGATGACCGGCGTCTCCTTCTCCAGAGAAACATCTCGGCGGCCTCCCGGGTCAGCAGGAAGCCTCCCAGCTCTGCGGCGAGGGTGATGCGGGTCTCGGCCCCGGGCACGCACATGGTGCATAACTACAGCGTCCAGACCCTGAACTCCGCAGAGCTGGCCAAGAAGGAGCTGTACCGGGAGCTGGCCAAGGTGAGCGATGGCGTGGGGCCCAGAGCAGTCTAGCCTGCCCACTGCGGGCAGGGCGGGGTGGCGGGAGGCCCGTGGCTGGCAGTCAGCGGGGATCGTGGTGCAGGGGGAGCGGCTGTGTTCCCACTAAATGTGGGCCCTCCACCTACCGCGGGGGCTGCGCCCAGTGCCTTCCTGGCCGTGCGTGGCTGTGAACGGCCACAGGCCCCTGGCCCTCGCAGCTCCCTGTTGGGCCTGGGCTGAGGCTCCCCTCCCCTCCAGCACTGGCCACGTCAGGAGCAGCCTCCGACCCAGGGGACAGGGCCCTGGCTCCTGGCCCGCTCCTGGGCACAGCGCCTGCCCGTCTGCGCTTTTTCACAGGAGCCTGCCAGCAGATTCACGTACTCGCAGAAGTACCTGTCGGCCACGGTGGGGCCCCTGGACCCGGAGGAGGAGGAGAGGAAGGCCCGCAGGGAGTCCCGCCAGGCCTGGCGCACGCCCATCGGCTTCCAGACGGCGGGTCTCCACAGCATGGGCACGACCCGGCCCCTGGGGCTGCCGCCCATCAGCACTGCCACGGAGGTGGGTGGCAAGAGTGGGGCTGGGGTGGGCGCCCACAGGGCCTCCCCTGACCTGCTGCCCCCGACGCAGGAGTGGAGGGAGAAGGCCCTGTTCGCCAACCTGCTGGAGCCGGTGCTGCAGCGGGAAAGGTGGGGCTGGGACCAGCGCCACCAGGACTTTGACTTGTACACGCGGCCGCCAACGTTCCTCGAGCTTCCGCCCGCGCCCAAGCCCAGGGCAGGTGAGAACGGGGCCCGGGCTCTGGGTGGTACGCCCCGCGCCACCCTGCGCCTTCCCTCTCAGCCATGAGAGGGCGAGGCTGGGAGGCAGGCCCAAGGCCTCTCATGCTCGGCACCGTGATGCCCACGACCACCTCCAGAGGCTCCTTGGGGTCCTCTCGGGGCCCCACTTGTCCCTGCACGGGGAAGGGCCATGACGACCCCTGCGTCCTCGTCAACCCCTTGTATATGAGAAGGGACCACAGACGTTTATAGGCTGAGAGAGCCAAAAATGTGACTTAACAGAGCCAGAACCTTAGTTCAGGGAAAGAACTATCTGGCAACTCGGTTTGCCGGACGCCCTGCCCAGGAGGCTAGGTCAGGGCCACTCGGATCTCCTGTTTCTGCGCTCCCATGGGCAGCTGGTGACGGAGCCTGCACCAGGAGTGTGTGCTGATGCGCCGTGGGGGCCGCCACCTCCCAGGCTCTGGGCTGCGGAAGACCCCTGCTCCCTGTCGGGGGTTCCTGGCCCAGGGTCATGTGGGTGGCCCAGCCTGGCTCTCCGTACCCTCTGGGATGAGGTCCCTGGGAGCACTAGCAGGTGTGCTCCCCCCACCTCCACGCGGTGAGAACAGCCCCGCACGGACGGAGTGGGCCCTGGGCGGGCTCCTGTGCAGCTGAGCCCCTCCCAGCGGCTCCACCCAGGAGAGACAAGCTTTCCATCCTGGGTAGAGCACCTCCTCGCCCGCGAATCACTCACAGTTTTACAAACAACTTCCCCACGGAGCCCCAAGTCGGACCTTTAGGAGAAAGGCTGTCACGGTCCTGGGGGCCCCCGTGGGCGGTGACTCCTCAGGGGAGCAGGAGAGCCTGGGCGCCTCATGGCAACGTGGAGGGTGAGCTTTCTGGACAAACCACCCAGGAGCCAGACCAGGGCCTGAAGCCCGCCAGGTGAGCATGCGGAACAAGGATGTCAGCGAGGAGCAGATAGGGCCGGGACAGCGGCCCGCTCGAGCGGGGGGAGACGCCGCTGTGCTCGAGGGGAGGCCGAGGAGCCCCGGCTCACCCCAGCAACCCAGCACCGAGGCGCACAGCCCTCACACCGAGGCACGAGGGCCTGGAAGCCGGCCCCAGACAGCAGGCCTGAGGGCCAAGCTCTGTTCACTCAAGGCTGGCTCAGAGGAGACGCGTGTCTAGGCTGCCGACACTCGAAGGGCAAACACACTGTGCTGAACGCTTCTGGCCTTTCCTTCCAAATTAAAACCAACGACGCGCATGCAGTGTTCGAGCTGTTTCTTGGCGAACACCAGGCCCTGTGCCCCGGCCTCCTCCAGGCGCCCCCCCGAGCTGGCGCACCTCAGCAGCTCCGTGCTCACCCCGCGTCCACTCAGGCTGAGATCGCAGCGGGGCCCACAGGTCGGGGGCCCAGAAAAGGCCCGTCTGGTGAAGAGGAGAAATGGTCAATTTGTAACAAACCACCTGTCCACCTTGGGGCCGCTACGGGTGTGTTCAGGGCGACGGTGGGGACACGGGCCTCTTCAGGACGTCCGGTCTAGAGGGTGGGTGCAGATGTAGGCCCGCTTCTCAAGGATCTGCTGCGACACCTTCTTGACCAGTTCATCCAGGTTCTCTGGAGAATCTAGGGAAACAGGAGAGTGTTGTGGCAGCAGAAACACTGCTAGAGCCTCTGCTCCAAGGTCAGCTCGCCCTGTGGAGGAGCCCTGAAGCCACCAGTGCCGCGTGGGGGTGCGCCTCGGGGCCGGGGAAAGGAGGGCAGGAGCCCCGGTGTTCGGACATCTCCCCATGGTGCCCGGCGCCCACAGCGGCTGGAGCCGCCGCTCCATCTGCTGCTCAGCAGGTGCAGGGTCCCCCCGCCCCCCAAGCCCAGCACCCACTCACGCTTGTCCAGCTGAGACAGGGTGAAGAGATTCTGGTGGTACGCTTCTGAGCAGAAGATGTTGGCCAACAGAACCTGCCAGAACCAACGTCCCCGAGGATGACTGCCGGGAGGCCTGCGGTCTGGGCCTTGCACAGCCCGACCGCTGTCTGTCCGCCCAGGCGGGCACCTCGCTGGTCAGGCGGCCGGGCTGAGAAGCCATGGCTTCAGGTTCTAATGAGCCCTGTCCCCGGAGGGGTGACTCAACACCTCCTTGGCACGAGGGCGCCCCCACCCCAAGCCGTGGGCCAGAGCACGTCCAGACAAGCACACACACAGTGGCGTGAGGATGCCTGGGTCCAGGACCCCGACCGTCACCCCCTCTTCTCTGCAGCAGGAAGGCGAAAGGCAGCCTTGCATCCTGAGCAGCACAGGCCGCCTGCTGGAGCTGAGAGCGCCGGCCCCTGCCACGGCCGCAACTCGGCAACGCCGCCAACCTCACCAACCTCCCGCGGCTCCAGGTCATCCGCAGGGCACCACACGCTCACCCCGCCGGGACCTGGGCCTGCACCCCCCCGCCCCACCAGCCTCAGTAAAGCGCAGTGAGATGAAGCCGCAGCAGTGTTGTGGCCCGGCGGGGCTCACCTCGTGGTCGTGGTTCCGCAGCCCCAGGCGGATGGAGCGGCTGGCCCGAGACAGCACAGCCGTCATCCCGTACAGGTTGATGAGCACGTCAGCCACTCGCTTCAAGACCAGCTGCTCCTCCACAATGGTCTGGGAACACAGGGCGTGGGGAGACGTGGCCCCTGGGACCCCTGCCCCACAGTCCTCACCCGGGCCCACTCTGTGCCTCAGTCTGCACCCCGGGGAGCGGGGCCTTCCCTTAGCTCCATCCAAACATGGGCGGAGACACGTCCCTGAGGCTGGCTGAGGCCAGAGGCCAGAGCTCCATCACTTCAGCTACAGCAGACAGCTGTAGCTCTCAAGACCCAGGGCCACATGGGGCTGCCCCTCCTGGCCTCAGGGCCCCTGGCCAATGGGGAGGTGCCCCTGGCAGGGCTCCTCTACCCCCGCCTCTGGCAAGCCGAGTGGCCCACAGGGCAAGCAGCCACGGCCAGCCCCGCTCCGCACCCCAGCGCTCCAGGGTGACCAGGACTGCCTTCCAGGCCAGGCCCAAGGCAGACACTCGCTGGAGTGTCGGCTCACAGATGCCAGCCTGCCAGTGTACCCGCCCCAGATACCTTGCCAAAGCGAAGAAGCAGGGTCTCCACAGAGCGGCCAAAGTAGTACACGTTTTCCTCGAGCTTGTGGGCGCCGTCCTGCGGGGCCAGGGGAGGACTCAGCTCGGCCCCGCTCGCTGTGGTGCCCAGGCTCTCCCGCCACCGCGACGGTGTGGACAGGGCCACCCGGGGTCCCGTGGACCAGCTGGTCCTCCCCAGTGCCCCATGCCGACGGGGGCCGGCTCCCCGCTGAGCCCACTCACCGCAAGGCTGGGGTGTACAACTCCAAGCTTCCCTGTCAGACCCAGGTCCACGGTGCGGCCCAGGGAGTCCCGAAGCCTCTGGCCCACGGTCTCCATGATGGTGCTCACGTTGCCCCGTTTGAGCTCACTGCAGAGAGCGCAAGCCCTGTGAGCTGGGGCCCCGAGACCGGCTCCTGTCGCCCACAGCGGCTCCAGGTTACATCAGGGCCCCGCCCCTCCTATCGGGGGGCAGCCAGGAGGTGCCAAGGTGACTGTCTGAGAGTTACCTCGTCGCCCTGGTTCTAAAAGCCACAGGGGCGGACAGCAGGGTGACCTCGGGGCAGGACCCTGGTGGCTTCCCCAGGCAGCCATCCCTGCCACCCCCACAGCCCAGGAGTGAGCTGAGCCCCACCAGGCTGTACCCCCTGTCCTGGGAAGGGGCAGCCCCCTCCTCCAGCACAGGCCTCTGCTGGGCAGGGGTCCAAGGGGGCAGAGGTGGATGCGGCACCTACTTGACCCTTGCAGTCAGAATGCGGCCGGCGTGCTGCAGGCCTGTCAGGGCGATGTACATGCGGAGGATCTCGTTGGTTCCCTGGGGCCGACATTGACCAGGTCAGAGGCCACCCCCGTGGCCAGCTAGGCCATGCTACTGCCTGCTAACCCTCGGGAAGCAGCCGGGAGTGGGGCTGTGGTAGGCAGGCTACTGCCCCCGGGGGGCCCTGCCCCACGCACGACCACCCTGCAGGAGGCACGCCTTTCCCCAAGCCCCTGCCTCTGTCTCTTTAAGGGAGGGGCAGCTTGCCCGGGTGGTGAGGGATGCTGGACCCCAGGGCACAGCAAGTGCCTGGCGGCCACTCTGGTCCAGACCCGGCTCCTCTGGGAAGTAGCTGGCTGCTCCCCCGTGTTGGATGTCAAGACCCATGGGGCCCTGCCCCCAGCACCCTGAGTCATGGGACCTTGGGAGGCAGACTGGGGGTGGCTTGTGCCCGTTGCGCGTGATGGTGCTGTGGGTCAGCGGGGCGGGGGCTGGACTGAGGCCACACTGCCGGGCTGGCTCCTGGAGCGGCTCCTCCAAGAGGTGGTGGGAGCAGGGCGGCCTCCAGGCTGACCCGAGCCTGTCCGGGCAGTCTGGGCTTCATGCCGAGGGCCCTGCACCCTTGCTGAGCACCCCACCGGCCATGGAGGACCGACATGTCCAGGTGGGGGAGGGCCTCAGGAGGGCGGTCCTGGGCAGCCACGCCATGACACAGAAAGTGCCCGTGGCCTTGGCTGGCCGCACCGTCCATCCACCACGGGTGAGGACATGGGCCACTGGCGGCCAGCGCGGTCTTCCTTTCCGTATAGGAGCTGCCCGGGGGCACAGCCTCGCGTGTGTGCACAGGCCTGCCAGCGCACACCCACGTGCAACCTGAAACCCCACCTTCCCCTGCCATGGCCACGGCCTCAGCCCACACCCTTGACACCCACCCCTCAGGGGATCTTGGAACACAAACACAAACAGCTATTTTCTGCTCCAGAGTTCCCCACCCTCATAGTCAGCTCCAGGGCGCTCTGAATGCTAGCTGGGGTCCTCTGGCTGGCACTCACTGGCTGCCCGCTTGCCCGGGCCCTGGGACCACAGCTGTCTGCTGCCCCTTCTGTCCTTCTGCTGCACCTTGTGCTGGCGTGAGGCTCCACCGAGGCCTGGCACATGCCACTCCCTGCCAGCCCCTCGGCCTGGTCAAAGGCCCTTCTGCCCCCAGGCTGAATGTGCTGGCTCCCTGAGGCCCTGGGCCCTCCAGGGGGGCACACCTCTGCCCCCTGCACTGGAATTCTGCACCTGTCCTCCACTGGTCAGGCCCAGACAACCGGGCATTTCTGGGCCCCAGGCCCTTCCTCCCTCTACCCAGCATGTGAGCTCACAACAGCGGATTCCCTGGGCACGCCCTCGGGGGGGACCCAGGGAGGCACAGACACCCCTGCCCCCTGCAGAGGGGCAAGCAAGCAGGTGGGAGGGGCTCATGCCGGTGGGCACAGCGGGCTCACCTCGAAGATGAGCAGGATGCGGCTGTCGCGCAGGAGGCGCTCGTACGGGTAGTCCCTGACGTAGCCCGAGCCGCCGAGGATCTGCAGCGCCTCGCTCACGCACGTCCAGGCACCCTCGGAGCTGAACACCTGCCATGAATGCGGGGAGAGGTCAGCATGGGCCGCCGGCAGGGGCCGCGCCGGGAGGCCTAGACGGAGAGTGGGCTTCGGGACGGGACCACCCGACCCGAGGAGGGGCGCTTCCTGTCATCTCACGGGTGGCCCCAAACTGACTTCTCCTGCCGCCCAAGACAAAAGACAGGGAACGCTGGTGTTTGCTGGGCCAACACTCATGAAAGGCAATTCTGATACTGAAACACAGGAAGGCCATAAGCTAGAAGAAGGCAGGCCTTCGCAAGGCAGCCCAGCTGCTCTTTCCGGGGGATATGGAGTTATACTTTCCTCCTTTCACGAGATCAGCGGTCAGCTGGTGACAACCTGGTAAAGCCCAGCAGGAGCCCAGCAGGGCTCTGTCCCTCTGCAGCTCTGCTCCCAGTGGCGTCCTGGGGTGGCTGGCGGGGGCACCGCCTCAGTGCCCAGGCAGCCGCTGACTGACGGGAGGCTGGCAGGGGCGCTGTGCATGGGTTACCTTCACCATGGCGGCCTCGATGGAGCAGTCAGGGAAGCCAGGTGCGTCCAGCATCGCCGCCGTGAGGTAGGCCATGCTTTCCATCACGTAGGCCTTCTGCGCCATCAGGGCAAACTTCTCCTGGAGTGTTCAGAAGAACAGTCAAGACAGACCTGCTGTGCAGAGACCCAGGCCTGCCAAGCCACAGAACGCGCCCAGGGCCAAGCTCGCCTTCGCCCCAAATCCCCGCCAGGAGGGACTCTGCCCACCCAGTCCTTGCCCCTCCGCACCTGAATCAGGCCGAACTCACTGAGGTTCCTGTTGAATTGTTTCCTCGTGCAGGCGTGCTCAGCGGTCATTTCTGAGCAAGAGCCAAAAAAAAAAACCAACAATTTTTGTGGTCCTGAAATGCTTTCCTAAGTCATCAGCCACACACACTCAGACGGGGCCCACGAGAGGCGGGTCCTCTGAGACCAAACACTCTGGACATCACAGCCCTGCCTTCCGGCATCTCCAGGGAAGGGTGTCTGTCCCCTCTGAGTGGTGTCTGGGGTGGGGGATGGAGGGGCGCAGGGGCCAGGATCAGACATGC
>CM035289.1:1737573-1810822 GCA_020226075.1 Hydropotes inermis
CCGCATGTCTGATCCTGGCCCCTGCGCCCCTCCATCCCCCACCCCAGGGCCGTGGCAGCAGGCCGTGGGCCCCGAGCATGCAGGCTGACGGGGGCAAGGCCTCGGGCAAACTGCTGCCCCGTGAGCCTGGGTCTCCTCTTCTGTAAACCGGCCCCACCCTGAACTCCAAGGCACCGCCCGAGTGCCCTGTGGCGAGCGGCCCCCTGCATGCCTGAGCCTCAGCCACATCCCTCCGGCAAAGCAAAGCCAGCAGTGATGTTTCATGCCCCCAGACCCTAGCAGGCTGTTCTAACTTCACTGGCAAAGGGAGGGAGCTCTGGGTTTCGGGTACCCTACTAGAAGAAAAGAACCATCCAGAAGCCGGGAGACCAGGGTTCCCAACCTGACTTCACCGCCCCCCCTCCCCCCGCCGCGAGACACCGGCGGAGCACCCCCCACCCGCCGCAAGACACCCGTGGAGCACCCCCCACCTGCTGTGAGACACCTGTGGAGCACCCCCTACCCGCCGCGAGACACCCGCGGATCACCATCACCAGGCCTGCAGGTGTCTGGCTCAGATTCGCACATTTGCTCAGCAGCCCTCCCCTCCCCAGAACGTGCCCCCCCCATCCTGTGCATGCCAGGATGTGAACCCTGGCCCCGCAGGGCCGCCTCCGTGCACCCTTCCCTCCAGATCAAGCCCGGATCCCAGGCTTGAACGGGACCGGCTGTCAGGGGCTGGCTCAGCACCGGCCCGCCCTGCTGCCCGGGGAGCCCCGGGCTGGGGTGGCGGGGGCCAGGCTGCCCCCACTCACCTACCGATCAGCTTCTTGAGCATCCCGGCCACCATGCTGCCCATGCTGAAGCGCCCGCTGTTGAGGATGTTCATGGCCACCTGCAGGGAGAGGGAGCTCAGCGCGGGTCATCCCGAGGGTCTGGCTGGGGAAGCTGGAGGGCCCCGGGGGGCACAGAGCGCAATAGCGCTCGTCCACTTTGGCCAGAGGCTTCCTTGAAGACCACAGGGGTGCTCGGAGGAGTCAAGCGCCCGGGGCTGGGGAGCAGTCTCCCAAGACCAGGCTGTGGTCACTGCGATGCTCAGACGTCCCTGCAGTCAGCCCAGAGAGGAAGGGGACGCCCTCTGTGCCTTGGGGCACGGGAGCCAGGGCTGAGACCAGCTGGGCGTCTGCCTCAAGCGCCTCAGCGTCAGGGCCCCTTTATGGGGTGAAGAGCCTGCGGTTCCAAGTGAGCCCCTGGAGGTGCCAGCCCCTGCCTGGTGTGCTCGGGGCCCACCCTTCCACCATAGACGTGCTCCCCACCGCCAGCTCCCATGGTGACCTCTGTCCTCTTCTGACCCCAACTCCCGACCCACAGCGGCGGCGAGTGGGCACACTGCCACCCAAGCGTCAGACGCAAGGTCCAGAGAGGCGCCCCCTGCAGACCCCAAGGGGCACGGACACCGCAGCCCCGGGGCAGCAGGCGGCCCCCGGTGGGTTGGGACCAAAGGGGAGCACAGTCCAGTGGGGAGTGGGGGCAGGAGGTGGGGAGGAGGGGGCTCGAAGCCCCGAGAGGGCCTGGGGCCTGGCTGCCTCTCTCAAGCCCCTGATCCCCGGGCGGAGGCCTGGAGGCAGGGCTGCGTCTGGGGGCAGCAGTGCACGCTGCTCACCTCGGTGACTCGGATCAAGCAAACGTGCCTGAGTGTGAGCATATGGTGAGTTCCTCAATAAGTGAGTGGGGACTCGGCATAGATCCTGTGAGGCTGGGGAGACTGGAAGCATCTGCTCCAGTCACTGGGCGACAGGCTGGGTCCTGGCAGGTGAGTCCACGGCAGCTGGCACGGGGCGGGCAGCTCGGTAAGCCCCAGTGCAGAGTGACACGCAGGCCCTGGGCCCCCGAGCCCCGACGTCAGACCTCCTGTGTCTCGGGATGCGGGACTATGAGGGGAAGCGACTCCCCACCTGGGGTCCTGGAATCTTCCTACTGGGCTCTCGGGAGGCCGGCTCACAGTCGTGAACAAGGTCCGCTCACGGCCCCTTCGCAGTTTATCCTGAACTTCACTTACGACAACAGGAGAGGAAGGCTGGATGCCAGGCCTCACCTCCCGGGGGATGATGGAAGCGTGGCAGGCTCGCCGACCTGAAGGGACTCCTGGGCCCAGGCTCGCTCCCTCCCTCCTGACCCGGATCCTGCCGCCCCTTCACCTTCCCACCGCAGAGCCGGCTCGCCTGTAGCTCTGCTCCAGATCCCAGACATGCCGTCCCTGTGGCACCCCATCGCACCAGCCGGCCGCCTCTGCCCCCAAGAACGTCCTCCTTGACCGCACACTGGCCTCTGCTCCCCGGGCCTGTGGCCATCCCACCCTCCATCTCTGGAATCACCCCCAGCGTTTTGTGCTTCACAGTGTTGAGGCTGACTGGTGGACAAGCCCAGTCACCACAAAACAGAGCTTCAGAAATGTATTTCCTTCTGTGTGTTAAAACCATCACTTTTCACCTAACACAGTGGAAAAGAAATTTGTTAAATGCTGTGCTGAGAAGGACTGGGCAAAGACCTCATGTACAGCTCTATTCTCCAGCAGGCAACGTGGCAACACAGACCAAGAACTTAAAATGTCAGGCCCTCTGACCCGGAAAACCGGCATTAAACTCATGAGATAGTGGAACATGTGTGCAAGGTGTATGCAAAGACCCACGTCACACAGTGTGGTGCCCAGTAGGGAGGGTGAGAAACGCTAACTGCTCGATCCTGGGACCGGGTGACTGATCTCAGCACAGGGGCGACACTGCAGCTCTCCACTTCAGAAAACCTCACTGCCCAGTGTGTGGAGACCACACAGGCTCGCTGGCGAGTGAGACACGCCGCTGTCATCTCTTACATGCGCATAAACATTTCAGCTCTGCAAACTCAGGAAGGTCAACACTGGACGGCATCTCTGGGGCTGGCCTTCGGGGAGCCTGGGGCCCCTCCCTGGGTGACAGCCGCAGAGGATGACCCCTGCGCCTACCCCTCCCGCACTCTGCTCCGCTCCCCGGGCGGCGGGGGCCTGGCTGGTGCCCTCAGGTGATTCTCTTAACGTCTGTAAGTCCAGGGAAGTCCTGCTTTGACTCCTATGCACAGCCCAGGTGGAGGCAGCTTCCCCCAGGGTGAAGACACTTACCCCAGGCCAGATTGAAAATTTAAAACAGGATGAGTGTACAAGCTCGCAAGATGTGGAAAACCTAGACCCCTCGGGTCCACGCACTGCTGGCAGGAATGTGCAACAGAACAGCCACCGTGGAAGAGTCTGGAGGGCCCTCAGAGCACTCAGTGTGCGACCCTGCGCTCCCCCAGCCATGCCCCCAGCAGGACGGCAAGCAGTGTTCCCACACAAACACGCACGTGAGTGTTCACAGTAGCACGATTCAAATGGCCTAAAAACAAACCAACCCAAGCGTCCCTCAGCTGATGACAACTGAACATGAGGTGCTCCGTTCACCTGACACCTCTGCGACTCAGCTAGAGAAGCGTGAGAGCGGCCCTACATGATCGCATCGCAACGGAACACCCCAGCAGGCAGGCCCACAGATGCAGACGCCACAACAGTGACGGCCGGGGGCTGGCGGGGCAGGGGAGGTGTGCGCTGCGCTCCGGGGTGACGGCGCCGTTCTGACATCAGACACGGCAGGGGCGCTGAGCCCAGGGCTGGTCCTTAAAGCACCACGGCATGCACGGGAGGTGGTGAATCCTGCCCCATGAGTTACATGTCCATGAAAAACGATACACTAACTCCAAGAAACAAGGTCAGGGCGGGCACTCGGGACCCCGCACTGTGCAACCCGCTCCATGGGCTGCCCTCCCAGAACTGCAGGCAGGAACCCAGGCCCGCTCCAGGCAGACACGGCCTCCAGCCGGGTGGGGGAACACCCAAGTCCAGTCCTCTCCGCTCCGCAGGCCCTCAGCCTGAGCCTCCCTGCCCGGGTAGCAGGAAGCAGCCCGGAACGGCAGGCAACGCACCTTAAAGCCGCCTCCGACTTCTCCGAGGACGTTCTCCACGGGCACCCTGGTGTTCTCGAAGTGGACCTCGCAGGCTGGAACACACGCCGGCCAGGACCTCAGCGGAGGGGCCCCGGGTGCTCGGCCCCCGACCCGCACGCGGGCCACGTGGCTCCCTCGCTCATTCAGACCCTCTGTGGTCTGAGCTGAGGGAGCCGAGAGGCTGAGCCCCTCGGCCTGAGGGGCCTGTGAGGGCCGTGTGGCTCTGGCTAGGCCAAGGGCCACGTACAGGACGCTGGTCTCAAGTGAACCAAGAGCGCACTGGGCTGCAGGTGGGCCTGGGCGGGGAGCGGGGAGCGGAGGAGGCGGCGGCCCAGGGGAAGACGGGGGTCTGTGGGACTAAGCCCCGTGACCAGGAGCCCTCCGGCCCGGCCTCCCCCAAGGTTGCGCGTCCCGCCGGGCAGCGAGAACCTCACCTGAAGACTCACTGCCCCAATCTCTCACTCACAGTTTCTCTCACGCACACACGTATACACGCATGCACATTTCCTGTCGCACACACATTTTAGTACCTCACACGCACATACACACATGCATGGACCACACACTTCATCTCTCATACACGTGCGTCCACACACACACACACACACACACACACACACACACACGCATGGACCACACACTTCATCTCTCATACATGCACACACACACACATGCATGGACCACACACTTCATCTCTCATACACGTGCGTCCACACACACACACACACACACACACACACGCATGGACCACACACTTCATCTCTCATACATGCGCACACACACACACGCATGGACCACACACTTCCATTTCTCATACACGCACACACACACGCATGGACCACACATTTCATCTCTCATACATGCGCACACACACACATGCATGGACCACACACTTCCTCTCTCGCACACACAGACGCGCGCATGGAACACACACTTCATCTCTCACACACGCGTGCACACACACATGCATGGACCACACACTTCCTCTCTCGCACACGCACATAGCACCACTCACTGTTGGAGCCTCGAATGCCCATCTTATCCTCGGGTTTCCCGTTGGTGATGCCACCGAAGTCTCTCTCTACTATGAAGGCTGTGATCTTGTCCTTCACGGAGCCATCGGAATCAACGACCTCCGTTTTTGCAAACACAGTAAAGACGTTGGCCAATCCTCCATTGGTGATCCAGACCTGAGGAAAGAAAGCAGAAGGACTCCAGAGAACCCAAACGACCCCAGGCCACCTATCAGCGTCGGCCGCCCATCACAGCAGAAGCAGAGCGAGGCTCTCCCCGGAGGGGCGTGCGTATCTGAGTTTCTGTGTGTGTGTGCGGCAGTTCTGGCTCTAGCACAGGACACCTTGGGGTGGGAGGGAAGTAAAAGGAGAGGGTGAGGAAGGGGAGAGACTCCTTGACAAATGGTTCTGCGGAGAACTTGGATTTGATTCAAGCAACTTGTCTGGGGGGAAAAAAAACACCAAACAGGTCTGAGACAATCAGAAAAATATGGGTGGTAAGGAGATGGTAAGCAGTCATCGCGCTCAGCTGCCTCAGTCCTGTCTGACTCTTTGTGACCTCATGGAGTTAAGCCCGCCAGGCTCCTCTGTCCAGGGGATCCTCCAGGCGACAATACTGGAGTGCAGTGCCTTGCCCTTCTCCAGGGGACCTTCCCCCACCAGGGACTGAATGCGTGTTTCCCGTGGCTCCTGCACTGCAGACAGACTCTTTACCACTGAGCCCCCAGGGAAGCCCAGAAGCCGTCATCACGTGTTCTGTGTCCAGCGGTGCTATGACCACCCTGCAGAGTCGCACTGAGCCCGCCCTGGCCGCTGCCCAGAGCTGCGGCACGACAGGGGAGGCAATGGAGCTAGGAGCGGCTGTGGACGTTCCCAGCAGCGTGCGTGTGTGCGTGCGTGCGTGCGTGTGCGCTAGGAGATGGCTGTGGGCGTTCCCAGCAGCGTGTGTGTGTGTGCGCGCATGTGTGTATGCGTGCGTGCGTGTGTGTGTTATGTGTGTGTGTGCTAGGAGACGGCTGTGGACGTTCCCAGCAGCATATGTGTGTGTGCGTGTGTGTGTGCGTGTGCGTGCGTGCACGCGCTTCAAATTCTGTGTAAGAGAAAAAATTAAAAAACAGACACACAAGCACAGCTCGGTGAGGTGGGTGGCACTCCAGAAGCCCGCAGACTCTGAGGCTGGGACTTCGTGGTGCTGATCCTGCCCCAAGGCGACGGGACAGGGTGGGTCACAGAACCTCTCTCAGCCTACTTCTTCCTCCAACAGAGGAAGACGGTCAAGGGGTGATGTGTCTGCCCCAACGACCCCTGGAGCATGGGGAGTGGCCAGGGAGTGCGCTGAAGGTCCAGATGGAGACACTGACACGGCCACGGAGGCCACACGGCCGTACCTTGGTGCCGTTGAGGATGTAGTGCCTCTTATCTGCACTGAGCGTGGCCCTGGTCCGGACGGAGGCGGCATCGCTCCCACTGCGGGGACAGACACAGCTGGTTGGGAACAGACAAGCGTCCTCAGGGCCCCCACAGGAAGTTTCAGAGTGGAACAGAGGAGCTGACAAGCTCTTAAAGGGCCAGGTAATAAATGAATTCAGCTTTGCAGGCTCAGACAATGTGTATACAAGCAGGTGCATTCCAATAAAAGTTCATTTACAAAAACAGGTGGCAAGGTGGGTTGACCAGTCCCACTTTATCACCTTGGGTGAAACTGTGTGTGTGAGGACATTTGGGAGGCCTAAACAGAGAGGCGGGTTCACACAGTGCCAAGCTCTGAGATCGGCCTGCCGTCGGAAGCCCTGCGTCCACAGCAGCTGAGACTCTGGGCTGATAACCCCACCTCGCTGAACCTCAGTCCACAGCGTGGACAGTGCGGCTGACACCACCCACCCTGCAGAGTCTGAGAGTCACTGTGACCATGACTCCTGAATGCTGTTTGTATATCACGAGGGTGGTGGTTTAGTCACTCAGTCATGTCCGTCTCTACTGGGACTTCGCAGACTGTAGACCCCGGGCTCCTCTGTCCATGGGATTTCCCAGGCAAGAACACTGGAGTGGGTTGCCATTTCCTCCTCCAGGGGCTCTGCCCGACCCTGGGATCAAACTTGGGGCTCCCGCATTGGCAAGTGGATTCTGTAGTTAGCACTGAGCCTCCAGGAAAGCCGGAAAGGAGGGTTGCAAAGCATAAAACAGTTACACAACAGGTGCTGACGGGCCTGTTCTCGTCTGTAGGATCACCAGGGAGGAGAAGGGAAGTGAAGGCGAGAGCAGGAAGTGGACAGGAAGAGAGGCTACGGGGGGTGCGGGGCTGACCTGGCTGGCTCCGTCAGGCAGAAGGCAGCCACGTGCTCCCCGGATGCCAGCCTGGGCAGGTACCTGGCCTTCTGCTCCTTGCTGCCAGCCAAGATGATGCCCTGCGACACACACGGCTCGTTCAGTGGTGGCAAGAAGAATGGGTGCCACGTGCTCACAGAACATGCTTCCTTCACATGAGGGGGCTGCCCGGTGTTGGCAGCCCCAGAAAATAAACGGGGAGCTGCTGAGGGGTCAGGGAGCCCCCGCACGGGGACAGGCCGGGTGGCCCGCCACAGCCTTGGGGCGGGACTCGGCCTCCCTGGCAGCTTCTCCACTGCCCAGTTGCGTGGTCAGAGCCACGGCCGAGCCTGGGGGCGCTCCGCCCCCTCGGTTCCTACGCTGAGCAAAACCCCCTAAGGACTGAGCTGTGGGCCAGGGGGCCTGCCCTGAGATGCTCCAAGTCCAGTGGAGGACAGCACCAACGGCAGAGCAGACACGCTCAGGCCCCGAGGGAGCAAACCAAGGGCGGGGGGATCACTTCCTGCCCACGGTGCAGGCAGGCTCCATGGAGGCGGCAGCCTCTGACCGGGGCCTGGAAGGATGGGTCAGGCGATGGGGAGGAGGTGGTTTCCAAAGGAGCCAGCTGCCCCGTCCCCCCATGTACCCTGCTAACCCACACCCTGACCTTGAGGCCGATGGCCTGGTGAGCTGCCAGAGTCACGGCGATGGAGGAGTCCAGGCCGATGACCTCCCCCAGCCGCGCATACATGGTGTTGGAGAGGCCCAGGCCACCTAGGGCGGGAACAGAACATCCTCGCTTACTCTCCAGATTCCTCCCAGAAAAGGTGCCGTAAAGTACAGTCTGCTCACCATTTTATAAGGAACACAACATAGACAGCTACAAAGAAAACAAAATACCCATTAACTTATCACTCAGCGCATTTCTATCTACATCATTTCAGACCTTTTCTAGCTTTATAATAAGCACATGCAGATGCGTACTTTAATATAAAAACAAAGTCCTTACATACATAAAGTCACTTGAAATGCTGTGAACAGCAGATCCCGGGTTCTGTGGATGTGAGCCGTGTTCCGCGTCCACCTCCAGGACCTGTCGGTGTCTGGACAGGTCTCTGCACTGCGGATGCTGCCGTGGGGGCAGAGTGTTGCAGGAGTGCCCCGGGCCCTGCAGGATGCCGAGTTGCATCCTTGGCCTCTGCCCACAAGATGACTGTGGTTCCCCCTTCCCCACAGGTCTGATAGTAAAACATGTCTCCCAATGTTGCTAGACATCCCCTGGGGGGCAAATCACTTTTAGGAGCAAAAGGACAAGCACAGTGAAAAAGCAGAAACCCCAGCGAACTAGTGTATTCTGCATTTCGTCTTCACCGTCCAGAGGTGGCAGTGTGGCCTCAAGCGCATCTGACAGACTACCCAAGGGGCGGAGCGGGCTCCGGGCCCCCGCACGGCCCCAGTGCCCAGGCACAGTGTCCCCGGGGAATCAGCACCCTGCCGCAGCCCCCCGTCAGTCAAGACACTTCGTCCCTACTTGTTTCATATACCCATGTCTGTTTTGCTTCTTTAAAAAAAAAAATCTTGACACTTTTCTTCAAGAAAATGAAAGTCGCTCAGTCGTGTCCAACTTTTTGCAACCCCATGAACTATATACAGTCCATGGAATTCTCCAGGCCAGAACACTGGAGTGGGTTCTCCAGGGGATCTTGGACCTTCCCAACCCCAGGACTGAACCCAGGTCTCCCACATTGCGGGCGGATTTTTTACCAGCTAAGCCACAAGGAAAGCCCAAGAATACTGAAGCTGAGCTATGAGGGAAGACTTCTTCAAGAAAGCATCAGTGAAATCATGGGCGGGAGGACAGAGAGTGGGCACAGCAGACAGGTGATGAGGCCGCTGGGGTAGGAAGGAGAACTGGGCGCAGAAATTTCCAACCAGACCTCAAAATGCTTCAGACTGGGAAAACTCTGAAAACTATTTTGGGCGTGAACATAAGGTTGTAGTTGCCTTAGTTTTCCAAGGAAGAGTTAAAAAAAAAGAAAGAAAGAAAATGAAATAGTTCCAAATGTGACCATTTCATCATCTCATGAAAGAGCATTTTCACAGTCAAGAGGAGCTCATAACACAGAGTAAGGGATGGGGCTGTGCAGTCACACATGCGCACACGCGAGCGCTGTCATAAAACACAGAGACACAAAAAGACGTGTTCAAGTTTTACACAAACTTGTGTGGAGGCAACAACTACTCCTCCCGAATCAGGAAGCGCTTTCTTTAAGACCCTGGGGGAAGGAGACACCATCACCAAGCCGGCTGCGTCTGGCAGCTTTCCTCTACACGTGTTCTTTCCGCAGCTGACGACAGGCCAACCACCATGCTCCAGCTCAGCCTCCTGCTCTGTTCTAATATTGGACACGGCCCCCACCTTGCGGCAGACACTTCCCGGGGCCTAGGAGCTGCTGACAAAGGACCCCACCGGGCCTGGAGGCCTGGGGAGAGCGCAGGGCCCTGATCCCGCAGGCTGCAGGTGTGTCCGAGGCCCACGCCGCATCCCGCCACCAGTGGAGCAGCTGCAGAGGTGACGTCATGTTTCTCCCATAGACCGTAACCTCTTTTATTACTGTCAACTTGGAAATGTGGGAGGGGGTACTTAACGGGAGATGAGCAGGAGACACCCTGTAACAGCTTAAAACACGGTGACAGAAACACACACAGACGGAGGCCCCCTGATACCGCGGCATCACACTGGCTCGTCCTAAAATCTCAGGCTGTCTCAGACTGGAGCCGCTCCCGCCTGGGTCCCGGCGGGACATGTTCTACAGGCACGAGGGTCCCCACCCAGGGCTGTGACGTGGGGGGTGTGTGGGGGGAGCGGACTGCACTTTCGCCCTGGAGCTAAACCAGCGTCTGGGCCTCGCTGTGCAAACTGACCCCCGGCGTGGACACCGAGCTCACAGCCACGGACGTGCCCGGCTCTCAGCACCAGCAGCTCTCCGCCCCAAACCCCCGACCCCGAGCTGAGAAGTGGGAGGCTGCCCCAGCCGGGGCTCGGGGGAGGGCTCACAGACCCAGGAGGCTGGGGCAGGGGGGTGGCAAGCTGGTAGGAGAGGATCCCAAGCGCGCACCGGGCCATGTCCGGGCTGGTGCCCACGCGGGTCTACGTTCTGCCCCTCTGAAACGTTCAGACGCAGAGCGCTGGTGGCCTGGGGCTGCTCCTCCGCCAGAGAGGCCGCGCTGCCATCGGCCAGCCTGCCGGGGGGGTGAGACCCAGCCCTCCTCCCCCGTGGGGCGCAGAGAGCACAGACACCGTGCAGGTCTGTCCCCACCCCGACCCCCCAAGGGGGACAGCACAGAGCTCACCAGCTTTTCCTGCCACAGGCCCCTTCACCAGGCCCCGCACTCACCAGCCAGCCCCCCGAATTTAGCCCACAAAGGGCAACTCAATTAATTTCCGCATTTTTGCAGCCTGACCTTGGACTTAATGCATTTTCAAAGGCCACCTTTCCAGAACAGAACCGTTTCATGGACAAATACAGAGGGCTTTGCTGAAAGCTGAACCAGCTGCGTGGTGGTTCCCTTTACTTACCATATTCTTCTGGGACTTGCATTCCAAAAAGCCCCAGGGACTTCAGTTTCTCTAAAGTTTCATCTGGGATTTTTCCCTCCTGGTCAATTTTTCGAGAGTCCACTGCCAAGAGGAAATATTTTGATTAAACAACATATAAACAACAACACATAAACAAACATATACACATGTTTGTATATGTGTATACAAACAGAAGTAAACAGAACAATTGTATTTCACATATGTTAATGTTGTATGTTACACCACCAGCAACAGCAACTTCAAAACTGGAGACTCTCTAGCCAAGGTCACTTCTGTTGGATTGTACCTCACTAGCCTAGCAAGAACTGCACTTCAAAGGACTCTCAGTACGCACAATGATTCCCTGCATAAAACTGCAGCAAACTAAAATTTATGAGACCTAACCTTTTCTGCCATCTACCTAAGAAGAATTCAGAGTAATGCTAGTAAAGATGATCCAAGAACTCGGAAAAAGAATGGAGGCATGGATCGAGAAGATACAAGAAGTGTTTAAGGACCTAGAAAAACTAAAGGACAAACAAACACTGATGAGTGAGACAAAAACTGAAATGAGAAAGACACCACAAGGAACAAACAAACAGGATAAGTGAGGCAGAAGAACGAAGAGGTGGGCTGGAAGATAGGCCAAGAGGGAGTGGCAGGATGTATTTAAAGTGACAAAAGGAAAAAACCTACAACCAAGATTACCGTCCCTAGCAAGGCTCTCATTCAGGTTTGACAGAGACATCAAATGCTTTACATATAAGCAAAAGCTGGAGAATTCAGCACCACCAAACTAGCCTTATGACAAATGCTAAAGGAACTTCTCTAAATAGGAAACAAGAAAAAGACCCACAAAAACAAATCCAAAACAATTAAGAAAATGGTAATAGGAACACATAGATGGATGATTACGTTGAATGTAAATGAATTAAATGCTCTAACCAAAAGACACAGATTGGCTGAACGGATTAACCAACAAGACCGAATATATGCTGTCTACAAGAGACTCACCTCACACCTAGGGACACATATAGACTTTGAAAGCAAGGGGCTGGAAGATGGTTTTCCATGCAAATAGAAATCAAAAGAGAGCTGCAGTAGCAATCCTCATACCAGATGAAATAGATTTTAAAATGAAGACATGCAGGAGACAAGGAAGGACACTACAAAATGACCAAGGACTCAATCCAAGAAGACGTAACAATTACAGGTGTTTATACACCCAACAGAGGAGCACCCCGATGCATAAGGCAAGCGCTAACAGCCATCAAAGGGCGAGCCAGCAGTAACCCGGCGTTCCTGGGGGACCGCAGGCATTCGTGGACATTTTAACACGCTCTGGCGGTGTCGCGTCTCAGCTGTGGCACACAGGCTCAGGAGCTGAGGGCACTTCGGTGCTCCGTGGCACGTGGATCTTAGTTCCTGAAACAGGGACGGACCCCGAGTCCCCTGCCCGGAAGGTGGGCTCCTAACCACGGGACCACCAGGGAAGTCCCCAGTGAGGGACCTTCGCACCCCACTTCTACCCATGAACAGATCATCCAGACAGAACCCGAACAAGGAAACACAAACCTTAAATGGCACCTTACACAGACAGACTTAACTGATATTTAATGTCAATGAAATTGAAGGAATTCTGGAAGGAATGTCCTTCCCACAGCAGCAGAATACATTTTCTTCTCAAGTGCGCCTGGAACACAGGCCAGGATGGAACCCATCTTGAGTCACAGACCGAGCCGCAGTACATCTTCCGGAGCCCCATACCACGGTCAGATGTGTGCGGTTTGTACGAAGGCTCTGTAACCCAGAACCCAGGCCATCTCCGGAACTGACTGAGCCCCACAGCAACAGTTGCCCTGAGCCCCCACCCCTTACTGGCCAGTTCCCTGACCCCATATTAGGTGAAGACACCTACTCTAACCGGTCACCGAATGCCACCCAAAGCAGCAATTTCCTTTGTCCTGAGACGATAAAGATTGGCCAGTGACCCGGGAAACGCATCGGCTCCCCGTGAGCCAGCCCGCTGCTCTAAGAGCGTCCCCGCGCCAGTGAGCGCTGTTCTCCTCTCCTTGCGCCTCGTGTCCGGAAATTCTTCTCCGACTTGTGCACAGACCGCGACATTTGGGGGCCCATACGTCTCCTGGCGATTCCCCCTCTGACTCTCCTTTACTCTCTCACTTCTTTTTCCTCAAACCCTCTGGTAACAGGCGAGTGGCTGTGGAAGCAACTGAGACACTCTGGCCAGGGTTACTCTGCGGGGCTCCCGCAGCTGCCACCGGAGCGAGGGAGACACCCCCTCCCCTCCCTCACTCATCAGGGGAGGCTGTGCTGCGTGTGTGGCCGGCCGCTCGGCTGTGAGGCTGTGCTATGTGTGTGGCCAACTCTGGGCGACCCCGGGGCTGCAGCCTGCCAGGCTCCTCTGTCCGTGCAATTCTCCAGGCAAGAACACTGGAGCAGGTAGCCATGTCCTCCTCCAGGGGAGTTTCCCGACCCAGGGACTGAACCCAGGTCTCCCCCACTGCAGGCGGATTCTTTACCAGCCGAGTGTGTGGGCATGAGTCCGGCGCTTAGAAGCCATTAGGATGCCGGTTGCTTGAAGATTTGAAAGACAGGATTAGGGGATCACAGAACAGACCAGGCTATTAGACCACAGGCCACCGACAAGACAGCTTCTGTGCGCGGCCAGGCACATACTGGCTCAAGCGGAATACCGAGCCTGCTCCTCGTGGCTGCCGCCTTACCAGCAGGACTACAAGCTGCGTTCCTCGGCCTGTTTTCTCTGCTACTTTCGTTTCCCCCTTCGGTCTGGATCATTTCCTGGAGGCCAGGAGCTGCCTCTGAGGCATCCCAGAGAGGGCCTTCCACCTTTCAGGCAATCACCGAAGCATAAGCCACCCAGCCGGTTCTGGGGTCTCTTTCCTGTCTTTCCTGGCCAAGTCGCAGGGCGCCTGGTCGTCCAGTTCATGTCTCAGCTTCGTGCTCGAGGGTCCCCTCTCACTGTCAGACCTAATGGTCGGCACACCCGGCCACGCGTGCCACTAGTCACGTGGTGCCTCAGTCACACGGAGGGCTCGCGGGGACAAGACAAGCCTGTCTGTGGCTGGTGACTCTCAGTAACCCCGTCCTCCAGCATATAGGCTGCGCATGGGTTCTGGGAAGTCTCAGACTCAGCCCCTTGGCCATATCCTCAGGAACTAGAAAAACTTTGGCCCCACAAGCCTGGAAGAGAAAAGGCTCCCTTTCTTCTGCATGAAGCCCGGCCTCGGCGCCGCTGAGGGACCAGGAGGAACAGCCTCTCACTGGAACACAAGTGCCGGGCCTGCAGCCTGAGCTCTAGTGTCGGAGACCGGGGGACAACGAGGGCCCTCAGAGCCCGCGTCGGGGGCTCACGGCGCCCGTGCCTCTCTGCGGCGGCTTCACCCCGCGACCCCTCCCGCCATATCCCCTCCACCAGATCGTCTAAAAAACTCCCATATTTTAAAGAATCCTCTTCTATCAGTGCGGTGGGGTGGCCATGGGGGAATCGATGTTTCCCGACTCCTTCAAGTTCCCTCAGTCCTTCAGAACCTTTGGATCAAACTAAGACCCGCACCTCCGAGAGGGACTGTCTGTGCTGGGATGACATCTTATCAGTCAGTCTGCCCCTGCTATTAGGGACATCTCTAGATCACTCACTTTAAATTTTAGCTATGAGACCATGATCAGAGACGGGAAAAGGCTGTGATCTTCTTCAGACTCTAGAGAAAGCGGCTTGAAATGAAACCGTGTTGACATCGCAAAACCGGTTCTTTCTGCATAAGCAATTAGAAAAAAGCTAGCATGTTGAAATACTTTAAGCTCTAACCTGAGAAAACAGAAGCATGCCTAGGAAAAAGCCTGAAATTAACTCTTCTCAATCCTCGAGATATACAGCGCACTTTGCCTAAGACTTCAGCCTTGGGCAAACGAGTAGAACTTCAAGTTAAGAAAAAAGGTGGTGTGGGGCAGAGACAGGAGATCTCTGTCTGGATTAGTGTGTGTCTTTGGTTAATATCGCTGAGGTTAATTTGTAAATGAGCTCAAATTTAACTGATCTAAGGAAAAGTAAGTGCTTACAAATCAAACAATTCTAAATGAAGTTCAGGTTCATGTGAACTGGGAAATACTCAACATTAAAGTAATACTTGGGGGCACTCTTTCTGCCCCCTTCTGATGTCTAAGTCAGAATCTTTCTCTGTCTCCTTTATGCTTTAATAAAACTTTATTACACAGAAGCTCTGAGCGATCAAGCCTCATCTCTGGCCCTGGATTGAATTTGTCTCCCCCTGCGTCTTTGCATGACATGATTCAGCAACAACCTTTCATCTTGGGGGCTTGTCCGGGATTCTGCAGGACAAGATGGGAGCTAACAATTCCAGCCTCACTCCTTTGAACTGTATCCTGAAAAACTGGGATAGATTTGATCCCCGGGGCTTAAAGAAGACACACCTGGTCTTCCTATGTGATACTGCGAGGCCACGGTATCCACTGGAGGGTGGCGAACGGTGGCAGGGTGGAGGGTCTCTTAAGCATAACGCCGGTTCCCAGTTGGACCGGCTCTGTAGAAAGCGAGTGGAGTGGGGAGAAGTATCATGCGTGTCGCCCTCCTCTCTGGGTCCGGGCGTGACTCCTCCGGCTCCCTCCTGTGCTGCTCCGCCAGGTGAGACGGGGGCAGGAGACAGAGAGGTAGAGAAGCGGCTTTCTCCAGTCTATCCCTGGGATCACATGTGCGCAGCAGCCAGAGACACTGAGGAACAGCCACACAAGCTGTTGCCTCTTCATGAAGCACCCAGCGGGAGAAATAACCAGTCTATGAGAGTTAATAAGCCTTTTTCTTATCAAGAAATACAAAGAATCAAGGAGGATCTGGGAGACTATTTAGAGGACCCAGAAAAATATACTAGAGCTTTTAAAGGTGTTACTCTGCTTTATGACCTTACTCGGAAGGATGTGATGTATATCTTGGGACAAACGCTGACTTCCGACTCAAAAACTTGAGTTTTGGGAAAAGCAGTTGCTCATGGAGATGAATGGTTTGGCATGGAATTAGTAGGGAAGAGGGAGGACGAGATAACTGCCCTCCCCACTGCGAATCAGGCGGTCCCAGCTACAGAACCAGACTGGGACTACAACACAGTGAAAGGAAGATGGGGTCAGAGTCACTTTGTCAGATGTGTTCTTGAAGGACTTAGGCAGTTGCGTGCTAAGCCTTTAAACTATGGCAAGTTGGGAAACATAGAACAGGAGGAGAAGGCAGCTCCTGGAAAATTCCTGGACAGACTGAGAGAAGCCCTTCGCAGAGTCACTGAGATTGACCCCAAAAGTGAAGAGGGAAAAGTGACCTTGAAGGGTAGATTTCTCAGTCAGCCGGCTCCAGATATCTGCCACAAGCTACTAAAACGGGCACAGGGACCAAATCAGTCTTTAGATAATCTGTTACAACTGGCTCAGACAGTCTATCATGGTAGGGAATATGAGGAAAAGAAAGGAAGGCAGAGGAAGACAAAGGAACAGGTGGAAGCCTTTGCAATGGCTATGAGAACCGTTCTTAAACAGCCTGAGAAAAATGCCCAGAGGGACCCAGGTGAAAGGGGATGGGCTTGCTATTGCTGTGGAAAGGAGGGGCATCTCAAGCAGAATTGCCCTCAGGCCCCTAAGCTGCCCCCGGCTCCATGTCCGGTCTGCAAGGGACCACCCTGGAGGAGAGCCTGCCCCCAGAGGTGGAGGTCTCAGGGGTCTGACTCTCAAGACCATCAGGACTGAAGGTGCCCGGGGGTCCCCACACAAGCTCCCGTCCTAATTACACCTGAGGAGCCCCGGGTATTGATAACAGTGGGGGGCCAATCCGTCGATTTCCTTTTAGATACTGGGTCAACTTACTCCGTGCTTACTGAAGACCCTGGCCCACTTTCTTCCCGATCCGCTTCCGTATCGGGACTGTCTGGACGAGCCAAAAGATGGGCCTGATAATTTATGTGAGCCTGCTTCTGCTGACTCCAAAAGTCTTCAGTCTGCCGTTTGATCCTCAAGACAATCCCCTCCTGTCCTGGGCTTATTCCTACGCTGAATTCCACAACCAGTCTAACTGCTGGTCTGTGGAGTGCTCCCCTCTTCATCAGTGAAAGGCTTCCCGTGGTGGACATCTCCACTTCAAGGAAAAGACTCTTCAAATCTGCAAATACCTCAACAACAATCACATGTGACGCCTCTTCTTAAACTGATGACACCTAACAGCCTTAAGATGGACTGATGTAACTATGGACATAATGTGACTTTTCATTTTGATTAAATTTTGATTAAATAAGATCTTATTATATCTGTTATAAATTTTTCAAAGAGGAAAGTCACTTGCTGTGAAGAAAAGTCTCAGGAAAGAAAATGTAAATGAGTTAAGAGCTTTGGGTAATTTATGTTTGCCAATGGTCCACGGTTACTTAAGGAAAGCAGAATGTGTCTGTTTAACTTAAAAGGCTTTAAGAAATGGAGTGATATTTTATTAAGGGAAAAGGAAGTAGGTCTGACTTCAGTTCAGACACTCAGTTGTGTCTGAATCTTTGCGACCCCATGGGCCGCAGCACGCCAGGCCTCCCTGTCCATCACTAACTCCCGGAGCTTACTCAAACTCATGTCCATTGAGTCGGTGATGCCATCCAGCCATCTCATCCTCTATCGTCCCCTTCTCCTGCCTTCAATCTTTCCCTTTCAGAACAGGCAAATAAACTGATGAATATGGAAAGTGAAAAAGGCGTATGGAAAGTGGACCCCAAGAAAAGTAGGGTGCAAGGCACAAGTTATCTTGAGACACTGAACTGCCTTTGAAATCTTGTATGGCTACTTTGACAAGTGAATAGCTATTATTTCACGATGAATATAAGCCCGTACCAAACTGGAACTTTCTCTATTAAGAGAAAAAAGTTTTCTTGGAATGCAGGTTTTGAAACAGACTGTGAATTTCTTTGCCTTTAAGTGGTTTGTACTTACCTTTAAAACCTTTTGTTACTTTGGTAAAATAACAACTATTTCACAATGATCTATGAAGATTATGGTACATGTAGGTAAAGCTCATTCTGCTTTTAAAAAAATGAACCCCTTATTGTCAGACTGTTGCTATCCTGATGTCCTTACAACACAATGGCCTACTCCTAAACGAGCTAATTTAAAATAAATGAACAGTGACTTTCGATCAGTCAGGGTTATAGGATATCCAAGACAGCCACTTGGTCTTTGCTGGTTCCCAGACAAACTTTTTTTTTTTTTAATGGGATAAAGCCTTCCTCAGTTGCAGGGTTAATGCCCTTACAATGAAAAAAGAAAAAGGTTAAAAATGTGTCTTCTACTTGGAGTATACTTTCTACAACCTCCAGTGCTCAAGGCACTTAACTGGACAAATCCTTCAAGCCTTAACAGAAACTTCACAAATTTCTTAAAACCATCAATGTCACCATCATCTTCAATCATCAGGCAAGGACAACAGAACAGATTAATTACATGGGATGATTATAATTTTCATGAATTTTTGTCTGACATATTATTGCTGTTCAGTCGAGTCCGACTCTGCGACCCCATGGACTGCAGCACTCCAGGCCTCCCTGTCCATCACCAATTCCCAGAGTTCACTCAAACTCATGCCCATTGAGTCAGTGATGCCATCTGACCGTCTCATCCTCTGTCGTCCCCTTCTCCTCCTGCCTTTAATCTTTCCCAGCATCGGGGTCTTCTCTAGTGAGTCAGTTCTTCACATCAGGTGGCCAACGCATTGGAGTTTCAGCTTCAACATCAGTCCTTCCAATGAATATTCAGGACTGATTTCCTTTAGGACGGACTGGTTGGATCTCCTTGCAGTCCAAGGGACTCTCAAGAGTCTTCTCCAACGCCACAGTTCAAAAGCATCAATTCTAAGTTTTCATGATAGTCCAACTCTCACATCCATACACGACTGCTGGAAAAACCATAGCCTTGACTAGATGGACCTTTCGGCAAGGTAATGTCTCTGCTTTTTAATATGCTGCCTAGGGTGATCATAGCTTTTCTTCCAAGGAGCAAGTGTCTTTTAATTTCATGGCTTCGGTCACCATCTGCGGAGATTTTGGAGCCCAAGAAAATGAAGTCTCTCACTATTTCCGTTGTTTCCCCATCTATTTGCCATAAAGTGATGGGACTGAATGCCATGATACATTAAGTTAACTTTAAAAATGCCTTCCAACATTAAAAACAAATTACCAATACAGGTAACATTCTATTTCTTGATCTGGATGTATTCATTGCATAAAACTGCTACAATTAAACATTCATGAGACCTAAACTATCCTGGAGGCATTTACTAAACTTGAATTTTTGATTTACTACCTGTACCTTCTAGAAAGTAAGAGAAAAAACACGTAACTGCCATTATTATCCTGAAACGTTTGGCAACACACCAGACTCGAAGCAGTCTCTGGACCCAGTCCCAGTGTTCAGCACCACCCTCCTTCCCCAGAGTCCACAGGTTCTGAGAACAAGTCAGTTTGTCAACTATGAAAACATGTTCAGCAAAGGAAAACTCAACCATCCCTGCGTTAGGTCTGCAATTGCAGACTTTCATGTGAGTCAAGTTCAAGTGTTCCCATAAGCTGCCAACAAATTAAACCTCATCACTATTATAAACCATAAAAACAACCATAACCATGCTTCTAAATTTTTATACACAGGGGTCACTAATGAGAAATATAGGTCCCCAAATGGAGTGCACATCCCTCATTCTTTACTCTCACAGCTTTACTGGTGTTTATAATCGGCACGTAATGAACTGCACAGACAGAGAATAGTTTTTTGAGTTTTGAGATCTGTTCGCCCATGAAACTGTCCCCACATTCAACAAAAACCTTTCCATCCAGACTTCCTGGTGTCCGTCTGAGATCAATCCTTCCCTGTCTCCATCCCCAGGCAAGCACTCACCTTTTCGTCTATGGATTAGTTTGCATTTTCTAGTTTTACATACATGGGATCACACAGTATTTTGCTGGTCTGGTCTCTCTGATTTGGCATAATTGTTCAATGGCCAATGTGTGAGTATGAAATTGTTTACTTATTCACCCCTCGAAGGACATTTGGGTCATTCCCAGTTGGGGGCCCTCAGAAGGAACATCTGTATTCAGGTTTTGAGGCTGTGACATGTGCTGCATCTGGAGGTATGTACTGCACTCTGCTAGTATGCTCCATTCTTAAGGAAGTGTTCAAAAACAGGCTGCCTTAGCATAAGCACTAGTAGAAGAGAACCAGCCGGAGCCTGTGCATTGTCAACAGGGGAACACCACCCCCTGGGGGTGAAAGCTGGTTCTGGAGGAAGAGAAGCAAAAAAAAAAAAAAAAAACCTATGTATGAAGGACAGAAACCCCTATAATACGTACAGAAACATGTACAGCATAGTTGTGGCATTACAATTTCACAAAGGGAGACTTCCCGGGTGGCCCGGTGGTTAAGAATCCAGCTGCCAATGCAGGGGACACAGGTTCAGTCCCTGGTCTGGGAAGATCCCACATGCCTCGGACTAACTGAGCCATGCGCCTACAGTCCATGCTCTGCAACAAAAGGAGCCACGGCAATCAGAACCCCATCATCGCAACGAAGACCCAGCGCAGCCAGAACTAGATAAATGAATAAGCAATTTTAAAAAATGCCACAGAGGAATGCAATTAGGGTAATGAGAAATGAGAGAGCAGTAATAACGAATAAAAATGTAGAGAAACACTGCCCTCCAGGCTGCTCTGCTCCTTCTAACACTTAAAAGCAAGTCTTGAATGGGTCAAACTGAAATCCACAAGGACCGACAGGCAACAGAAAACTACGAGGCACATGAAACAGCAGGGAAATATGAGTACAGAGGAGAATAAAAAAAAAAATCAGTCAACTGATTGTGACCCAGAAATAACAAAGATGACAGCAGACAAGAGTATTACAAGAGTTATAACTAAATTTTAAATTCTCAAAAAAGTAGAAGGAAATATGAGCATAGTAAATAGAGATATAGGAGGGAAAAAAAAGTCAAATCAAACTGCCCAGAGATGAAAGACCGCTTCAGATGAAAAACTCTGGATTGGATTAACAGTAGATCAAATACTAGGGGAAAAAAAAATAGTGAACAGAAAACATAATAATAAAAACTACACAAAATGAAAGACAAAAAAATAACTGAGCACCAGTGAATTGTGGGACAACCTCAAGCAGATCGCTCTCTATCTATGTATAATCTCCAAGGGGGAGGAGCGAATGGGGGAATGTGCTATGGCTGGTGATAAAACAAGTTTAAAGAAATCTATTGGTCAAAAACATACCAAAGTTGATAAACACTATAAACGCAGAGATCCAAGAAGTTCAAAGAACCCCAAGAAAAATGGGAAGAAAACTATACTAACATCAATTTTTCTAAAACCACTCAAAAGCATCCAGAGACAAAGAAATAACACATGGGAAAAAGACAAAGATAAAACGGTAGCAGGCTTCCCTGGAGGCTCAGCTGGTAAAGAATCCACCTGGAAGGCGGGAGCCCGGGGTTTGATCCCTGGGTTGGGAACATCCCCTGGAGAAGGGAAGGACCACCCACTCCAGTGTTCTGGCCTGGAGGAGTCCATGGACTGCCGTGGACTGGATTATACAAATGTAAAATCACATTGAAAGAATCCTGCATCCAAAGCCAGTGAAAAGGCAGAGGCGGGAGTGTGAGATGGGTAGGCGGGCCACCTGCCCGGCGAGGGTGAGGCCACAGTTCTGGTGTGGCCTGGCACAGTGCGCACAGAAGCTGGGCTGTGGCATCGTGCGCGTGATGGTGCGATGTTTACACCAACATACGGTGGCACAAACCAATAAATACACATTGAAAAAGGCCAAGACTGACAAACGGTGTTTTTAAATGCTGCCCATATGAAATCACCTTATCATTTTTATTCTGAAATAATTTTAAAGAAAAGTCACAAAAACAGTATAGAGTTCCTGGATACTTTTCATTCAGCTTTTCCTAAGAAAAGCCTACAGAATCACGGGGAAACCACCACAATTAAGAAATTGACAGTCATACAATATTACTAACTAAATTACAGAATTAATTTGAATTTCACTGGCTTTCCCACTGATGCCCTGTTTCTGGCCTGGGATCCAGTCCAGGAGCCACACTGTATTTGGCCGTCATGTCCCCTTAGTATTCTCCGGAGTGAACCCAAGGATACAAAAGAGGATACTAAATGAGGGCCAAGGAGAACTATCCTGACAATGCAGGAGTCCTTCAGGGTTCAAAACCCAGGCAGAGTATTTCACCATGGCAAAAGAATAAGCAGGAAAAAACCCAATCATCTTCAAAGAGGCAGAAAAAACACTGGACAAAATTCAACACAATTTACATTGAAAACCCTCCACAAACCAGAAGCAAACTTCCTTAACCTGGTTCAGGGCACATACAAAAAACATACAGCTAACATCATACCTAAGGTAAAAGACTGAAGGCTTTCTCGTTAAAATCAGGCACAAGGCAGGGAAGTTTGCTCTGACCACTCCTATTCGACATGATAGAGATGTTAGCCAGTGAATCAAGCAAAGAAAAGAAGGAAAACCGGATTGGAAAGGAAGACATGAAACTGCCCTCATCACCAACAACGAGACTGTCCAGGTACTAAACACTCCAGCACCAGCCAAAAAAGCACTGTGAGCTACTCAACGAGCTTAACAAGGCTGCAGGGTACGAGGTCAAAACACAAAAACCAACTGGACTCACTGAGAGGGTGTATCAAGGGAGCTGAACATGTGGACATTTTCTACATCAGGCAAAGGCAAAGTAAAACCACAAGATAGCACTGCACGTCTATCAGAATGGCTACAGTTTTTAAAACATTTTTTTTTTAATAAACAAAACCAGTGACAACACCAAATCCAGGCAAAAAGGCACAGAATCTAGAACATATTGCTTCTGGGAACATAAAATAGTACAGCCAGCACTCTGAAAATAATTAAACACACACACTACCTCAAGACCCAGCAACCTCACTCCTGGCCATTTATCCCGGAGAGATGAACACATGTTCACACAAAGCTTGAACACAAATGTACACAGAAGGTTTACTCATAAGAGTCCCCAAACTGAAAACAACCAAGGTGTTCTTAAGCTTCAGAACAGTCAACAAACTGTGGTAACAGGTACATAGAAAACTGCTGCTGCTGCTAAATTGCTTCAGTTGTGTCTGACTCTGTGCGACCCAACAGACGGCAGCCCACCAGGCTCTGCCATCCCTGGGATTCTCCAGGCAAGAACACTGGAGTGGGTTGCCATTTCTTTCTCTAACACATGAAAGTGAAAAGTGAAAGTGAAGTCGCTCAGTCGTGTCTGACTCTTAGCGACCCCATGGACTGCAGCCCACCAGGCTCCTCTGTCCATGGGATTCTCCAGGCAAGAGTGCTGGAGTGGGCTGCCACTGCCTTCTCCGGCGTGGAAAACTGCTGAGCAGTAAAAAAGCACAACCCACTGACACACAGAAGAGTCACACAGGGTGAAAAGGCCAATCCGCACAAGGTTTGCACACACTGCTTGTTGCTGTAGATCCATTAGGGTCCCAGTGACACAGTGTTTTTTAAATAACAAGATATACAAAGGGAGAAGAGTGGTTCCCAGAAGCTGGGGGAGGAGTGGGCAGAGGGGGTACGGATGTCAGAGGAGCCTGTGAGCGAGTCCTGTGACGGAGCTGTCGTATCACGGTCTGCACATGTGCCCGAAGCGCACAGCACACGCGGGACGGGCGTAACCCGCAGGAAGGCTGCTGTCCAGTCCCCGGCCACGACGAAGGACAGGCGCGCACAATGCGTTCCGTAAAGGTGAGCGCTGGGAGGAACGGACTGGGTGACGGGTAAGCTACCTTAAAGCGACCAATGTCATCACGACACTTGGCACACTGCACGCATGCTAAATTTCAGGAGACAACCCTGAGGTTGAAATAAGAAATCTTCACAAAACACCAGCATCTCCTGAAGTTCAACTAAAACTGATGTTCAAAGGCAAAAAACTAAGACACAACGGGATATATTTTATTTTCATCTTGTTTATAGTTCCTATATCTCCTTTCACAAGTGTGAATTTCTTTTACATATGAAGTAAACAAAATATACATTATGAAGAAAAATCCCAGAAATAGGAAGTATGTATGGAAAAATTTTAACTTTCATACCACTGTAAAAATAATACATAAAAAAATCAACTGTATTTCTACATACAAACAACAAATAATCAGGAGTCAAAATTTCTAAAAATACCACTCACGATAATACCAAAGAATTTTAAATACTTATGGATATATTTTTACAAACCATCAAAAAATAACAAGGATAAGTTGAGAAACCATCAGAAGCTTTTTGTAAAATTTGTCCACACTCTATGCACTGACCATGACAACACAAAACGTTGGTGAGAGAATTAAGAATCAAATGAATGGGGAGATATTCCACAATTGAGGATCTGAAAATCTAGTACTGTTACAAATCTGAATTCTCCCTGAAATTGATTTACGGGTTTACTGTAACCCCAATTATACACAAGCCTTTTATTGAAGCTAAAAAGCTGATTCTAAAATTCAGGAGCCAATGTGAAGGACCCAGAGGAGCCAAACGACCTCAGAAGAGAACAAGCTGGGGGACGAACACTGCCAGGCTTCAAGCCTGAGATGAAGCTCAGTGCAAACGACAACTTAACATGTGCATGAAGAGAGGATTCAAAAACAGACCCACGCAGAAAACGGTTCATTGATTTTTTCCACCTTTTCATACCGTGGCAAAATATACATATAATTTACTACCTTAACCAGCTTTTTAAACAAAAGAAACTTACTTTTTGGCTGTGTTGGGTCTTAGTTGCAGCGACTGGGCTTCTCTAGTTGTGGCATTTGGGTCTGGAGCACTCAGGCTCAGCAGCTGTGGCGCATGGGCTTAGCGGACCCATGGCCAGTGGGATCCTAGCTACCCAGCCAGAAACTGAGTCCGCGTCCCCTGCATTGGAAGGTGGATTCTTAACCACCTGACCATCAGAGAAGTCCCGTGGTGCATGTATCAATTGTTCACGTCTTTTTAATGCTGAGGAGTACTTCCTCATATGCATATACCAAAATTTGTTTATCCATGCACCTATTAATTGACATTTGGTAGGTATCCAGACTTTTGCATTCCAATCCTCTATAATGAGATCAAACTGCCAACATTCATTGGATCACAGAAAAAGAAAAGGAATTTCAGAAAAACATCTCTTTCTGCTTCATTGACTATGCTAAAGCCTTTGACTATGTGGATTACAACACTGTGGAAAATTCCTGAAGAGATAAGAATACCAAACCACCTTCCCTGTCTCCTGAGAAACCTGTATACAGGTCAAGAAGCAGAATTGATGCTTTCGTATTGTGGTGTTGGAGAAGACTCTTGAGAGTCCCTTGGACTGCAAGGAGATCCAACCAGTCAATCCCAAAGGAAGTCAATTCTGAATACTTATTGGAAGGACTGATGCTGAAGCTCAAATACTTTGGCCACTTGATGCAAAGATCCAACTCACTAGAAAAGATGCTGAAGCTGGGAAAGATTGAGAGCAAGAGAAGAATGAGGTGACAGGATGAGATAGTTGGATAGCATCACCAACTGAATTTGAGCAAACTCTAGGAGATAGTGAAGGACAAGGAAGCCTGGCCTGCTGTAGTTTCAGGGATCACAAAGTGTCGGCCATGACTTAACAACTAAACAACAAGAAGAAGCAACAGTTATTAATAGAATCAGACATGGAACAATGGACCAGTTCAAAATTTGGGAAGAAGTACAAGTCTGCTTATTTAACTTTTATGTGGAGTACATCATACAAAATGCCAGGCTGAACGAATCACAAGCTGAAATCGAGATTGCTGGGAGAGATACCAACTTCTTCAGATATGCAGAAGATACCACTCAAATGGCAGAAAATGAAAAAGAACCAAAGAGCCTCTAGTGAGGGTGAAAGAGGAACATGAAAAAGCTGGTTTAAAATTCAACATTCAAAAAACTAAGATCATGGCATCCAGTCCTATCACTTCATGGCAAACATTAATAAAAGGGGAAAAAGTGGGAACAGTGACAGATTTTATTTTCTTGGGCTCCAATATCACTGTGGATGGTGACCACAGCCACAAAATTAAAATGGTCCCTCTTGGAAAGAAAGCTATGACAAACCTAGAAAGCGTATTAAAAAGCAGAGACATTACTTTGTCAACAAAGGTCCATATAGTCAAAGCTATGGTTTTTCCAGTAGTCATGTACAGATGTGAGAACTGGACTATAAAGAAAGCTGAGTGCCAAAGAACTGATACTTACAAATTGTGGTGCTGGAGAAGACTCTTGAGAGTCCCTTGGACTGTAAGGAGATCAAACCAGTCAATCCTAAAGGACATCAACCCTGAATATTCATTGGAAGGACTGATGGTAAAACTGAAGCTCCAATACTTTGATGCCAAGCTCCAAAACCTGATGCCAAGAGACAACTCACTGAAAAGACCTTGATGATGGCAAAGATTGAGGGTAGGAGGAGAAGGGGGTGACAGAGGATGAGATGGCTGGATGGCATCACCGACTCAACGGACATGAATTTAAGCAAACTTCAGGAGACAGTGGAGGACAGAGGAGCCTGGTGCTCTTCAGTCCATGGGTTTGCAGAGAGTCAGACAAGACTGAGCACCTGACCAAGGTATCGAGCTTAGCTGTCAAAAAAGGATGCTGTGAACATTTTTCTGTAAGACTATTGCAGGCATGAGTTTACATTTCTCTTGGGGAAATATCTAGGAGGGCAGTGCCTGAATCATATGGCAGGTTCCTGCCAAACTCTAAGGAAGTGCCAGGCTGTTTTCCAAAGTGGTCGCCACCTCACACGCCCACTGGTGCCTTGGAGTCCCAGTCGCCCCACATTTTAGCCAGCACTGGGTATGGGCAGCCTCTCCAATTCCAGGCACAACAGTGAGTGTATCGTCACGTCTCACTGTGGCTACACTTTCCTCTCCTCGGTGACTGAGGAGGTGTCGGGCACTTTCTCACATGCTTATTTTGCCAACTGTACGTCTTTTGTTGGTGAAGTGTCTTTCAACTGTTTGATGCATTTTTGGGGAATTGGGTTTTCTTACTGAGCTTTAGGAAGTTTCTTTATGTACTAGAGTTAAGACTTTTAACTGGTATATGTTTTACAAAATTCTGCTTCTGGTCTGTAGTTTGACTTCTCATTTTCTTAACAGTGTCTCAAAGAGCACAGCTTGGGTGGGTTGGGGCTGTGTACTGAGGCTCGGGAGGTCAGACCCGGGGACAGGACTGGGGTTGCTATGGGAAGCCAGGTGTTATGGTGTGCTCTGCCACATCCGAGGGGGTCTGGGAGGAAGCCTGGGCCCGCCAGAGAGGCGAGGCACCGATGGGGGGGCAGGCTGTCACGGCCGTCTGCCGTCTCCAGAGGCAGGGCGTCACCCACCTGCACTCCACTGGCAGGCGCAGGCTGCCATCATAGATTCCAGAGGCCACCACCGCCGAGGGTCCTGGGAGCGGGTGCAGGTCACCACCCCACCCTGGGAGCCCGCAGGGCCTGCCATGCCCAGGGTCCTGGGCCAGCATCCCCAGAGAAGCGCGTGGCCTGCTGCTGCTCCCGAGGGCTGCACAGCCCAGTGCCAACCCCCGCCCCTGCTCCCCAGGGCTGCACAGGGAGGGGGCGCAACCCGCCGCCACAGCGGGGGAGGGCCCCACGGCTGGGGGCCGTGTTCCTGGGAACCTGCACACCCCGTCCAAGAGCTAACAGCCAGCACACGCTAAGCCAAAGGCGGCCAGCACCCAAACCAAAAACAGACCTCACAGGAAAAGACATTAAACCCACACATGCTACCCTCCAGGTCCCTCCAAGACTCCAGTAGGTTAACTGTTCCTCCCAAACTCACAGACTAGGGGAAATATGAGCAAAACGAAGAAGGAAAGGAACCACTCTCAAGTAGAAGACCAAGAGAATCCCCCTGCAAGAACTATAAAACAGACCTCTTCAGTCTGACAGACACTGATTTCAAAAAAGGAGATAAGGAAACTGATGAAGGATTTACAAAGGACTATCAACAGACAAGCAGATTAGTGTAGAAAGGAGCTAGGCTCCATAAGAAGGAGCCTGGAAAAATCAGAAAACTCAGTTACTAAGACAGAAACCTCGCTCAAGGCAATAAACAGCAGAATGGATAACGCATCACAAAGAGTAAGTGACCTGGAAGACAGACTAGTGGGAACTACCCAATCAAAACAGCAGACAGAAAGTCAAACGGGAAAAAAAAAAGCAATGTTAGAGACCTACTGGATACTACAAAGTGGGCCAATCTATGCACAATAGGGGCTCCAAAAGGGGAAGGGAGAGAAAAGGGGATTGAAATGCATCTGAAGAATTTACGGCTGAAAATTTCCGAAAGCTAAAGAAGGAAACAGCTATCCAGGCATAGGAAGATAAACCCAAACAAACCTACCCCAAGACATAATAAAAGTGACCGAAGTGAAAGGTAAGGGGAGGATTCTAAAGGTAGAAAAACAGTTCTTTACAAGGGAACCCTCATGGGGCTATCTGATTTCTCCACAGAAGCACTGCAGGCAAGAAGGGAGCGGCAAAACAGACTCAAAGCCTTGAAAAGAGAAAAACCTGCAATGCAGAATAATCGACCCAGCAAGATTATCATTTGGAATAGGAGAAATAAAGAATTTCTTAGACAAGCAGAAACCAAAAGAATACAGCAATACTAAACCATCCTAAAAGAAGTATTAAAAGGTCTTCTCTAAATAGAAAAGCAGCAGGATGAAACAGCAAGGAGGAAATCACAAAAGGAAAATAAACCATTTAAATCAGCCAGTATATGGATTATTTTAAAAAAAACCTATTTGTGAAAGCAATGATAAACACAAGGAACAGCAAAAGGAAAAACTTGAAGATGTAAAAACGGACATCCAAATCTTAAAATGTGAGGAATGAAAGTAAGAAAATGCACTTTTTTAAAGAATGTGTTTGAACGTATATGCTATCAGTCTACAGCCAGCAGATAAAGGAAGGGGCTAGCACAGCAGACAAACAGCAACCACAAAGCAAATCGTAGGACAGAATCACAAAAACCGCAAGAAGGAACACAGCATGATATAAAAGGAAATCATCACACCAGGAGAAAAAGGAACGAAGGATCAGCTGCGAAACAAGGTTTGAAATGGCAATGCACATGTATCAATAATTACCTTAAATGTTAACGGTCTGGATGCTTCGTTCACAAGATATAGAGTGGCAGACTGCATAAAAAACAAAAGCCTGCAATATGCTGCCAACAAGAGGCCCACCTTAGGGCAAAGGACACACCCAGACTGAGAGGGAGAGGGTGGAGGGCATGAGCCACCTGCGGGCTTCTCTCGTCACAGAGAAACTGCCCCAGAAAGGCCAGCTTAGCAGTCAATTTTGCAAAGATAAAGGACAAGCTTCCAACAGCCCGGAAAACTGGGACAACCGTTGCAGGGTGGTCTATGAGGATGGCATAGTTTTTGGAGGACATACAAGGTGATTAAAGGGACGGTTGTTGTTGACAAGAAGTGTCAAAAATACACTTCACATCCCCTAACAGCTACTGCCGTGGTCCGGGACAGCCGTGGTCCGGGAAAAGACAACAGAGCTCACCTCCTGCATCCTGAAGCTCCACTCCCCTTGCACGGGCTGCGTGGTGGCCAATCAGAGGTGGCCACAGGCAGATGCTTTCTGGGCAGCAAGGTTACACTGGTGGCCCTAGCAATGGGGGGAGATGTTACTCGACTTCACCTCTGCAGCCTGTGTTCTCACAGCCAGCTGTTGAGTTGCTTTATATCACCGTGGGTTAAGGCTCCTTGAGCGCCATGGCCATGTTTGAAGGTAAATCTAGGACAGATATGGAGGAGGAGGAAGCCAAGAAGGTGGTGAGTGAAGCCAGAGCAGCTGGCACCCTCAGTGACTTGGGTGCTGGAAGCAACGTCGATCTCTCTGTCATCAGCAAGAGCAAGCTGGACTCTCTCTACCCGTACTCAGCGCCCAAAAAGAAGCGGGGCAGGTGTGGCCAGTAAGGGTGTGAGAAAGGACCACTACAGGCCTCAGTGAGAAGTCACTGCTCTGGAAACTGAGGTGCGGCAAGAAACAGTCCCAGGAGCGGACGCTTCCTGAACGGGGCTGGCGGTGGCTGGTCATGGCTTGAGGAGGCTGGGGGCAACCGAGGCTTCCCCTGTAAGACGTCCGGCCAGTCTCTGCTGAGGAAACCCAATAAAAAACGACGACCCGAAGAAAGAAAAGAAAATGAGGGATGACAAAGGTATTTCATGTGAATGGAAATGACCAAAGAGGGAGCTGCAGTACTCAGACAAAATGGACTGTGAAACAGAGGATTAAGAAAGTTAAAGGACACCATATAACGACAAAAATTCGACACTCTCATCAACACGTATGCGCCTGCTAGCAGGGCAGGCTTCCCAGGTGGGGTAGTGGTAGAGAACCCGCCTGCCAAGGCGGGAGATGGAAGAGACACGGGTTCAATCCCAGGTCAGGAAGATCCCCGGAGAAGGAAATGGCAACCCACTCCACTATTCTTGCCTGGAGAATCCCAAGGACAGAGGAGCCCGGAAAGCTACAGTCCATGGGGTCGCAGGATCGGACACCAGCGAAGCAACTGTGCACACACACATTGGAACACCCAAATATCTAAAACAAACCCTAACAGATACATAGGAATACAATAAGAGTGGGAAATTTTAATACCTCACTCACATCAAGGGACAGATCTTCCAGACAGAGAATCAATAAGGCAACAGAGGTCCTAAACGACACAACAGAGGAATTAGACTTAACTGACATTTTCATGGCACTACATCCAATAAAACAGAATTCAAGTACACATGGAATATTCTCTAGAACTGCTCACATCCTAGGGCACAAAACTAATGCTATGGACAATTACATGCCCACAAATTCGATAACCTCAAGTTCAAAAGTATAGAAATTATTTCAAGCCTCTTTTCTGACCACAACGACATGAAACTAGAAATCAACCAAAGGAAAAGAAATGAAGAAAAAACAATTACATGGAGACTAAACAACACGCTACTGGAAAACAAACATGTCAAAGAGGAAATCATAAAGGAAATTACAAAATAGCTGAGACAAACGACAAGGGAAATAAAACCATACAAAATCTATGGGACATAGCAAAAACAGTGCTTAGAACAAAGTTCACAGCAATTCAGGCCTTGCTCTCAAAACAAGAAAAGTCTCAGGTAAACAATCTAACCTAAAAGAATTAGAAAAAGAAGAACCAAAAAAAAAACCTAAAGTCAGCAGAAGATAGAAAATAATAAAGACCAGGGAGGAAATAAAGCAGAATCTAAAGAAACAATAGGGAAAAAGTCAATAAAACCAAGAGCTGGTTCTCTGAAAGGATATATAAAATAGAGAAACCTCTGGTCAGGCTCATCAAGAAGAAGAGAGAAAAAATCCAAATAAACACAATAAGAAATGAAAAATGAGAAATTTCAACTGACACTGCAGAAATAAGAGGGAAAAAACCTAAGAGAATGCTATGGACAATTACATGCCCACAAATTTGAATGGACAATTTTCTAGAAACGTCAAAACTAAATAAAAAAATAGATCACCAAAACTAAATCAAGAAATAGACAATATGAACAGATCAATGATCAGAACTGAAATAAAATCTACAAAAACAAACAAAAACTTCCTACAAACAAAGGTCCAGGACCAGATGGCTTCACAGGTAAATTCTGCTGCCAAACATGCAAAGAAGAACTTATACCAATTCTTCTCTCTCTTCTAAAGATTGAAGAGGGAACACTCCAAAGATATTCTATGAAGCCCCCATCACCCAGATAACAAAACACCACCAAGAAAAGAAAATTACAGACCAGTATCTTTGACGAACATAGACACAAAAACCTACCAAAAGAGACAAAACACCTATACTCGGAAAACTATAAGACACTCAGGAAAGAAATCAAGGATGACACAAACAGATGGAGAGATACACCATGTTGTGGAACTGGAAGAATCAATATTACAAAAATGAGTATACTACCCAAAGCAATCTACAAATTCGATGCAATCTCTATCAAACTACCAATGGCATTTTTCACAGAATTAGAACAATAAATTTTGCAATTTGTAAGGAAATGCAAAAGACCCCAAATGGCTAGAGGACTCTTAAGAAAGAAAAATGGAGGTGGAGGAATCAAGCTTCTAGACTTCAGATTTTTTTTTTTAAGACTTCAGATTATACTACAAAGTTACAGTAATCAAAACAATATGGTAGCTACATGTAAAAGAATGAAACCAGGACACTTCCTAATACCATACACAAAAATAAACTCAAATGGATTAAAAACGTAAATGTAAGACTGGATACTACAAAACTCTTTTAGGAAAACACAGGAAAAACACTCTTTGATATAAATCACAGCAAGATTTCTTCTGACCTACTCCCTAGAGTGATAAAAACAAAAATAAAGAAATGGGATCAAATTAAACTTGAAAGTGTCTGCAGAGCAAAGGAAATCATAAAGAAGACAAAAAGACAACCCTTAGAATGGAAGAAAATATTTGCAAATAAAGCAACTGACGGATTAATCTCCAAAATACACAAGTAGTTCACACAGCTCAGTATCAAAAAGTCAAACAGCCCCATAAAACAATGAGTGGAAACCTAAGCAGACATTTCTCTAAAGACATACAGAGAGCCAAGAAACCCATGAAAAGATGCTCAACATCAGTAATTATTAGAGAGATGCAGATCCACAGAAATCTAGAGAGATGCAAGACTACAATGAGGTACCACTCCACATCAGTCAGAATGGCCATCATCAAAAACTCCACAAAAAAAATAAAAGCTGGAGAGGATGTGGAGGAAAAGGAACCCTCTTACACTGTTGGTAGGAATGTAGACAGACACAGCCATTTTGGAGAACAGCATGGCGGGCCCTTAGAAAACGAAACAGTAATACCATACGACCCAGCAATCCCACTCGTGGGCATATACCCTGAGAAACTCTTAACTCAAAAAGACACAGGTACCCCAGTGCTCACTGCAGCACTATTTACAACAGCCAGGACATGGAAGTAACCTGGATGTCCATCAGTGGGGTAATGGAGAAAGAAGATGTGGTACATATACACAATGGAATATTACTCAGCCACAAAAAGCAATGAAATTGGGTCATGTGCAGTGATGTGGAGGGATCCAGAGGCTGTGATACAGCGTGAAGGAAGTCAGAAAGAGAAAAACAAACATCATGTATTAATGCATAGATTAATATAAAGAGTCTGGAAAAATGGTACAGGCGAACCTATTTGCAGGGCAGAGACAGAGACGAAGACGTGGAGAATGGACGCGTGGACAAAGAGGGGACAGGAGAGAGACACACACTGGGAGGTTAGGATGGACGTGCACACAGTACCTCCTGGAAAATGGCCAGTGGGAGCCGCTCAACAGAACGGGCAGCTCAGCTCGGGCTCTGTGAGGACCCGGCGCGGGGAATGAGGTCCACGAGGGAGAGGACATAGTACACCTGGGGCTGGTCCGCACGCTTACAGCAGAAACCGACCCAGCACTGTCAAGGGTTATACTCCTTACCAACACATGCGGGAAGCCCAAACCACTTAATCTCTTACCTTAGAAGTGTTATGAAAACTTAGACTGTAGTAACAGAATACGTATCTTGGGTATTAGAAAGCATGTGAAACAGAAGAGAGAAAATATGGAGGGTTGTAAATTTGGCAAATGATACATTTCTTAGGGCTTCCCTGAGAGCTCAGTTGGTGAAGAATCCGCCTGCAATGCAGGAGACCCCGGTTTGATTCCTGGGTCAGGAAGATCCTCTGGAGAAGGGATCCGCTACCCGTTTCAGCATTCTTGGGCTTCCCCTGTGGCTCAGCTAGTAAAGAATCTGCCTGCAATATGGGAGACCTGGGTTTGATCCCTGGGTCGGGAAGATCCCCTGGAGAAGGGAGAGGCTACCCACTCCAGTACTCTGGCCTGGAGAATTCCATGGACTGTATAGTCCATGGGGTTGCGAAGAATCAGACACGGCTGAGTGACCTGCACTTTCAGGCTGCATCATTTTGTTTTAAACCACCACCATAGTTTCCTCTGTTGCTACATTTCTTTTGGGCTTCTCTCATAGCTCAGTCGGTAAATGTAATGCAGAAGACCCAGGTTTGATTCCTGGGTTAGGAAGATCCCCTGGAGACGGAAATGGCAAACCACTCTGGTATTCTTGCCTGGAGAAGCCCACGGACAGAAGAGCCTAGCAGGCTCATGGTGTTGCAAGAGTCAGACACGACTTAGCGACTAAACCACCACCACATTTCTCATGCATAGCTTGGAAATTATCTTGTCTTATCCCAATAAAGTGTCTCTATTACTACTACCAAAAAAAAGAAAAGTGGGCAGAAGACCTTAATAGACATTTCTTCATGGAAGACATACAGATGGCCGAGAGGCAGATGAGAAGACGCTCAACAATCACTAATTACTAGAGAAATGCAAATCAAAAGTGCAACGAGGCGCCATCTCACTGGTCAGAACGTCTGTGTGCGCGCTTGTGCTCGATCATGTCTGAGTCTGTGCAGCTCTTTGGACTGCAGCCCACCAGGCTCCTCTGTCTATGGGGTTTTCCAGCAAGAACACTGGACTGGGTTGCCTTTTCCTCCCCCAGGGGATCTTTCCTACCCAGGGACTGAACCTGTGCCTCCTGCACTGCAGGCGGACTCCTTACCCGCTGAGCCATCCGGGAAGCCCAGCGCAGAACGGCCTCATCAAACAGTCTACTAACAACAAACCCTGAGAGGGCGTGGGGGAAGGGGGCCCTCCTACACTGCTGGTGGGGATGCAAGCTGGTGCAGCCACTACGGGAGATGGTAGCGAGGGTCCTCAGAAAACTAAAAATAGAACTGCCATACGAGCTAGCAATCGCACACTTGGGAATATACCTCAACAGAACTATAATTCAGAAAGATACACACGCCACTATGTCCACAGCAGCACTACTCACAATAGTCAGGATGTGGAAACAGCCTAAATGGCCGCCCACAGATGAACGGAAAGAGAAGACGCGGTCACACACACACAACGGAATACTAGTGGCCACGAAAATGAAATAATGCCGTTTACAACAACATGGATGCAACTGCAGATTATCATACTAAGTCGGCCAGAAAGTGAAAGACAAACACCATGATATCACGTATAGTGGACTCTAAAATAGGACACTAATGAACCTCTCTATGAAAGGGAAACAGAATCGTGGACACAGAGAAGAGAGGCATGGTTGCCGAGGAAGAGGGGTTGGGGGAGGGATAGGGTGGGAGGCTGGGGTTAGCAGACAGAAGCTGAAAATACAGGATTGATAAACCACAAGGTCCTCATGTATAACACAGGGAGACAGTGATATCCTGTGGGAAATCATAATGAAAAAACTATTTTAAAAGCATGTCTGTGTGTGTGTGACTGAGTCACGCTACTGTATAGCACACTGGCACAATGCTGTGAATCAACTATATTTCAGTTAAAAACAAAGAGAGAGACCTCGTTGACAAAGCAGGCTGACACACACATAGAAAACAATCCTACGGTTACCAGAGGGGAAAGGAGGGAGGAGAAACAAATTAGGAGGTTGAGATTAACATATACCTGCTAAATACAAAAAAAAATGCCCACCGACCTACCTACCTACCATACAACCCCGGTATACCTACTATATACAAAAAAAAAAATAACCACCGACCTACCTACCATACAGCCCCGGTATACCTACTATATACAAAAAAAAATGACCACCGACCTACCTACCATACAGCCCCGGGGACTACACTCAGTATTTTGTAACAAGCTATGAGGGAAAAGGCTCTTTAAAAGTATATTATATTGCTGTCAGTCTGTCCTCACTCAGGCCCTCCCCGGATGCCACAGGTAAAGGACACTGCCCCCACTAAGGGCTGAGTCCTGAGCGAGGGGCCCTGCAGCCCACACGGGCGCCCCCAATCTGAGGTCTGGCCCCCGACCCTCCGTGCTGCCTAACAAGCGAAGTTACAGAAATTGCGAGTGAGCCTTCAGAGACACTGACCGCAATCTGCCACTGGCACACAGCCAAGCGTGTGACTGACGAGCTGGGATTGTACATGTTTTGCTCTGCTTTTTATTTCATTTTTCTAATCGCTCATTTTTATTGTATTTTACAGTCAGTCAGCAACAGTGTGGAAATGTTAAATGTTAAATGTAAAGATACATTCAGAAGCAATGAACTAGATAGCTTATGATTAAAGAGCAGTTGGAATATCTTTTAAGCAAAATATGCCAACAGCACCATTTTTCTGATTAATGAACACTGCTTCTACTACTAAATATCAAAGCATTTCCAGGGCTTCCCTGGTACTCCGCTGGGTAAGAATCTGCCCTGCAATGCATAGTCTGATGCCTGGCCTGTGCTCCACAACGCAGAGAGAAGCCTGCACACTGCGATCAGGGAGGAGGCCCCGGTCTCCGGGACTGGACAAAAGCCTGCATGTGGCAACAAAGAGCCGGCACAGCCAAGAAGACACGAACAAAAACGTGTTTAAAAAAATAGATACCGAAGCATCACCCTGCAAATGGAAAGCTCTAATGCTAAAGAGAACCCTACATACCTTCTTCCGTGAAGAATTTTTCCACAGGTCCCACAAACTGATTAATTTCCTTAAGTTCATCTTGGCTAACTTCTGGAAACGGGAAAACTTCTTTCTGAAAATGATGAACACAGTAAAGATGTAACTGTGGGCAACCTTCCGCAGCGGTCATATCAGTCAACAGGGAAGGGAAAGGACGCGCCAGTGTGCACATTGGCTGGCCGAGCCTCCCGGGCCGAAGGAACTGGACAGCAAACTTCAGCAGGAGCTTGGGACACAAGAACTGTGTCAGACTCCACCACCTCGGTCCAGCCTCCTCCTTGACCCAGACTGTCCCTGACCCTGATCAGCTTCCCTCACTAAGAAGTGACGGGGACCCCTATGAAACAGGGGGCCGGGGCTAAGGCCTCCAGCTCCAGCACAGTCCCTGCTCTGCAGGGCGTTCTTAGTCGGACCCCTTTCCCCGTTCCCAGGGCCACTTTCTCACCCAGAAAACGCAGGTGGTCTCTGTGAGGACCAGGGAAGATAATGGAGGAGAAGGCTCTCTACTAAAACATCAAAGCTCACCTTAGTTACGTCGCGAGCTTAAAAACGCTGCCGCTGACAAGACCGTGCTGTTGTCGCAAGGTCTGACTTCTTGGTGGGCTGCTGCGCGGCTGCGTGCTCTAGGACCCGCCCCTCCATCCGAGGACCCCTGACCCCTGCTACCTGGGCTGAGCATGCCAGGAGGCAGGGCCACCAAAGGAGGCCCCGCGGAGGAGCCTCATCAGCCTGAATGCAGCCCTGACTCTGATGCTGTGGAGCGTGGCATCAGCTTCTCCTGTTACAGGTGACGCCTCAGTAGGCCGCTGTGCGGCTCAAATGAGATGACGTGTCCTGAACATGCAGTGACTGACCAGGGAGTGGCGGGGGCTTCCACCGGAGCCTGGATTCCCCACGAGGCCTCCGCTCTATGTCGCCTAAAATCATCCCACTGAGACCTCAGCCCCTCTAGCTTTTGGGCACTGCCCTCCCCTTCAGCTGCCAGCACGACCTGACTGATTTGACCAGCGCCTGCTGAAAAGTGATGTCCCAGACCCCAAGCCACCCCCAGGAGCCCAGCCTCTCCTCACAGCACCTCTCACCAGGTGAAAATTCGTGAAAGGAGAGGAGTCCTGTCTCCTCCCTCCAGCCCACAGGCTCTCAAGTCTGTTTTCTCCTCTGGGGCCCCCTGTACAGGTGAAGGGTGGATTCCAGCCAAACTTAAGAGCTGACTTAAAAGGAATCCCTGCCTCCAGGCCACCTTTGACCCTGCCCCTCAGCGGGTCTGGAAGGAAATCACGCAGAGCTGTCATTACTCCGCAGCCACTTAGAACAAAGCCAGCTCTTGAGCTGAATACAGAAGCTGAGTCCATTGCACTGGCCTGCACAGCCTCATAGGCTCAGCTAGGCCTGCTGCAATGGCTGCATTAGAGGAAGAAGATTCTGGAATCAGTCAGCAGCCAAGTAAGAAAAGAGAACAGAGTGGGACCAGTTTGGCCTAAACTCCAACCAAAGGAGAACCGGCCAGGAGGGAGGCCTCGAGCATCTGTGAGAACGGATCTCTGACGGCAATATTCAGAGTCTGAATGGGGTGCTTCGTGGGTGCTCGGTTCAACTTCAGTTGCAATTTTCAAATTGTTGAAACCAGTGGAACTGGTTTTTCCAATTATTCTACATATGTAGAAAACACACATGTAACACAGATGAAAGCCAAGCTGCTCCTGGCTGAGGCTGTGAACGGGGAGAAGAGTCACCCAGATCCCTCCCACGGGTTCCCATAGGAGGCCCGCGGGCATTCTCGGAACACGCTGAGGGCAAGGGGACAACGGTGTGATCATGAAGGTCTCCTTGCAGGTTGAGATTCTAAGCATCTCTGCTGCCACGTTGCTGCTCAAACCCCAACAATGCTGAGAGAGGCCGTGTTGGCCTGAACCAGGGCAGTACCAGTGCAAGTGCTTAAAAGACGTCAGATTCGAAATGGAACCTGAGGTAGAGAAGCTAGGCTCTGCTGTCAGAATAGATGTGGATTATAACAAGAGGCACCCCCAGGTATTTGCCCTTGAAATGGAGCAGGACCCTATGGCCCTTGCCCTACCATGTCCTCAGCCTGCCTTTTGTCTTCAGCCAAAGAATGAGTTTAATCAGAGCAGTGAGAAAATGAAGAAAGAAGGGGATAGAGTCAAAGGAGACCAAATAGAGTAGTCACTAAGCATGGTCAAGGCCCTTTAGTTCCTTCTCAAGGGCTAAAGATAATATTCTGAGTCATAGCCTGTGAGCTGTCTTAGAGATGCTGAAGCCTCCACCTGGGGGAAGAAGTTAACTTCATGATGACCAGACTCTAGCCATGACATAAGCTGCTATAATTTTGAGAACTAGCCTCCTGGAAATGGGAACTGATCCTGGAACTGAACACTGCTGCTGCTGCTAAGTCGCTTCAGTCGTGTCCAACTCTGTGTGACCCCATAGACGGCAGCCCACCAGGCTCCCCCGTCCCTGGGATTCTCCAGGCAAGAACACTGGAGTGGGTTGCCATTTCCTTCTCCAGCGCATGAAAGTGAAAAGTGAAAATGAAGTCACTCAGTCATGTCTGACTCTTAGCGACCCCATGGACTGCAGCCCACCAGGCTCCTCCATCCCTGGGATTCTCCAGGCAAGAGCACTGGAAAGGGGTGCACTGCCTTCTCCAGGAACGGAAGACTAACTGTACTTAAAACAACCAAGATGGTGCTGATGAGTTCACTGATAACCAATTTCAAGATGACTGTCAGAGCTGACTGTGCTGTTTTTGTATATAACCCCCTCCCTCAGTCTATAAAAGCTCTTGCCTGCAGGTGGGGTGGGGGAAGACAGTCGGCCTTCGGACAGGCCCCCCACCTCCCACCTCCCACCCTGGCTGTCAGCATCCAAAATAAGGCAAACTTTCCACCCATCTGGCCTCTTCACAGACTTCTGAGAGGTGAGCAGCCGGACCTCCCTTTCGGCTACAACCTGAACAAGTGGAACGGCAGAGTCACCACCATCTCCAATAAGACGACCAGAGGGAAAGGCAGGATCAGGTGGAGGGACCAGGAACTCAGTTTTGGATGACAGGCGATGCCTAGTAATACCCAAGTGCAGCTTTTGACTGGAAAGGTAGATATACAGAGACTGGAGCTCAGGGGAGAAATCTCACCTGCAGAAATAAATGTGCACCTTCTGGATACTGATGGCAGGATACTAAACTAGATCATCAGAGAAATGGTTAGAGATGAGAAGACTATACACAGACTGTCTATATACTAGACAATTCCCGCTCCAACTCAGTTGGTCAGAAATGCCGGCCAACGTTTAGATGTCAAAGAGCCAAGAAGGGATCAACGCCCCTGAGTAGCTGAGAAGGCTTGGGGGTCTAGCTGCCACTGTGACGCAGAGCATGCAGACCACATGTGGGAAGCAGGTAAGTGTAGAGGTGGAACTTCTTCTTACCTAAATGGGTGCATTTTCTCAATAAACAAGAAGCAAGGCCAACAGGTGAGAGTAATGGGGGAGACGGTGCTAAAGGTTTGGAGAAAGGGAAGCATAAAACACGTGTATTCTTTCTTCCCCATGCTGCTGGGAGGCATGAGTTCCCAGGACGGAGCACCACACAGCCCCAGGTTCTGGGGGAAATGGCTTCCCTAACTTTTAAAGGCCTAGCTTCGCACTTTTTAGCAGGGCAAGCCATTCCAGTATGGGTGTCTGCGCCTGTAATGCCTGACGACCTTAAAGAATGCTCTAGAGAAACCAAGAATAACTACTGAAGTAGCAGAGAATCTGCCATCATCTCAGCCAAGCTCCAAGCACTTCACACACATTTTTCTTTGGTTTTCCGGCTACCTGTAGGAGGGGATAAAGACCGCTTTTACTATTTCCTGCATGAGAGCTGGGAGCAACTTCACAGGACTGGTTAGCCCAAGCTCACAGCACTAGCAGGTTTTGCAGCCAGTACTGACTCCTCAATCTGCGGTCTCTTACATCTGCCCCACGTGCGGCAGTTTAATAAAGCATTTCCACGCATATACAACCTCACTGGGGCTTCCCAACACACACACCCTTCGGGGCCGGGACGCTGAGCGGAGGGCCACTCAGCGCCCACCTCGGCCAGGGTCTCCTCAGAGCCCGGGGGCCGGCACGCCCGCCTTCAGGTGCGTTTCCGAGGCAGCGCGTGGGGGCTCTGGAGCGGGCTCCACTCGCCCCTCCGCGGAAAGGGCAGAAGGCAGAGAGAGCGCGGCGCCGCCTCACCTTCTGGATCTTGCCCAGGAAGAGGGCCTTGGCGAAAGCTCGGCTCGGCGGACTGGTGAGCAGCGGGCGCCGGCTCACGGTGAAGGCCGCTGGGGCGCGGCAGAGGCGCGCCGCCACCGAGCACACGAAGAGCCCACAGCCGCTCATGCTGCCCGCGGGGACGCGCTTGCCTCTGCGGCTGCGTCCCCGGCGCCTCAGTCACTGCCGGCCGACCTCGCGCCGCCGATGACGCCATCCGCCCGCGCCGCCGCCCCTCCCACCCGGCCGCCAATGCGCCTGCGCGGCCTCGGGCTCGGGCCACGGACGGCTCGCTGATTGGACGGCGGCGGGGCGGTGGGCGGGGCACCGCAGTCAAACACCCACGGTCTTTGCCAGACGTGGTCAGTCACCGGCTGGGGCCGCAGGGACCGAGGGAGACTGAGGAGTGGGCGACGGGGCCTTCCCTGGTGGTCTCGTGGTTGAGACTCCTCCTGCCAACGCAGAGGACCTGCGTTAGTAGATCTCTGGTCCGGGGACGATCCCCCCGCCCCACATGCCTGCGGGCCACTGAGGCACAGCTGAGCCAGAACCACAGAAGCCCCTGCGCCCGGCGCCCGGTGCCCCGCCACGAGGGAGGCCCTCGCACCGAGAAGGCCCTGCTCTCCCCAGCTAGAGAAGGTTTTCAAGAAACAACAGAGGCTCAGCACAGCCAAACAAGTAAACAACATAAAAATAATAAGTGTGAAACAGTGTTAAATAGAAATAAATTTAAAACCATCTTAAAAGCGGAGATGGCGGAAATTCACGGTATTGGTTATCTCTGAAGGGCATGCACATACGGTTACAGGCCTTGTTTCAAGTCAGTGGTCTGTTCACGAGGATTCCTTTGGTTTTGCTTCATAGCTTACGTGTATGGCACACATTTGGGAGACGGAGGAAAAGAAAAGGGGTATTGCACCAGAAAGAACATGGATAAGACCCTGTAGTTACTACGCCCCTGGAAAACGCCAGCCTGAAGGTGGGCGAGGGACAGGACAGGGAGGAGAGGCAGCCCCCTCACACCCAGAAATGCCCTAAAGGCCTTTCTCATATTGGAAATGCTTTCTGCCTCCGTCAGAACTCAAAGAATAAGGAGCAGTGCTTTCATCTTAACGTGCTGTGCCCGGCCCAGTAAAAGATGGACTTGTTTGGGTAAACATTTGATGATGAAGCCACAATCCTTGGGAGGGACTCGAACTCACTGTCATTTAAACTGAAACCACACAACTGGTGTCAGGACTTACTGAAGCTCTGGTCACAGAAAGAAGTCTGGTCACAGAAAGAAATCAAGGAGGCAAAGTGATAGGCAAAGAGTGAGTCTGTTAGCATAGGATATTTGTGAGAGATACAAGGGGACTGGCAAGGGAACACAGCCCCCAAGAAACAAGAGGGCTACCTCTTTATCATCTAAGAAAAAGCGGGGAGGGAAGACAACCTTCCTCCTCATTCTTGGGCAGCCATCAAGGCTTAGCATCCTTAGTTCCTCCTTAGAGTCTACGTGGTCTAACCGGGGCTGTCCTGGCACTATTTAAATCATATTTATCTTAGCAAAAGTGTGGTAACATAGTCTAAAATGTGGCAATTCATCTCAGGTCTCAGCAGAATGTCCCCTTTCATCTAGTTTCTTTCCCCTTTCACCTGTATTTCTGTCTGGCTGAATGCAAAAATGCTACTCTTAAAGGAACATTAACTCTAACTTCATGGAACAAGATTCAGATCCCATATCTTTTGTCTTGTGTTTTAACTCTCAGGGTGTGTGGCTTGAGTGTGCCTGGTGCTTGGATGCACCAGATCTTCCTCCAAAGTAATGTAGATTTTTGTTAGGTTACTAGATTCTTTTCTTGAGTGGTTATTAGCTTATAACAGTCTCCCAAACTCCCTTAAAATTCTCTGTCTTTAATCCTCTAGTGAGATTTCTAAACGGACTATCCTACTCCATCCTTATGGGTGACAGGCCATCAGGGGAACAAAAAAGAGTTCAAAAACATTCTTGGTTGCAAAATACCTGTCCTTGCAGGCAACTTCTGCAATGTGTCATCTATTTTTGTCTTTAACTTGTGAAGCCTTGTCATTTGGTTTCTTCATAGTGGTCAATATTTGCCAATGTCAGCATTCAGCTTCTCAAGAAGGCATTTGGTAATGACGGCCTGTGAACCACCTCTGCAGAAATGACACTGCTTGCTTTTAACTTTGAGCTGGTGAACGTTTGGGCCAAAAAAACAAGTAGTCTAATCAATCAAGTTATCCAATAATTTATCTGGATCCTCTCTGAATTAACCAAGTGAGAAATTCAACTTCCAAAATAAAAATTAGGAAAAAGTTAAGGTATAATTTCTACGTACTCCGATAGCATGTACAAGGGAAAACGTTTTGGAGCACCACTACTTTGCCAGTGTCTAAATTCAGTTTCCCCATCTGTAAAAATGAATATCATGTCACTTACCTCACAGGATTCTCATGAGGCTTAGCTAAATCCATATGATAGCATCTACTACAGTAAATGATCATTGTTTTTCTTGTAATAATATGAAAATTAAAAACTGGACACACACTCAAGTATTCCATCTTATACTTGAGTATTAGCCTTTGAGAAATAGGATGTCATTCATAAACAGTTTGCTTTAGACATAGAATTTCCACAGTTCACATTTAAAGCACCCACCATGGACGTACCTCTACGATCATGTCATAACTGGTTCCCGTACATGACGTATCTGCAAACAACCGAAGTGGCTGTGGAGTGGGTCTTAGCGCACCAGGACACTTGTTTCTGGACCTCTGCACGTTATCTGAGTAGGAAAATAGTCCCTCCCTCCTCAGCATGAAAGCCACACAATGGGAAGGTCGGGGAGAAATTTACTAACACGGAACAGGAGGGAGAGAGGTGGCCTTGTCTCCTGCCCCAAGGCTGCAAGGGCAATAGCCAGTCATGAGAAGAGAGTCTAGTCAAGGTTCCTGCCCTCAGCGTCCTAATGATGTGCTCACAGTTGAGTCGTGCACGGGTATCACCAGTGCCATTTCCTGCTGAGAGAAGCTGACTGACGCCCCGCTGTCCTGACGTCAAAAGTCTGCAGGAAGAGAGGTGTCCCTCAGAGTACTCTGTCTCACAGATTGTGTCGTCCCTGGTACTTCCTTCCCTTTCGGATGTGTATCTGTCCCCTTTATCATGGGAATATGGAAGTCACTGGCTTGTTGAAAGCCACAAAGGTGATGAGGTGGTGTTGGTTGAATTGTGTCCCCCCCCCACCCCACAAGATTCATTACTTGACATCCTAACCCCAGAACCTGACAACGTGACCTTCCCTGAAATGAGGGTTTCCTATGGCATTCCACTGCAGCTGTGTAATGAGCTAAGTTAGGAAGAGGTCACAGTGGGGTGGGGTGGATCCCTACTCCAACATGACCGGTGCCCTTGTAAGCAGGAGAAATGTGGGCACAGACATGTTCCCAGGGGGATGGTGTGTATGTGGAGGTGAAAACGGAGCTCAAGATAATGCTGCTACAAGCCAAGGAAGGCTAAGCGGGCCAGCCAACCCCAGAAGCTGAGAGCAAGGCCTGGATCGGTTTCTCAGCCCTCATGAGGAACCAGTCCTGCCAACACAGTGACCTTGGGCTTTTAAGCCCCCACAAGTGTGAGCCGATTGATCATCTAAGTTCCTCAGTCTGTGGTTCTTTGTTAGAGCGGCCTGGCAGACTCAGGAGGATGTGAGGCTCTGGGCACACAGAACTGAATAGGGCCCAAAAGTGACGCCAGGGCTGGGCCGTCTCAGAGCCAATACCCCCTGAGCTCTGGCTGTGGTCTGGAGTCCGTATGACTTCCTCCCAGTTTTAAGCGACCGGCACTGAAGAATGAGTGGTCATTCTCGGCTGCCTCCTCTTCTACTGGCTGGAGGCAGAGGAATCTGCCCTCCGTTGGCAGGACAAGGTAGGAGGAGCCTGGCTCTTCCAATATTGGTCTTTTCCTCCAAAAGAGGAAGGCCAGCCACAGAGGAGGCTGTGGGGCTGCAACCTTGGAGCTGCAGACGAGTCGGACACGCCGCACCCGTGCGCACGCCGAGCACCCGTGCACACGCCGGCAAACTCGGTGGGCAGAGAGGGGTCTCTGGATTTGGCCACTTTGTTCTCTCTCACTTCTGTTGCTGGCTGCTCCGAAATTGGACGAAATCATTCTGACGGAGGTCGGAAGCCCCGTCACGCCTTGCTCTCCCTCTCCGCCTCTGCCAGCTGCTCCGTGGGGGGGTCCACACCCTGAGATCCAGGTTGCACCAAGCATGGCCCTTGGTATCCGGGGGCCCAGTTCTCAGGCATTCTGCTCTATCCTTCCTACGCGCGATCGTCAGTCTGAATGTTTTGGACTGACTCGTGTCTAAGTCCTTCTGCCTAGTTACGTGTCTTCACCAATCGCCTTCCTCCTCCACCAGGCAAGTCACGGCCTACTCCAGAATCTGTTTCAACACCTATCAAATGATTAAATCAACACAAACATGGATTCCTATGCAAATTTAGTGGGCTAATGTTTAATTCTCCTCCCACTCCACACACTGTAAATTTCAGGGTCTGGGAGAGGGGGTAAAAAAAAAAGTCTAGGCTTCCTCGCTGGCTGAGGAGGTGAAGAATCCGCCTGCAAGGCACTCCAGTACTCTTGCCTGGGAAATCCCACGGACGGAGGAGCCTGGTGGGCTACAGTCCATGGGGTCGCAGAAGAGTTGGACACACCCTAGCCACTAAAGAACAACAAGAAAATCTAAAAATAGAGGCTCTTCAGTTTAAACTTGGTCACAGTGATAACAGCCTTTCAAAATCTCAGGAGAGTTGAAACAGTAACAGCATTAACAAAGACAAAAACAACACACCTTTGATTTTTCCTTATGTTTCAAAAGTCAAAATATCCTAAGATCCAACCAAGCCTGTATTGCTCCACTATTATGCTATGAAACGCACGTTAAGATAATACAAATGCTCTGTTGAAACCACCAGAATTTGCAAAGCAACTGCTGTAATGTAAGAGCCGAATAAGCTTATTAACTCACCGGGGCCTTACGTGTTTGCACAAAGGCCAGCAGAGCCTGAAATCTTATCTGAAGATGGCCAGGTGGCAAAGCCAGCATCGTTAATGCGTGGGAAACACCCTAGAAGAAGATGCAATGCCAGTTCTTGCACAAGGGACTAATTGCAGACTACCACTCCTGCAACTTGAACAAATAACTCCCAGGAAACATACTTGGGGAAGCATAGTCCAACACCCTAACGCCTGCAGGAGCGGCATCCTAGCCCACCACGAGATCTGGCAGGGTCACTGTCAGGAAGGGCTGCAGCCAGCCTCCGGCCAGAAAACCCTGGGGGCCTAGCAAAGGCTTCAGGCATCGGCAGTAACGTTTCTCTGAAATCAGCAACATTTCTTGGTAATCCTTCAAGCCAGCAACTGTGAGACTGCAAACTGGAGAACGGAGCATGATGGGGGACACGGGGCTGCGGAAATTCATCTTAAAGGTTCACCCACTGAGCTGGGGAGGTAGAGACAGCTCAGGCCCCAAGTAAGTCCCTGCATTTCAAAGAGCTTTCAATGCTCATTCAGCAGGAGCTGATAAAGAATAAACTTGGCTCGCCATCAAAGCTCAGTATAAACACCTAGCAGTGCGCGCTTCGGCAGCACTTATACTAAAATTGGAACACCTAGCAGGCTACACTGTGACGTCCCAGGTAGAGATGATCAGTTGTGTTCTCTGCATCCCTTCCGTATTTCTACACTGCCTGCCTCCGAGAAGGGCCTGGCGTGTAGATTCACACGCAGTCCTGAGAATGAAGTGCACAAAATCCTCTCTCTCTTGTAAATGCCGATTATAGGACCATAGACAGTCAGCATTGAGTCAGAAATTACTAATTGATGTGTCTGTTCTCTTTTAAGGAAAAGTTGCTCCTCTTAATTGCTTCATAGAACTTGGGGTTTACGTGAATTCATTTTTTCCCCAGTTGTAGGAGAAATAACCAAACGGAACTCACCCCAGGACCTCATTTTGTGCTTTTCCCTGTGTGTGCGGGCGCAGTCCTGTCCAACTCTTTGCAACCCCATGGACTGAAGCCCACCAGGCTCCTCTGTCCATGGAATTCTCCAGGCAAGAACACTGGAGTGGGTTGCCATTTCCTTCTCCCGGGGAATTTTCCCCACCCAGGGATTGAACCTGTGTCTCCTGCATTGGCACTGTAGATTTACCACTGAGCCACCAGAGAAGCATTTTCCCCCTGTAATGTAATTAATAGTTTTTGTTTTTTCTTTTTCTCCTGAAGACCCAATATTCTCATCGACTCACCCAATATTCTCCAGACTGTAGTAAGTGCCCAGCACTGCCCTACAAAGAGCTCCCCTTCTGGGTGCTGACGTCAGTGGGTTTTCAGCTCTTCTAGTCCAGATCTGGGGTGTGGACTCTAGGTCACAAGAAAAGGATCATTTGGGGTGCCATTTACTAAGATGTACTCCCTAGAATGAAGGATGGTCCCCAAACGTGGATGAGTAAGGACTTCCCTGACTTGGATGCAAAGTCCACTTAAGTGTGTGAATCCAGCTTGTGAGAGAAAGCAGCCTTTGATCACCAACATTTCTTCTGTGGATAGAAGAATGTTTAAGGGAATAAATGCTCACCATACATTCTAGTTGTACTGTGTTAGCTCCTCATGGGTGTTAAAGATAATGAGCTTGGCTTGATTTCCAGACCCTCAAGATGGGATTCAAAAATCAAAGTGAGAAGGAAGACCGTGGGGTAAAGGATGGCTTTCAGACCCAAAGCTGATGCCAAGGTATTTCTCCTTTAAAACCTTTCCCTGGTTATGGCTTTGACAGCAGGTAAGACTGCAGGCTCTAAAGGAATACTGTCGTGACCGAGAAGGACCCTATGGGGTCCGTGCAGTCCTTGGGGTGGGGTGGGGAGCGTCACAAAGAGTCAGACACAACCGAGTGACTGAGCAACCACAAAAAGGACCCTATGGGGTCTTTCTAGAACAGGACTCTCCCCCCATATCCTCCGCCTGCCTTTTGTCTGTAGACAAACCTTAGTCAAAGAATACATTTAATCAGAAAGTGAGAAATTGAAGCAAGAAAAGAAGACAGTCAAGCAAGACAAAATAGTAATAGTTTAGCCATTAAACAAAGCCAAGGACCTTTAGTTCCTCCTCCAGGGCTATAGAGGGGCTTCCCTGATGGCTCAGCAGGTGAAGAATCTGCCTGCAGTGCAGGAGACACTAGTTTGATCCCTGGGTCGGGAAGATTCCCCTGGAGGAGGAAATGGCAGCCCACTCCAGTGTTCTTGCCTGGAGGATCCCATGGACAGAGGAGCCTGGCGGGCTACAGTCCCTGGGGTGGCAGAGAGTCAGACACGACTGAGCACATGGCAAGGGCAATAGATGATTTTCTGAGCCACGCTCTTTGAGCCTTTCTGCAGATCCTGAAACCCCCAGCAGGTGGGAGAATTTAACTGCCTGCTGCCCACAAATACGCAGACCGCAGACCGGCTGGAACCAGAAGGCTGATAATGCTAAATCCCGATGACCTCACCCCCAACCAATCAGAAGAATGTCCACAAGCTGACTGCACACCCCACAACCCCCCTCCCTTACCCTGTCTTTATAAACCTTTTCCTGAAAGCCTCATGGGAGTTCAGGCCTTTTAGGCACTGGCTACCTGGACTCCTTGCTTGGCACCTGCAGTAGATGCTGCGTTTTCCTATAATGAGTCATCATCATTACTGTCTTCAGCCTCAAGGGGAGCCCTTCGGGGGCTCCAAAGGTGCCCATTCAGTGGCATTTCATCCAGTCATTAGAGGTGACAGCCACTGCATGCCTGGACCTCCAGCACCCCTTTCCCATGGGAAGCCCTCGAGTCCAGGGCTCCCCACAACCAGCTCCCGATTCCCATCATCATTGTGGGGCTATTTCCTGGTACCTCTACCGGCGACCGTTTTGCATCCACCAGAGTCCAGGGGTAAGAAACCTCAGGGTCACTTGACCAGGGGAGGTTTAATACGAAAGCATCTGCCTGCAATGTGGGAGACCTGGGCTCGATCCCTGGGTCAGGAAGATGCCCTGGAGAAAGAAATGGCAACCCACTCCAGTATTCTTGCCTGGAGAATCCCATGGACAGAGGAGCCTGGCGGGCTACAGTCCACAGGTTGCAAAGAGTCAGACATGACTGAGCGACTTCAGTACCAAGGCTGCATACTGTCACCGTGCTTATTTAACTTGTATACAGAGTTCATCATGCGAAATGCCAGGCTGGATGAAGCATAAACTGGAGTCAAGATTGCTGGGAGAAATATCAGCAACCTCAGATATGCGGATGACACCACCCTTATGGCAGAAAGTGAAGAGGAACAACAGAGCCTCTTGATGAAGGTGAACGAGGACAGTGGAAACTCAACATTCAAACATCCAAAAAACTAGGATCACGGCATTCGGTCCCAACCCTTCACGGCAAATAGATGGGGAAAAAATGGAAACACTGACAGGTTTTATTTTCTGGGGCCCCCAAATCACTGCAGACACAAAATTAAGACACTTGCTCCTTGGAAGGAAAGCTATGGCAAATCTAGACAGCATATTAAAAAGCAGAGACAGCACTTTGCTGACAAAGGTCCTTACAGTCAAAGTTATGGTTTTTCCAGTAGTCGTGTATGGATGTGAGAGTTGGACCATAAAGGAGGCCAAGCGCCAAAGAAAATGATGCTTTTGAACTGTGGTGCTGGAGAAGACTCCTGAGAGTCCCTTGGACTGCAAGGAGACCCAGCCAGTCCATCCCAAAGGAGATCAGTCCTGGGTGTTCATTGGAAGGACTGACGGTGAAGCTGAAGTTCCAATCCTTTGCCCACCGGATGCAAAGAGCTGACTCATTGGAAAAAACCCTGATGCTGGGAAAGAGTGAGGGCAGGAGGAGAAGGGGACGACAGAGGATGAGACGGTTGGGTGGCATCACCGACTCAATGGACATGAGTTTGAGAAAACTCAAGGAAATCGTGAAGGACAAGGAAGCCCGGTGTGCTGCAGTCCATGGGGTCACAGAGAGTTGGACTGAGTGACCGACCACACTACTGTATATGAAGAAGATAATCGACAAGGACCTGCCGTCAGCACAGGAGCTGATAGTTCTGTGATAACCTCTATGGGAAAAGAATCTGAATCAGGTTGCTGCACACTCGAAACAAACACAACAATGGAAACCAACTATGCGTGCCTGCTCAGTCGTGTCCATCTCTCTGTGACCCCGTGGACTGTACCCCGCCAGGCTCCTCTGTCCATGGGGTTCTCCAGGCAAGGATACTGGAGTGGGTTGCCATTTCCTCCTCCTGGGGATCTTCCCACCTTAGGAATTAAACCTGCGTCTCCTGCAAGTAGATTCTTTATCTGCTGAGCTGCTGGGGAAGCCGTACTCCAATTAAAAAATATTAACAACAGAAAAAATAATCCCACCACTACAGGAGAACACACTCCGAAGTTGGTAGAATCTGGGGGCACTGAGGGCCAACGATAAATCACGGCAGGATTAACCCCCACATTGTATAACTGACAACTGTTTGTTCATTTATATTTAATGCATCGTTAGATGCTTCCTATTGCTTCACTCATACTTTTGTTTTGGTTGTCTGTGGTTTTGTATTTATGCAACTTCTACCAGGTTTAGAAAACAGTGCTATAGTCATGTCATAAAAAAAATTTCTAAGTTTTCCTTCCATTGCTGTGATCTTAAGCAGTGTAACATTGAAATTATCTGAAATCTGAAGATTTGGAAGAATTTCTCTAAGAAAGCAGTTGGACCTGGCAGTGGCTTATTTTTTTTTTTTTCTCTGATTCTCTTATGGGAATTTGTGTTTAAAATCTCTGTTTCTCCAGGATTCAGTTTTGCCTCATTATCAATTTTATCTAGGGTTTTTCAAATTTATTTCCACGGAGTTGTTCCAGGGAGCATGGCTTTCAATTTTTTCCTTCATTGCAAGAGCTTCTTCGCTCTTGGCACATCTTATTCGGTGTGTTTCCTCTCTTTCCATGTTGATTTGGTTAGCTACAGGTCCGTCAACCTTGACTCTCTGAAGCGCCTTGTTCGAACGGGGCCCTCGTCTTAGCTGCCCCTTCGTGCCTTGTCACCAGGCCTTCAGGAAACCTGCCTGTTTTAAGGCGCCCCCCCCGTAAGCAGGGTCTCTGCTCCTGCTCGGAGGGTGGTCTGCCCCACAGGTGGGGCCCGAGTTGGCGTCACACCGCCTCTGTTCTGCGGTCCAGGCAGCTCTGCTTGTCCAAGATGTTCATGCCCCTACTGACCAGTCCCTGCCATCTGTGATGTTTGCTCCTCCCTGGTTAGGCTGTGGGTCTGGGCTCGAGAGGTTTCATATGTTCTTTTTCTGACCGTCCTCAGGATGTGGGAAGGGATTCCAATTCCGGTGGCCTCCATGACCCTCTGGCATTTTTTATCGTGAATGTTTTCTTTCCTATTAGCCCCACAGCTGGTGACGCCTCCAGAGCTGTGGTCTCCACCTTTCAGGTTTAAGTGGGGCTTCTCCTGTACGGGACCCTGGCCATGTTGTGGAGGTATATGGGGAGTGTGGTCAGGAGAACAAGAAAGTCTGGGAAACTCAGCACAGACTATCTTTCAGAAATTCACAGCACACGCCATTTAAACCCCTGAAAGTCTTGAAGGGTCAGAATTGGGAATAGAAATGAGCTCCTTCACGACACACCTGCCCACAGCCGGCCCGGCTTTCTTGCAGACCCACTCTGTGCTGGAAGGTGGGGTGAGTTCCCGAGGCAGGTGAGTGCTGAATTGACTACACCTGACTGGAGACACCTCAGGGGGATGCATGGCCACCCTGGGCCACCAGAGTGGTGTCACTGTCCATCCTAGGAACTCTGCCCTAAAGTCAGAGTCGGGCACCCCACTCCCCCAGGGCCCCCACTTCTTACTGGAGCCACCACATCTCAGAAACACTACAGTTTCCACCCATCTGTTCCTTATTCACCAAGACAACACTACTGATGGCAAGCCCATCAGGGGCATCCATGTGACGGGCTGGCATGTAAATATCTTAGAGCATTGCATCTTCTATAACATCAGGATATGTTAGGGGAAAAAAGGAAAGACAACTGGCACATACACACCTCTGAACTGTACACTGTGGTACACGACGGAGTTCCACCGCTATGGACGTCTGGGAAACTCAGACTCACAGACTACCTCTGAGAGATTCACAACACAACGTCATCCTTCTAAGAGGCTGTGCAGAACTGACGGTTTAACTCTGTCTGATCCAGCATCTCCTAGATGGTTTCCGTGGTGAAACTTTTTCTTCACAAGGGGCACTGAGCAACACTTGCAGACTGTTCGGGGCACGCCCCAAAGGTCTGGACCAGGGAACCAAGAAATGTGCCCAAAGAACAGGACAGAAGGCGGAGACCAAGCCCTGTCGTGACTGCTGTGGGGGGTGGGATCGCGGTGAGTTCTCCCCATGGTTGTTATGAGTCTCTGCTTCCCAAGTGCTCCAAATATTAAACCATGTTTGATGAAGTTAAAACACAACAAGCAAAAGCCCCCAGCCCTCGCCCAGACTATTCCTTGCATTCAGCTTCCTTCTCTGGGCCGTGGCACTCTTCGGGTCATCCAACAAACACCTACGAGAGCCCTGCTTTGTACCACGTGTGGTTGGGGTCACAGTTGTGCAAGGATCTGACCCTGTGACACTTAGAGCCACCAGTGATCACGCCCCTGAATAGACAACGATGCAAACGCACCGCAGAGCAGGTAGTGGCTGAAACCGGCTGCAGGGAATAGGCGCTAACTCAACAAAGGCGCGAGTATCCTCCTAGGTTTGGGGAACGGCAGGGGTCAGGCTTGCACAGGCCCTGAGACAAGGGGAAGCCGGCTTCCCGGGGCATCTGAAGGGCTAGCGCTGCTGGAGTGAGAGGGGATGGAGGGGTGGAGCGGGGAGGGCAGGGGGACAGACACGCAGTCTGCGACCAGGAGCTTCTGCGGGTTTAGTTTTAATCCTGAGGGCAGCAGGAAGGCTTTGACGTGCCTTCAAGCAGGCAGCACCTTTAGAAGACCCCTCTGGTGGCAGTGGAGAGGGGTTGAGGGGCCCACCCTGGCGGCCGGGAGCCCCGGTACTGGGCTTTAGTCTGGGGAACAAGCCGGAGGGCAGGAGAGCTGTGAACAGGCACGGGGGGCGTAAGAACGCAGGGAGGTCAAAGCCAAGAGGCCGTGACAGCACAGACTTGGAGAGTCGGGACAGGACGGGCGTCCAGAGCGCTTCCTAGCTCTAATCTGCACCCCTCGGGGTGACGCTGTTCGCCAGCGGGGTGAGGGGGCCGGGGGCCCAGCTCTCTCTGTGATCATGGATTTGGTCCTGGACAAAGAGTTTGAGGTGCTACTTACTGGAGGACCCCAGGGAGGTGGGTGTTTAGAGGAGAGGTCTGGGCTGGAGATGCGAATCCAGGGATTTCTCCAGGAAAACGGAGGGCAGGCTGTGTGCCGAGAGGAGGAAGGGAGACGGCGTTCTGTGACCCCGAGGCCAGCATTCAAGGCTCCGGGGAGGGGCGTCAGCCAGCAGAGCAGACAGAGGAGGCGTCCCCGCACCGCCCCCCGTCACTCCCAAGATGAAGGCAAGAATAGAACCAAGGATGCCACGTGTTCCACCGTGGGGCATGTGAACAGTCTTGAGAGCTGCCAAGAGATCAGGCAAGACGCGAGCTACGGGACACGGCCAGTGAGCAGGAACTGCTCCGGAGGAGCCCTACCGCATCCTCTGTGTCCCCGGCTCGAGTCTCAGGGGCAGGAGCTGCAGAGAGCTGAGAACTCACGCACGCTCAGATCAGCCAGTGGTTGTGCCGTGACCCCCGCTCCCTTCCACCCAGCAGCGCGCTTTCAGCTACATCTTGACCGCAGCGGGCCTGGGCGGAGCGGCCGGAGGCACCCTCTGTCCCGGGAGCCCGCCGTCCCGGGGAGACAAACCCGAAGCCGTGGCACTGGCTGAGCGGCAGGTGGCGGCAGCTCTGTGCGAGGTGATGTCACAGGCTGAAGGATGTATGCCAGCTCCGGGAACCAGCTGCCCTCCCCTGGAGGGCCCCCCAACCCAGGGCCACCATCCAGCTGCAGAAACCTGGGCATGCCTTCCCGTGGGAATTCCCCTCTCCGTGCAGGGTGGGCCCCCCGCCAATCGTGGCCACCGACATGAACCTCTGGAGCTGCTTGCAAATTAGATGAACCAGTTTTACCTTGTTTTGTTTGTACTGAAGCTTTCAAGGGGGGCAGTCTTTGGAGCCAGTCTGGGTGTAAGGAAAGGAGAAACAGTACCAGCCAAGCACATTCTCGTAGAAGCCCTGCTTCCGGGAGAACGGAATCCACCTTCCTGGCCTCCAGGTCCTGCTACCCATCGCGTGATGCGGGCTGGGCCTTAGGTGTCTTTCTGCTCACGAGTCAGCCGCTCGCCCACCCCCATGCCTCATAGGGTCCATCTCTTCTAACTCAATGAAAGCGCAACATTTTGTTCAAAGCTGCTAGGAATTATAAATACCTTGGGGATCTTCTACCAGTGCCTACGTTGCGATGAGTACCTTTATCTTAAGCCATCTGTCACCATCCTCAAATTCACGTCTTCCCAGAGGCCGCAGCCCACCGCAGTCAAGACCAGGGATGGGCCACCTCGCCATCCAGGGATTGCTGCGTCCGGCCAACAGGGAAACGGCCAGCCTTCATAGAAAAAGTGAGAACACGAGCATTTCAAAGGATTTATTTGCTTTCTCCACATGATCACAGCTATGGCTTTACATCAGTAGAGTCTGTTACTTACAAACAGAATACACAGGGAAACAAAACCACTCCTGTCTCCCCAAAGTTACACGGTGGGCGCTGGGCTTCCCGCGAGCCAGGGGGCCCCTGAGGTCCCAGCAGCCGGCACTCAAGTCCTGGTTCTAGTTGTGGGAGACACCTCAGTGGTGAGTGACAGTTCCCCAGAGGAGGCGGTGCTGCCTGAGTGCTCCCCGTGACCACAGGCTGGTCACACGGACGTCGGGCCCCCGCCCCCACTCCAGCCCCACGCCGACTCATCCTGCAACCTGCTTCCTGGATCGCCACTGCCGTGTTTAAGATACTTACGGAAGGACTCGTTTTTCAGGCAGGGAGGGCAGTGGCGCTTTACAGCGGACGGTAAGGGGCATGCTCACCTGTGGTGACACGGCTTCGTGCGGAGCCGAGTCACGTGTGCTACCTGCGGTCACTTCAGCTCGTCTTAAAACCGAGAGGTTCCTGTGGCATGAAGTGTGGGATGTAAAAATCGCTCTACACCGGACGACTGAGGGCGCTTTTAAGTAAGAGGCGCACGTCATATCAGGATGAACTTTATTTTTACATTGTTATACAATCCATTCATAAACTTAAAAAAAATACAAATACATGACTTCGTTGTTGTCCCAGAAAAGATGATGGGTGATGGTACCGGCTTGCTTCCTCTAAGGGTCTCCTGCTGAGATAATCTGTGAGCAAAACGCCCCACGTGCGTCCTGACAGAAAGGACAGGCAGCCTGGTGACGCCCCGCCTCCGCCTCCTGTGCGGGCGGGCGGACCCTGGGGCGGTCTGGGGTCCCGAGAGAGCGGTCCCGGACCACCAGCTCATCAGGAACATTTGCTTCCCCACGAGATCGGGGCGGGTCAGCTCCAGCCGCCTCCACGGAACAGTGTGCCTTCTGGGAACACTCATCCCGTGATGTGTTTGTCCCCGAAACGCACAGGCTGATGAAACCTCACTGACTGGAACCCCAGCCAGCAGAAAGCTGGAAGTGCCCAGCCCTGTGGACCCAAGAGGCCACAGGTGCGGGCTCTGAATGGCCCACAGAGAGGGGGTGCACTGCGTCCTAGCTCTGCCCTGCTGGCCTCTGTGCCCACAGCGATGGCCCTTTGGAAAGGGCGGCCTGGTGCCAGCCAGCGTGCCTGCATCTTTTCTGGAACAACCTGGAGTTTACAGTTAGATCCTATGATTGGTACAGACGGTGAAGAAAAGCCGACATGTTTAATATGTTACCACTTTACTTCGACTATTTGTCAACAGTAACACTGAGAGTTTTGCAAATACACAATACACAGTGCGGCCTCACGCGCCTTCTGCCGGAGGACATGCAGTACAATTCGACTGTTTCCGGTCACGATGACGCCCTTGAAACCACAAGACAGGATGCCTCGGGGGGGGCCGGGCTCTGCGGGGTGACCAGGGAGTTTCGGGGTCTGCGGAACTGGGGAGCCTCCCCCCACCTCCCCAGGCCAGCCTGGGCCAGAACAGACACACCTGCTTCCCATCCCTCTGAGCGGATGCCCGAGGGAGGAGGACCACACGGATGGGAAGATAAAGGCGGGCAGGTTAAAGTCACACTTCTTTCAAAAAAGAAACAGAAAAAAAAAGGCTCAACTCTAGATTGCTGTATTTGCTCTCTGTGGAGATTAACAAAGTGCTCGGTTTGCAGAATTGCTGGTTTGGAGACCTGGATGATGCGGGGTGGGGGTGGGGTGGGGCGGGGGTAGGCAGAGTCCCGGCCGCGGCCAGGGCGGGCTCCCCGGGGCTGTCCCGCCGCAGTCCAGGGCCCGGCGCCCATGCAGTCCCGCGCCAGCTTCGCCCTTCCTGCGGGGGCTCCCGCCCGGCAGCGGTCCTCCGGTCCGCGGCCTAGGAGCACAGCACGGGCGGCTGCAGTGGCTCGAAGGGCTGAAACTACAAAGGACGGCCCGTGGGTGACGCCGGCTCCGGGGGAGCGGACGGGGCCCCCCCCCCACGGACGCGACAGAGCCCCGTGGGAGAGCCGGGCGCTCCTCGCGCGGCGGGCTCAAACGGGCCGGAGACGCAACACGGGGGCGCGAGCACACGGCCACATGGACTCACGATGGTCACGGCCACCACTCAGAAAACAACACGGGAAGCACACACACCGCCCCGGGGCGCTAAACGCTAAGAGCAGCAGCCTTCGGCTCTCCGGGGCGTCTGCCCGCTGCGGCTGGAGACAGGATGAGGGGGCTATGGTGCTGGGGAGACGAGCATGAGTTGGTCGCTTTCATGTGGGAGATGAACACCTCTCTGCTGGGTGTGGGGCGCCCGCGGAGGGCTCTGAATGAGTGTGCAGTAAACCAGATGCATACGAAAGAAATATGGATCATGGAAATTCACAGTTATTGCAGCCATTTAAAGTGTCTAAGAGTCTGGGTAACCAACAGTCCGGGACAACCAGTTCTGAACTAGTGGTCCCGAGTTGCTACGGTAGAGTTTACTGCATTTTTAAAATCTATTCGCTTACCTGAAATAACAGAGCAGTTATAATACTGATTACTTATGATAGTCATCTGTTAATAAAATAAGGATTTATACAAAGCAATATTGGACTCTGAAAACAGTTAGATGCTATGTTACTTGGCACGGTTAGTAGTGATTGCGGTAAAGATTTCAGCCAGTCCTGGGGGTGGGGCGTCTCTTCTTACGAAAATATGGAAGTATCTGAGTTTGTCCCATAGCATTTAAATTTTTGGTCTAATCTCTCACACATTTGTCTAAGGTTCTGTCTTCCTATCAGGTAAGTGGGGCTCCTTGTAAAGTCTCTATTGCTAATTTTGTGGACTGAAACATTTGCTTTTCACACACAAATACTATCTATACAGTATATATATGTATGTATATATGTATTTATATATTTATATATTTATATTATATAAAGTTTACTTACGTATTTTCATCAACCATATCAGGTCTACTTAATTTTTGCCCATTGTCAATAAAAGAGCAATAATGCAGCAAGTTTGGGTCATGTGTTTGGTTCTGTCTGCTTTTGTGTGTCATCTCTTCTTTTCCTAGGCTGGGTCATCACCCCCAGGTGCAATGAGGGAGCAGAGAGCTGGGACCTGGGTGGGGCCGGGGGCCGGGGCTCGGTTCAACATCTACTTGGCTGGCGGCACCGTTTCCGGGCTGGTGGTGGCTGAGGCCCACCTCTGGGGCTGAGGGGCGCCCCCGCCAACTCAAACCGGGGGCTGTGTTCCCTGTGACTCGAGCCCCGGGGCTCGGGGGCTCCGTCCAGGCTGGGGGGCGGAGGGGAGGCGCAAACAGAGGGTGCCCTGGGTCTGGTCTGGGGCTGCCGCCCCTGGGCGCGCCTGTGTGGTGTGCACATGTTCCGGGGGGCCGGGACCCCCACCCAGGCTGTCTACACAACTGTGCTGATGCCGCTGGGCTTGGCCTTGCTGCTGGTGGGGGGCGGCGGGGCGGGGGGCTGCCCATGGTGGTGCAGGGCGTGGCCCGCGTGGCCCGCGGGCAGTGGCGGGTGGCCGTGCGTGTGGGCCCCGTAGACGGGGTGCCCCCCGTGGGGGCCGTGGCGGCACTGCTGTGCGTGCTGGACGTGCTGGGGCGGGTGGTAGTGGTGGTGATGGTGGTAGGGGGGCGGGCTCCGCTGCAGGCGGCAGTACTGGCCGTGGTGCCCGTGACCTGGGCCCGCGAGGGGGCCCTCCAGAGGCCCCTGGGGGTGGCTGGGGGGGGGGGGGGGGGGGGGGGGGGGGGGCGGGGGGGGCGGGGGGGGCCTCCCTCTCTTGCTCCCGAACAGGGAGCCCAGGAGGGAGGAGGAGTCGGGTGTGGCCTGGTGTGGGCCAGATGGGCAGTCTCGTGTTGATGTAGCTCTCCGGCGCATGTGAGGGCTGCTAATGATGGACCCCTAAAAAGGAAATTCATAGAGACCAAAATTAAAAGAGCTTAGAGCACTTACGGCAGAATGATTCTTAAAAAAAAAATGTTAAAAAGTTTCACCCACTGACTGCTAAGCCTTAGTTCAACGTGCTGGCCGCAGAGGCCAGGCCCCGTGAGGCTAGACTCAGGGGCCATCTCCAGACACTACTGTGCAGGTCAGCTGGAGGGGGTGGCGGCCCACAAGGGAGCCCTGGGGGAGAGACGCGTGGGGGCAACGCAGCCCTGCTGAGCACTCTGCCTGGGGGGTGGCCCCGCCTTCAGATCAGAACCCTGTGTCTGCGGTGTCAGCAGCGTGTCCGGGGCGGGGCGGGGCGGAGAGGGGCCTGCTCCCCCAGCACCCTGCCCTGAGCCCTCCGGGGCCCTCTCAGCGTCTGAGGGTGTGTGCTCTGCCTGGTGGAGGGAGGCGGTGCTGAGGGCCGCAGGAGGGGCTGGGGGAGCCTCCCGCTGCGGGCGGGCACCGCCTAGGCGTCTCACTGCGGCTACCTAACGCCAACTGGACAGGGGAAGAGAGGACAGAGAGGCCTGCAAGCTGAGCGGAGATGAGAACAGGAATGTCGAGATGGCTGGAGGATGAATGGGACCTCATGAAATCCACACTGAACTCCTCTCTCCCGGCCTCCGCCCCCGAGCTGGCTGAGCAATTCCGAGGCGCCCTGGCTGCAGACACACAGCAATCGAACCTCCAGGGAGGAGAAGCGATGGGGATGCGGGGAATGGAAGCCCGAGGGGGCGGGACCGACAGCAGGGCGCGGGGCTGCGGGGAGTGGGGGAGCCGGGGGTAACCATGCTTAGGGGCTGCGGGCGGGGGTCGAGCGGAGACTAAACCGTGACATACAGACCCGCACCCGCCCCCACTGTTCCGGCCCCCACAAGCGGTGAGGGGCGCGGCGCGGCTGGGCGGGAGGCATGCACGTGCCAGGCAGGCGGGGTGGATCTGGCCTCTGTGGAGGAGGGAAGGAGGAGCGAAAAAAAAGAAAAAAAAGACAATAGGCAAAACCGAGGACGGGAGGCGACACACGACAGCCAGCCGGACGGGCCCCTACTTACTTCCACATTGCTCTCTAGCGATCCTGCACTGCTGCGACGCCCTCGCTTCCCTGCCCAGAACATGCAATACCAGAGGTTAGACGCGACACAGGCCTGCGCTGCCACCCACGGCCCGGCAGAGCCGGGGGCAGGGCGCTGACGACTTAAAAACACAACGGGGTTCTTAAAAAGCAAAGAAACAAAAAACGACAAAAAAAAAAAAATCTTTCCAACCAGCCGAACTTTATCCCCCTCTCGTGGACCGGAAGCCTGAGGGGTGGGTGCTGGGGAGCAGGGGGGGCGGGAACCCTCGGCCATCCGCCCAGTGGGCGGCTCCTCCAGCAGCTGAAACGAGCCACGCGTGGCCCCGCACTGCCCTTCGGTGGATTTCACGGACGTATGTTGCACATGCGCACAGGCACGCACACACTGCCTGCTGCCCGCAGGGCCTGGGGGCTCTCAGGAGGCGAGGTCCAGGTCCCCTCTGGGGCCGTGTTTGCCTCGTGCAGTGTCTGGCTGGGGGCATGGGTGGGCCCGCAGACCAGCTCTCCCCTCTGTGAGCGCCAGCCCCCCAGGACGCCACGCGCCTTCCAGGCCGTGAGCCCTCACTGACAGCGCCTCCGAGTGCCCCGCACGTGGCGCGGGGCAGGTGGGCGATCGCGCTGGCCATGCCCGAGGAGGCTGAGTCTCCCTCTTGGTTCTGGAGGCCGGGAGCCGGCCCCATTCTCCAAACGACTTCTCCGGGGGTTCCTGCAGGACATCAAGGCTGTCAGGGACGATGGTGCTCCAGCTGGAGGGCTTGGCCAGGTCCAGCCTCCAGCAGCTCTTGGGGACAGAGGAGGGACTCCAGATGTTCTTCTGGCTTCCAAAGCCCCACCGCATGGGACAGGCGCCCTCTGTCCACGCCAGGAGGAGATGGAGGCTCTGACTGATGTATTGAGCGACTTCGTTCCCACGGCGAGCAGTTTACACCGCATCCGCCTGTCCACGTGAGGCGGGAGACCTTGGCCACGCTGCCTCCGAGCTGGACCAGCCCAGGCGCCCAGAAGACGGAAGGGGCGGCCTCGTGCCATGGCGTGGCCCACGCCCCTACCTGCGCTGAGCGGACAGGGTGTGTCTGGACCCTTTGGGTTAAAACGCCGGCAGCTGCACGTGCCCACAACAGCAGGCTGAGGGGGTGTCCGGAGCCTGGGTCTTCACCTGCTGACCCCCAAACTTGAGTCCAGCTGGGAGCCTGCGGTCCTCTGAAGGCGGTGCTGGGCCCCGGCCCCAGAGCCCACAGGACTGGGCTTCACAGTGGATGCGGATGCTGAGGACCATGGACACTGGCCCTTGTCCCCAGCTGAAGGCGACCTGTCCCTCCTCCTCTTTGAGAAGCTGTGGGACGAGGGGCGATCTCCCCTTCCTGCCTGTCTCAGCACAGCAGCGCAGGGGCATGTGCAGAAACAGTCCCCAGCCTCCGGAGGGGGGCTCTGCAGGGGGAGGGGTGACCCCCTCGGCCCCTGCTGACGCTCCGCCTCCGTGTCCCCGTCTATGAACCAGGCCAGCCTTGCTTTGCCCTCCAGCCAGCCTGCTTCTCCCACCAGGACTGGGCCAGGCCCGGGCTTGGTGTGGGGGCATCAAAGGCTGCCCCCTGGAGCTAAACACAACCCCTCCTGCCCACCGTGGGCCAAGACTCAGGAGGGCTCTTACTCGGACGTCCAGGAGGGAATCTGGCTTTCTTAGGACTCATCTCTTCGACTTCGACAGGAGATACGGGACGTCCCTGTGCTTGTCTGCGCTCCAGTCCCGGGCACGCCCGTGGACAGCTGCCCCCGGAGACCGCGTGCAGGTGTGTGCACACGAAACCCCAGCTACTGATGGAGCGGGAAGGGCCGGGACTGCACAGCCCCGGGGGCCCGTCTCGGAACCCTGCGCGAGCCTCAGGGAGCACCCCGTCCTAGCCGGCGCCTCCCTAGGGCCAGAGCAGGCCCGGTCAGCCTGGAAGCCACATCTGGATGGAGGGATGGCATGGCTCTTCACCGCCTCCGGGCCCCAGCCCAGGTCTCACGCCACGGTCCTAGCAATGGTGAGGGTGACAACAGTGGGCACGCTGGCCAGGCCCCCCCAACACCCTGCAGGCAGCAGCTCTCAGACCCTGCGGGCAGCGCTCGTCCCCCCTGCAGCCGGGGAATGGAGGCTCGGAGGGGTGACTCGGCCTAGACGGGCAGCCAAAGCCCCCGAACCAGCGTGCTGCGTGGGCCCAGCTAGGCTCTGCCTGGAGGCCCTTGGGATCCTTGATCGCAGGCTGGCATGGCATGGTGCCCCTGAAACGAGCAAGGGCCCCGGCAGAGGCGGAAGGGGGACTCCATGGATGGAGACTGGACAAGACCTCTCGGCTCAGTGGGAGCCGGGTCAGGGCCGCCTCCTCCTCTGGCTCTTGGCAAGCCGGCTGCCTGGGTCCTGCTGAGCCATCAAACCACACCTGCCTCCCCGGCCCCCGAGGTTCATGGCGGGCTGAGGCCCCATCCCTGGGGTCCTGGCTCTTGGATGGCCGGGTCGTCGTGGGTCTGGGGCAGCCACTCTGGGAGCAAGGTCAAGCCCCTGCTGGGTGTCACTGGCCCTTCGCCTGGGCCATCCTCTCCAAGTCCCTCTCGGCTGGGCACGCAGGCGGGGACGTCACTGCCTCGAAGCGCTTCTCCCTGACCCCGTCCAGCACAGGGCACACACCTGTGGCCTCTTCCAGGAGGTGACTGACGCTGGCCTGTCTTCCTTTGGAGGTCGCGGGTGGGCAGCCTGTTCCAGGCAGCAACTGAAACACCCACCAAACCTCACCTCCCACTGTCGGGAGTAGGTGGCTTCTTCCTGGGGACCCTCTTCGGCATAGGGTCCAAGGTCTCCAGCCCCCTGCAGTCCTTCTTGGCTGAGAATCCCCGACAGAAACCAGCCAGAGCTCAGAGCTCGGCCCCTCACCCAGCCATGCACCAGGCACATGGCTCCGTCTACAGAGAGCGGACGCCTGGGGTCCTGACCGTCCGAAGCTGGAGTAACTGGCCAGCTGCGCTGAGGCCGCTCTTACCCAGGGTGGCCCGAGGCGACCCCAGTGCACAAACCCAAACACGGGCCCCAGGCCCCAGAGCAATTCAGTTACGTCTAGCTGGGTGTCACGAGCCGCGGGAAAACCAGTGGTTCTCAACCACGGCCACGCTGCCAGCCAGACTCTGCCCTCTCTCTGCCGAGGGCGCCGGCAGTCTGCAGGGAGGTTCCCAATTGTCGTGACCGGGGTGCGGAGGCGTCCTGCGCAGAGCAGCCCCCACGGCAGGGATGGCCCGGCCCAGGAAGTCAGCAGAGCCGGGTTGAGAAGCCCTACTTGACTCTCACGCTGGCCATGCACATCGCATTTTCACGATGGAAAGAAAGAAAAAAATGATGAGATAGAAGCAAAGGGAAAAATCCAACTCAAGAAAAAAAAAGCAAAAGGGAAAATTTCTGAGAAACGAACATGCTGAAGGGACGAAGCACTGCTGGGGGGTGGGTAGGGATGGGATGCGGTCTCAGGCAGCTCTCTCTCGGGGCCCAGAGCCGGCCACGCAGCGATGCCTGAGGCGGCTGGGCTGGGCTGGGCGAGCGCCTGGCGGGAGAGGGGCCGCTGGGCCCCGAGGAAGGGGGAGAACACTGGTCTCAGCCCGAGAAGGTATCCCCCCAGCAAACCCAGGTCATGTCGGGCTCCTGGGGCCGGGGCGTGAGTCGAGGGTCCCTGGAGCCTACAGCGCTGGGTTGGCCACACGCCCACGTGCCCAGCTGCCTCCACTCCCCGCTGACCCAGCCTCTTCCGGGGAGAAGCTGCCTGGCCTGACGCATCTCGTGGGGGACAAAAAGGCTGCCCCCTGCAGCCCATGGCGCATCCCCCCACCCCGCAGCAGCGCCCGCAAGCAGAGCAGGCTGGGGCAGCAGGCTCCCCGCCCCCACCACCACTGAGGTCCAGTGCCCCCTGATGCTCCAGGCACACCCCCGACCCCAGGAGACCCGGGCGGCTTGTTTGCGGGTTAAGAGGCCGGCAGCAAACCACACACACACACAGACAAGGAAGTGACTTCCGCCAAGGCTTTCTCCCCTGTCGCCTCTGGGCTGGACGGAGGCCCGGGCTTCCCGGGAAGGGGGCCTCTGCCAGGAGAGCAGGCCCCGGGACCGCGGGCGACGACGAGGCCCCGGACACGGCACGGCAGGCATCGCCCCCTGCCCTTGTCAGCGTGAAGCGGGGGCCACGGGCAGCGCAGAGCGACGGGGCCCGGCTCACACCGCGTGCGAGCCGGGCTCAGGAAACGGAAGGGCAAGTAAAAAGCAGGGGAGACGGGGTACCCGCCCAGCTGTCCTGCCTGGGGCCTCCGGGGGATGCCCTCCCTGCCTGCTTAGGTGCTGCGCTGGGTTGGAGGTGGCCACCCGGACCCGCTCAGTCCGAGGCCCTCCGCCGCGGCGGCCCCCGCCCCCTGGCCGATGTAAGCCTACCGCACGCAGCGGAGCCCGCCGTGTGCGCTGGGTTGGGGGCGGTCTGGGCCCGACTCTTACCCGCTTCTGAGAGGTCACGCAGGGAGCTGCTGAGGGCGCTGCGCTTGAGCCCCTCGCCGCCGGCATAGCTGTCGTCCAGGCAGGCCCGGCTCAGCGTCCCGCCCCCCGGCTCCTTCTTGAGGCTGGAGCACTGGGACACGCCGGGCCGCACGACACCTTTCTGCTTCTCCAGCTCCGCTGCAACAGAACGCCCGGGCTGTGAGGGGAGCGGGCCCGGCCCGGGGGGTGCGGGGCAGGGGAGGGGGTGGGCACCCACCAGGAGGGCGGCGCAGAGGAACGGAGGAGAGGGGGTGTCTGCTCCGGGTGGCACGGGGCCGAGCCCCAGCACCTCCAGGGCCGGCGGGGAGACGGAGGGGTGAGGTCATCTGGGGAGGAGCTGGAGTGACGCCCCCCCACAAGCCCCCTCCCTCGATGGGAGGCCGCAGAGGCCAGAATGCTGAGGCCTGCGGGGAGCTCAGCGACTCTGAGGGGAGACCGAATTCCTGGGTCTAGAGCGGAGCCAGGCCAACCCGGCCTGGCTGTGGCTGGAGGCTGGGGAGCAGGGGACACTCATGTGTCCCCCGGAACATGAACACCCAAGGCTGAGGTTCAGAGCCGAGGGGCGGGGGGACCAGCAGGGCTGCGGCCTCCTCGGGGCCTGTGGTGCGGTTCCCCGGGCAGGACGGGCTCCCACCCGGAGGCCCCCGCCCACCGCCCTCCCCCGCGCTCTCCCTGTGGCCTGGGCGGCGGGGCTGTCCGAGCACGTGGCCGCGGGAAGCCGAGGGGCCGAGGCTCGGGAGTCACGGCGGCACCGCAGCCTCGGCTACAGACGGGAGGCAGCACCCGCGCAGCCCGCCGCCCCCGCGCCCCGGCGGCCACGACCGCGACCGACCCTCTATCCTGTGTTTCTCCATCTCCTGCACCTCCGCGACGGACTCTCGCAGGTCGTCGGTGAACTTCTTGCGGTCTTGAGGGTTGGGGGCGTTGAAGTTGATCAGCACTTTGATGTCAGCCCCCGGGACGGCGGACGTGAGCCGGATGCCGTTGGGGTAGTCTGCAGAGGACGCGAGAGCACAGGCCTGTGTGTGGGCGCCCAGCCTCTCCTCGGGCAGGCGTGTCCACGGGGCTCCCCGGATGCGCCCCCACGGGGGGGACGCGGCACTGCTCGTGGGGACCACGAGGCAGCCCCCTGCTCCTGACCGGGGTCCCTGCTGCTCCGTGTTCGAGCCGGGTTCAGATCTGGCTGAGCGGAGGCAGGGCCTGCCCTGGTCCTCCCGGGACAGGCCTGCAGCCTGGACCCTGAATGTCAGGGTCCTCGGTCATTCTGCCTGGGACGTGAGGCTGGACAGAGGCCGTGTCCCCAGTCACCTGTCCTGTCACCTTGGGCAACGCTGCTCTCTCCTGCCTGGCCTCCATGCTCCCAGGCCCCCCCCCCGCCCCCAGCTCCCTTGGGTGACACTGTGGGCGCCCCACAGCCGACAGCATCAGCTGCTCCTTCCTGCCCGGGGCCGCCTCCGAGCCGTCAGGGCTGTGGGGTCCTGGCGCCCCCTCTCTCACCAGTGGGAATCGAGCACCCACCACCCGGCATGTGACGGTCCTCAGCCCGGAGGACAATCCCATCACAGCTCAGACCTGCTTCAGGGCTGCGAGCTCCAATGCTCAGAGGCCTGAGCAGGTTTCCTAAAATCGGGATGCGGGCCAGGGGAGACTGAGCAGCTTGGAGAGACTGTCCACCGCGTGAGGACACAGGCCTCACGAGCCCAAACCTAGCTTTCGGGAGAAGCCAAGGACAGCTGAGCCCTGCGACGATCTCAGAACGAGTCCAATAAAACAGAAGACAAAGTTCAAACCGAGTCTAACCTAAGTGGGCCGGGACTGACCGGGAGCTGCCTGTGTGAGCCCCGGGTGCCTGAAGGTGACCCTCTGCCTGAGGACCTGTATGGTTGGGCTGTTCCCAGAGGGTCCCTGCAGGACACAACAGTGCTCATGGCACCAGGCTCTCCAGGGGAAAGCAAGGCAGGGGCAGCCTTCCAGCCTGGGCGGGGGGCGATGGCCGGAGACGTCAAAGACCCGGGCCACACGGCCGCCAAGGCCAGAGCGCATGGACCCGGGGCCCTGGTGGGAACCTCGGCAGCCCCTCAGGCGCGACCCTCGCCTGACTGGTCAAACCCACACATCACCAGGGCCGTTTACTGCATGTCTTTCCACCCACATTTTGTTTAAATAAACTCGCTCTGCCCTAAGTGTAAAAATCTTGTCACCTGCAAGAAGTTAATGGCGGAAGTCAACGTAATGAGCCCCACATCTGATTATATGAAATATGCCCTGGTTATTACTTGGAGCCTGCAACTGGCCCTCTGTTGATAAAAGTGGGAACATGAACTCCGGGCGCTGGGACCCACTCACACTGGTTTTCGAAGAGCAGGACCTGCATGCCATACAAGGAGAAGGACTGCCGGAAGCTGTACGTCACCGAGTTCTTCTTCTTCTGGAAGATCTTGGTGACCTGGGGGCAGCCAGATGCAGAGGCTGAGCCCCAGGCCCGCACTGCGGGGCACCCCACGCACTCAGGGTTCTCGCAGCCCCCGGGGCCGTGTTCTCCTGTGTGAGGACCCCTGCCCCGCAGCTCTGAGGCCAGCAGGCTCCCGGGGCAGCGAAGGGCCGGCAGGAGGAGGGACACTCGTGCCCGCGGGCCCCACGCAGCACAGCGGAACCCGCTGAGGGCTGAGTCGGACAGCGGAGGACACCAGGCCCAGAGGTCTGCAGTGACTTGCTCAAGGTCACGGGCTCTTAAAGGACTGGAAGCCGCATGTCTGGACTCCAGGCTCCGAGGCCTGACAAGAGCGGCTGGTCCTCCGTTGGGCGGGGCCAGGGGCCCCAGGGAAGAAGTGGGCTGCGGGACCATCTTCACCCCTAGGCTGCCTGTTCTGGAGGAGAGAGCTCAACGTCCTCTTGGGGAGCCCCTCTCTGCTGCATCCCGCCCTCCAGTCCTGGGGCTGAGACCCAGGCCAACGGGATGGCACGGCACCTGTCTGCCCCGGGCGGGGGGAGGGGGGCGGCTCAGGGAGCCGAGAGACCTCTGCTAGGAGCGTCAGGAAGAGGCTCCCTGGAGGCCGAGGGGCCGGGACAGGCCCGGAGCTGTGGAGGCCGAACGCTCTGTCCTGCAGGAGCCAGCCCAAGCTGCTGGGAGTCTGTGCACCCAGCCCCGTGCCCACGGGCCCACGTACCACCAGGAGGTCGTTGAACAGGAAGATTTCGCGCTGGTGTAGCCCGAGCTTCTGGGGCTTGTTCGGGTCCGGAACCTCGAAGAGCCGGCAGTAGCAGACGAGGCGGCGGTGTGGCAGCGACAGCACCTGCGCAGAGGGGCCGCGTCAGCCCGCACCCCGGCCGGGGATGCCTCCGCGCCTGCCGCCCTGCTCCAGGGAGACCGCCTTCCGCTGCTCTCAGCGCTGGCTCGCGTGGGGCCCTGGTCCCGGGGAGCCCCCCGAAGCGCCCCTCACATGCAGCCCCAGCCCCCCAGCTCCCAGGCCCTCCATCCTGAAGGATCTCAGCCCCGACGTCCAAGTCTGGGGGGCTGTGTGGGGAGCCGAGCCGGCAGTCGTCACCCCGAGGGGGTGATCTCCGCCCTCTGCACACACGGCCCTACAGGGCCGAGCTCGGCCACCCGCAGGGACACGGGAGGGAATGCAGGCCCAGCCTGGCGCGCTTGGGTGCGGGAGACAGGACGGCAGAGTGCGGGGCCGGGGGGCCGGGTCACACAAGTGACCTGGTGGCTAGCGGAAGGAACCGGGCAGGCAGACCCGGGCCAGGTGGGCAGGGGGAGGGTGAGACACCTCAATGCCACTTTAAGGCCATCAGTTCAGGCGCAGGGTCTCAGGGCTGGGGGAGAAGCTCGACCAGGCCCAGATGAGACACACGGAGACCGTCTGCTTTGGGCCGACAACACAGCCCTCCCTGCGGCGCCGCCGAGATCCGCGGCGGGGAGAACTGTGACAAGCAAATGTCTCATCGCTACGGAGAGTGACACGTGCAACCAGAGCGGTGGGTCTGGGGGCCGGGGGCCGGGAGCTTGCAGGGACCACGGAACGGGAAGCGGAGGGCACTCACACAGCCGAGCCCGTGGTGCAGGGATCCGATCTATGGGGGAAACGGTGAACAGACGACAAGAGAGGTTAACGCCCCACACGCGCTCCCGGGGCCTGGTGGAGACCCCGGGGACACCCCTCCCGTGGCATCTTCCCGGCGCCCTGAGCGGGCTCGAGGGGAGCCCAGGGCACCAGGGCGTCACTGCACGGTCCCAGCCGCCGGCTCAAACAAGGCCTCAGGTTCTCTTCAGAGGGACCCAGAGGGAAGTGGCTTAGACGGCCCCAAAGGTGATGTAATTCACCAGTCCTGACTGGAGGAACAGGCTCCAGAGGCATTGGGGGCTGGCCTGGGGCCGCAGGGCTGGGGGGCTCCTGGGTGCCTGGCTGGTTCCCCCCCGCCCCCGCGGCGGGCACAGACCACCTACCGGCTTCTTGCCCACGATGAGCTTCTCCACCTTCTGCACCTGTGACACGTGGTCCTCGTTGGTCTTCAGCTCCCGCTTCCGGATCCGTTCGTAGATCCCGATGAGCATCTCGCGGGGGATGTCCTCCCCGTCGTCCACGCCTGGGAGGGGACAGCGGCCGGCTCACCCCGAGGCACCGTATCTGAACCACGTCCGGGCAGCGGCGCCCCCGCCTGTCTCCCGCTGAGCCACAGGCCTCCCGGCCCACAGCTGCTGATGGGTCCCGCCCGTGACTCGTGTTCTCGGAAGCCCAGTTCCAGCTCCAGGCCAGCTCTGCCCTGGGTTAGCGAGGAGGGGCCTTCCAGCCATGCTCAGGGGGCTCCATAAACACTGCCTCGCTTGATCCCACTCAGCGCTGTGGGGCGGGCCCAAGTCCTCATCTGGCCCCGTGTCAGCGCGACACCCAGCCTCTCTGAGCTAGGAGCCCTCCCCCATGATACAGGTCCCCCAGAGAACAGCGATCTCAGGGACAACGGCAGCTCAAGCCTCCTCCCTCTCGGACAGCTCATTGGGTCTGAGTGGCTGCTGTCCCATTTCTGGGACTTGAACCCGGGTTGCTCTGATGACACGCTCATGCCTTTTCTGCTACACGGCCCTGGAAGTGGTGCCGGAAAGACCCAGGCCAGCTCAGGAGAGATGCACGACCCAGCCCTCGGCCCACAGGCTCCTGGGGTGGCGTGTGGCAGTGGGACGCTCAGCCCTCTGGGGGGCCATCCGGGCCCGCCTGTCCCTGCCGTGATGTCATGGACCCTCAGGTGCACAGAGTGCCTTCGGGGGTCTGGCCCCTGGGACATGATATGCATCATGGTTCTGCCTCCAGATTGCTGGAGAAGGGAACGAACCTGTGTGCTCCGTCGGGGAACTGGCTGAGCCATCCTTGTGGGGATGCCGGGACAGGGAGGACTGTGTGTCCGCAGAATCGAGGTGAGCAGACGCGGCAAAGGCCCCTAGGTTTATGGCTGGGCCTCAACCCAAGAGCGAGGTGCCAAGCGGAAGGGGCTGAAGCCAACCACACTCGTCTGCACCGGCTCCCGGGGGACCTCTGGGAGGCACAGTGGGACTCAGAGCCGACAAACGGCCTCCAGGGAGGGGAGGGGCCCTGCGGTGGACCTTCTGCACTTCCCGGGTTTTTTCTAATTGCTCTTTTTCCAGGACAGTTTCCAGTTCACAGCAAAACTGAGGGGAAAGCACATCCCAGCTCCCCCACAATCAGCAGCCCCATCAGAGTGGTGTGTTCGCTACAACTCGGACATGCCCCAGTCGCCAGAGGCCACAGGTCACGCGCGAGTTCCCTCGTGGTGGTGTCCATCCCGTGGGTCTGGACAAACGCGCAGCGACACGTGTTCACCGTGACATCATCACACGGAGACTGTCCACCGCCCCGAACACCCTCTGGGCTCCTCTCTGCATCCCCGCCTGCCCCCCGCCCACCACCGGTCTCCTGCCTCGCCCCCCCGCCGGATGTGATGCAGCTGGAATCAGACTGCGTGCAGGCTTTGCAGAAGCGCTGCTTTCACTTGGCAATGTTTGTTTAAGGGCCCTCCGTGTCTTTTCCAGACTCGGCAGCTCATTTCTTTGCAGCGCTGAGTATCAGCCCACAGTCTGGATGGACCAGGGTCCGTGCACCCACTGGAGGACAGCTGGGGGCTTCCTGGTTTTGGCAGCTGTGAGTCCAGGTGTGCCCTTCTGTGCAGAGGGGAGTTTCCGACTCATTTGGGTAAATTCCAAGCAGGGTGACTGCTGGGTCATGTGACTCTCTGGTTTCTGAACCACGTGAAGACAGGACCCATCCAAAATGTAAGTTTAAGGAACTTCCCTGGTTGCGCAGTGGCTAAGAATCTGTCTGCTCATGCAGGACTCACAGGTTCGATCCCTGGCCCAGGAAGATCCCAGACGCTGTTGAGCAGCGAAGCCCGTGTGCCCAGAGCCCGTGAGCTGCCACAGGGAGGCCACCACGAGAAGGGGCCTGTGCACCGCAGCTAGAGAAAGCCCACGCAGAGCAACAAAGACTCAGTGCAGCCAAAACCGAAATGCGTGGAGAAGTAAACATACGTATATACACGTATTTTTAAATAGAAAAATTCAAAGAAAACGATCAGTAAAAGCGAAACGCCGCCTGTCAGGGTCCAGGCTCCTCTCCCGCCTCTCCCTGGACTCCCAGAGCCGCGGGCTGCTGGGAAGCTGAGCGATTTCAGAGGAAAGCTGTGTCCGCTGTGTGTGTGGCGGGGTGGGGACTCCTTCCCCTAAGACGAATGAGCCGGGCGTGCGCTTCACGCAGAAGCGCTGGCCTGGCTGCGGGGCTCCTGGCTCCTGGACTCTCACTTGCTGTGTGACCTTGGGCAAGTCTCCTCCCCTCTCTGAACCTTCCCTCGGTGGGAATGGCCCAGGCTCCCAAGACGGAGCCAAGCAGCTCGCTCTCCTGGCTCCGGGGTGCTCGGCCCCCGCCCTGGGAACTAGGGGGACACAGCCACCCGTCCCCGTTGTGCTGGGGCGGCGGAGCAATCAGGTGCAGGAACCGCGAGGTCACGGACGCAGGGCAGCCGCCGGCAGCTGTGTCCCGGCAGCGCCGTCTTCCCCAAGCCTCTGCCCCCGGCTCGCTTCACAGACAGCAGAGACCCCGGTTCCGTGGCTGAGGCACTGAACCAGAGGAGGAGCGGGAGCCCCAGCTCTTGGATCACCGGGGGCACGCAGCTCACAGCCAGCCTTCCCAGGGGCCACAGGGAGGCCAGGCCGGAGGCTGGGGAGCGGCAGTGCTCGGAGGCCCCGGGCGCCCGGCCTGCGGCCCTCCGCCCTCCGGCCCGGTACCCAGGCCGGGGCCCAAACCCTGCGGTCATTCGGAGACCAGAGCTCACGTCAGCCCCAGGACCGGCCACCCCACCCGACACCGCGAGGCGGGGCGGCTCACCCCGGAGGTTCTTGACAAAGTCCTCCAGCTTCATCTTGCGTTCGGGCTTGACGCTGGGGCTGTACATGTCGGTGTTGAGCAGGATGATGGCGAAGGCCAGGATGAAGATGGTGTCGGGGTTCCGGAACTGCCGCACCACCCCGGGGTTGCAGACACAGTACCGCTGGCTGGGGCGGGGCAGGGGGAGGGGCTTCAGCCGGGGCGGGCCAGCCCACACCTCACCCACCAGGGGCCGCCAACACCCGAGGCTGGTCACCCATCTGAGACTCTGTGTCTGCCTCGGGTACACGGTGGGGACCCCCGACCAGCGGAGCTGGCCCGTCCCATCTGCTGGCCAAGTGAGTCAAGTGCCCCCCAACCCCCAGCTGGATGGTGGCCAGCTGCTTGGGGCTGAGGACCACATCCCCGGGCCCTCTCGGAGCGCTGGCTGATGGGAGGCTGTGCCCTAAAGGCAGGGTGGGCCCTCCACGTCCTCTGCCCCGCCCTGAGTAGAGATGGACTTGCCCTGGGGACCTCAGGCGACAGGAACCGAGGGCCGCAGTGCAGAGGGCGGCCCAGCTCCGGGTGGTTTTGGCCGCCTGCTGCTGCGGCACCTTTGCTGTGGCAGCTGAACTAACACACAGCCTCCGATACGCCCCCACGCCTTCCCTAAGCCGCCTCCACTGGCGCCCTTGTGGGGGGCTGGGTAGGTAGGGCAGGGATGGAGAAGAGGAACCAGGGGGAGTACCGCGGCCTAAACTCAGAGGCAGCAGTAATCAGAGCTTAGATAACGTGGGCTTCAATTTTCTCTTCCCTGTTAAGAGCTGCCCCTTCCAGGAAGCTCTCCTGGATGGACGTGTCGGAATGCTCCCCTACCAGGGCCTGGGGTCTCTTCTGTGTGTGACCTTCTCTTCTGCGGCCTCACCACGCTTGCAGAGACCAGGGGGCTGGGCCTCCCACGGCAGCGTGCACAGTCCCCGCGTGAAGGAGGGCTGCAGGGACTCGCTTACAGGCTCTCTGGGGTGCCAGGCGGTGGGCTAAACATGCCCACACATCCCGAGTGGTTCACCCACCCAACCACTCCAGGGTGGGTGCCATCATCCTCCCCCTCTGCTGGTGACGACTGAGGCACAGAGAGATTAAGTGAGCAGCGCAAGGTCACACGGCCGGCATGGGGCGCAGGTGTCAGAACCAGGCTGTGTCTCTGAGCGTCCGCCCTGTGACGACGCTGACGGATTCGGGAGCCAGCGTCCGAGGCCCAGGCTCCAGCGCTGGGTCACATGGCGCCTGGCACCCAGGAGGGGCCCCCTGACTGAAGGGGGATTCTGCCCTCAGGGCCCTGGCTTCTGAGGGAGACCGCTTCCCCGCCGGCCCGGCCCGCACCTGAAGGCCTCGATCAGCCGCTCCACCTTCTGGGCCTCGCCCTGCACCCGGATGTGTGCCTGGAACTTCCTCAGGGCCTCGTCGAGCTCCATGGCGGAGAAGTCCATCTCGTCCACCACGCAGCTGGAACGGGAGCCCGCGGCCGGTCAGCGCCCCCGTCCCCTCCCGCCGGGGGCGAGGGCTCAGAGGAGGGAGGCCTGGAGGGAGGCTCTCCCAGGCCCTTCCGATGGGCGTCGGGGGTGGGGGGCGGTGCCGTTCCCACCCGCTGACCC
>CM035289.1:1820726-1844393 GCA_020226075.1 Hydropotes inermis
CTCAGCACGGGGCGGAGGAGGCGCGGGACCCTCCACTGCACTCCTGGGAGGGGCGGACAGCTTGTGGGGGCCCCACACCCCCTCCTGTACAGACGGGGAAGCTGAGCCTCAGAGAAGAGACCCTACACACCCCTGCAGGCCTCCAGACCCCAGGGCGCCCTACGGGAGAATGATGGCGGGCCCGGCCCATAGCCAGGCAGGGCGGTGGGACTCTCCCGCGAGGCGTGTGGGCCTCCGGAGCCCGCCGGCCCCAGGACCAAGGACGGCCCGAGGGCTGCTCCCCAAGCCTCCCTCCAGGGTGAGGCCAGAGCCCACTTTCCAGAAGCAGAGAAGACCTGGGATGAGGAGCGGGCTGGCCCACCAAGCCCCTGACAGGGGGAAAGGCCCCAGGTCCTCGGGAGGAGGTGTTCACACCCCAGGCGCACAGCGCCCCGGTCCCCTCGGTGGGGACAGCACGGCCGTGCCCTCGAGAGGTGGGGTCTGTGCAGAACAGACAGGGCACCGGCTGAGGGCACAAAGCCAGGCAGATGCTGCGGGAACCAGGCTGTAGCCACGGGGAGGCGACGGCTGCCCAGAGCTACCCGGGGGGCGGGCAGGGCGGGAGGGCTCGGAGCCTCACTGGGGGCACGTGTAGGCCCCAGTCGCCCTGAGGGATGCCAGCTCCCCCAGACGTGCCAGCCCTCCAGAAAGGAGGGGCAGCAGAGCAGCCCCTCTCAGGAGAGAAGTTGGGGGCGGAGGGGTGGGACGAGGATCAAACCGAGTCTCACAGCCCAGCCGGGCCTGGAGGCAGCCAGGGCGGGTCTGTGTTCTCTCGCCTGGAGTTACTGAACAGAGTCCAAAGGGATGACCTCACTTCCACATCTGTGAGCGGTGTCTCTGTTTCCTGGGTTTGGAGTAGAGCTCTGAAAGCCCTCGGGGCCGACAGAGGCCCACAGCTGGGCTCCCGGAAGCCCTCTCCCCTCCACCCACCGAGACCTGGGTTCTAGGTCCCTTGGGTCTGCTCGGCGGGGGGTGGGGGCCCCTCCTGTCCCGCTGACTCTAGACCTCTCGAACCCAGCAGTGACGCTCTTGGCCTGAGCCAGCCCCCTGGGTTGGAGCAGGAGCAGAAGGGGCTTTAGGGGGCAGGTGTGGGCTCTGCACTGCTCCTCAAAGCCCTCCGGCCTTCCTACCAGCCTCCCATGGGGACACACCGACCCAGGCCCGCACTCACTCAGGCCCCCGGGGTCATTCCCCCTGTAGGCCAGAGCTGCCCTGAGCCTCCCTTCTGGGTCAGAACTGACTCAAGGCCCCGTCTGGATGCTGACTGGAGGTGCAGGGAGGGAACCCAAGCCGTCTGCGCTCGCCTAACGGGTGTTACCTGCCGCTGACCCTGCGTCTAGCCTGCAGACGGGCCCCAGAAGCTGCCCGTTGTGCAGGGGGCAGAGGCTCTGAGTCGAGACAGGACAAGGAGCCCCGAGGCTGGGCCTCCCACGCAGGGGAGCCACCACCTTGGGCACTCAGGCCCCCTCACTGACGGGGAACCACAGCAGACGTGGCGGCCGGGGGCCAGCGGCCACTGCAAGGCCGTGCGCTGGGCTCCTGCCACTAACACTGGCTCTGTGCCCTCCAGGCTCTAAGCCCTCGCAGAACCAGGCCCCTTGCTTCCACCTGGGGATCCCCGTGTCACCCTGCACCACCGTTTTTATTTTCCCTGAGACTGCCAGGAGGCTCCGCAGGGAGCTGCACGCTCGGTGGCCCTCAGCGTCACCCCCCCCCCGGCCCCACCTCGTCCTGGCCGCCCTTTCCAGCAAGCTCGCCCGCCTCTGGCTTTTGCACCTGCTTCAGCTTCTCTTGGAAGGCCTCGGCCTCGGTTACCTGGCTCCAAGGGGCCTTGGCAAGGTTCCCCCCATCCCAGCCAAACCACCGCCTCCCACAGGCACCCGGCCTCCCTCCCCTTCCTTCCTTCTTGGGGTTCGTATCATCCCTGGTCTACAGTCAACCTGTGTCGTCGCAGCTGCTAACCTGTCTCCTGGACCACAGCACGTGCCCGAGGGCTGTGGCCCCACCCCGGCCCCCGGGGACCCCCCAGTGGCCAGCATGGGGTCTGGCATTCAGCTGGCACCGGGCTAGCGTGCTAGGGAGAAAATGAACAGCTGTGTCACACTGAGGCCACGAGAGGCTTATTATTACCTCCACTGGCCTCCGTTTAACCTCTCTCTTCTATTTTAACGGCCTTGCTATAGACGTCTGTTGCTATAAGCTGTCCTGATCCACGTTGGATCTGGGTGCAGCTGAAACACGGGACAGAGACTCCTGCTGTGGACCTGACCAGAGGGCCAAACGCCACGGGGCTGGGTCCAGGAGGCCAGGCGGGCGGGCCAGGCACGCCCCTCGCTGTGCACACAGATGCTGACCTGGGGGGTCTGGGCCAAGACCCTGGGGAGGAGGCGCAGCCTGTAAGGAGACAGTGTCCCCCCAGAAGACGGAACTGCAAACCCTGGGATGAGCGGCCTGGCCTTCCTGCTGTTCAAAGGATGTGCTGCCTCCGCTGTGAACTGACCTCCCCCTCCCCAAGGGCCCCTCCTGCAGACCGCCGATGTCCAGGCCTCTCCTGGACCTGGAATCTCAGGGGCCACCGCTGTTGCAACCTGCGCGCTGGGGAAGTCCGGCCCGGGGCGGGGCGGGGCGGGGGAGCAGGAAGTGGGCAGAGGTCACGGTCAGACAGAACACCACGTCTGCCCGTTCCCTCCGGTTCCTCCGGGAGTCGGGAGGAGACCGCGAGGGCAGGGGTCTAAGGGCCTCCATGGTGGGGAACAGCCCCTGCCTGGCGCCCAGCCTTGTATGGTCCGGGCGGAGCCCCGCCCCTCCCCTCCCGCCCCGCCCCTCCCTCCCTCGCCCCGCCCCCCCCTCCCCCCCCCGCCCCCCCCCCCCCCCCCCTCCCCGCCCCGCCCCGCCCCGCCCCGTCCCCGCGTGGCCCGCAGCTCACCTGCTTGTCCTGCAGGTCTGATGAGAGCTCATAGCTCTCGGAGAGGGACCGCGAGCGCTTGATGGCCTCCTCCTCGGCCTGCTTGCGCAGGATGGACGTCGAGTGCTGCAGCCGGGGCCTCCGCGCGCGCTGCTGCGGCCCGGGCGGCCCCGCGTACAGCCCATAAGCGCCGCCCGGCGCGTGCTCGTAGGGCTCCGGGCTCAGGCCCGAGCCGGGCACCAAGGGCCCCTGGTGGTAGGCGGAGGGGCTGTCCAGCGACGTGCCGGTCTCGCTGCTCGGGGCCTCGCCCTCAACGCTGCGGAGAGAGCACAGGCCGCAGGTGAGGGGGAGACCGCAGCCCTGGGCCCCGCAGGCAGGCGTCCGGCCCACGCCCCGCCCTCCGCTGGGTGGACCCCCGGGGCCCGCGGCCACCCGCTGCTCCGCGCCCCCTAAGGCTGCCCTCCCCTCGCGGAGGCCCTGCTTTTGCTGGACAGCGCCCCCCCACCCCCCGCCTCCCAGCAGCCGACACCGCGCCCCTTCCGCCAACCCCCACGACGGGCCCCCACGGAGCAGGCTGTGCCCGGGGAAGCTCACTGACGGCTCGCGGGTCCCAGCCCCTCGCTCCCGCAAGCTCACTGCCAGGATTAAGTCCTCTGTTCCCTTTTGACCAACAATTAACAGCGTGACTTCCCGCTGCATGCCTGCACCCATCTGCAAGCTCCAAGCCCTAACTGCTCAGAGTGTGTATCTGGAGATAGGCTTTGAGGACAGTGATGGAGGTAAAACGAGGTCACGGGGGCCTGGTCCAAGATTAGGGCACACACACACAGGGCCACCCTGCCCCCAGCTCTCAGCATTGCGCTCGTGAACCACAGGGAAGAAAGTGCTGCAGCCGCCCGCCCTGTCTGTGCTGCTGGTGACCACTGGCCTGGAGGCGGACACGGAGCGTCTTCTTGAACTCTTAAAGCCAGTCTGCGAGGACAGATTCCTCACTCCGTCTCTGGGAGAGCAGACTGACGCCCGCGCAGTGCTGGCTCTGCCCAAGGTCACACAGGTAGAGCGTGCGTGAGTCAGGATTAGAGGCCAGGACGGGGGGCTCACCCACCCCACTGCCCTGGTCCCCGGGCCTGTGCACACCCCTCAACTTTCCAAGTGCCCGGTGAGGGCACAGAGCGGGGGTGGTTACTCACCCCACACTCACCGAGATTCCAGGGCCTTCCGGCAGCCTCTCCAGCGATGCTGGCCACTCCCGGCCCGCAGGGCATCCTAGGATCCCTGGGGCCAGCCTGGCGGTCCCTCAGGAAGGGAACAGAACCCCACGGGCTGTGGGTGGTCCTTCCTCCAGGGTCTCATCTTCACAGCAATGCAGTCAGCAGCCTGTGCCCGGCCCACCCACCCAGCTCTGCCCCGAGTGGTCCCAGGCCCTAGGCGGGGCCCTGCTGCCCAGCGTGGAATGCAAGGCCATTGGCTGCCTCCCGGGGGAGCGGCCAGCGCGGCCCAGCCACAGGCATCCGTGTCCGGGGCGCCTCTCCCGCCTGCTGCCAAGCCGGCACGTGCTGTCCGGCCATCTAAGAATAGCGCCGGCCTTCCGCTCTGGCCCGCGGGGACGTTCGGTGGGTTTCCTACAGCAAAGCCTGCAGCCCAGCAGTGGAGGGTGATGAGGGTCGTCTCCCGGGGAAGAGCCTTGGGTGCCAGCCCCCGATGTGGCCGTGAGCCAGGGGCTCTTGCTCGCCCAAGGCCTGGCCACAGGCCCAGTGCCCCTGCTGCCCGGCAGCCACGGGCAGAAGCTTCCTCGGGGCCTCGTGGGCCTGTCTGGGGTGGGGGCCGAGGGTGCCCCGAGACAGCCCTGGATGGACAGCGGGAGGGGCAGGGACAGAAGCCTGCGGGGCCCCAGGCGATGGGTCCCCTGAGCACACGTGGCTGATAGCAGACTCCACCTGCCCCCCTCCCGGAGACCCCAGGACCACTCCCCATGCGCCCCCACTGGACACCCTTCCATCAGGGCTGCTCTGTCTCCCAAGAAGAGGGACACGGCAAACAGCCATGTCCTGGCAGTGAAGCAGCCAGGGCTCAGCTCGCCAGGATTTTAAATGGTCCCTGAGCCCCGAGGCTGCAGACGCCACGGGTTCAGGGGGCAGGGGCTGTGCAGGGCCGGGCGGGAAGACCCTAAGCCCCTTCCCAAGCCTGCAATCTGCATGGGTGGAGGGGCTTCGCTCCCGCCCCCTGTGGCCTGTTTGGGGCAGAGGGCACTGAGGGGGGAGGGGCAGGCGGCCGCCCCTGGAGGCCTCCTGTGAGGCTGGGCTCACGGGCACGCACACGTGTCGCGTCCCTGCTGGACGAGGCTGGAGCCCCCGCTCCAGATCCGATCTGCGGTGGATGCACGGGGCCTTTGTGGGGCTGAGCCAGCCCAGGGTTCCTGCTCCGTCCGTGACCCAGCTCCTGACCGTCTCAGGCCAGAAGGTGCTCCGGGGAGAGGGCCAGGCCTCCGTCAGGGCCAAATGGACGCGTGGCAGGCACCTGTGAGCCCGACCTCCCAGACACACCCACCCACATGCCTCTCAGCACCTCCGGGCCGCCCGGGCGGTCCCCAGACTTTCACCCAGCCCCTCTGCCTCTCCTCCTCCCACGGCAGCCAGACCAATCCTAACAGAGGAGGGGGCGCGCCAAGTGCCCCCTCCAGTCACACTGAGTGTGGAGACACCGCCCTCCAGGCCTGACCTCGCCATGGCCCCCTCCGCTCGCTCACGCTGCTCCAGCCTCACTGGGGTCCGGCCTGCAGGGATGGTCCGCTCTTCTCAAAGCGGCAGGCACTCCCCTGCCTCGGGGCCTTTGCACTGGCTGTTCCTGGGTCTCACATCTCAGCCCGCTCCACGCCTTCACCTCCCTGGGGTCTTTGGTCAATGCCACCTTCCAGGGAGCCCCCCGACTCCCTCCCCACGGCATTCCTCACCCCTCTGCCTTCGCAGCGGCGACACGCCATGTGACGTTACGCATTCCCTCGGTTTCCCTGTGCCACCTGCTGCCCACATCGGTGCCCAGGCTCTGTGGGCGCACAGGGCACTTGGCTGCTTCGCTGGATACGCTCCCCGAGTGCCAACACGCACATCAGACCACAGGGCCCGGAGCGGGGCTCCTGAGGTGCGCCACCCCCAGTGAGGCCCGCCAGACCCAGAGCGGGGCTTCTGACGTGCGCCACCCCCAATGCACAGCCCGCCTGCCCCACACCTAACCCGTGATGGTGCCCGTCACCTAGCGGAGGCCGAGCCAGCGTCCTGAGCCGAGTCACCAGCCAGTCCCTCCCCTACGTCCACTCCGTGGCACCCATGCCCTCTATTCGCCCCCAAGTCCTGCCAACTCTACGTGAACAGTGGCCACTTGAGTTGTGTGATGTGGCAGCCTCTGCATACCCCAAAAATCGAAACTTCAAACTGTCCTGATGAGAAATAGCCAGGCCACGCTACTGCGACCAGCACAACACACCGTCCTCCAGTGAACAACTGGATAGAAGCAAGCAGAGCATGCACCATCCTGAGCCAGGGAACATCGCTCCTTCCTGGTCCTGAAGAGAAGCGACACGCTAGACCCCAAGGGGGTCTCCCTAATCCGAGCCAGAGCCCTGGTGAGCACAAAGACACATTTACGGGGGGAAACCCGGGTGCTGACAAGCACACTGGCCTCAATTTTTCAGGACACCAGCTAGACCTGGTCATCAAACTGCAACCCTGCAGATGCTGGAGCTGAATCCACGGAGATGACTCAGGCCCCTCTGTCCTGGCCAGCCCTCAGCTCTGGATGCCCAGGGCGGCCTGCCCCAGGGACACAGGCTGCCGGCCCAGCCCCCAGCAGCCCCGAACACCTCTTCCTCACCACGGTGCTCGCCCAGCGGGGGCTCCACCTCCCGCCACCCAGGAACCCCCTCTCTCGGGGAAGCTTCTGTCTGTCGGCCAGGATTGGACACTCCAGAGTCAGCCCTCAGTTGCACATGGGGATTCGAGACCACGCGCAGATCGAGGGACGGGCGGGCCCCGTGCACACCGCTGCCGTTCGCCAACCATTCAGAGTTCCCTGGGCGTTCCGTGAGAGTCAGGGGTATGGCCAGCACTCTGGGCAGATGCTCCAGATCCGGCCTCCCTTTCCCAGAGATTCTCACAAAAGGAAGCAAGGAATTCCACTGCTGTGTTACATCCGATTGTAAAAACTTGGAAGTAATCTACATGCCTGTCAACAAGAGACTGATCTGCATAAATTACACATCAGTATAAGAGGGGGGAAGATCTGGCCTGATGGAAGTTCTTGTGAAAAAGAGTGGGGGGACCTTTCCGGCTGATGCAAGTTTAACACAGGCTGCGAAGCCAGTCAGTGATGCGGAGTGAGAAGCCGGAACAGCCCCGGCCCTGCGTCCACCGCAGGTTTCGGCTCACAGGGAAAGACCATCCGGAGCTCCAGGTGGGTTCCGAAGGCTGGGGCGCTCGCCCCCACCTTCTCCCTCGAGCCTGGGCAGTGAGCACTGATCTGCCCCTGACTCGCTCCTGCAGGACCACGACGGCGGCTGGGGGCTTGTGCCAACACCAACGGCAACACGAGGCCGCCTCCCACCGAGGGCTGGAGCGCGCAGCCAGAGACATCTGAGGCCGGCGGCCAAGCCTCTGTCGGGCTCACGGGCAGAGGACAGGGCGGACGGCTCCGGGGACGGAACTGAGACCCGCATTACCCGGCTGGAGAAAGGATGCTCTTGCGTGTCTGAACTGCCTGTCCCTGGAGGTGCGGAAGCTGCAGCAGGGCAGACGCCTGTCAGAGGTGGGCAGAAGGACCCCTGCCACCGACAGTGACGTCTGTACAGTCAGTACACGGAGACAGCCTTCCAAAAGCCCTCGGCTCGTGGAAAGCGCTTTCTGAGTGCAGTCTCCAGTTCTTTGCCCGAGAGGGCCCTGACTGCACGTCCCAGCAGTGAGCCGTGGGAGGGGGAGGGGGCCAATCCCAGGCCAGGGTCACCCGCCCTGACCGCTGGACGGGCCTCCTCCTGCGGACACCACCCGTGGCCGGAGCTGTAAATGCTCCTGAAGGGCCGACAGGCAGGGGGGCGGTCCCCGGAAGGGGCCCGGCTCCAAGGCTGAGATGCCACATCCCCACTCCAGCTGGTGAGTGAGTCAGGCAGGGGGCCCGAGGCCACGCAGACGTCTCTAATTATGGCCTGTGAGGTCATGGATGACTTTTCCTAAGAAAAACGCCAGTCTGAGGAGGCTGTGGGCAGAAGCCAGGACCCGCTGCTCACCCCTAGCCCTGATGTTGCCGATGACAGAAATAACGTTTACAGAGTCAGGGCTGTTTAGTCCGCGTGACCGCCAACATACCTCATGGGCACAGAGAGGCTGGCCCACCCCGAGGACACGCAGCTCACAAGTGAGTTCAGAGCCCACACTCACACACACATATATACACACACACACACACCTCTCCCTGTAAACCCTCGGGGCATATGGGTGCCGAGCTGGGTGATTAACCTACATGGCCTGTAACTGAACCGCCACCCCTGGGACCAGGGCGTGCTGGGCCACTGTCCCTTCCGCAGACGAGGAGCGTGGGGTGCTGAAGCTGAGTCGCCGGGTCACGGGTGCAGGGGTCCAGGGCCCGGCATCGTGTGTGGTCATGACATAAGCCAGCCTGGGGTGTGTGGCGCCAGCAGTGGTCACATCATCTGGAAATGCCACTGTCTTCTGAGAGGGCCAGCCCCACGCGGAGGGAGAGCCACCTGCAGGCCTGCCGGTGGTCAGACGTCCACGCCAGAGCTGCCTCCAGACTCCCGGCAGAGTGCCCAGGCCGGAGAAACACAGCCTCCCAGACACACGCGCTCCCTCACGCCTCTGCCGCGCTCTGTTCAGGGTTTCTGATTCCCGGAAAGGGAGGTTCAAGCCAGAGTCAACAGCAGGCTTTACAAGCTCTCCCTTCCCACTCCCCACCTGAGGCTCTGTGGTCACATCAGCAGAGGTCTATCGCCCAGGAAGGGGAGGGGATGGGTCGGGCCGTGCGCTAGGTTCTGGGTGACAGACACAGACAGACCAGGTCGGGGTCTGAAGGGGAGGGGAGAGTGGGGAGGGACAGGTGTCCGTCTCCCCTGTCGAGGGGCCACAGGAGCAGAGATGGGGTGAAGGTAGCGTGGCTTCAGGAGGCACAGTGTCAGCGGCTCAGCGCCTGGCGGGGTGGGGAGCTGCCTCGGGGAGTGCAGGCATTCCTGCGGGGTCTGGAAAACCAGTCTTCAGGGACCGAGCTGGCTTGTGGTGGGTCATGACCCACATAGAGTCACCCAGAGTGCCACAACGCAAGCTAAGTCTGCATATATATGACCCCATGGAGAAGGCCTGGCTCCCCCGCCCTCTGCTGATGGGAGAAGGGAGACTCGGGGTTCGGGGTGCGCCCACGGTTGCAGAGCCAGGACCACAGCCGGGATTCAAGTGCAGGTCACCCTCCCAGGCTTTCGACTCTGCGAGACGTGCCGGGACCTGGAGGCAGCCGGCCTCCCCGAGGGCTGGCCTGGCCCCGAGCATCGGCAGACAAGGACACAGGGGGCTGGATCTGAAGGGAGAGGAGTGCGTGAAGGGACACAGAACTGGTGTGCCAGCACGGAGGGGCGGAGAGGCCTTCCTCGGGGACCGGGAGGCTGCTCCTGCGCCGGGTCATCCACACCCGCCTCCAGGGAGGCCCGAAGCATCACAGCCGGGACCTCAGCTGCTAAGTGGTCCTTAGGATGGACACCTGGCTGGCCACAGAAGGGACTGACGAGCCCCAGGGGACACTGAGGCCTGGCCCTCCCGGGGTGAGGAGTGGGGACCTCCTGTTCTCAAGGAGACACTGGGCACCTCCCCTGGTGGGCAGGTCGGGCAGAAGGACGTCAGGATGGGCGGGCGCTGAGGCAGCGAGGGCCTCCGGTGAGTGCTCAGGGCCTCCAGGCACTGCTGAGGGACCGGGGGAGGCTGGAGCCGCGGCCGTCCAAACAGCCACCTGAACACCCAACGTGATTTCTGCTTGGGCAGCGAGGAGCGCTGTCTGCAAGCCGAGGGAGGGGACGAGGCTTCTGGACAGTCGAGGCTGCCCTAAGAGCTGGGTGGGGGTCGGGAGGGTCTGGCTCTCACCCGGGTCCCCAGTCGGCTTTAATAGGGATACACAGTGATCAGGGAGGAGCCGAATGAACCCGTATCTGGCCTCGGGCACGCCCTCTCTGCTGCCTGGCAGACCCCTGGAATGCGGGCCCCCCACCCCCGCCAGCTGCCCTGTCTTGGCTGACAGCGACTGTCCTTCCAGCTGCTCCAGTCAATAACCTGATGGCCACTCCTGGCAACCGTCTTGCTGACACTCCGCGCATCACCCGTCAGCAGAGCAGGCTCTGCCACCCTTGAGAGAGTCAGCATCGGGCCACTCGGCCTGCCCCCCGCCCCACACCTCGCCGCGTCAGGACCAGTCCGGCCCACGCAGCCCCTGCCTCGTCACTGGGTTCCAGCCACAGCCTCCGGACCGGCCCCTCGGCCCCTCCCACCACACCCCCACCTCCCCCATTCGGCAGCTGGGACCCGTCGAGTCACAGCTTGGACCGGGTCCCTTGTCAGCTGCCCCTCCCGGGGCTCAGAGCCAAGTCCTCCCAGTGACCAGGAAGGCTCCGCAGGACGGCCCCTCACGCCCTAATGCGCCCCCACCACAGGGCCTTTGCACGTGCTTCTGCTCTGCTGGGGTGTTCCCAGACAGCCAACTGGCTCACCCCTCACCTCCTCCAGCTCTCTGCTCCAAGGCCACCTGAGTCTCAGGGAGCCCCAGCCCCCCGCCACCCTCCCGGCTGCACCTCTGCAGCGCCATGCCGCCATCTGCGGGAACCTTGGTGCCACGAGGTCTGGGAACCCAGACACAGCAGCGTCTGGCACCCGGAGGCACGCACGCTCCCAGCCGCTGGAGCCGTGTTAGAAGGGCCCAGGCTCCCGAGGGCTGTGCTGTCTGCCACACGGACCCCAGGTCTGTGCAGTGGGACCCAGGCTAGGCAGGCAGGGACTTACAGGAGGTGGTCTCAGCCTGGGTCAGGGGATGGTAGGGTTTCGGAGCCACAGAGACTGGAACCCGCCTGAAGTTACAACCCCTGTGCAGAAAACCCACACGAAAACCCGCAAACATGACCGAGGATTGTCTAGAAACAGGGCTTTTAAAGGCAAGCCGGAAGCTTTTCTACCTCCCCACCATAACGTTCAGGCTCTGGAAGGACAAGGACCCTCTGGCTGGGCACTGCCAGCCCTCCCTCGGGGTGCCCAGCAGGCAGACTTGAGGTACCGGCAGAGGGTCTTGGACACGTGGCCCCCAACCTGGGCTGGTCCCCAGACTCTCCCCAGAGATTCAGCAGCGGATTCCTGCCTGTGTCAGGAGATCCCTGGAATTCAAAGGGTCAGCCCGCACCTTGGCCCCAGAAACTGGACTTCTAAAGGAACCCTGGCCAGTCGTGACCTGTGGGCCGCCTGGAATCCCAGTGACCCGGCCAGCCCCCTCCCCGCCCACCGCCTCCCCAGTCCCGCCCCTGGATACCCACCCCCGAGTCCTGCCCACGTGGCTCCGGTGGGTCTACACAGAGCAGTGGCCACCGTCGTCCCCTTCCTTCTTACGTTAGAACTAGCTACCAGGAATGTTTGTTCATCCCGATTTCTGGCTTCTCTTTGATAAAATGAGTGGAAAACATATTCCCAGGTGGCATCCATTGCTGAGCTGAGTGGTGGCCGCCAGCACTGGGTGGACACCCACCTGCCTGTCCCATGGGCACCGGGGCCGGGCCTGCTTCACCGATGCCGAGGGCGCAGAGCCTCAGCCACAGTCCAAGACCAAGACCCCTGGAGGCGTGCCGCCCCCCGGCCTGAGCCCGGTTTCACACCAGCGAATGGTCCTCACCACCCCAGGGCTGGGCACGCAGTGAGTGCTCGGCCTCCAAACGCGGGCCCGGCCAGGGTCCTGCTGCAACAGCCGATGACCTGCAAGAAACGCCACCACCGCGGAAGCCGGGCACCGCAACCCAGACCCAGGACCGCAGTGCGATAAACAAACAAAGCGTTTAAAGAGGAGAGTGATTGAAGAGCGCGCCAGTTCTGCTCTCTCTAGAGATTTTCTCAGGACCCGGAAAGTCTTATTCACCAAACCACAGACGCGGGCGGTGGGCTGCACAGAGACCACGATGTAGACATGAAACCCGGGAGCCCATGGGAAGACCTGACCTCCCCAGGAGCCCCCCGACAGCCTCTCTCCTCGGGCTGGCCACTCTGGTCTGTGAACGACCACTGAAGCCAGCTCTGTGACACAGCCAGGTTGGGGCCGGAGACGCGGGGGACGCTACATCGACGGCATCAGGAGCAGTAACGGAGATGCACCGGGCACTGCAGGCTGGCGAGCAGAGCCAGGCCCCAGCGCCCGAGGTGGGAAGCTCCCTGGAAGGCTGGCGCCCGCTGTCTGGAACCAGGAGGGACCCCAGGCCGTGACAGAGGGCTTTTCTCAGCTCAGGACCCCCGTTTCTCAAGGCTGAGCAGCAGAGGCGGGGACTACCGTGGGCACAGGGCCAGTGGTCCATGCCTGGGGCTGCAGGAACCCGAGGGTTGTGGACCCCACAAGGCTTGACAGGGAGGGGGCGCTGGACCCCTGCGCTGGGGCAAGGCTGGGTGGGGAAGGGTCCCGGGTGCACCTGGGGTGGTGGTCGGGGAGGACGGCAGTGGTGTTCTGGAAAGGCACCTCCATCCTTCCTTGCAGCGACCCTCAGTGACCCTTGGTGACGAGAGGCCTGCACTGGCTGTGACGGGGAAGGGGAAAGCGGCTGGACCGCGGGCCAGTGACAGGCCGGAGCAGGGAGATGCCCATGCCTGTCCTTGGGTCCTAGAAGAAACCCTGGGGGGCTGGGGGGGCAGAGGCCACTGCGTAGCTGGGAAGGCCAAGAGTGGGGAGTGCTGGTGGGAGGAGGACCCTGGTTAGTGAGGTCGGGGGAGGAGGAGGGCGTGGCTGAGGGGGGAGGAGGGGGTTGAGTGGAAGGGCCCTCTCCCCCACCCACACCCACACCCACAGACACACACACTGCCGGCTGTCCAGCCACTGCCTTCCCTGCCACGTGGGCACAGCTCCCTGGCCTGCCTGCCCCATCCCCTCCGGGGCAAGGACTGCAGCCTTGACCCCCGCTGCCCTGAGGCCAGTCCTGCTGGGGACGAGGTCCAGCCCCACTCTGCCTCCTGGGCCGTGGCACCAGCGCTAATTATGGGTGCAGAGGCCTCCAGGAGCGGCTTGCGTACGTGTATAAAAATCCAGGACTCAGAACAATGGACTCCTCTGAGCGGGAGGCTATTTTTAGAGCCCTGCCCCCTGCACCAGCGTCCAGCATCTCCCTGGTGGTCAGCTGCTGCTGGCGAGACAGGCCGCGAGCCCACCGGGAGAAGCGCACTGTTGGGATGCCGGCGCTGTGGGGTGTGGGGGGCTTCCCTGGGTCCCAGGGGCCCGTAGGGCATTCACCACCCCACGGAGTCCCAATGTGAGCCAGTGAGAGTCTGCGTGGGGGGTCCAGCCCCCTGCCCGAGCCTCAGCTTTGCCATCGCGGGGCATAAATCAGGGGACAGGGCGCCAGGGCGAGGAGCCCTGCAGATGGCCGGGAACCCCTCCAGGGGGCCGGGGCCGCGCCCTTCCTCAGACAGGCCTGTTCTCTCCAGCGCACGGCCAGAGGGAAGGAACACGCGTCTGCTGGGCTGCCAGGCCCTCGCCCTGGCCTGCCAGTCTGTTTCCAAGTCACCCTTCCGGCCCCCGGGGAGGGGGCGGGTCCAGCGTCTCTGGCACGGGCCTCGCTCCGAACATAAAGAAGGTCTGTCTGCCCGCCTGCTGGAGCCAGGCCGGACCTCCCCGCAGCTCCGCACTGAGTCACTCCCATCAGAATAGCCCGGACGGCCGGAGGGTCAGAGGTCGGCCCCGAGAGGCTGCAGTCGGGTCCAGCGCGGCGGGGCCCAGGGTTAAGAGCGTAGCCAGCATGGGGCTGAGGGTCACGCTGGCAGGAGGGGCGGGAAGCAGGTCCTGCGGCCACCACACTGTCTCCCCGCGCCTCCACCGCCGCCCCCGGCTCTGCACTGTGGGCTGGGAGCCTGAAGGCCTGCTCTGCTGTGTCCCCGCCTCAGAGAGCTGGCTCCAGTGTGGGGGGGAGGGTGCACAGCCCTTGCTCAGGCCCCCAGGGCTGGGGTGCTCAGAGAGCCCTGTCTGCACGAGTGAACGGTGATACTACAGGCGCGCTCGATGAGGCCCACGGGCCGGTGGGGTCCAGAGCTGGGCCCGGGACACCCCCATCCTCCCTCCCAGGGCAGGGCCTGGGACCCCAAACACCCGCCCTCTAGGATCTTGGGTGGGCTCCCCTCTCCACCCTCCCCGGGCATGGCACCCAGGCCACCTTGCCCTCGCCTGCAGCCAGGCTCACTCCCTCCCTGCTCACCCTGCACAGGGCCCGGCGGGCAGACAGGTACTTTTGGGTCCCAGCCAGCAGGCGCGGCCAGCACCGGGCCCGCTGTGCTCGCCTCCTGCCGCCCCAAACGGCTGTGGGCCTGGCATGTTTCTTGGAGGGACAGACGTGTGTTCTGCAGCCAGAACACTGCTCTCCGGGCCTCGAGTCACAAAGCCGCCTTGGGGACACCCTGGCGTGGCTCCCGTGGGTCCCCCTCTGCCTGGCCCTGGGAGGCCTGCGGGCCGGCACCAATGGGGGCCCCGACGGGAGGTGGGAGCCAACTCCCTCCACGGGCAGGCGGCAAACATGCGCGTTCAGGTGGGCCAGATGCCAGCTGGTGGGGGAGCCCCGGGGCTCTGGGTGGGGGCTGGCGCACACAGCCGGCCATCAAGCCTGGTCTGGGCCTCTGCTGGCGCGGTGCTACGCACACGGCGTCACCATCACTCCCGGGGGGGCCCACTCGGCCTAGGGCCAGGCCTGCATCCCCGGGGAACCCGGCCTCTGATGCCAGCCCCGCAGCCAAGCGCAGAGACGGGCTGTGAGAAAGCCCTTTATCCTCCCCAGCACCATCTGGGCCGGGACAGAGACGAGGGTGGGGCCCAGCCATCTGGGACCCTGGCGTCAGCCCCGGAGGCCTGGCGCCCACCCGGCGTCTCCTCATGGGCCGATGAGCGGCTCACGGGGTCTCAGCACAGAGCTCCAGACGGGCCCCGAGGGTCAGGCCCCGTGGGCGCATGTCCCTGCATGGAGACGGCCACACCCACAGGGGCTCTGCTCTTTGCTGGTCACAGTCCCCAAGCTCCCTGCGGCCCGACCACACCCACGGGCTCTTGGCCTTACACCACCCTCCTGCTGGCCGTGTCTGCTCCACAGGCTTGCTGAGGACCAGCACTCATGACTGACTCAGAGAGAAGTCAGGCCTGCAGCCCCCAGACCAGCCGTCCTCAGGGAGCCTGACTCAGAACACCAAGTGCCCGGGGGCAGGGCCCTGGAATTCCCACGGCTTCACGCATGGCCCTGCCTTCCGTTCTGCCGCCCCGACAGTTGGATTTCTGAGGGTCCCCCCGACGTGGCGCCATCACACGGATGATGACCATGATCCCGTGGTCGTCGTGGCCACTGAGCTTCCACTCACCAGACGTCCATCCTTCTCCGTTTCACGCGGAGAGTGGTGGTTTAGTCACTCAGTCGTGTCCAACTCTTTGCAACCCCATGAACTGCAGCCCACCGGGCTCCTCTGTCCATGGGATTCTCCAGGCAAGAATACTGGAGTGGGTTGCCATTCCCTTCTCCAGGGGGTCTTCCCCACCCAGGGATTGAACCCAGGTCTCCTGCACTGCAGGCAGATTCTTTACTGACTGAGCTATGAGGCAAGTCCTAAAAAGTGTCCATTCGAACCTGGATGCCCAGCTGACACCCTGGGGTGCGCCCACCCAGGACAGCTCCCTTCACCCCTCTGTGTGGGGAACGCTGCTCTGCAGCTCAGGAAGCGCCCACAGAGAGCGTGGGGCCCAGGCTCAGGGGGGAGGCCGGACAGGGTCGAACTCCAGCTGCCCCACTGCTGGGCTGAGTGACCCCAGGCAGGTGGCCTCCCCGGCCTCCTCGAAGAAATGGACATCGGTCCCGCCACCACCCAGCAGGCACGTGGGACCCCAGTGAGGACCCGCTGTGCCAACTGCAAGCGCCCAGGTGAGCGCGGGGCGCTGTTTCAGCTCCGCACACGGGAGACGAGGGCTTAGCGGACAGCCTGAGGTTCTGTAGAGGCCAGAAAGAGACGGGGACACGTGGGGTCCAGGCCAGGACCAGCCTCGGCATGTGCGGGGAGCCAGGACCCCCGGTGTCACGCACAGAGCTCCATCCTCTCAGCCCGCCCTCGGCTCACCTGAGCGCCGGGGCCGCTGCTCCCCTCGCCGCGTCTCAAGTGCAGACGGCACGGCCCCTCCCCATCCGTGTGTCTCACCGGCCACTGCTTCCTGCCCGCCGCCCTCTGCCAAGACCCTCGCCCCCACTGCCAAGCCAGGGCAGCCCTTGTTGATTCTGACTGTTTGCCTCAGGAGGACTCGGGCTTCCGATGCCAGGGCACACTTGGAAAGATTTTTCCGAACACACACACACATACACACATGGCCAAAAATCTTCCCGGCTGAGCCAAATTAAATACAGAGGCCTCTAGTTATTTCCATATGCGCAAAAGGGACTTAAAGAAAGCAGCTCTCTGTGGCAGGCTCCAGCAGACAGGGCCGGGCCGGGCCCCAGGGCCGCCCGACAGGGCAGGGAGGAGGCACTGGCTGGGGAGACGGGCTTTGGGAGAGCGGGCGGGCGGAGAGGAGGCCCCGTCACACAGGCCTCCCGCCAGCGGCCCACCCTGTCGGCCGGGATGGGGCGCGGGGCCTGTGCGGGGCCTGGGACACTGTCAGCCCAGCGCTGCCGTCCCACCCAGACGGAGCCCCCAAGCTGCCTGACCAGCCCCCCACCCACAAAGCCCCGTAAACCCGCAAATCCTCCAGGTCCTTGCCGACTTAAAATCTTTGTCATGGTTGTGGGGGGGCTGGCGCCCACCCCCCCACAGGGCCCTGTCCCCCACATGCTGTGGCCTCTGGAGGTGTCCACGGCCCTCCTGGGACGCTGGGTGCCCACAGCTGGGGGGACATTGCCCGCAAGAGGCCTCGGGACACCACTGAGCCCGGGAGGCGCACGTCTGTCCCCCTGGAGGGCAGTCTTGGGATCTCAGCACAGGCGAGCATGATGCTCGGGGTTCCCGTACACCTGCCTCCCGTCCAACACCCCCAGGGCGGGACAGTGCGGACACCCCGTCATCATCCTCCGGGGGCCGGCGGCCAGTGAGCGCTCGCGCTCAGAGCTGGAGGCAACACCCTCCCGAGGCAGGGGCCCTCTCGCCTGCCCATTTACTTGATGGAGAAACTGAGGCACTGAGGGGATGTAACTGACCAAGCACTGGCCGCCAGCTCCCCGTCACGGCGCTTGACGCCCCCACCTCCATTGTCTCTTCCCGGGGGGGGGGGGGGCGCCTGCCTTGTCTGACCCTGCCCCCTCCTGCCTGCCTCTCAGGACCTGAATTTGCGGCGTGGCCGACGGGCCCCCCTCCTTCACATGCAGGCCCCGCGGCGAGGGCCTGGGGGCTCAGGACGCTGCCCCTGAGCCTCCCACACCAGCCCAGAGCCCTGCCCGTATGGCGCCTGGGGTAGGCGGCTGGGCCCCCCTGTGCCTCCACTTCTCAGCCAAGAGACGGGGGTGCCGTGCAGTTCACAAGGCTGCCGTGAGGCCCACGGCAACTTCCAGAGGCCCTCGCAAGCCTCTGCTCAGAGACAGGCGTCCGAGCACGGGACCCACGGCCTGAGAGGCGGAGCAGGGCACTGGCTGGGCGGCTCTCTGGCTGGATTTGGTCAGGTGCCCGGTGTGTGCCCAGCCCCGTGCTGGACGCGGGGGCGGGGGCAAGAACACGTGCGTGAGAGCCAGAGCCTCCCGCTGCGCGCCAGGCCCAGACACTGCTGGGAAGGGGGCCGTGTACACACACGTGTGGGGTCCGGGCCGACCCCCGCCTCTGGGATGGGCAGTGTGGGGAGGGGGACAGACCCAGGCGCCAGGGCCGGAGCTTCAGGAGGGACAGACAGACGGGACCGAGGCCGCCCAAGCAGGGCCCGGGGGGAGCCCTGTCTCCCACGCCAGACAGAGAGCGCTTGGAGGCTGGGGGTCGGGCCACCCAGGGACCGGGCGGGAGGAGGGGCCCGCGTGTCTGGGGGTCGACGGGGGTGCCGGAGAGCGAGGGGCAGCAGCCAGGGCCCCGGGGGACGGGGAGCCCGACGGGAGGGCCTGCTCTGCCCCGTGGGGTGCGCGTCTCGGGCCCCAGGGCGGGGACGCCGGCTGGCACTCTGGGTCCCCCGCTCCGCCACCAGAGATGAGGCTGATCACAGGACGGGCCCTCAAGTTAATATCCACACGGCATCTGGGATCTGCCTAACCCAGGGGCGAGGAAGGAAACGCGCCCGTGGGGGCCATCACGCCCTTCGCGGATGCTTGGGGCGTTTCCACGGCAGAGAGCTTAAAGCAGCGCTAGGAATCTGCTGTCCACATCGAGGCCCGTCATCTCACTTCCTGGGCCAGTTGGCCACTTTTACCGAGTGAGGGGGAACAAAAGGGACAAACCCAGCACATTTAATTTATGACTCGGAGAAGGCCGAGGGCCAGAGGGCACAGAGAGCCCGGGTGTGCGCGGCCGAGCCGCCCGGGCGGGCGCGAGCGCAGGAAGCAGCGCTGCCCGGTCACTTCCTGCCCCACGCCGCCCGCCCGGCTGGGACAGCCCCGGGCCTGACCGCGGCCTACACCGGGAAGCAAGACCAGGGAGCAGCTGGCCCTCCCTGATCGCAGGCTACCAGCCCGGCACCGCCCAGCGCCCCCACTCCCACGGCCCTGGGGATCCAGAGGGCACTTCTCACCCCCAGGTGACCTCGTGGCGTGGCAAACACGCTCCTGAGACACAAGGCCACTGGCCAGAGCTCCCAGGGCGCCGCGTCCGCTCTGCAAGCGGGCCCTGCGCATTCCCCGCGTGGCGGCTGGGAGAGCCCGCCGCGGCGTCCGAGCCCCGGGTGGCGGGTCCACTCCTCGCCCACTCCCCGCGTCTCCCACCTCCCCACTGTGCAGAGCTCAAGCCCTGTCTCCCCCAGCCACATCAGGGAGGGAGGAAGACATACACTAACCAGAAGACCAGATCTACGCAGCGCAAAGCCTGACTACGTGGTTTTCATTCTTCTCAGCTCAGTCTCCTCGTCTGTAAAATGGGACTTATACCAGCCCCCTCACAAGGCTCTTAGAGGGTCAGAGAGGCCAGGTGCGTGCAAGGTTCAAAGGCCGCCCAAACGTCAGACTCGGTCCTTTGTATCCTGTAGCCGGTTTCAAGCGTGGCTCAGACCTCTGTCAACTCCAGAACCACCAGAGCCAGGTGAGGGTCCCCTTCCTGCCCACAAGTGCTGGCACCGGCGGGGGTGTGCCCAGTCTCGAGCGGCCGCTTCGCCATCTTGTGGCCGACGCCACCCTAGCTCTGCTGAGGCCCTGGACACAACACGGTCTAGCCTGCGTGGGAGCTGCGGCCCTCGGCTGCAAGCGGGACGAGCACACGCCAGAGCCCACGGCCGGGTGCCTCCTCTCACCCCGGCTGCCCTCGGGGCCCCCCGTCAGCGCCACCACGCGCCATGAGCCGCCAAAGGGGGGGCCACCTCCTCCCGGCTGGGAACAGTCTCCTGGAGCCCCCGGCTCTGCAAAGACCTGGAGGCGACTGTCCACCACTTGTTTCCATGGTGTTGAAGCACTGCATGCAGACTAACTCATCTAAGGAGCGCCTCCCGTCACCCACCTTTTACAAATGGGGAAACTGAGGCACAGCAAGGCTAAGGAACGTGCCCGCGATCTGAGAGTCTACAGCATCCGCCTCCTAGCTGCCGGCCCCAAGTCCCCCCCTCAACAAACGACCCCCGGGTCCTGCGGCTCTTCACCCACATAGGGGGACGCCCAGGCCCAGAAAGGGGATGTGACGCGATGCCCGACGCCCGGGCTCCCAGGGAGGCGCCCTTGTCTGAGAAAGTCAGGGTCGAGAATGGCCCTGACTGCGGCCGTGGCTCACACTTACTGTGCTCTTACTGTGATACAGTAAGGCACCGTTTTCAAGGTTTCCCTCGGACAGATGCGTCCAGTTCTCACACCGCCAAGCCTCCCAGCCAGAGACAGGGACAGGCCCCGGGAGGAAGTGCTCACGTCGGCAAGCAGACAGACACCCACGCTGCCCGGACCACAGGCCGTTCCAGGGAACACGAACCAGGAGGCTCCCCGCTGGCGCTTTTTCAGTCTGCAGCTTTCTCACTGGCCGTTGTCTCCTCCCACGGGATGGAAGCCAACAGCCCACACACACGTGTGTCCCCCAGTGACGTCGAAGCCCGTGGCCCTAGGCTTCCTTGCCACTCGGAGGCCGGCTGTGTTTCCACCGACCCCTCGGCACGTCAGGGGACAGTCGGCCTTTGTCCCCGAGACCCCATGCCACAGCGAGACTGGCCTGGGGCAAGCGTGCTACCCACAGAGAGCAGCAAGTCACGGGGGCAGGGGGCCTCGTCCAGCTGGCATCCTGCTGGAGTGTCTGGGAAGCAGCCCTGGGGTCTGCGGTGTCCGGCAAGAGACCAGGAGGACGGACGGGGTTTGTTATCTGCCTGCCAGCCGGCTGGCACCTTTGGGAATGCCTTGGGAATCCCCAGAGCAGGGGCTACCACAGAACAGGCTCCTGTTTGGTGCTGCGGGGAACACAGGAAAGGTTCCATTGGCCATGTGACTCGTCCTGTTGACGATCCTGAGTCCCGGAGGAGGCACGGCCTGCTGTGAAGAGTGCAGACCTTGGAGGCAGGCAGGCGGAGGCCACGTCTCAGCTGCTGGACTCACTGGTGGTGACCGGGGCAAGTCACGTAACCCTCCCCACACTGAGAAAGGGGCTCAGAAGATGCTCTTTCTCAAAAACTGCTTTGAGAACTAAGTCCTTCACTGAGTTCACCCAACGGCAACTGTTGCTGTCGTTTTTATTATTATTATAACAACCTTTGAACAAAGAGGAAAAAACAAGGCAGTCATAGCTTCCCCATCTATACACGGAGGGAGGGGACCCTGGCTGTGGCTCACACCTGGGCCTGAAGTTCACAATGAACGATCTCTATGTCAGGAAACCAAGGAAATAAGATGGAAAGAACAGTCCTTTCCATCAAGGAGCAGAGAAGCTCCAGCCAAGTATGAAAAAGGCATTAAAAGCTATTAGAGTCATCACTTTATGGCAAACGCAAGGGGGAGAAGTAGAATCAGTGACAGACTTTATTTCCATGGGATCCAAAATCACGGCAGACGGTGACTGCAGCCATGAAATTAAAAGACACTTGCTCCTTGGAAGGAAAGCTATGACCAACCTAGACAGTGTATTAAAAAGCAGAGACATTACTTTCCCCACAAAGGTCCATATAGTCAGAGCTGTGGTTTCCTCCAGTAGTCATGTATGGATGTGAGAGTTGGACCATAAAGAAAGATGAGCACCAAAGAACTGATACTTTCAAACTGCGGTGCTGGAAAAGACTCTCAAGAGTCCCTTGGACCACAACAAGATCAAACCAGTCAATCCTAAAGGAAATCAACCCTGAATATTCATTGGAAAGACTGATGCTGAAGCTCCAATAGGTCAGCCACCGGATGAGAAGAGCCAACTCAATGGAAAAGACCCTGATGCTGGGAAAGATTGAGAGCAGGAGGAGAAGCGGGCGACAAGGGGTGAGATGGTTGGACGGCATCACTGACTCAGTGGACGTGAATGTGAGCAAACTCCGGGAGGTAGTGAAGGACAGGGAAGCCTGTTGTGCTGCGGTCCATGAGGCTGCAAAGAGTCGGACATGACTGAGCGACTGACAGCGACAACAAAGAGAGCACCTGGGTGGTTCGGCCCCCAGTGTAGACTCTGGAAACCAGCCTCCACCCCAGACACCAGCAGGAAGCCAAGCAGAGGGGAGCATGTGGCGACGGGGCGGAGGGCTGCTGCCAGGCCAAGCTGCACAAGCCCCACAAGGTATCCGCGGCCCCATTTCACAGATGAGAAAATCAAGGCTCAGACAGGGGAGGCAACACGCTTGAAGCCAGGTGGCTAGGAGGAGTCAGGTTCTGTGCAACCGGGAGGCCCGGGCGCTGGGCCACACGGCTTCACACGAGTCATCTGTTCCCCTATGCCGAGCCTGGGGCCTGGCAGAGGCAGGTCTCGGTAACGGTTTGGTGAGTGAATAAAGGGACACAGGAAATGCAACGTGGCCGCCCCTGAGGCTGCACACGTCTCTCCAGAGAACAAGCCTCCAGAGAACGCTCCCTCGGGTCCTGGGAGTGTGTGCGTCCACCGGTGCCTCGTGCGTGGAGGACGGCCATGCCCAGCACATGGTTGCTGCCATGCACAAGCTCTGGCCCCGGGCTTGGGGGGCACACACTCAACTCAGGTGTAGCCACTGCAGCCGGAAGGCACCACGCCACTCCCTCCCCCATGATCACCGCCACCTTCCCCTCATGCAGCGGGGATAGCCAGACACTCTAAGGTCAGACCAATGAATTCTTCAAGCCATAATGACCTTTAAACTCGTTACCCTTTGCTTTTGAGGACCAATGACCAATCCCACTCAACAGCGTCTGCACAGACACACACACAGTCCAGGGGACCCAGGCTGCCTCCAAGTCCGTGACCCCTGTGTGGTTGCCCTGCCTCTGGGCTTATTACCAGGAGGATTTTCCGCACATCATCACAATGCAGAGGAAATTTACAAAAGAGGAAGGAAGAAAACCCACCGGGCCCCGGGTGCTGGGAAGAGCCGAGCGCTGACCCTGCTGACTGTGCGTCTGACGGAGGCCAGCCCAGCGAGGGCTCCCAGGCCCACTGGGAGGGCCTTGGGCCCCTCTGTGAAGCAGCGGCCCCATCTCCTGTCACGGCTGGGGAAACTGAGGCTCACGGGGTATGAAAACTTGCGTGACCTCACAGAGCTGAGCTGGGGTTTGCCATCAAGTCTGTCTGCCTCCCTGAGAGCCCCTCTTTCCTGATGCCCTGAGCTGCCCTGGATGCATGAATTCGCAGGGCAAACCGCGATCCCATGTTCCATAGAGCCCAGCCAGGTGACGCTTGCACATGCATACACCCGGAGCTCCCAGGGACCAGTCCAGACTCCTTGAGAAAGACCTATTTGTGCAGCTCTTACACCGTTTGACTGTGCAGCAAGCAGTCCTGTCCGTGTTTCTGAACCAGAGCTGTGTAAATATTAGCACAACCAGCTCAGAGTCCGACTTCCCTGAGCGAAGGCCTGAGGACAGCGGCGGGGTGGGCAGGGACCCTGCGCGGGCCGACAGCAGAACACGTGGGTTTTACTCTGGGCTCGCCCTGGGAGACTCTGGTCAGGACCCCGGCCCCCGGGCCTCACTGTGTCCATGTAGAAAGGGAGGGCGGGAGAGGCTTAGACCACGGAGCGCCCAGGACAGGTTCCCGGCGTGCTGCTGGCCGGGGGCGGGGGTGTGTGCGGCCATTCCAGGACGGGTGGTCTTGTACCTGTTACACACTGGGGGTGTCCCGAGGCCTCCGGAGCCTGCTGGGTCCCCTCTGGGCCACCGGGAAGGATTCTGGGTCGGGGACAAGCTGGCTAAGCCTCCCCAGGCCAGGGCAGAGATGACCCTCTCCCACCCTCCCCCCAGGCACTCA
>CM035289.1:1844793-1857779 GCA_020226075.1 Hydropotes inermis
GCAAAATGGGGCGTGGAGGGGGCGGGACCCGCTCGGGGGCGGGGCCTGCGCAGGGGCGGGATTCGCCCGCGGCAGCATCCCCCACCCGAGCCATGGGCCCTCCCCTGGGAAGACTGCGCCCTGGCTCCCAGACGGAGCCCCCCAGCAGACATATGTCCCTCCGGAGCGTGTGAGCACAACAGATACAAAATCCCAAAACCAGCCAACTGGAGCCTACTCTGCCAGCGGCGCCAAGCCCTGCCAATCCTGACTCTGGCCTCGGTTTATAAAACGCGGCTCACGCTTTCCCAGATGGTGTGGCTCCGGGCTCTAACGCCCCTGCCCCAGAGACGGGGGAGGGCCCCCCGCCCCCCCTCCCCACCCCTTTCGGGGGCTTTCTGGTGAGGATCTGACGGAAGCAGCTTCTTTCTCCCTAAGCCCTCGAGACCCTCTGCCCTCCCCCCACCCATAGAACAAAGTCCAGACCCCCAGGCAAGCTTAAAGTCATACTAACTAGCATTTCAGAGGTTTCCACTGTTATTTGGTCCTCAGTACAACACCGAGAGGCAGTTACTACCGGTCCCACTTGCCAAAAGGGGAAACTGAGGGTCAGTTTGGCTGGGTTAATGAAGAGGCTTTCCTTGCCCCTCAAGGCTCTCTCGATGAGCAGTCGTGGCATGTTCTCAGCTGGCACACTTAGGTACCGTGGGCGCCTTGGAGGCAGGCAGAGTGCGTGGCACCCGCACTTTCGGAATGCTCAGATGTAGTTGGGAGACTCCTCCAGCAGACAGACAGGATCAGAACCCCACCTCTCCCAGGCCGCCCCACCCTCAGGTCCATCTCCTGGCGGGCCAGGCAGCTGGCAGGTCTGCAGGGGGCGGAAGCTGTGGGAAGCCACGCATGCAGGGGCTTCTTCACGTGCCCTTTCGAATCTTTCATTTGCAGGGGGGCCCATGAGGAGCGTTTTCCCCAGATGGGGACCTGGGGCAGGAGGAGAACAGGGAAGCAGGAGGACTGGGCTGGCTCAGCCTGCATCTCGGCCAGGGGCAGCCCCAGGGCCAGTTCAGAGCCCGGCCTCCCGGGCAAGGGGCTGGGCAGCAACGCACAGCCGGTCTCCACACCCGTCCTCCTCACTTCTGATGTTTCCTTTGATACATTATGAATAAAGGAACACAAAATGGGAGAAACTGTTTTCAAATTATGCATCTAATAAGGTCTAGTATGTGAAAAAGCTGGCTTGAAACTCAACATTCAAAAAGCTAACATCATGGCATCCAGTCCCATCACTTCATGGCAAATAGAAGGGGGGAAAGTGGAAGCAGTGACAGATTTTATTTTCTTGGGCTTCAAAATCACTGCAGACGGTGCCTGCAGCCATGAAGTTAAAAGACACTTGCTCCTTGGAAGAAAAGCTATGACAAACCTAGACAGCACATTAAAAAGCCAAGACATCACTTTGCTGACAAAGGTCCATATAGTCAGAGCTATGGTTTTTCCAGTAGTCATGTATAGATGTGAGAGTTGGACCATAAAGAAGGCTGAGTGGTGAAGAATTATGCTTTCCAACTGTAGTGCTGGAGAAGATTCTTGAGAGTCCCTTGGACGGTAAGATCAAACCAGTCAATCCTAAAGGAAATCAACCCTGAATATTCACTGGAAGGACTGATGCTGAAGCTAAAGCTTCAATAATTTGGCCACCTGATGCTAAGAGCTGACTCATTGGAAAAGACCCTGATGCTGGGAAAGATTGAAGGCAGAGGGAAAACAGGGCGGCAGAGGATGAGATGGTTAGATAGCATCACCAACTTAATGAACAATGAATTCATTTGTTCAATGAATTTGAGCAAACTCAGGAAGAGATAGTGGAGGACAGAGAAGCCAGGCGGGCTGCAGTCCACGGGGTCACAAAGAGTTGGACATGACTTAGCTACTGAACAACATCAACAACAATCCATATTAGATAAAGGATGCTTACAACTCAACAGTAAAATGGCAAATAACCCAATTTAAAAAATGGGCAAAGGGGACTTCCCTGGTGGTGCAGTGGATAAGAATCCGCCTGCCAGTACAGGAGACGCAGGTTCAGTCCCTGGTCCAGGAAGAGTTCACACGCCTCATGGCAGCCAAGCCCAGGCACCACAGCTACTGAGCCTGTGCGCGGAGAGCCTGTGCTCTGCAACGAGCCGCCGCCTCAATGAGGAGTGTGCACGCCACAATGAAGTGGAGCCCCCGCATCAACCGCAAGGACCCAGGGCAGCCAAATAATAAATGTTAAAGATGGGCAAAGGATCCAAGCAGGTATTTGTCCAGAGAAGATATATGAATGGCCGATAAGCACATGAAAAGAGGCTCAGCATCACTAATCATTAGGGGAACATGAATCAAAACCACAATGAGGTGTATGACCGACCACCAGTAGGATGGCTGGGATCAAGAACGATAGGAGCCCCACCAGCCAGGGCTCTGGAAGACCTTCCCAGCAGCCTGGCTGGGGGTGGGGAGATGGGCGGGGACACAGTTGGTAGGGTTGAAATAGTCCAGTTGGGGAGGCAGGAGGAGAACTCCCACCCCAGCCTGACCTGCCCTCTAAAAATAGGCTGTAATAAATGGGGCCAAGAGAGTTCCCCTCAGCTGTGGAGCACTCCAGACACGGCTCACAACCCAGATTCTCCAAGGATTCCAGGCGCTTCTCCAGGCCTAGCGCCTCGCCACTGGCCAGGACAGACTTGGCGACAGAGTTCCGGCTGGGATTTGGAGAAAGGGCACTGAATTTCCCTGTGAGCACTTGGACTACAGGGGATGGAGTCCCGGGAAACCAGACGCCTGTTCATTCTCTTGTTTCCTCTGCCTTCAGAGTGTGCCTTTTGCTTCTGCTCTCTGTCAACTGCCTCACAGATTAATAATTCAAGGAATCATGAGGCGTGTGAGAAAAGTTCCAGCCTGGAGAGGTGGAGAAAGCCAATTTTTCTGCAGAGTGGAAATGACCAGACTGGGCAAGAAATCTTACATGTGCCGTCTGGGCAAAGTGTTTAGGCTTCTGAGCCTCTGTTTCCTCAACTGTAAAGGGAGGCTCATCACCCACCTCTCCCCTGGCTAATTAATTCACCTTGCCCTTTCGTTTAATTTAGCAAACACACACTAGTGCTTACTCCATGCCTTGCTTTGAGGCACAATTGTGAAGACACTGCCCTGTGTATGATGTTATGACAGTCTGGAGAAAGCAGCCTGTCACTCAGCCCCACAAGAGGCTTCAAAGATGAAGGGACATTTAGGCTGGGGCCTTGAGGGGTGAGTGGGAGCCCACCTACAAGGCAAGAAAGGAATGAAAATGTTTCGTTTCTCTGTATCATCCTGAGTTCAGTCCTGATCTACTTGCCTTGGCCCACTGCACACGCCCACCCACAACTTGACTTCACCCCCCTCCCCGTCTCCCACAGCCTTCCTGCTCTCCTTCGACCAGACCTGCTCTCCTTCCCACACCCCCAAAAGCTGGCCTTCGCCGTCCCTCTCCCACAGACCTCCTCCTGCGATGCCTGGTCTGGCTCCGATCTCCAGCCCTCGTCACCCCTCCAGCAACACCCTCCATGGTGCTGGCTCACAGCTAGGATTTGGGTTTCAGCTTTTGACACGACTTCCACCAGAAACTCACCCAGACCTGCCCGCCATAAAAGTCAGAAACTCCCCTTTCACACTGTCCCGTTCCCCTGCCCCTGCCCTCCCGTCACAGCCGGGAGCGGTGCTGTCCTTGCCGGGCAGAGCTGGGCCTGCATCCTTCTCCATAGCATCCCCTGCGCCTGCTATGGGCCTGGAGCACCGAGGTGCTCAGCTGAATAGATCAAGGGCAAATCAGGCCCTGGAGGCAACTCTGGCCCCCTGTCTGCTTTTTTAAATAAAGTTTTATTGGAACACAGTCACACTCACTCAATTCTGTACTGTCGATGGATACTTTTGTGCCACAGCAAAGTTGAAAGAGACTTATGGCTTGCAAGCCTCAAGCGGCTCTCCATCATTTTCCCGGTGATGGGGCTCAGATGTGGCCATTGCCGCACATATCTGGCCTGGTTTCAGACACCTGTCGCCTCACCAAAGGAATTTTAAGTCCAACCACAAAAAACTCACTGGGACTCGGGTTGGCCAAGACCAGACCACGATGGTGAGATGACAGCGGCCTTAATGTGAGCACACCCTGGAACCTGAGAGCCAGAAGGGGCCGTGGTGACCGGGTGCCGCTGCCCATTGTTCAGATGAGGAACCTGAGTCCCCAGGTCAGTGTGGGTACAGCCATGAACTGGGCATCTTTTCCTTAGCGCCTCCTTCCCAGTGCTCTGGGAAAGGAAGCCCCAGATGGAGGGAACCGACATGTTTGGAGGTATACGGAGCACTTAAATGCACAATAAACGCTGGATGCAGTTGTTACTATGCCAGCAGGTGACAAATGGATGAATAACCCTCTAAGGGCCTGGGAAAGCGCCTCGAGGGGGCTGCAGACAACAGAACCACATGGCTGAAACCCAGGGGCAAGGAAGCAGAAACCCCATACCAGCATAGGGCCCCTCCACGGAGCGACCAAGTGATGACCAGTGATGCTCGGTGACTGACGAAGTGGACAAAACAGCCAGCAACAATCTCTTCCTCCAAGAAGCCCTCCCAGCCTGGGTCCCTGGAGCACTTGCCTCCCCCACCACCCCCAGCACAGCAGATGTTGGCTTGTTGCAGAAGTGCAGGAAGATGGGGGTGGTGGCCACAGATGAGAACACGCTCACTGCATCCCTCCCCAGACTGGCTGCTCCTGGGGGAACAACCCCCGCCCCGTCCCTCTGCTGAGTCCAGCCAGGCTACACGGACTGCCTGTCCTGAAGCCCTGGAGACCCTGTCTCCAAAAGGCCTATGGCTACCAAGTGCTGCAGCCACTTGACTTTGGGGTCTGTTTAAAGTGGATGGGAAATGGCCATTTGCCGGATTTCTTGCAGATTCAAGGGGCCTGACAAGATCAGGGAGAAAATTAGAAGCAAGAAGCTGAACTGCCTTCACCAGTGACGGCTCTTCTCTGACCCCTCTCGGCACCAGAATGACACTGCTCGCCTCCCTCTCCCCGCCAGGTGCCTGCCAGCCACAGGACATGATCACCGGTGTCCCCACCACAGCCTGTCACGCTCAGCCCTCTCCTCCTGGCTGGCGGCACAAGGACACCAGATCCTCGGGAGCGGGGGGGCGTGACCCATGACACTTGCACCTAGTCCCTCCCCTGGGGACAAGCGCTAGGAAACGCTCCGGTCTGTCCAGGACTGGCCTGAGCCTGCTCTGTGCCTGAGAAGAGCCCAGGCTGCGCCCAGACCAAGCACAGCCTCATTCTCCCCATCCTGCCTGTGTGCATGCGTGCTAAGTCACTTCAGTCGTGTCCGACTCTTTATAACCCTCTGGACTGTAGCCCGCCAGGCTCCTCTGTCCATGGGATTCTCCAGGCAAGAGGACTGGAGTGGGTTGCACGCCCTCCTCCAGGGCATCTTCCCGACCCGGGGATCGAACCCTCAGCACCTACGACTCCTGCTTTGCAGGCAGACTCCTTACGGCTGAGCCACCGGGGAAGCCCTTCCATCTGGTCTAATCCCCCTTAAAGTCCATCTCCGCCTGGTTATCTGGCTCAGTTACTTCTCCCTGGTTTACTGTCCCTCCTCCACAGGAATGACGCATCACCAGGGTGTCCCCAGCATCCGGAAGGTGCCTGGTGGATAGTAGGTGCTCAATAAATCTGTGATGGGCTAAAGGATCGTGTTGAACCAGGTTCAGTCTGGTTCAGGGCCAGCCGCGAGGCCAGTCCCCTCCCTGCTCCCCATCTGGTCCTATTTGACCTGAGAAAATGCCCCTCTTCTCATGAAACTGATCTTCAGAAAAACTGATTCTCATAACCAGGGTGCCCAGTACTTAAGGAACCTGTGAGCTAAAGTGTCTCTAGAAAGAGGAACCCCCGGGGGCAAAATGAACAAACAACCGTTCTTGCCGTCTGTGGGTTTCTTTCCCATAGCTGCGCTTCACTGGAGGCCAGCTGCACGCAGCCGGTAGAGGGGGGATGGCGAGGCCTTGCCCTGCGTGGACCGCCCTGCTGGCAGCGCGGGTTCCTATCTGTCGCATCCACACGGCCACCAAGGGCCAGCCAAGCGAGCCCCAGCGGCCCTCTGCTTTAATGAATAGATGCGTTCACTTTTTACAACAGCAAGTCCTCTAATGTCTGGATAGCGAATGGACGCTGCTAAGTGCTCCTAAAATGACAGCTTCTCTGGAGTGGGTTAGACATTCCCCTCTGCAATCTGCTTTACTCTGTTATTGATTTAACCAAGCCCTTCCCTGGTCCTTAGGCTTCCCTTGTGGCTCAGCCGGTAAAGAATCCGCCTGCAACGCGGGAGGCCTGGGTTCGATCCCTGGCTTGGGAAGATCCCCTGGCGAAGGGAACGGCTACCCACTGTGGCATTCTGGCCTGGAGCATTCCATGGGCTGTATAGTCCATGCAGTCGCAAAGAGTTGGAAACAAGTGAGCAACTTGCACCTTCACTGGCCCCAGCGGGAGGAAGACTTCATCCAGCTTGACCCGGCACAGGCTGGGCGCCGCAGAGGATCCGAGACACAAAAGACGGGGGCCCTGCCTCGGAAGTTGGGTGGCAGGGGGCTGGAGGCAACCTACGCTGGTTGCCACCAGCCCAGTTTCCACACACGTGTTTACACGGTCTCAATACTCGCCCGACAAGGCGGGCTCACATCTCAGTTTCTCACGGAGGCCCCAAAGCCCAAAGAAGGTAAGTAATGTGTGCAAAGACACACAGCCTGCGAATGACGGCGCTGAGCTGAGAACCCAGGGACGCTGACACTCAGTCCGCGACTTGCCCTCCACCAGTGAGAGACTCAAGAGTGTGGTCCCAGCAGCAGCAGCCGCCGCAGCCCCAGCGGGGAATTCCCAGCGATGCGCGTTCTCACCCTGCAGTGATTCTGGCGTCTGCAGGAGTCTGAGGACCCCTGTGCTGCTCCAGGGAACTAAGGTGGGAGATCAGCGCAATCATGTGATTGACCTGCGCAGGGGCAGGAACAACTGTGGGTGGGGGGGTGGCCATCAGGGAAGGCTTCCTGGAGGAGGTGAGGTCTGGGCTGGGCTGGGATCTGTGGCACAAACGGGACCTCATTGCAGGGCCCTCCGGGTACAGAAATAGCCTATATGGGGGCATGACGTGTGGGGATGGGTGAGCTGTGAGGAATGAGGCAGGGGCTTCATTTTGTAGGAGGGTGTTACAGGGGGCGGGGGAGCCGGCAGAAGTGGCCTGGATCTATCCCCAGGTTAGTTTTCCAAGCGACCACACGGCACCTGTGTGCCAATTACTTAATAGTGTTCTGTATATCAACACGCATTATATCTGCTCCATCAGTGAAAAGTCATTCGTGCCGAGCATACATTGAATTTTGTCATAAAAGTAAATCACCCAAACCAAACACTGTTATAAAACCCTGCTCAGAGCTTGTTATCAGCAGAAGGGCCTGTGCTTGAGGCTCGTTCTGTCTTTGTTTAAAACAGAGATTAAAAGTATAGAAAATGCATGTTACAGACGGCAGCTATAAAACAGAAGGATGCTTGCTGTATTGAGATACGGAATGAGATACAAGATATATTACAAGGAAGGGGAAAACACACACACACAGACACACACACACACTCTGACAGACATATCTCTGGATGATGATTACCTCTGGGGCTGGGGGGGCGGCGCTCACTGTCTTTCTTGCGGCCTTTTTTATGTACTAGTTCCTAGAAAATATATTACTTCCTATAAAAGAAGGACCTATAGTTAAGCCTTTTTGGAGTGATAAGGAGGCATGAATGAGACATTCAGCGTAAAGTGTTGTCTGTAATCTAACTGGAGGGGCTGAAAGAGCCTGGCGGGAACAGCTTTCTCCCAGGGGAGTGGGGTACATCTGACAGTTCCACATCACCAAGTGTGGCATCCGTGGCTCACCTAGAATCGTTCCACGCCCACCTGTGGCCTGCGTCTCACACTAACAGAAACCCAGGGATCTGAGAATATACTCTCTGCAGCAAGAAATAAAGCTGACACGAGGTCACAACCCCGCCTGGGGCTCCCTGGTTGCCAGGGGGACCGGAGGCGGGGTTCCAGGGCCGGGGTCCCCTCCTCCGGGGATGTGGGCCTCCCCGCATCCTGAACAGAGGACAACAGGCCCCAGGGAGCGCCTTCGGCACCGAGGCAAGGGCCTGCCGACGGACGCCGCGGTCTCTCAAGAGCGGGTCATTGAGTCCCGTTACTTAGTCCACGTGAGAAAACCGGGACGCGGAGGGCTTCGTGGCTGGTGGCCCCGGGCTGGTCGGCAGCGCAGAGCCGGATTCCAGCCGGGGGGTCCACGTGTGAAAAGCCTCGGGCTGCAGACAGAACCTGCGCCCAGGACGGAGGAGTAGCGGCTGGAGGCCCAGCCTGAGTCCCCGGGGACTCCCGAGCACAGCCACCGCGAGCTTCTCTTAGGAAACACGACCCACAGACAGCTCTGGCCTCGCTGGTAATCTCCGTAAACGACGGTAATGTATGTGTAAACAGCACAGATATCAAGGTTTGGAAACCCCTGGAGTGTCAGAAACGCAATTTGTAGTTCCAAGCGCACAGCAATTTGTTCCCTTTCAGCCACGTCTGCAGCAATTACCCTGGTGAAGGGTGACCGCACGCAACGCGGCGCGGGGACCGCTCCCAGGGCGACTCCTTCCCCTCCCGCGGCGCCCCGTCCCGGGGGCCCCAGGGGGCCTCGCCCGGGGCTCGGCCCTGCCCGTGGGCACCCACGTACAGACGGCGATGGCCCAAGTGTGAGCGATCCCGCTCTGGGACGCAGCCCCCGGCCGGAAGGACACGTCTTCACTGAACACACCCCGGACCCCGGGTGGGGCGCGGGGGACGCGCTGCCAGCCCCGCAGGCCTGCTCGATGCCCGGCCTGGCTGGGCGGACGGCCCCCGGGCACCCAGAGTGCCGGCGCCGCCCGCCCCGCCAGGGGCCGTCTGCTCGTCCGCGCCACGCTGGCTCAGGCGGGCCGCGGGGGCCTGGACCCCCGCGCTCCCCTGCAGGGGGTGGCTTCGCCCAGCTGTCCCCGGTCGGGCTGGGTGGCAAATTTAGATCGGCTTAAAACGTCAGCTCAGGTCACAGCTGATGGATGGTCCCGCAGGGATGAAAGACGGAGAGCGGGCAACTGCGCGCGGGAGCCCCGAGCCCGCGTCCGGGCGCCACTTGGGGTGCTCGGGGGGCGGAGGGAGGCGCGGCCCCACCCCGGCCTGACCAGCGCCGGCCGGACCCCACCGTCCGGCGCGGGGTCCCGGGGCCAGCCCACCCGCCACCGCCGCGGGGCCAGCGCCCCCTGCCGTCCCGCCGGAGAACTGCAGCCTGGCCCTCCCGCCCCGAGCGGCGGGCCGCAGGGGCGGCTGTGCCAACCTCTGGACAACCCCTAAGCTCCCCTTCAGATCGCCTTCCTGCACCACCGAACACAGCCTCCCCGCCGTCACACAGCGGGGCGGGGGGCGGCTGGGTCCGGAAGCAGAGCCCGGACTCAAACCCAACGCCACTGACGTTTAATCCGAGTCACTGATCTAAGGAGGCTAGCCCTGGCTCCACCAGGGACCTTCCTGGTGGCCCAGTGGTTAGGGCTCCGTGTTCCCGACGCAGGGGCCGGGGCCCAGTGCCCTGGTCAGGGAGCTAGACCCCACATGACACAGCTGAGGATCCCACTTGCCGCAGTGAGGATCGAAGGCCCTGCCTGCCGTGACTAAGACCCGGTGCGGCTACATGAATAAATCAACATCGTTAGAAAGAGAGAAAGAGAAATCGGCACCGACCTCTTCACCATGCCCATAAACCCTTGCAGTTTTGGCTTCCGCCTGCCTCGCCCCTCCCACTCATCCACCCCAGGCGGAGCTAGTGGTAAAGAACCCGCCTGTGGGCAGGAGGTGTGAGAGACGTGGGTTCGATCCCTGGGTGGAGAAGATCCCCTGGAGGGGGGCACGGCAGCCCACTCGAGTATTCTTGCCTGGAGAATCCCATGGGCAGAGGAGCCTGAAGGACTATGGGCCAGAGGGTTGCAGAGAGTCAGACCGACTGAAGTGACACCGACTCTCACTCAGCTCCAATAAGCTGGCACCTGCCCCTGGGCCTTTGCACATATGCCATTCCTGCTGCCTGGCGCCCACGTCTCTCTCTTTCACCTACATGTTCCTGATTCCAGCTTCACGACTCAGCTACAAGAGGACAAAAGTCATGTCTGTGGGTCTCAGTGTTTATCTCCAGCCTGGCATGTGCTAGAGAGTTTCTGGAGAAAATCTTGTGGATGAGATGACTGCCTCTAGTTCACGTGCGTCTCTGTCCTCGGAGACGTGCCTTCATGAATAAAGAGGTCCTGCTCAAGGGGCTGGGCCCAGACGTGCGGGTCCTTCGTACTTGAGTTTGGGGGGATACTGCTGTTGTTGTTATTCAGTTGTGTCCGACTCTTTGCGACCCCAGGCTCCTCTGTCCATGGGGATTCCCAGACAAGAACACTGGAGTGGGTTGCCATTTCCTCCTCCAGGAGATCTTCCTGCACCAGGGATTGAACCCATGTTTCCTGCTTGGCAGGTGGATTCTTTACCACTGCGAGACCAGGTGATATTAATAGATGCCAAAGTGGAGGGCTTGCTGAGGAGCTCTGCCCAGGAGCAGCCAGAGCTGAGATGCAGACCCAGGTCTGCCCTGAGCCATGGCCCCGCTCCCTCTGAAGATTCATTGGGCTGGGTCTACTCAAGCTGCTCCCACCAGTGCAGGAGCATGTTGGGAGGTGCCTCTCCCCTGGTTACCAGCAGAGTCCTAGAGGGAGATTCTAGAGAAGTGAGCAGAGGAAGCCCATCTCAGAGGAGAGGAGACACCTCACCAGGCACCTCTCCTTCACCAGGAAGGGTGCCGGGTCTGTGTGCGAACTCAGAAAAGGCGCCCTCTTCTGGTGGGCACAGCGTCTCACCAGCTTGCAGCTTGGCAGCAGTGCATGCTTGCTTTTCCAGCTGCTCTTGTGCAGTGCACAACCTGAACAACTGCACACTGGCCGCGCCTGGAGCTTGGCCACACTGGGTGACTGTGACCCCTAGGCCCTGCCACCCCCTGACACCAACAGGGAGTCCCGCTCTTCCTTCAAGGGGGCAGGGAGCCCTTCTGATGAGGCCGTGTAGTCACACATGGGGTATGCCGCCATTGGTGCCGCCTGCTGCCTTCCTTTCTGAGGCTGGGAGAGATAAAGCCCTGCCCACAGCCCTCTGGGAGATTTCCACAGCAGAGATAAGATGCCGGCAGGTCCAGGAGTCACAAGGCCCACAGGGAACATGTCAGTGGAACTTGGGCTGCCTTTGGAGCACCGTCAAAGTGTAAGAGGCAGAGTGGAAACTCTGGCCCACATGATGGGTTTCTGCCCGACAGGGTGATGGGTGGCGTGTTGGGGTCCCCAAGGAGACAGACCCTTGGTCCCCTTGCTGGGGCCACCCGGCGCCCTGGGCTTCTGCATGGAGTCAGGAGTGCAGAGGAGGCTCAAGGTCACCCGGTGGACAGCTGGCAGCCGGTGGGGCCTCAGCCAGCTCCCCAGGCTCCACCCGAGCTCCAGACCCAGTGCCGCCGGGGTGGGCTGGAGGGGGCGCTGGGCCCCGACCGGGGCCTTCTCAGGGCACAGAGGGACTGTTCTTTGCAGCTCAACAGTCCCCCTGTTTGCCCTGTGCCAGGCTGCAGCCTCCCTCAATCCTGCTGACGAGGAGGAACCGGTGCCAGCATCCACAAATACGCGCGGCTTCTGGAGGGAGGCCGTCCCGGGCTCTCTAACCCAGTGGGTGGATTTTAAAGGCCCAGAGGGCAGTCAGAGGACAGGGCAGAGCCCAGGCCGGTGTTCCCTTTAAAATACGGCGGAGGAGCAAACACACACACAGGAACCCTGCTGACCATCACACCTCCGAAACGCCGCCTGCCGGGTTTGCTCTGGGGAGGGGAGGGGGCATTGTCCGCATCATATACTCTCAGAAGGCCGAACGACTGGGCCACATGCCTGTGTTTCCTAAGCAAACAGGAAACGCAGAGGATAAACATAAATAAAGCCCAGGACGAAAAGGGGAAGGAGCCCAGGACTTCAGGGGGCGCAGTGAAGCCGCAGGGCCTGCTGGGAGCGGGCGGGTGTGCAAGCCGTTTCACTCACAGCACATTTCAGAGCAACCTGGAGGGGTGGGGCCTGTTACTGCCACCTCCCACCCCCACCTCCCCCGAGGCACAGGCGAGGGCCAGCCCAAGTCAGCTCTGCTTCGGGCCGACGCCCCCACCCCCAGCCACCCAGAGCTGTCAGAGGCCCCAGGGGCTGTATCTTTGGGCAGGTGGTGGGCAGAGCCTGCGACTCTGGGCTCACGTAGGCAGGCTGCCGAGGTGCTGGGGGCCGTCCTCCCAGCCCGGCCCCAGCTGGACCACAGCCCGTTGCCGAGCCTCAGTTTCCTCATTTGCTAAATGGGTGAATTCCCCCAACCTTGCAGGAAAGGAGTGAAGTTCATCCGAGGGGAGGGTCCTGGTCTGTAGACAGTGCTCAGCACACACCCACTTCTCCCCTCTCCCCTGCTCAGACGGCTCCAGGAGCAGGAAGGTCCTGGCCATTGCCGGGAGAAAGGCACCGGGATCTGGAGGGTGCACTGGAGGTCAGCAGTGACCCCCCCGCCCCCGTCTAGAGGGCAGGCCCTCATCACTGAAGAGGACGCAGAGTTCCTCAGGAGCCAGTGGGCAGGTGTCTGGGTGTGTGTGTCTGTGTGTGTCTGTGTGTGTCTGTGTGTGTGTGTGGCGTATTCATGGGAGCCAGTGGGTAGGTGTGTGTGTATGTGTGTTTGTATGTGTGTCTGGGTGTGTGTGTGTGTCTCTCTGTGTGTGTGTGTGTGGCATGTTCACGGGAGCCAGTGGGTAGTGTGTGTGTGGGTGTGTCTGTGTGTGTGTGTCTGTGTGTG
>CM035289.1:1864410-1908552 GCA_020226075.1 Hydropotes inermis
CCGCCGCCGCAGGAGCGCGGGCGGGAGCGCGGAGCCCCAGCCCGAGCGCCGCCGGCCGGCCGGCCTCCGCGCCGTGACCTTGGCGTGCGCGGCCTCAGTTTCCCCGGCAGCGGTTGCGGGCGGGGGCCGGGTGCCGCCCCAGCCGCCGACGTCACCCGAGCCCGGCCAGTCGAGGCCGCTGGAGTCGGCGGGGCCGGGCGGGGAGTGGGTCTCGCACAGCCCAGGCGCGGCGGGGCGGGGTGGGGGGACGCTGGGGGACCCCGGCCTTCCGCTCCGACCCCCCGAAACCCCCCAGATAAACACCCGGAGCCGCAGCCGCAGGCCCCTCCCACGGAGGGCCGCGGTCCCCGCCGGTCGTGCCCAACCCCCCCAGCCGCCCAGCTCTCGGGTGGGAAGACCGAGGCCCAGAGAGCGCCAGCCACGGGCGCAGGGTCGCGCGGCGTGCTGGGGGGAGGGCTTTGCAACCCGCTCCGGGCGGTTCGCGGACGAGGGTCCGGGCCTGCCGGCGGCGCCCGCTACCCAACAGCAAGCACGGACTGGGCTCCCACGCACTGCTGGGGGCGGGCGTCGGGGGGCGGCCGCGCCTCGGGACCGACAGGCCGAGGGGACTGCGCGGCGCAGGCGGCCTGCAAGGGGCAGGGCGCTCCAGAGGTTTGTACCCCGGGAACAAGCACCCGAGGAGGGCGCGCTGCCTGGTGTGTAGGGCGGTTCTGAGCGCCCTGACCCCAGGTTAAGGAGGCCTTCCTTGGGTGGGCAGCGGGCAGCCCCCGCCCACGTGGGAGCGGGGCGGCGCAGCCCGGCCGGTTAGGGCGCAGCGCCCTGGTGGCCAGAGGCGGCGAGCCAGGAGGCTGGGCCCGGCCGCGCGGTCCAGAGGGCAGGAGGCCCGTGATGTGGTTGAGTCAGGAGAAGGTCTCCTGGCGCGCCCTGCCACCCGGGGCTGTGTGACCTTGGGCAAGGCACTTCCCTCTCCGGGCTTCTGGGGCACGGTGGGGGGAGCCTGACTGTGCCCCCTGACAGCTCCTGGCTCTGGATACCCGGGCCAGGTGGGGAGTAGGCCGCGGACGCTGGAAGGAACAGGCAGATGAGAGGTGAGAGGTAGACACTTTGTTCGTTTACTTAAGCTGGGAACTACGATCCGGGTTTCACAGACAAGGGCGGCACAGAGAAGGGACGTCTCGTGGCCACACTCACACAGCCGGCCGCGTGCAGGGCTGCACGCAGGAGCACCTGAGCTCTGCCGGGAACACAAGGCCCTGGTGATGGCGGAGATGGACCAGGAATGGCCCAGCTCCTGGGAGGTCTTCCTCAGCCCTGACCCTCACTGAAGCCAGGACAGTGGTCCCCCGGGACCCCAAACCCCATGTCACCATTGGAAGCTTTGTTTTTAAAAACTGTGAACTAATTTTATACTTTCAAAAACTTAAAAAAAAAAAAAAAAGTGCCTTGCAGAAGATTCTTGTAGTTTTAGTCATTAAAAAAGCTGTCACACAGAAGCTATCTCCTCTTGTCGTCAATGCCAGGAGGCAGTTACCTGGCTTGCGGGGAGTCAGGGGAGGGGCCTGGGAAGAACAAGCGTCTTAGAATCTGTCCAGCCGCCACCTTTCTAAGCCTCCTTTGAATGCATCTGCGAAAGATGATAAAAACCCTCAGCCTGCCCCCCTTCAAAGGCTGCTCTGAGGATCAACTGTGATAATGTGTCAGAGGCTGTGTAAGAGGTGGTGTGTAAATATTTGTATTCCCAGAAGCCACAGCAGAAAATCCGGATAAATCTAACTATATAAAAATGAGAACTTCTACATGGAATAACACATACCTCAAAGTAAAAAAGACAAAGTGTTCGCTTAAAAAGATCAGCAGCACAGATGACAGAAGTTCATTGAGGAGAACGAAATGAAAGTTAATTTCCCTAATACATAAAGAGCTCTTTTAAAGAGATGGGAAAAAGATGACTAACCAATTAGAAAAAAGAGAGCAGCAGATACAAACAAGCGGTTCATGGAAAGATATTCAATTTCACTTGTAATTAAGTGCACATTAAAAAATACAAACTGAAATACAACATGTTTGTCATCGTGTGTGTCTACCAGGCTGGCAAAAAAAAAAAAAAAAAACAAGTTTGATGATACTTTTGCTGTGGCAGGTGGGAGATGAATGCACCCCGAGCACTGGCGGGTGGGGTGCAAGATGGCACAAGCTTTTTTTGCAGGGTGACCTGGCAAAGGCGTCCAGCATGCTGGCATAAAGACACAGGGCAGTTGCAGACAGCACGCTGTCAGAGTGAGCAGACAGAAGAGAAACACCTCTGGTGCCCAGCCCTGGGGGAGAGGGAGCCGGCACCCACAGGCTGAGACTTCCCAGGAAGAGTTCCAGGAGGCCTTTCTGCCGAGAAGTGCAAAGGGACAGAAGGCTGTATGTTGCAGTCCCTCTTGTGTACGTTGTAAAAGGCTAGACACATATGTGTACTGACATTTCCTCCTTCTTCTCCCTGAAAGGATACCCACACCCCCAAACAACCTGCTATCGACGGCGGCCTTTTGGGAGGATGTGGGGGCGGGAGAGGGAGGAGCGTTTCCTTTTCGCTTTACACCTGTATCCTGAGGGCGTCCCTCGTGGCTCACTGGTCGGAAATCTGCCGGCCAAGGCAGGAGATGCAGGTTCGATCCCCGAGTCAGGAAGATCCCTTGGAGAAGGAAGTGGCAACCCACTCCAGTATTCCTGCCTGGGAAGTCTCACGGACAGAGGAGCCTGGCGGGCTACAGCCGATGGGGTTGCAAAGTCAGGCACGACTAAGAAACTAAAGAACAGCAACAACTGAGGGTTAGTTGGTTTTTAAAAAGTCACCAGGGATTATCTGCACATAGGCAGGGTCACGGGCTAATTAAAGCTTCTTTACACGCCTTTAAAAAATTAAGCAACTGTCTTTAAAGTGAATACAAATTATTGGAATCTTACTAACTACAAGTGCACCAATGAAAGACCCTGACGCTGGGAACGACTGAAGGCAGGAGGAGAAGGGGACGACAGAGGGTGACATGGTTGGATGGCATCACCGACGCGATGGATGTGAGTTTGAGTGAGCTCCAGGAGCTGGTGATGGACAGGGAAGCCTGGCGTGCTACAGTCCATGGGGTCGCAAAGAGTCGGACACGACTGAGCGACTGAACTGAACTGACTGCACCAATGAAGGATTGCTCGACAGATGAATGTCACGATACATTCGGGCGGCAGAAACCTACGCATCGGTCAAGAAAGATGCCCTTCTGCAAGTGACTGGCAAGGAACAGTCTCCAAGTGTTAGACTTTTCTGTAAGTGGAAAAAGCACGGGGCACCACAGGGAATGGCGCATCGCTTTGTTTCCTAAGAAACCGGGCTGCAGAGCGCATGCGGGTGTGTGGCCGTGCCATCTCTGGCCAAGATGCTTGAGAAACTGGTACATCGGTGTCCTGGGAAAGAGCGTGGAGGGCCGGGGGCTGAGTGGGAAGGAGACTGGGGTTTCACTGAAATGTCCCACTTAAACATCTTTCGTGCTCTCTGCACGTGTGTGCAGTGTTAGTCACTTTGCTCGTGGCCCACCCTGTGCAACCCCATGGACCGCAGCCCGCCAGGCTCCTCTGTCCACGGGATTCTCCAGGCAAGGATAGTGGAGGGGGTTGCCTCGCTCTCCTCCAGGGGATCTTCCTGACCCAGGGATCGAGCCTGAGTCCCTGACGTCCACCCGCACTGGCAGGCGGGATCTTTACCACTGGCTCCACCTGGGAAGCCCCTCTGCATGGACTACATGCAACTAAAAAAGAATGTTTTAAAAAGAATCATTTCTGAGACTGCACAGGGCGCTGAGAGGCTTGCTCTGACCTGGGCTGGGGTTGACTCCCTGGGGACGATCGTCGTCCTCTGAGCTTCAAGGGCCCCTCGATGGAGCAGGCGGGAAGCCCAGGGCAAGGCAAGTGCCAAAGCTCCTAGCAGCTCTGATGTCACGTCAGCCCGAGAACCTTCTGGCTGCAAGAGCCAGCCCGATGAGGAATGCTGCCGGGAGGTGGGGCTCCTGGCCACGGGCGGTGGGAGCAGGGGCCGGGGGGCCGCCGCCTCAGCCCGCAGCCTCCAGGCTGGCCGCCGTGCCCGTCCCTGCCCCTTCTCCCACCCGCGGTGCCCTGTCGGAAACTCCAGGTTCACATTTCCTCTCCAGATCAGCCCTGGTGGCAGGCCCACGGGCCGGGGTTGGAGATCTGTTCCTAGGGGCATGGACAGAAGACCAGGCACTAGGCCTGTGTGCAGGGAGTAGGTGTTGGGGGGCGGGGAGGGGAGCAATGCCTCCTGAGGGGAGACTGAACCACTCACCCAGTAATCTGTGACCCCCATCACCCACCGAACCACGATGACGCTCTTTGGCTGGACACTGACAACTCGGCACTTTCTGGCCTCTATTCATCCTTCTATCCCTCCCCACACCAAACTGGCAAAAATCCCTGATGAATGCTCTTTCCCTGTTAGCTGGAGTCCGAGCCCAGCCTTTAGGTCCAGCTGCAAAAATGTTACCTCCTCTAGACATCCTGGCTCACACACAGAGAAATTCAAGAACCGCTGGCTATTAACAATAAAAATAACCACTGCCACGCTGTCCTCTAACCATCAGTTAACGAGGCTGTTCACTGCCCACACTTCCCGGGGTGGGGATGGAGGTGGAAGCCTCTCTGTGTCGCCCGCGTCGATTGACACAGGGCCTGCGACAGCCGTGCCCAGGCAGTGGCTAAGCCCTGGGGACAGTGAGTGAGCTCGGTGGGGGGATGGCTGGAGCCGGGAGGGGCCCCTGAGGGCTGCTCTGCTGGGCAGAGGACGTGCCCTGGAGGACGGGGACCTGGGCACAGGGCCAGGTGGTGGGCACAGCCTCACGCACAGTGCCCACTCTGAGTCAGGTGGGCTCGGAGCTGGACTCTCTCCTGCCGTGTCCACTGCTTGTGCTTCTGAGAGGTGGTGATGCTCTGTCCGTTTTACAAGTGAGGAGGCCGAGGCTGGGGGCTGAGTGACTTCCCAAGAGGCTCTTACTTACTCCTCGCGGCCTCTGTGCGGGCTTGCAGGCTCTCACAGATGCATGGCTTTGGACACAGCCCTTTCTCTATACAGGCCTCTTCCTTCCTACCTGAGAAATGGTTCTCAAACTTCAGAACCGGTGGAGGGACGTCCCTGGTGGTCCAGTGGCTGAGACTCCGAGCTCCCAATGCGGGGGGCCTGAGTTTGACCCCTGGTCAGGGAACTAGATCCCACATGCTGCAGATAAGAGTTCGCATGCTACAACTAAAGATTCCATGTGCATCATTTCTTTTCAAGAGGATTTGGAAAAAAAAAAAAAGGATTTGAAATCCGCAGCAATGAAGATTGAAGGTCCCACGTCCTGCAACTAAGGCCTGGCACAACCAAATAGATAAATATTTTTCCAAAAAAAGAAAACAGAACGGGCGGACCTCTAAGAAGGCAGCTGGCAAGGTTTGTCAGAGCACACTGGAAGGACACTGCACCCAGACCTACATGATGTCGATTCAATGTGTAAATTCTCCAGAGGAGCCCTCGAAGGCCACGAGTCCAGAAACAGAGCAGGAAAAGCAGTCGCAGAAGCCAGGCAGCAGAACTCGGCTTTCAGCGTCGTCCCAGTGGTCTACAATACACCGCTGTTAAATGGGGGAAGGTCACCATCGTCACAGAGGTAACCTTTGGGGGGCTTCCCTGACGGTCCAGTGGCTGAGAATCCGCCTTCCAAAGCAGGGCACACGGGTTCGATCCCTGCCTGGGGAACCAAGATCCCACCTGCCGCAGAGTAACTTAGAACGTCTGTGCGCCCTGGTGAGAGATCCCACATGAGGATACAAAGGTCCCGCGTGCTGCAATTAAGACCCGATGTGGCCACGTGAATTTTACAAACAACATTTTAAACAGCATTGTATCACGGTCAAATGGTTTTTAAAACCTTTTCTCCCCACCCCTACTCTCTATGGTCAAAGGGTTTTTGACAAGACAATTCACAGGGAAGAATCGTTTCTGCAATAAACAGTGCTGGGACAACTGGTTAATCCACCCAGAAAAAACACTGCATATGGTCCCTTACTTCCCGTTATTCACAAAAATTACCTCAAACTGATCAAAGAGCTGAATGTTATAAAACTGAGAGTTAAAGTTATGAAACTCTTAGAAGAAAACAGAGGCGGAAATCGTCCTGACCTTGAATTAGGCAGTGATTCTTAGATATGACCTCAAAGATATAAGACATAAAACAAAAACATGATAATCTGGACTTTTTCAAAATGTTTGCACTTCACTTCAAAAGGCACGACCAATATAAAACAGATAACCAACAAGGACCTACTATAAAGCGCAGGGGACTGTACTCAATACCTTGTAATAACCTACAATGGAGAAGAATCTTAAAAAGTGTGTGTATATATATGAATCACTTTGCTGTAGTCTGAAACTAACACAATAGAAGCCACAGACTGGAGGAAAATATCTGCAAATCATTAAAACCAGAGAGACTTGTATTTAGAATGTCACATCTTGTATGGTAATGTTCCTAGCAGTATATTCACAGTACTCGAAAACTGGAAACAACCCAAATGTTCCTCATCTGTGGTCAGTAGATAAACTACATGTGGCCTATCTCTTCAAGAGTCTGACTAAGAAGGGGTGACGTCCTGACCCCTGCCACAGCAAGGCTGAACCTTGAACACGCCAAGTGGAAGAAGGAGGTCACAAAAGGTCATTTACTGTGTGATTCCATTTATATGAAATGCTCAGAAAGTTTAATTTACAGACAGAAAGATTAGGGATTGTTGGGGACTGAGGCGGGACAAGACAGTGATGGAAAAAGACACGAGGGTTCTTTTCAAGACGATTTGAAATTATTTAAAATAAATTTGTGCCGACAGTTACACAGCTCTGTAAGTATACTAATAATCATTACATTGTATACTTCACACAAGTGAATTTTATGGTGCATAAGTTAAACCTTAGTAAAGTTTCAAAAAAAAAAAAATCCCGTGATGACGAAATACAATGGAAGGCCGGAGATTGGAAAAAAACACTTGCCATTACTTGAATGACTGGTGAAACATGACTGTAAATTGTATTTTTAAAAATCTTTTTGGTGGCACTGCGTGCAATCTGTGGGATCTTAGCTACCCAACCAGGGATAGAACACACACCCCCTGCAGTGGAGTCCTAACCACTGAACCACCAGGGGAGTTCCTTTAAAGTGTATTTTAGATCCTAAAACTGTGTCCATGTTAAGTCTCATGAATTTGGCTACTGGATCGTGGTTACATAAGAGAATGTCCTCGCTCTTAGGAAACACAAGCTGAAGCCTTATTTGGGAGTGAAGGTCATTGGGCTGCAAGTTTGCGATGACCTCTCAAAAAATTCTGGGAGAGAAGTCTTTTTGAGAAAGAGTGAAACTCGGTGAAATGTTACTTATGATGAAGTCGGGTGAAAGATGCATGGAAGACTTTTTTTTTCCTTTCAATTCTTGCAGGTGTCTTCAGGACTGAAATTGTTTCAAAATAACTCAATGAATCTACACGTGAAAATATTGAGTGGGGCTTGAATACCCCTGAGAATAAAGCCATGGCCCCCAGAGGAGAAAAGGCATGGACAATGTCGTGAACAGACCTCCCATGGGGGTGTCTGACTCGTCGCACTCCTGGGGGATCCCCAAAGATAGGACACAGGCAGAGCCCGAGGGGATGTCGGGGGCATCCGCCCACCCAGTGGCATGGACTGAGCACCTACACCGTGCCAGGGACCACCCACAAGCCTGACCCACACGGACGCCTGCCCTGTGACGCCCGTGCTCAGGTGGGGCGGGGTCTGTAGGAGGGGGAGGGTGTGAATCTCCTCTGCCTCCCGCACTCTCTCTGTCCCCACACAGCAAAGAGGCTCCCGAACGCCAGGGCCGGGGCCTGGACGGACCGGCAGACGGGCTGGGCCCCCTCCGAGCAGCACCCCGGGTGGCCTGGGGACCTGCAGGCTGCCTGCGCTCAGGGAGGCAGGGATGGGGGCCAGGGTGTGAAGGCGGCACCTCGCGCCCTCCCACCACGAGACCCAAATGTGCTGCCACGTGGAGACCCCATCAGCTGGCCCCCCGCCCCCCGCTGCCCGGGCGCTGCCCAGGGAGGCCCGTTCCTGGAGAGTCCATCACTTCTCAGGCGGGGAGCGGGGGGCTGAGTTATTTTAGGGGATCTTGCATCCCATATACACACCCAACACTGGCGGCAGACTAAACAAATACTACGCTTCACACGTTAACATCTTTCAAACCAAAGCAGATGCTGAGCCGTGAATAAAACTCACAGACTTCACATTCCTCTAAAATAGGTTCTCGCGGCTTGCTCTGGTTTTTCAGCCATGGGTACTAACCCTCCTGGGCAGAGGTGGGGGAGTATGTGGGCATTTGGGGTGATGAAAAGACACATTCCCTTTACTAGAAAAGCCTGGGAAGGGCACTTGGAGCCACTCCCAGCCCCCACCCCTCCACCCCTGCCCCCCTCCCTGGCAGCACCTGCTTCATGCGGGGAGGGCAGGGTTGGGGGGGCGAGGGGGCCCCAGGGCTCCCCCTCAGCAATCTCCGGGGGCCCTGTTCCCACTCTGGGGCCATGTGTTTCTGGCCCTTCTGCCCCCAGCAGATCAGGAGCCTCTAGCGGTGACAGGGATGGTGCTGAGTTCCGAGTGGTCAGCCCGGGGCCAGGGTGATGATGAAGGTGGGGGCTGGGCCAAGGGGTCTTCTTAGCCGCGAGGCCACTGAGCACTCGGAATGGGGCTAGCTGGGGGGCTGACTTCTTTAACAACTTCATTTTCACTAGTTGAGACAAGCAGCCACCCATGGCTTCTGGAGGTTTACGGGAAACGCAGAACGGAGCCAACGCAGGAGGTGAGCAGGTCAGCTGGGATGTGGGGGTCCCCCGTCTGGTGTGGCCCAGGGATTCATCCCACCGTGGGCACTGAGCTCCCTGCAGGGCGGGCACCGAGCCGGGGCTCTGGCAAGCCGCAGCAACGTAAGGGGTCTTCAGGGGTAGTTTTACTGGCTAGTTCCTGACTCTATATACAATGACAAGAACTTCAAGCCACGACCCCTACCCTTGTATGCAAGAAGCCGTTAGGAAAAATCCTAACGACGCATACTCTGCGACTGCAAGGCAAGGCCACCAATTTCCTGCATCAGCAAACTCGGGCTCTGGGACCTGGCCCCTGCCCCCCGCCGCCCGAGGTGGGGTCCGTCTCCCCTCTCCTTGGCCCGAGCCCCCCGAGGTGGGGTCCGGCCCCCCACCCCCTGGCCACATCTCAAGGGCCCTGCAGCTCCACCTTTGCCCTTTTGGATGCCAAAGATGCCAGCTGCCCACTGGAGGCCACCGACAGGTGGGCAGCAAGATGACCCAGCCTAAGAACCACAGCCGGGTGAGTGGGGCCGCCTGGGACTTTCCGGGAGCCCAGGGGCCCCAGCGGGCCGGCGGGGGCACAGCCGCCCATGCTGCCGGGGCCACAGCCTTTGGGGTGGTCTGCCACACAGCAGTCAGGAAACGAAACTCGAAAAGGCACCCTGATCCCTAGGGCGGCTGCCCTGGGCGGGCAGAGCTCAGGGCCCAGCCTGGGCCGCGGGAGGCAGAACCCAGCCCTCAAGCGTTCCCTGGAGGGGTGGGGGCCCCACCAGCAGCGTCCGGGGCCCCAGGAAACTGAGCTGCCCTTTACACGGAACAGAGGCCTGAGCGGGGCGGGAGGGAGGCCCCCTCGCCCTCGGAGAGCCTGCAGCCTGCAGGGAGCTGGCTCCGACCGGCGGCCCCGCCCACTGCAGCCCATACCCCCCCCTGCTGTCTCCAGATCAGGCTGACAAAGCCCTCACTATGGGTGGGCGCCTTTCCCCTCTTACGGAGGAGCAAGCAGACTCAGCGGCGCGACCGAGGATGAGATGCTTGGATGGCGTCACCGAATCCACGGACGTGAACTTGGCAAACTCCAGGAGACAGTGATGGACAAGGCGGCCTGGCGGGCTGCAGGGCATGGGGTCCAAAGAGTCGGACGCGACTGAGCGACAACAATGGAACAGACTCAGGAGTGAAGACGCTTGTGCGTGTCACCCTGCCATCCTCCAGATCCAGCCTCTGCAGGCCCTCACCCTGCGGGCAGCGACACCCTGTGGACACTCCTCCGGCTCCCAGCCTGGCCCGAGGGGCAGGCAGCCAGAGACGGCCACACCGTGGGTGGGGTGCTGACCCACGCCCACAGCAGTGAGGATGGGGACAGGCAGGTCCCCGGAAGAGGACCCCCAGAAGGGGGCCAGGGCGCTGTCAGCAAAGGGCTCAGCCTCCAGAGTCACCTCTGGGCCCTCCTGCCTTGACCGGCCCACGGCCGCCTGATCACCCAGATGACAGAGCAGCGGGGGCACCCGCTGGGGGCCAGCTGCCACCTGGGAGGGGGCACCAGGGACCTTGGCCTGACCGCTCAGGGCGTGAGCAGAGCGTACACGCTGCAGGTGTTCGGCCAGGCGGGAAGGGAAGCTGTGAGGGGAGGGGACGCCTCACGACCTAGTGGGAAAGAGACACCCAGGGAAGATCCCATTTCCCAGATAAGGCAACTGAGGCCCAGAGAAGCACAGTGGCTCACCCCAGGCCTCACATCTTGGCCCGCGGAGAGCTGGACCGTGGGGCCCCCGCCACTTTCCCTCCGAGTTCATGCGCAAGAAGGAATTGTCATGGCTGGCATTCACCGACCCCCGCAGGTGCCAGGCCTTCAAGCCCTTTTCTTCTGTCCCCCCTGGGAGGTCATCTTAGGTCCACTCTGCAGGTGCAAAACCGAGGCCCAGAGCAGCCCTGAGGCTTGCTCAGGTCACACAGCAGGGCAGCCGGCATCGAGGCCTGGCGCTCAGGCCGCAGACTTCTCCAGGGGCTGACCTCTGCGCCCACACAGCCTCGGTTTCCCCGCTGTGCAAGGAGGCTGCGGGTGGGCTGACCTCTGACCTGCTGTGATGTCGCCAGGGTGGCGGGCCTCTGGCCTGGGAAGTCTTGGGGCTGAAAAGGGAAGTGGGGAGCGGCTGTTCCCCTCCCGGCCCTGTGCCACATGGGCGGTCACCTCCCTTCGACCACTTCCTCCGGAAATTCCCCGGAAGTGCCCCTGTGCCCGCGGTGGGAACATACACGCAACTTCACACCTCACGTCCTCCTGCTAAGACGCCTGGAGCAGACAGCAGGAGGGACGGCTACCCACACGGGGCCGTGTGGCTTCCCACAGGCCAGCCAGGCTGGCAGCGTCTGGACCCGGGGGCTGCGGACGCCCCCGCAGCTGCGACCCCCAGGGCCGCCCTCCCCTCTGCCTGCGTGGCCCCCGCCTCCTGCCCGCCCCCTGCACCCCGTCCTCCATACGGGTCCCCAGGCATCCCTCCCACCCCAGGTCTCATTACCGTGAGGCAGTGCGCCAGACGGTTAAGGGCCTGGGCTTTGGGGTCACGGTGATTCGAGGCTGCGGGCCGTTTGTTCATGGTGTGAACTTGGGCAAGTGGCTGAAACTCCCCGGGCCTTGGTTTTCTCACCTGCATAATGGGGATCTTAAGAAGCCCCAGCTCACGGGGCCGACAGGAAGGGGTGACGCAGGTCAAGGCGCCAAGCATAGTGCCTGGCACCTCCTATCAGATCACAGCGGGGATGCTGGAAGACTGCGCCTGCCCAGTCCGGCTGGGGTGCCCCAGTTTTCTCTGGGGGATCCCCTCCTCCACTCAAGTCTGTCTTGTGTCCGTGGACTCCATCCCTAACTAGAGTACTCCGCCCCCTCGCCAAAGCGACTGGCCCAGGCATGAGCCTGTGACCCAAGGCTCTTCTGAGACTTGTCGGAACCATTTCTGCGGGGATCATTAACAGACTACAGGAAACCAGGAGCCGGGGGGGCCCCCACGAGCAGAGACGGCCTAAGGGTGAAGTTGTGAAAGAGGGGAGAAAGACACCCGTGTCTCTGACACATGGTTTGAGCTCCTGAATCAAACTGTACCTGAAGCCCTGTCTGTTTGGGAAATCGAAGGCAATAAAGCTGCCCTTCCGCTCAAGCCAGCCTGGGTTTTTGTTTGTTTTCATCACGTGCAACCGAAAGGACACTGGCTCACCTAACCTCCCCACTCACAGAGAGCAGAGTGCCGGGGGCTCTGGGCCCCCGCCGGCCTTTCTGGCCCCGGTCTGGCCTTCACCCCTTCCAGATCGCACGCCACCCACCACTGCCTGTGGCTCCCCAGACACACCAACAGAGCCAGCCGCCGTCTGCACCTCCTCTACCCACCTGGCCCCACACATGCCGGCCCAGGCTCAGAGGCCGGTCTGGAGCCTCGGTGAAGTGCTCCCCTTTCCGCAGAACAAAGCTTCTTCCCTGGTGGCTCAGACGGTGAAGAGTCCACCTGCAATGCGGGAGACCTGGGTTCGATCCCTGGGTCGGGAAGATCTCCTGGAGAAGGGAAAGGCTGCCCACGCCAGTATTCTGGCCCTGAGAATCCCATGGTGGGCTGCGGGCCATGGGGTTGTGAAGAGTCAGCAACCCTGGGGCTGTGAAAAGCAGCTAACACTTTCACTCTTCACCACGCAGAGCCGGCCTCCCGCAGCTCTCGAGTATACACCGGGTAAGGGGTCAGGGGTAAAGGTCACGGTGTTTCTGTGACCTCACGGGATCTTTGAGGGAAAGAGCAGCCGCGCTGACTTGGGACGTGACGGTTCACCATCTGCTGTGAACTCTCCAAGTGCACTTCCTGACCATCAGGTCTCACCGGCCTGGGGCCTGCCCTCCGGCGGCTTATACCCCAAAGCAAACTACATCCCCCTTGGCTCAAACCCATGATTGCAAAAACAACAATTTTAAAAACATTGGAGCACTTCCCTGGTGCTCCAGTGGCTAAGTCTCTGCGCCCCCAAGTCAGGGGTCCCGGGTTCGACCCCTGGTCAGGGAACTAGCGCCCACGAGCCGCAACCTACAGTTCACCTGCTGCAGCCGAGTAGCGTTGGAGCGTCGGGCGCTCAGTCGTGTCCGACCCTGTGGCCCACGCACTGTGGCCCGCCAGGCTCCTCTGTCCATGGGGTTCTCCAGGCAAGAACACTGGAGTGGGGAGCCATTCCACTTCTCCAGGGGATCTTCCCGACCCAGGGGTCGAACCCGGGTCTCCTGTGCCGCAGACGGATTCTTTACCGTCTGAACTACAGGCAAGATCTGCCAATTAAAGGTCCCACACGCCACAAGGAAGATCGAAGACCCTGCGTGCCACAGTTGGGATCTGTCACGGCCAAATAACTATTAAAAATTAAGAAATAACAACATTATAATCACACTGAGAACAGCCGTCTTTACTCCACGTAACCACTGACATTCATGGAGCCTCTGCGAGGTCATGACACGTGGCCGCGCCCACGTACAGTGGCATTTAACCCTCACCTTGGAAACGTGACCCGCAGTTTGCAGAGGAGGAAACAGGCTCAGAGAGGCACAGGGGAGTCAGCCAGCCACTCGGGGGCTGGGCGCCAACCCGCCACCTCCCTGCGCCCACCCAGCTTATCTCTGCCAACGGAACACGCTCTTGGGGCGGCTGAGAAGGGCTCTAAGAACTCACTGCTCAAGGACTTCCCTGGTGGAACAGTGGATAAGAGCCCGCCTGCCAATGCAGGGTATACTGGTCTGACCCCTGTCTCAGGCAGATTCCAGATGCTGCGGAGCAACAAAGCCCATGAGCCACTGCCACCGAGCCTGCACCCTGGAGCCCGCGAGCCGCAGCTACCGAAGCCGGAGCGCCTAGAACCCACACTCTGGACCAGGAGAAACCACTCTGCTGAGAAGCCCACGCAGCGCAGCCAAGAGCAGCCCCCGCTTGCTGCAGGCAGAGAAAGCCGCGCAAAGCAACGACTCAGCCCGCCCCCCAAAAAAATCGGTTTTAAGATTCAGAGCCAAGCTGGCCTCCTGGCTGCTCAGAGCAGGTGACCATCCGTAGCCACCGTGGCGTGCGGGCCTCTGGTTTCACGAGTCGCCGCCCACCCCAGCTCTGACACAGCCCTGTTTGCAGGCCCTGGGTTTCACACTGACTGTGTTTGCTGCCGGTGACGGGAGGCCTGGTGGTCAGCCTGCTGCTGGGAAGGTGTTTCAACACACAACTGTTTTGAACGTGTGGACTTCCCCAAGCGCCGCAGCCGGGGACAGCTCGCAGTCTCCTGCCGGTAGAGGGGACGCCGCTGACCCTGGCCGACGGGCGAGGCGCATGTTCCGCCTTTGCGGGGAAAGACGGCTGACTTGGAAAAGCCTTGCTCGGATCCAGCCGCCGCTCATCCTCTGCAAAGAGGGGACGAGGAACCTCCAGGGCCACTGTGTGGCCGGGACGGGGCAACAGACAGAAAGTTGTGGGCGCACAGTAGGGGCTCACTAAGTGCTCTTTTCTTCCCGGCCTGGAAGCCGGGCCACCTTTCACACACTCGTAGGCCCTGGCACCCCGTCCTCCTCACCCTCAGACAGCCGTCCTGACCTCTGGGCCCGGGCAGGTGCCCCAGGAGCCGGGCACAGCCCGCTCACCCCACGGCTGCAGGTCCTGAGCTGGCCTGAGCCCCAGGACGAACCACAGGCTCCTGCCCTCTCACGTCTCACTCCCCAGGTCAACTCCAGGCCCTCAAAGTTTAGCTCAGCTGCCACCTCCTCCAGGAAGCCTCGGGGGAAGCTGTCTGCATATAAGCCCCAGCACTGCTCCTCAGGGCCCCCAAGGCCTTGGAGCTCACCCCCAGTCAGCTCTGACTGCCGGTTTCCTAACTTCCTCTTTCCTGTCCCCTCTCCCCCAGGGCACGGTCAACAACACGCCGGGACAGAAGCAGCGTGAGGCTCGCCACCGCCTGGCCCTGCAGCTGGCCCGTCACGGGGTCGGGGAGCACTCCCCACATGTGCCAGGCACCCGCGTGGAGAAGGCCCACGCAAAGCCAGCGGAGAGGAGAGCAAAGACAGAGCTGAAGAGTCCAAACCCGTCCATAAACAGAGCTTCTGGGTCCAGCCATGCCTGAAGCCATTAGCCCCAGACTTCTCAGTTCCACGAATCGGAGAAGCCCCTTTTATAGAGAAGCCTGTTTGATCCCAATTTTTCTGTCACTTGCAACTAGAGGGCCTCTACCGGGAAGCCTGGTGAGGTGACCTGAGACACCCAAGGTCACATGCCCAAGAAAGCCGCCGAGAGGGGCTCTCACGGAAGTCTGGGCGCTCAGCCTGCTCCCGCTGCCCGGCCGCATGCAGCCCAGCGCCCCGGCAAGGCTCGGGGTGCAGCCCAGGCGCTCTGCCCTGTGGCCTTAGCGTCTCACTGTGTGCTAGAGGCGGGCACACTCATTTCTGGGCACTGTGATGCTCATCCATTGAAGGGGGTTGATGGCCACCCCTCCACAGACTCTTGGTGAAGGTCAGAGGGCGCCTCAGGGTGGCCTGGCCCACACTCACAGGACTTGGGGTGAAGGCAGCCGTGTGGACCCTCCCTCCTGCCGGCAGCTGGCTGACGGTCTGCAGACGCAGGGCCCAGTGGATCCGGAGCTCCAGACGCCCCGCGCCCACGCCTGGCCGGTCCTCCTGCCGTGACTGTGGCCTCGTTTCTGAGCAGGAGTCTGAAGGCCCACATGCTCTGGCTATCTCACACTGGGGTTCTACACAGCCCTGGCTCTCTCCAAACAGAAGGGGTTCCAAATGCAACGACGCCGGCAGGTATCCAGGAGACGGTGTGGGGTGGGGGCCCGGCAGCTCCACGGTCTCTGTGGCCCACCCAGACCACGCTCCGGGGGAAAGTGAGGTGACAGTTGCTGAGTCGTGTCCGACTCTTTGCGACCCCATGGACTATACAGTGCGTGGAATCCTCCAGGCCAGAACACTGCAGTGGGTAGCCTTTCCTTCTCCAGGGGATCTTCCCAAGCCAGGGATCGAACCCAGCTCTCCCGCGTTGCAGGCAGATTCTTTACCAGCTGAGTTGCCGGGGAAGCCCAAGAATCCTGGAGTGGGTAGCGTACTCCTTTACAGCAGATCTTCCCGACCCAGGAATCGAGCCGGGCCTCTTGCATTGCAGGCGGATTCTCTGCCAACTGAGCTATGAGGGAAGCCCTTAGGGAAAAGTGTCACCTGCAAATAAGTGTCCAGGCCCGGGGAAGAAAACTCCCCAAGGGTCCGGACTCCTCAAGGTGTCCAGGGAAGGGACCCCACCAACCTGAACTTATCTGGTGACCGTGAGGCAGAGAAAGCGGAGGGGACCGGGCCCGCATGGGCGGGCGCAGAGCCAGGGCTGGCAGACCCGGACGTCTACATGGCGGCGAGCCGCGGCCTCGGAGGGTCAGAAAGAAGGAGGGCTGAGCCTGAGGCCCTGTTTCAGCAGAACCGGGCTGAGGTCACGTGGCCACGGACTCGGTCGGGGGACTTTGGGAAGCTTCAGGAGGGGAACGACGGGACGCCCCGCATGGCGCGGCTCAGGGCCCCGGGCCCCCACGGGCCGGCTCCACCGTGGCCCTCTGCCCGCGCCTGCTCTTCCAATCGCCCTCGGTCCACCTGCTTCGTGACGCTTCACTCCGCTCAGCCCTGAGCTCTGACAGCCATGAGGTCGTGAGTCGGGCCTGCCGGTGGCTTTGTGTCAAATAGGCCCCACGCACCCATGAAAATAAGCCACATTCGCCCCGGTGGCCCCCCGGCCCACCATGCACCCCCCTCCTGTGACTTTTCATCCGATTTGTTCGACCCTTTCGGACGCCCAGAGACGACACAGTGCTTGGCTCACAGTAGGCGCTCAATAAATGTGGAATGCTTGGGTTTAGGGACGCGTGAGGTGCTGAGCATGTGCGGAGCAGCAGGGGGCTCAGCTTGTGACTCCGGGACCTGGGGGGCAGGTGAGGTCGGGCAGTCTGGGAGGGGAAGCAGCTTGTCCGAGGCCCCCCAAGAGCCAACCACAGTGCCCGCCCGGGCCCCGCTGTCCCAGCCTGGACCACCCCCCTTCCGCCTGCCCTCAGGGTGGTGTCCATCTGCCTGGCCAGGGCCCCCCGCTGTATCCTGGAACCCGACAGAGGCAGGTCACGCCTGACCACAACCTGCGGCCGGAGCCCTGGGCCCTGAGCAGCTTGACCCCTAGGATCCTGCTGCAGCCCCCGGCCCAGGAGGTCAGCGGGCAGCCCTGTGGCTGGTCAGGGGGAGTCTTTGTCAGCCCCGGCTCAGAGGGCAGCCCTGGATGGAGCGCGCCCCTCAGCCGTGCGTCCCCCACCCCAGTCCAGGCTCCAGGGGGCCTGTGGGACGGAGACCCCCTCCTTAGGATAGGAGTCCGGCCGCCTGCAAATGGAGAAGCGGACCCAGCGATGGGGTCCTTGTGGGAGCCCCCCTGCAGATGGCGGTGCCTCGCACTGTGGGGCTGGGGGTCGCGCCGGGTCCAAAGCCCAGGTCCGCCTCGCACGCTGGCCTGAGACGCTGCATGCACGCCCTCAGGTCACCAGGGGTGACGGCCGAACGGGGCGGGGAATCTCCCTGAGGGCCAGGTGGCCGGGCTGCCTCACCAGGGGGTTTCCTGAGGGGGTGCACTCGCCGAGTCGCTGTTCCCCAGGCACAGACCTGCCCCCCCAGCGGGACCGTCCCCAGTCCCTCCAGCCTCACGGCTCCACGCTGGACCAGTTCAGAAAGAAGCCACGGCTGTCGGTGGGGCGGGCAGGGCGTCCAAGGGGCAGAGCCCGCTCAGGATGCAGTGGACCCCCGTGGACTGACGGGCGGACAGGAAGCCCAGGACCCAGAGCCTGGGGGCATCCTCTGCGCCCTTGCCGCAGCCCACGAGGGCCCAGGGCGTGTGCTCCCTGGGGGATGGGGGTGCCACCCCCCACACACGGGGCCTCTGGGGCCTCAGTTGACTCAGCTGTGAAATGGGCATGGGCCAGAGTCTCTCTCTCTTGGGGTGTCGTGGGGCCCCAGGCAGAGAACTGCGGCCTGCTTGAGCTGAGGGGCTCTGGCCATCCCCCTCCTCCAGCGCATGGGGCGGGTCTCACCCCCAGGGAAGCCAAGGAACTTCCCCCCGCAGCTGCGACCGTCCTTCCGGGCCTCTGTGGGGAACACTCGGGCCACTGACCCTGCCACCTTGCCCAGGCGCTGAGACGCAGGAGCAAAAAACAGTCCCAGGAAAGCAGCCCAAAGCCCGGGGGAAGGGTGGGGCGGCGCGAGAGATCCTCCGCCCGGCCGCTGCCCCAGGACAGTCGGCGCCCCAATGGGTCCCCTGGGTGCCCAAGCCCCTGTCCCTGCCCCCCGGGGCGGGCGGTGGGTGTACTCACAGTCCCTGGGGAGAGGGCGGCGGCCTTCCTGCGCTCGGCACCCTGCCTGCGTCTGCGGCCTGGGGGCACCAGCCGCGGGCCACCCGCCTCGCCTCACAGACCACACAGACCGGGGCCTGACGTCCCACTTCCTCCCAGCCCAGCCTGCATCCAGGAAACCACGCCCCTGGCACCCCCGGGCCGCCGCCCTCAGCCAGTCCAGACACTGCCCCGAGGGCCCTCCGTCCAGGTCTGGGCCGTGCAGGCGGCCGGAGACCAGGCAGGCCCCAGGGGCTCCGTTCAATGAATAATACAGCTCCCTGCTGGCCAGTCTCTCGCGCCCGATCACGTTTCAGGAGCCACTCGAGTTTCCTCGAGCCCGCTTTGTTCAGAGCACAGGGCCCCGGCTGGGTCTCTGGCCACTCGGCGCTGACCCTCTCGCTGAGGGCCAGCCTGGGCAGTCAGGACAAAGGCGGACGACAGGTGGCCTGGAGGACTCTGCCCTATTAGCCTCAGAGCTGCTCTGGCCCACTGGGGACCAGGCGTGGGGCGGTCAGCTGGGCTCCTTGCACTCAGCTCCCAGCCCCCACCTGCAGGGCCCCGGCCACCCCCGCCACTGCCCGGCCCATCCCCACTCCTGGAGGCCATGCCCAGACCCCCTCCTCCAGGAGGTCGTCCCCCGGGGGCAGTCTGTCTCCCTGGGGCAGCCCCCCGGTCATCTGACTGCTCTCTCCAGCCCCTCCAGCCCACAGTGCGTCCCCCCACCCCCACTGTCTCGTTTCCTCGCGGCAGCCTGATTGCTTTGAAACAGAAAGCACAGGGGTAGCTTCATCCTGCTTCGCGCCCTGTCTCGCCTCAGCCGACTCTGAAGTCTTTGACCCGACCTGGGGCCCTGCGGACGGCACATCCGTCTCCCACCCGCCCGCCCACCCCCAACCTTGCCCTAAGTGCTACAGCTCAGGGCGCTGGCAGCTGCTGAGTTCGCTCCTTCCTGCCACTCTCAGCTCAAGGCCACCCCCCTCCCAGGTGTTTCTTTCCTCTGTCTTGTTTTAAAAACAGTTTTGCTGAGATAGGACTCACATTCTGTAACATTCACTCACTTAAAGTGTGCAGTTCACAGGCCTTCCCTGATGGCTCCACAGCTAGGCTCAGCACTTTCAGGGTTCAAGCCCTGGTCAGAGAACTGGGATCGCACATGCCTCGTGGTACAGCCAAAATAAAAATTAAAAAAATAAAGCGTGCAAGCCAATGTTTTCAGCGTATTTAGAGCCGTGGAAACATCACCACCATCTAAGGCTGGAATATTTTCATCATCCCAGAAAGAAGCACCCGTCACGCAGTCCCTCTGCGTCCCACCCCAGCCCGGACAAACTCTCGTGTATTCCTGGATCAGGGGAGTCGCCTCCTGTGGACGTCTGCGTCAGTGGAACCGGACAATCTGTGGCCTTGCATGCCCAGCCCCTGTCCCTTCGTCTGTGATTCTCAAGGTTCGTCCATGTCACCGCGGGTACCAGCGCATCATCCCTTTTTACACTGAGAATGTTCCGCTGCAGGGACGGGCCCGCTCTTCAGCTTACGGGCAACTGGGGAGGCCTCTTTGGACCACCAGGTCACGTGGCCCCTTCTGCCCAACCGCTCCATCACTCCCCCAGTCTCACCCTCCTCCCCGAGTCCCTGCCTGAAGATGATGTCTTCATCCGTTTATTTACTGTTCACTCCAGCCGGGATGCCAGCCCTGTGAGACCTGGCCGTCCACGTCCTCACTGCCGTGGGCTCCGGCTTTCCGCACCTCCTGGGGTGGCCTGTGCCCCCCTCTGCCACCTCCCCACCCAGCGCCCCGAGGGTGAGAGCCGCCCCACCAAGAAGGGCCCCCCAGTGACCCCAACAGGAGACTAATAATGTCAGGTTCTCGGGGCCCTGGCGCCTCCTCTGCCCCGGGCGGTGGTGTGGGGGTGCCCGTCCCAGGGTAGGTGCCAGGCACTGAGTAGGTCTTCAAGTTCTGCACAAAGACTCCGTGGGGGGCAGGGCAGGCGAGGGGCAGCAGGTGGAGGAGGGAAGACAGCAGGGGGTCTGAAGCCTGAGGGTCTGTGTGAGCTCGGATCTCCCGGCCCGGCCGCCCAGAGAGGGTCCGGGAGAGGCTGCGTGCAGGCCGCGAGCCCCCAAGAGGTGTGCATGCAGGCCCCGCGCGGGGGCCTCGGACGGCTCTCTGGATGCCCCCGGGGCCCCCGGCTGCCGGCTGCGCCCCAGCCCTCCTTCCCAGATGCCGGGGGCTGGGTCTGCTCGGCCAGGCTCCCCACCGCCCCATCCCCAGCCCGCGCCCCAAGGGGGCTGCCCTGTTCCCCACCCCCCAACCGGCAGCTCCAACACCCCCCACCTCCACCGCAGCTCAAATGCCCCACCCACCAGCCCCCCAGGGCAGAAACCGATCTCCCCAAATAATGCCAGATGCACAAGTGATTTTCCTGCCCGACCCGTCAAACACACAGACACACCCACCCACACACCCCTACCTCGCACACACACACACACACACACACCCCTGCCCGCCTGCAGCCCCACAGGCACCGACTCATTTAATCTCAGAACAACCCTAAAAGTCACTTATGCGATAGGAAGGGCTGAGCCGCTTCCAGACTCTGGGTGCTGACGGGGACCCCCTCAGGATAACCCCAAGAAGCCCGCCCTGCCGGCACCGCCTGCCCACCTAACAGGCGAGGAAACGGGCCAGAGACGCTCAGCAGCTGGCCCGAGGCTGTGCATCTGACACCCACCGCCGCGGGCCGGGGGGGCTCTGCGCCCCGCTCCCCGGAGCTCTGTCCGTCTTGCCCCGAGTCTGTGGGCCCCACTCAGCGACCTCAGCCCGAGTCCCTGGAGTCCCCGGGACCCTGCCGCCGGCGTCCCAGCTGCGGCCCCGAAGCGCTGGCGGGGGGCCAGGCCTGGCCAGGCAGCCTGCTCCCCACACACCTCGCGCTTCTCCAGATGTGAGCGGCCCGGCCAGGGCGACGGTGCATGAGGCGTGGCATCTGAAGACGCAAGCGGGAAACTATGCGGGTCCGGCGCAGCCCCGCAGCCTGTCCCCGCCGCCACCGCCCACCCCGCAGGCCTGCTGACTCAGCTCTCCCCCGGGCCCGGGAGCCAGATGCCCCCACCCCAGTACGGGCTGGTCCGCTCTGTCCGTCTCGGGGAGTGGCCTTGGCTCTCTCGGGGGCTCCCCAAACAAGTGGGGTGTGGGCCCGGAGACCAGAGCGCGCCTGCTGGAGCCTGAAGCCCCCGTCCCCGCCCGGCTGCAGGCCTGTCCTGCCAAGTAACCACAGCGCCCTGACTCACAGGCCCTAAGGGGGCGTCTGGGCAAACCCAGAGCCAGTCGTGGTGCCCACATGCCCCTGTCACCGACGGCCATCACCACCACATGGCCAGCAGTGCCCGCAGACACCAGGGGGCACCCACTGGGCCCCCCAAGCCCTGGGGGGCTGTGAGGACCCCCGCCCGGAAGACACAGGACCAGAGGGCCCGCTCCTGTCCAGGGGTGAGGCCCTGGCAGGCGGTCCCCCCCAGGCCCATGCCCACCGCATCCTGTAAACAAGCCCTGAGGTTTCCCGAGTGCCAGTCCCCAGAAACCACGGGAGAGAACAGGACATAGGAACATCCCACTGCGGCCACCACAGGGAAGGGCACGCAGGGACTCGCCCTCTGCCCAGCCCAGCCCCCGAGGTGCCCGCCTGGGGAGGTCTGTCCCAGGGGCTGAGGAGGGACAGGCAGCTGCTGACTCACAAAGCGGGGAGCTTTCCTCGCTCGGTTCCCACAGCCAGCGGGAAGTCTCAGCCCTCACTGTCTGCCCGCGGCCTGGCCCTGCAATGCCTCTCACCCTCCCTTCTACTCAGGGTGAGGCCCAGGGCTCCCACACGCTCTCCCCTAGCAGCAGAGACAGCCACGGTCCTTGACATGCTGGCTTCTCATGCGGAGAGAGAACTGGGAGGCTGGCTTTCCCTTTTTCCCTTGGCTGCTGGGAAGCTCAGGCGTTTTTCTCTCCACAAAAGGACCTCAGGATCCTGCACATTTCTCTCCCGCTGTACTTTTTGTTTTCCCTGCAAGATCATGACATCCTAAACTATGCTTTTCCTGACCCTGAGGTTTTGTTGTTCATTGTAGTGTAGGGATTTCATATAAGTGGGCACAAGTATTTGGGGAAGGAAAGAAGGCAGGAAGGAAGGGAGGAAGTAGGGGAGGGTTTATTCAGTTTACACAGCGGGTAATGAGGGCGGGAAGAAAGAGGGGGGATCTTCCCACCCTTTATTCTTCCTAAAACCTCCCCTTGAGGTAAAAATATGCCCCAAGGTGTTATCCAAACAGGCGGGGTCTTGAAGCCCCACCCAACCCCTCCAGCCTCCAGCCGAGCCTTGTCTGAGGTCACAGCTCTGAGCCCTTTCAGCAGCTGCTGAGGCTGGAACCAGGCCCCGGGGGCGGCGTGGGGCTGGGACAGGCTGGGGTGGGGGGTGGCGCCCCTGCCCTGGCAAGCTCTGCCGCACCTCCGTCCCCAGCCCCATCAGGCCTGGTTCCGGGCACCCCCCAGCTGGCGGAGGGGGAAGTCAGCTTGCCCCGAGCTGGCTGGGAGCCAGGCCCTGCCGCTCTTCCCTCCCTCAGCCCTCCCGCTAAGCGTCTAGGATCTGCAGGTGGGAAACTCTGGCCGGAGAGGCGAGGCCGCGTCACCCGCCGCGGCCAGTGAAACGGGCAGCCTGGGGCCCGAGTCCAGGCTCAGCGCGGGGTCTGCGCGGGGCCCACGGTGAGTGCCGAGCGCATCTCACCTGGGCAGACGGTCGAGGCGGCTGCGGACGGGGCCGGGTCCCTCCACTGTGCCCAGTGTGCCGTGGCAAGTGCCCACCAGCGAGGCCACCAGCCACACCAAGTCTGCCTGGCGCCCCCCAGGGCACCCGGGCACCATCCTGCTCCGTCCCCATCAGAGCCCCAGGGGAGGGTGCCAGGGGGGCTGTCCTGCCTCCAGCCCTCAGGCTGGGCTGCCCTGGACCTCCTGGAGCCAACGGAACCGGGCCGGCCGGTGCCCACTCGCCCCCGCCCGCCGACCACAGCCGGGCTCAGCTGCGTCCACTCGCCCGTCCCCCTGGTACCTGAGGGTCCTCACGGAGATGCAGTATTTCCACATGAGGCTCCACACGGCGCCGCCGCCACCCTTCATGCCTGGCTCGCAGGGAGCGGGTGGCCGGGGGCCCACAGCGCTGCCCTCTGGCCCCGGGCGGCTCCGGTCGGGGGGCTGGCTCTCAGGTCACTTCCTTCTCCATGGTGGGAAGGAGACAGAGAAGCCCTGGAGCATGGGGAGGGGGAGGCCCCCTCGGACCCCCACAGGTCCCAGCCCGACCCGGGGCCGCGGCTCCAGCCCCTCCCTGCCGAGCCGGGCTCGCACACCCGACCCCGTGGCTCTGCCGGCAAAACCTCGCTCTCCTCGCCTCCTGCCAGGAGCCGGCGGTGGCCCTGGGCCAGGGGAGCGGTGAGTCACTGGGCGGGCCGGGTGAGGGGCGTCCACCCGGGGCCCAGGGCTGGCCCTCCGTCCAGAGGCTGGCCTGGGACGGGGAGGGAGGCGGCGGGAGGCGAGGGCGGTCCGCATCTTCCGTCAGCTCCCCAGAGGCCTCAACCCAACACCCGCCCGCCGCGGCCCTGCCCACCGCAGCCAGGACGAGGGGGCTGTCTGCCCCGGCTCCTGGAGGAAGCCTGGGTGGACGGGAAACAAAGACACAGCCGGCCGCTTCCCAGGCGCGCGGCTGCCCGCCTCCGAGGGTCTCCGCCTGGCTGGGGAGACGGGGTTGCCAGCCCACCCCTTGCTGTGAGATGACCCGGGGATGCCTGGCCCCTTCCTGGCCCCAGCCCAGCCTCACAGAGCCCTGAGCACGGGTCCAGCACTCACTCACTCAGTTCTCCCGTCTGCCTGATGGAGTGGATTTTATCACCAGCTCCACTTGACACATGAAGACCTGGGGGAAGCCAGGGTGGGACTCGGCCCGACTGAAGCTGCCAGGCACACCAGCTTCCCGGGGCCCCGTGGGCCAGAGGAGGGGCGCAGGGCGGGCTCCCCTCAGCTGGTGTGGGGTCTGGGCCTGAGGCGGGTCCGGGCCATTTCTGGAGGGGACCCCCGCTGGATGGAGCGCCCCGCCCTCGCTCCCGGCCAGCTGCTCCAGGCCCAGCCCCTGGTGGCCAGCGGGGGCTTCCCAGGAGAAGCCCCCGGGGACAATGACTCACGGCTTTTTCCCACCCACGGCCCCCAGGGAGCCCCTGAGAGCAGGTGGGCCCGGAGCCCACAGGCAGCTGCTGTCCAGTGGCCCCCATCTCATCCTCCAGGGACCCGAGGCTCGGGGAGGGCCTCACCTGCCCACAGAAGATCAGGGAGGCTGGGGCCGGGCCCGCCCGGTCTCTGGGCCTCTCTCTGGCCCCCGCCCGCCCCAGCCCTGGCCTGTGCAGGATGGGGAATTTTGCGGCAGATTCCAGCCCGATTCCCACGGTGGGGACGGCAGCTGCACGGCAGTCTGGCCCCCACACTGGGAAAGAATTTTCTCTCCGAAAGGAAGCTGGGCTTCAACAGAAGCCGTGGCCTCCTGCGGGCCTCAGAACCCAAACTTTCTCTCCTTGTTATCAGACACCACCACAGCGGGCCCCGACCCACCACAGGAGTCTTCCACGGCACTCTGAGGAAGTGGCAGCCCACTGTCTGCTTGGAGGCCCTTGAATGCCCCCAGCGACAGGAACCTCACTACCTCTAAAACTTGGGCATTGCGCCGACCTAAGGAAACGCTCCCTTGGCGCGAGCCCCCTGCTGCTCTCCATGGGGGCTGCACTTCCTGAGCCACACCGAGCAAGCTCGGCCTTCAGGGGCTGGGCTGGTCTGTCCTCCTGGTGGGAGTTTGTCAACACCTGTTGGGGGCGCGGCAGAGCCTGTTCACACGTCTTGACCCCTCCCCCCGCCCCGTGCTCACGTCCACCCACTAACCATCCACGGAGCCATCCATCCATCCATCCATCTGTGCCAAACATCCCTCCACCCGTCACGGATCCCTCCGTCACCACCCCAGCCCTGGGCCGTCCCGTGTCCCCGCAGGGTCACGAGCTGTGACAGGTGGTGGCAGCACGCTCCCCTCGTCCTGAGCCCGCCTCCCATCCTCCCGGTCAGCCCCTCGCCTCTGCCTGGGTCCCCGGGGCTCCATCCTTCACGTGTGGCATCCTTGGCAACTGGGAGCCTTGTCTAGTCCTGCTCCACAGCGCTCGGGTGGCCCACCGGGTCTGTGTCCCCATGTCCCCCGGGTCCCAATGCCCCAGCTCTGCTCAGACCCCTGGACCCCCAGCTGGAGGGGCATCTGTCTGGCACTCCTCACACACTTGCCCTGCGCCGGGCACCAGTCGCGGCCAGCGCCCAGTTTGCTGCAGAGGGGCTCTCAGACAGAGCGCCACACTCAGGACCAGAGCGCAGGACCCCTGGGGGGCCCCCCTCCAGCTCCCCGCCTCCTGGAGGACACCCTGTCCCGAGGCGGGGCTTCCCTTCCTCAGCCTTACTGATGGGGAAACTGAGGCCAGGCGACGGGCACGGCTTTCTCAGCACCCAGGGTGTTACGTTTTCCTCGGGCACGTGCTCCTGGGTAAGGATGGGCTGGGGTGGCTGTCTGAGGGTTTGGGGAGCCCCTAGGGTGACCCCACCTAGGGGGCCAAGCCAGGAGCCATCTCCCATGCGCCTCTTCACGGGTGGTCCCTGATGACCTGCCTTTTGAGGGCCCGCAGCCCCAGTCCACAGCCAGCACTCCAGTCCAGCCCGCACTCGCTGATCCTGGCCTGGGGCTGGCAGGGGTAGAGGCTGTCACACAGCAGAGTGCCCGGGGGGGGCGCCTGGGCCGCCCACCAGTCCCACACCACCCTGTCCCGTTCTCTCTGACGCCGCCCCATCCCCAAGCGGTGGGTGTCACTGCCCCCATTTTATGGGTGAGGAAACCGAGGCTCCAAGGCCCTGAGGCCTCCTGAGTGTTTTTGGCGGCTTATCCTCGAGTAGAGAGACCAGAGGCCTGGTCCACCCCCGACTCCCCTGTTCCCACACGCGTCGTCTCTGAGCCTGTTTGCTCCTCTGCAAAATGGGACAGGCCTCTCTCCCCTCCGGGCTGCGATAAAGGGTGAGCTGCGTGACCCTGGGCCCGGGACTCAACCTTCCAGGGCCGTCTCCTCCAGGACGGGGCGTGCGTGTCTTATCGAGAGCCCCAGGCGGGCTGGGCAGTGTGGGTGTGCAGTGAACTCTGTCCCCTGTCCCCCCATGGACCCAGGGCCGCCGGGAGGTGAGGGGAGGGCATGGAAGCCTTCACGCCCTCCGCCGGTCCCTCTCACCAGCGGCCTGGCCAAAGCCCGGCCCTGGGGAGAGCTGGCGGGCCGGCCGCCCTCAGCCCGTGACTCAGCTGGCCCCCTGGGGGTGAGGTCACTGCCGCCCCGGCGGAGGGAAGGACGCGTCTGTTCTCTGGGAGATGCCGACGCCACGGGGAACCGGGCCTGTGGGGGTGCGTGCCTGCTTGCGGGAGGCAGCATCCAGGTGGGGAGGGCAGCGTGCGAGGAGCAGGTCAGGCACAGGCCGGGCGGTGGGGGGCTTACTTCTGGGGCCCCAGGGAGGGTCTAGGGACCCCAGACCAGGCTCGGGCCCAGTGGGCTTTGCCCGTCTACAGGCCTGGTGAGGAGCATCTGTGGTCCTCAGGCTCCGAACACCCGGCTCCCACCTCCGCCTCGAGCCGGCCTGTCTCACTCAGCAAATGGGTGCCCCACCCGCTCCCTAGTGGTGAGCTGGGGTGACTGGCCCCCGGCCCCGGCCGGGTCCCAGCACAGCCTCTCCAGCGCCTGCTTGGCCCTCGGCCAGCCTTCCCCAGCCAACCTGGCATCCCTCCCGACACCCAGCTCTCGCCCTGCGGCTGACCTCGGCCAGGCAGGCACGGCCTTCTCCACCCGCCAGCTGCACGGAGCTTCCTCGTGCCTGCGTGGCCCCCACTCCAGCCACACCCCCAGGCCCACCCACCCTGGGCCGGGAACTCTGCGCCCTTGGGCTGCAGGCGGGGCCTCCACTCTGCTCGGGGCCAGGGGCTGCATCCCCAAGATGTTTCCCAGTGGGTGAGGCCAGGGGGAGACCCCGGCAGGGGTTCACTGCCCCCGTCTCTGCAGGCATGGGGCCTGGCGGGCGCCCCTGCCCACGGCTCTCTCTTTCTGGGTTCTGGTAACGCCTCCCCCCCACCTCAGGCCCAGGCAAGCGCCCCCCACCCCCAACCACGGCCAGCACAGGGCCCAGGCCGCCCCCCGCAAGCTCCCTGAACCCGCCCCCCCGCTGCTCACAGCCCAGCACGCTGCACCAATCCCAGTGAACCCCATTTCTGCCAGGACTTGATACACTGCCCTTCCAGGCCCAACTCACAGGCCACCGCCAATTATTTGCGTGCTTGCTCCTTCATCCACATGACATGTTTTGGTCACTAGACACCACGTGGGGACTCGGGGAGCTTCGGAGTGTGGCGGACTCTCTGGTGGGAGTGCTGACCAGCTCCAAGGAAGCCAGTAAATTCAGATGCCTTCCGGCAGTGACGGGGGCTCGCGGAACAGGGATGACCGGCCCAGGTCCCCCCTCTCCCACTGCCATCCCCGTCCCTGAGCTGGCTGCAGCCTCTCTCCCTGTGGCCCCAAGTCTGCAGTCTCTGCTCAGAGAGCCCGCGGGGGCAGGGAGGATGTCCACGCGGCTCCGCGCTTTGCACACCATCCGGGTCGGCCTTACGTCGACCACCCAACTCGCAACCGTCCTCACCCCGCCCGTTTCTTACAGACCACGAGGGCTCCGACACCGGGCCGGTCGACACCCAAGCCCCGCACCGCTGGCCTGACCCGTGGCTGGGCGCGCACAGGCTGAAAGTGAGGTGAGCGTAGCCCCGTCTTCTGTCTCTGCAGCCTCTCCCAGCGTGGCCTGTAGCAGCGCCCCGCGTGTGGCGGGCTGAAAATCAAGGCACCTCCAAGTCCTGTGACCGTCCTGCCCCACCCCCCCAGCAGCGGGTGCCTTGCAGGGAGGGGGCCCTGGATGCGCCTGTTTCCCAGATGGGAAAATGGAGGTTCAAGGCTGCTCCGCAGGCCGGGTCATGTGGAGACCTGAGTTCCGCCTTCTCCCCCGGGGCTCGGGGGGTCGCTCAGGGGCAGGTGTGTGGGGGAGCAGCCAGAGAAGACCTTCACAGGGGCCACGCACGGTGGGGGGAGCACGGAGGCCAGCGTGCAGGGGAGGAGCGCAGAGGCAGGAGCCACGCGGGGCCTCAGGCGGCGCGGGCGCGGGGACGTGAGATGGATTCTACAGCCATTCGCCCGCAGAGCCGTAGGGACGGCCGCTGGTCAGACGGGGGAGGCACAGACCTGACGCCCAGGGGGCTGAACCACGGGCGGACGGACGTCCCGTCCACGGAGAGTGGACACGGGGCAGCGGGGGGGGGCGCGGCCAGGGGCGCTCGGGGGGACAGGGTGGGGAGGACCACACTCCCTCCAAAGGGAGAACAAGGGCTGTAGGAACAAGGGCTCTGGATTTTCACTAGTCGGAAATCCAGATTTTTTTCATAAAGACTCTTGGATTCTAGATGTTGGCAATAAGTTCAAATCTAAAAGGCCATGTGGGCTATTTCCGGGCACATCAAATAAAGCAGAGCCGTGGCTGTCTGTCTGGCCCCCGAGCCTCCTGCACCCTTTACTGCTCCCCCCCCCCCCCCGCCAAGATTCACTGAGCTCCCCCTCCTCCAGGAAGCCGCCGCGGTTGGTCCAGCTCCAGACACGCGTGTGCCTCCTCGAAGCACTGATGCCACCAGACTGGCAGTGACCTGTGTGTGTGTGTGTGTGCGCACACGCACGTGTGTGCAGAGGCCTGGTGAGGACCGCTTCACCCCAGGCCAGGCCCTCAGCTCCTCACCTGCTTCCCAACACCCAGACCGGCCTGGGCGGTGCCTGAACCTTCTCCGCCACCTGCTCCCAGTCACAGACAGTTCCCCAGGCCCTTACAGCATCTCACTGAATACTAGCTAATGTCTGCCTTTAGGGTCAACTGGTTTAAAACGCTGGACCCTGTAATGGAAGGACTGATGCTGAAGATGAAGTTCCAATGCTTTGGCCACCTGATGCGAAGAACTGACTCATTGGAAAAGACCTTGATGCTGGGAAAGATTGGGACGAGAAGGGGACGACAGAGGATGAGCTGGCTGGATGGCGTCACCGACTCGATGGACGTGAGTTTGAGTAAACCCTGGGAGTTGGTGATGGGCAGGGAGGCCTGGCGTGCTGCAGTCCATGGGGTCGCGACTGAACAACAACATTCTGAAGAAGCTTCCGGGTCTAACTCCCAGTTAGTACAGGAGACGGAGGAACGGGTGAAAGGACACGGGCGGCAATGACCACATGACTCTGAGTGTGGGCGGGCGAGAGGCAAGCAGGCTGCCGTCTCTAACAAACAACCCGCAGGCTGACCGAGGCTGGGCGCTTCCGGAGGGAGAGACTCGAGCGGCTCCTGTGGTGCGCGGATCTCGATAGGCTCCCGATCTGAGCCAAGTGACGATAAAGAGACACTGCTGGAGATCACTTGGGAAAGCCGAACACGGCAAGCAGAGTGAGGCGGGCGGAAGGGAGCCGGCGGGATGGCAAGGCGGAGCGTTTGGTGCGGGCCTGTGGTTCCCGGGGGGCCGGTGGGGGGCGGGCTTTGAACCTGCTTCCAACTAGGTTTAACTCTGCAAGCATGAAAAGTCTGCGACAAGGCACAAAATACCAAGTGAAGCTGGCTTTTGCCCCAAATACAAGTCTTTCGAAAGGAAACTTTAGATCACTCCCCTGCACGGAAAACTAGTATCACTTGCGGTAAGTAGAGGGTTGCCATGAGAACAAGACGGCGCGATCTGGTTTCAGGGGGATCCTGTGTCCTGCCAACGGGGCCTGCTCACCCGCCGGCCCTGTTCCCAGGAGCCTGGGAGAGCCGAACGCCCCAGGCTGGCCCCGGGCCCTCCTGCAGGCGGACGCTGGGCCACGCCTCCCCACCTTCCCCTTGGTCTCCACCAGGGAGGGAGCGGCAGCAGGCGTGGGGGCGGCTCAGCGGGGCTCGGCCGCGGGGGCAGCGAGGGCCGCCCTGCGTCATGCGAGCCGCCGCCTCAGCGCCGGGCAGAGACGAGGAAGCCGAGGCCAGGTGGGGCGGCCACTGCCCCGGGTCACACGGAAAGTCTTGCTCGGGGGACCAGGAGTGACAGGACTCCAGGGCTTCTGACCTGCAGCCCATGATCGTCAAGTCTTCCCTTGCTGACAGGTGTTTATTGAGCGCCGACTGCATGCGAGGCAATGGGGACGTGGGGCAGGGGTGAACAAGACAAAGTCCCGCAGAGCTGGCACGTGGAGGCGGGTCCGGAGGGCACACGCTAAGCGAGCGGAGGCGGTCATTTCCAACGCCGGCGAGGACGCTGAGGAGACCGAGCGGGAGGCCACCAGGAAGGCAGGGCTGTGCAGGGTCGGGAGACCGAGGACCTCCCCGGGGAGGCGCCCCTCAGGCCGAGATCTGAAGCACCAGGAGGCGGGGGCGCGGGAGAGGCGAGGCCCTCAGCAAACCCGGACACTGTTGTTTTTCTTTTCCCCCAATTGTGTATTCTGAGTTGATTTCAGACTTGAAGTTGCAAGACAAGGACAAAGAATTCTGCACGCCCTTCGCGCAGATTCCCCACATTAACAGTGTATCCTGTTCACCATCATATTCCTTCTCGCCAGACCTGTGTGCGTGCACACACACGCTTACAATCAGTGCTGTCTGAGAGGAAGCTGCCCCCCTCGAGTCCTTGCCATGTCGCGTCTTCCCTGAAAACAAGGGTGCTCTCAGACATGACCGAAGTGCAGCCTCCAACGTCAGTTCAATAGCACTGTCTAATCCTCAGATCTTTCTCAGAGCTGCCAGCGGGCCTAGCAACAGCCTCCACGGAGGAACAGTCCCTGATCTTAGTCAGTCAGTCAATTCAGTCGCTCAGTCGTGTCCGACTCTCTGTGACCCCATGAATCGCAGCACGCCAGGCCTCCCTGTCCATCACCAACTCCCGGAGTTTACTCAAACTCATGCCCATCAATTCAGTGATGCCATCCAGCCATCTCATCCTCTGCCATCCCCTTCTCCTCCTGCCCCCAATCCCTCCCAGCATCAGGGTCTTTTCCAATGAGTCAACTCTTCGCTTGAGGTGGCCAAAGTATTGGAGTTTCAGCTTCAGCATCAGTCCTTCCAATGATCACCCAGATCTTAAGCTCCTCTCAAACACACGGAGGCCACTGTGTCTCCCAGACAACCTTCGAGGGGAGACCAGGCGGCCCTTTGCGGGCAGACCATGCAGCCCTTGGACCGGCCCCCTCAGGGCCTGCGTGTTGGAGCTTAAGTGAAGCCAACACGAAATGAGCACCGTATATACACCTACCAAAACAGCCTATTTTTGACCCAAGGGGAAAAGTTAATAAAACCTTCAACGGGAAAGGTGATTATAAGACAGCTCGCGTTGCCTGATCTCCTGCACATTGCCATCAGCTCCCATAACCCACTCTGCAGGGTACAGAGGGCACAGCGCCTCGGAAAAGACCGCATAGCAAGGCGGGGTCGTGAAACGAACGCCAGCCCGTCTTGACGTGCAACTCTGACATCATTTACCTGTTTGCTGTGTTTCTTTGCTGCCCATTTACATTTCACACCCGAGCCAAACGTCTCACTCACCTCGCCCGGGGTCCCAGCCCTGCCCACCACATGCCACACACAAGGGCTCTGCCGCTGGGCACGTGCTCTGTGCCCATCAAGACACGATAAACCTGAGGCTGGGTCCTTGTACCCGCGTCACGGGTGAAGAAGGGGAGGTCCCAGAGAAGTCGGCTAGGGCTGCAATCACAGATGCCCCAGGCCAGGAGCTCACGCAACAGAACTCGTCTCCTGGTCCCGGAGGCCAGGGGTCTGCGGCCAAGGTGCCGGCAAGGCTGGTTTCTCCCGAGGCCTCTGTCCTCGGCCTGCTCACCGCACCCCGCACGGCGCGCTAGTCAGCATTCTGGAGAGAAGCACACCATCAGGGTGTGTGTGTGCACACACGCAATGTGAATATTTGTTATCCACACACACACACATAAACACATGATCCGTTTATCTATTGCAGAGAGAACGGGCCCGCACTGCTATGGAGGCTGACCAGTCAGAAGATCTGCAGCTGGTGAGCTGGAGACCTGGAACTTCAGAACTGCCAGGAAAGCTGATGGAATACTTTCCATCCCGATGCTGGGAGAACTGACATCCAGGAAGAGCCCACGCTTCCATCTGAGTCCCGGACGCAGGAAAACACGGTGTCCCAGGTTGAGGGCCACCAGGCAGGCGTGGTTCACGCTCACGCAGCTTTTCTGTCTTGTTCGGGCCTTCAGCTGATTGGACGAGGCCCCCCACGTCGGGGAGGGCAGTCTGTTCTGCTCTAGTGATTTCAGTGTTACTCTGACCCAGAAACACCCTCACAGACACACCCAGAATGATTCTGAGCCAAATATCTGGGCACCCCACGGCCGGGAAAGCTGACGCATGAAGTTAGCTATCAGACCCGGGCGTCCTCGTGCGTCTGTGCGTGTCCTGATCTCCGCCTCCCACAGGGACAGCCATCCCATTGGAGCAGGGCCACCCGAGTGACCTCATGTCACCTGAACTGCCTCTTTAGAGGCCGCATCTAAAAACACAGGCACACTTGGAGACACGGGCTTAGGGCTTCACTACTGACCTTGCCCGTAGCAGGCCCTGACAGGACAGGGTCTCAGCTCAGAAGCAAGTGGGCCCAGTTCTCCCCTCCTCTGGGTTGCCTGGGGCCCTGGAGCCCCTCAGGCAGGCTGACCCCTCCATCAGTGGCCACCGAGGTTCGGCTGAGGTGCAGACCGCAGCTCATTATGGATTGATCTCATGTGCTAAGTCCAGCAGCTACACTGGAGGCAGGCGGTGTCTGTCAGGAGAGCCCAGTGGGTCTTGTCCCAGCAGCAGCACTCCCCTGAGTAAAACCTGTGTGACTCTAACACCCATGTCCCCCAGCCTCCGGCCGCCAGCAGGGGAGAAGCGACATTCAAAGGCCAGGAGCCCTGGAGCCCACCGACCTGCAGTGTCTGCCTTGTTTTGAACTTATTTCTTTATTTTGGTTGCACTGGGTGTTCACCGCTGCACGCAGGCGTTCTTGAGTAGTGGCGAGGAGGGCCACTCTCTGGTTGCAGGGCGTGTCTTCTCATTGCCGTGGCCTCTCTCGTTGTGGGGCCAGCTCCAGGGTTTGCGGGCCTCAGCAGCTGTGGCGCGCGGGCTTAGGTGCTCTGCGGCATCGGGGGTCTTCCTGGACCAGGGACTGAACCTGTGTCCCCTGCATCGGCAGGTGGATTCTTAACCACTGGAGCACTAGGGAAGGCCTGCGGTGAGGGTCTGCTTAAACGCCCTCTGGATGTGCCCAGCAAGAACACACTGGCGTCCCACGATGACACTCATTCTTCTCTCTAACCTTGGACTGGGTTCAGCTCTGGCTGCTGGATTCTTGAATCTGTACCGATTATTCAGCCAAAGACAAGCTTCTCAAGGCAAGGGGGACAACTGAGCCTCTGGAGAGTTTCTCGCTCCCGCCTCTCACTGCTCGGGCAGAAGCACCTAGGTGGGGCTGGCGGGGGTGGAGGGGTGTGCGGGGTGTGCACACTTGGGACGGCCTGGCACACACACTGCTCCTGTTGCCCGCCCGTGTGCCCCGGGCACTGCCTCCCCCGAGAGGGTGCGATGCACCTCTCTGCACTCGGGGGGCCTCTGCGGCTCACCAGCAAAGTCTCCACGGGGTTAACGCTCACGCGCCGCCATCCTCACTTCTGCTCCGTGCCTGTTCTGCGGAGAGCCTTGCCTCCCCTGCGGAGGTGGGAACACCCTCTTCAGCCCTCAAGGCCCGTGTCTGCTCGTTCAGGTTTTCCCAGATGAAATAACCGCTTCCTCTCCTGAATCACATCCATGCTTTCTCTGAACTTACTTCATGAGTAAAAAAATAAATACATAAAAAGAAAACCCACTATTTGCTGAGGGCCACCTGTGTCCCAGGCACATTAGGTCACGCCCATTAGGTCCTCTTCCTAAGTCCATTTCAGCTCAGGACCTGGAGGTCAAACAGCAGAAGTGATTGGGAATCACTGTGTCATGAGACGCTCCTAATTGTGGACAGCATGCCAAGGGACATCTGCGGCCTGATCACAGAAGCCAGCACCTCCTCCTTGGCTCTGTCTGCCCCCACTCCCTTTTCCCTGGGGCACTTGCTCTGGGGTGCCCAACAACTGATGCTTTCAAACTGTGTGGTGCTGGAGGAGACTCTTGAGAGTCCCTTGGACTGCAAGGAGATCCAATCAGTCTGTCCTAAAGGAAATCAGTCCTGAATATTCATTGGAAGGACTGATGCTGAAGCTGAAGCTCCAATATTTTGGTCACCTGATGCAAAGAGGCAAGTCATTGGAAAAGCCCCTGATGCTGGGAAAGACTGAAGGCGGGAGGAGAAGGGGACGACAGAGGATGAGATGGTTGGATGGCATCATCGCCTCGATGGACATGAGTTCGAGCAAACTCAGGGAGCTAGTGAAGGACAGGGAGGCCTGGCGTGCTGCAGTCCATGGGGTCGCAGAGTCAGACACAGCTGAGCAGCTGAACAACAACTCCCCTTTTCTCTGGACACTTGGTCTGGGAACCCAGCCACCAAGTTGTGGGGAAGCCCAGGCCACATGGGGAGGCCCCGTCCAAGTGTCCAGCTCTCAGCCTGCAGCAGCTGTGAGGTGAGCGGGTGGGTGGGTGAGGCCTGTGAGGACCCAGCCCCCCGTCTTCACGGAGCCCCGTCTGAGGTCAAGCAGGAGACCAGACGGGAAAACACACACTGTCCCTGAGGGAAGCCGTGGCGAGTGTGGGGTGGTCTGTGACAGCCACGGCAGGCGGGGCAGCCGCACGGGGTGACCGCGGGTGTGGCCGCCGCTGTGTGGAGCCGGTCACCTGGACTGCAGTGACCACACCTCATCTCCGTGACCTTAAGACAGTCACTTGTCCTCTTGGGGCCGTCGTTTCCTGGACTGAAACATGAGGACAAAACAGGTTCTGTTTCACGAGGTTGCCGTGAAGATTCCTGGAGACACCACGCAGGCAGCATCCAGCCCCTAAACAAACAGCCAAGGAAGTAACACAGTGACGGTGATCCAATCGGACCCCAGCCCAGCTGATGGCAGAGCCCGCTCTATGCCCTCCGGTCGCAAAGCCTCGGGCGCTGAACCTGCAGACGCCTGGGCTCAGAGGTGTGTGCAGGCGGCCTCTGACCAAGCCCGAGTCTCTGTGTTTGGTTTCCCAGGCTGGGAGCGCAGAGCTGCCAGACTGCCGCGGTCACAGACGGTGGCCATGGTTGGGGACCTCTCTCCAAAGTTAGTGTCGTCACGCTGTGATTCCCATACACCTGGCCTCTGTTAAGTCCAGCAGAAGGGGATGGTGAAACCTGCTCATTAGGCAGCAACTTGAATTAGCCCTACATCTGAAAGCCAGTGGTGGCATCTACCATGCTCTCAGAGGGGAGGCTCAAAGTCAGGTTGTGGGGAAAGGAAACACACAGGCGTAATCGCCCTCGAAAATCCCTAACCTCAGAGGACCTGGAACTACAGACACAGAGGGAAGAGCCGTGTGTGTGTGGCTTCTGCTCCAGGATGCCTGACGCTGTGCAGCACTGGGGTGGAGGCCCACACCGCTTACAGTCTCCTCTCTCTCTATTTATTAAAAACATCACCCGGCTTTTGACACCACGTGTAGATCAGGATGTAGAGACTCGGGCCTTCACCACCTGCTCTTGAGGATATGCACTGCGACACCGCCTTCGGAAAGCAACTCTGCAAAGCCCGGCAGAGCTGAAGGGACTCACGCACCACCCTGGGACGAACGCGACACACTCCACACACGTGTGCAAGGAGCGTGCACGAACACGTGCTGCAGCCCCGCCTGGAGGATCAACAGCGAGAAACCGCCAAGCCTGCATCAACCGCAGAACAATGGGCCACGTGCTCCACACCACGAAAACAAACATGAGGACTGCACTCGGCCGCACGGGGGACTCTCCCAGTGAAGAGGGGGGTGAAAAGAGCAAGCTGCATCTTGAACACCTACCTTCACAACCGCGTTCACAGCGGCATCACTCACAGCAGCCTTAAGGTGGAAGCAACGTGAGTCCATCAACAGATGAACAGACAAACAGAACGTGGTGTACGCACAGGGTGGAATATTACGCAGCCTTGAAAAGGAAGCAAATTCTGACACAAGCTACGGCAGGGAGGAAGCTTGAGGACACTGTGCCAAGTGAAACAAGCCAGTCAGGAAAGGACAAATGCTGAATGACTCCACTTCAGCGAGGCCCTGTTGCTGACGAGCGCTCAGTCGTGTCCAACTCTTTGCAACCACATGGCCTGTAGCCGCCAGGCTCCTCTGTCCATGGAACTCTTCCAGGCAACGATACTGGACTGGGTTGCCATTTCCTACTCCAAGGGATCTTCCCGATCCAGGGATTGAACCTGCGTCTCCTGCACTGGTAGGCGGGTTCTTTACCACTGAGCCACCTGGATAGCCCCTATGAGGTCCTGAAAGCAGTCAAATCCATAGAGACAGACAGTAGGATCGGGGCAGGCGGGGCTTGGGGGGGGGAGGGGAGATTGTGTTTCCTAGGGACCGGGATTCAGTTTGGGAAAAAGTCCTGGCCGTGAAGTGGTGATGGTTATAGTAACAGTGTGAATGTGCTTAATGCCACTGAACGGGACACCTCAAAATGTCTAAGACAGTCAATTTTACGTTATGTGTATTTCACCACAATTAAAAAGTTAGAAAAAGTAGCTTGCAAGTTATGACACCATGCATGTCAAGCTGCAGAACTTGTAGAACGATGCGCTGTGTTAGCAAAAGTATAAAAGCACGCACGCGCCTGGCGTGCTGCAATCCATGGGTTTGCAGAGTCCGACACGACACGACTGAGCAAGCGAAATTAACCGAGCTGAAATAAACACACCAAACGGGTGAGGGAGGGGCTCCTGCTGAGGCTTAGCTCTGGGGGGTCGAGGTGGGGTTTGAGGGGAGTCCACAGGGCCGCCCACCACATCCGAACAGGTTATTTCTAAAGCCAGGTGGTGGGTATACCACTCTACCTGTCTAGTTTCTCTGCGCACCCGAACGGTCCCACTGCCGAGAGTCCCCTGAGGTCCGCCAGGCTCTGGGGCCTGGGGACAGGGCCCTGTGCCTCTCACGATGGCCTCTGGGTCACAGCTCGGGGCTCCGCAGGACCGTCATCGCCCAGGCAGAAGGCACAGGTGCTGAGAACATTCTGCTGTGCTTTCTTGCTGGAATGAGAACCTCCGCTCTGCCGCAGCCCCAGCCTCTGGCAGGGCTCCAGGATTATTTTACGTGAATTTAAGATCACTAATGAAGAATAATTAACAGCTTCAAGGGAGCCTGGCACACCCTGTGTTTAGAAGTGTTTAATTATGCATTGTCTGCAAAACAGCCTTTTCATACTCCAAAGTTTTGGGTCGCTGTTTTAAACACCGGGATATGGCACCAGGAAAAAAGCCAAGAGGCTCCGTGCGCCAGTTTCCTGGGGTTGGCTCTGTTTGGGCAGGGGTGACCCCAGCTCCGGAAGCCCCCTAAGTGAGGCATCTTAAGTGCTCCCCCTGCACTGGCCCTGCCAATCTCCCAGGAGCTGTGGCAGGTGGGCCAACCCCTCCCCTACCCCTGGGGAGCAGTCAGCGCCCCGCCAGGACGTGGTCTGGCCATGATGACTCCCGTCCCTGACTGATAGGTCACCATTATTTATGGATACGAACCAATGGAGAGAGGCCCGCCCCCCGCTGGAGCATCTCCTTGGCTGGCCGCGTGCAGCCTGTGAAATCCCTCGGTCCCCCAACGGGCCCTATCATTCTGGGCCAGCAACTTCGCCCCGCTGAGTCTCAGCTTCTTCACCTGGAGAACGGGACAATGGCTTCGCAGGGTTGGTGAGCTTAGAACTACGCCTCCACGTAGCAGGTGCCTCTGCATCGCTGCCCAGCCTGCCTGCCTTTCCAGCCTCATCGCCTGACCTCCCCACTGACGCCAGGCTCTGACCGTTTCCTAATCATGCCAGGCTGCGTCCTACCTCCACATGGCGGCTCGCGCTGTGCTCTCCGCCTGCTGCACTCTTCCCTGTCTTGAAAAATCCTGTTCCTACGTTCAGACCCAGATCAGACGACACCTCCTGTGGGAAGCCTTCCTAGACTTCTCCCTCATGCTGCGGGTATTTTTGTGCCCCCTCTATTTACCCCCATCCTTAACCTTCACGGCTTGTGAGTGGGTCTCTTTCTCTTTGCAGGCTGGGAGCTCCTTGAGGACGACGTCCCCGTTTGTCTCTGCACCTTGAGAAGACCGCACCTGCTCTTAGAACCTCCCATGGTGGGCAGGTCCAAGAGGACTCTCAGTGGTTGGCCCTGGAGGCCGAGCCGGGCCTCTCCTGGGGACCATGTGACTCCCAGGGGTGACTCTCATAAGTATGCGACTCCACCCTCAGTGCCTTCCTGGGTTCCTCACCGTGCAGAGCTGGAGGCCCAGCCCCCGGCCTGGACTCGGGTCCCTGGCGCCCCTTCTCAGCTCTGTGGCTTCTCACAGCCCCCCTCAAAGACACCTGCCCGCTGGAAGCCTCTGTGGTTTCCCACGAGCCTTTCCCCCTGCCTGGAATACCCGTCCTTGCCTCTGGGTCCAGCCGACTCCTGCAGACACGTCATTGTCTGCTCAGCCGTCACCTCCTCCGTGCAGCCCCACATCCAGATCCCCTGCTCCCATGGTGCCCGCCTGACCCTGGAGGGATGGAGCCCGGCTCCCTTCATCCCTCCCGCCCCAGGACCTCGGCACCCTCCTTGCCTGAGCCGCACAGCCTCGAGACAGAGTCCACCTTGGAACAAGAGAGGCCTGGGTCTGAACCCAGGGGTCACACTTACTTGACCGCCTGCCCTTGGGTCTCACCTGCTCAAAGGGGAGCTTCAACACCCCTGTTGTAGTGGGGATGAGGACTGACCACGGCTTGAAGTGCAGCCTTGCAGACTCCTAACCACTACCAGCCGGAACGTTCCAGGAGCCCCAGGCCCCTAAGAACAAGCTCCCCGGCTGGTGGGAAGGGTGGGCCCACCTGCACGTGTGGAGGACGCAAGGGTCAGATGCACGGCGGGCCGCCCTCCCTGGCACCAACCTAACAGCGGGGACATCCCTTCTGAGGCTGCTGTGAGACCCTCAGACCCGCTGCCTTTGCAGAAAGTCCTGAGAAAGAAGAAAGGCTCCCACACTTTCCCAGAACCGCTCGCAGGCCAAGAGCCGTGGACGGCACCGAGTGCGAAATCAGGAGAAATGGATTCCCGTGGACAGCCGGTGCTCCCCTCCGGCCTGGGCACCGGCCTTCCCCAGCCAAGGTGTGTGAGCCTGGGCCCCACACACCCGCGCAAGGTACGAGCAGTCCCTGGATGCCACTCCCATCACCAGGCCCAAACCCCTCAAGACGGGGTCTACTGGGGCTCAGAGAGGGAAAGCCATCTGCCCAAAGTCACACAGCGAGCCGGGGGGGGGGTCTGAACTTGAACTCCAGAGTCTTCTGACTACTTCCCGACTAGGGATACCCACCCCACAGTGTGCCTCCCCACTCCTCAAATAAGTCTCAGAACTCTGCTCGGGATGCAGGCCGTCAAACTCCATAGTCACATGGGCCGTCGGCAAGGTCAGAGGATGCGCGCAGCGGCACGGCCGGGCCAGTGAACGGACGGCCCTGGGGTGGGATTGGACGGCTCCAGACCTACTCCAGCAGCAAGAACAATGAAGCTCAGCTCGAAACCACAGAGCGCTCAGGGGTGACCCCTCCTCTGCAGAAATCCTACCAGTTTCAGGGCTGGAGCGGGAGGAGGGTACAGTCAAGCCAAGTTGGCCCGTGGTCCTCAGAGGTCCGCAGCAAATGCCCGAGGGGGCCGGCCCTGGGACAGGGAGGCCCCGTGGATGTCCCCGTGGCAGAGGCCTTCCTGGGCACCTACCTTTTATAGACTCCGTGCAGAGGCTGCAGGCACAGAAACTGCCAGTAATCCAGGCAAAAGGCCTTGAACTTGAGCATTTTCGCCCTCCGGTCCCAGCCGGACTCTGGCAGCACCTCCGCTGGGACTCGGAGGAGGGCTGACGGAGCTGTGGGACTGGCCGCCCAGCTCCCGGCAGTCGCCTGGGGCCGGCTCACAGGGCCTGGCGCCCCAGCCTCCGATACAAAGAGCGGAGCACACAAAAGCCCAGCCGGACTCAGGCCGCCGTGGCCGCTGGGGGCTGCTGCTTCTCGGGGCTCCCCTGGGGGTCCTCAGGCGAAACAGGGGCAGCCCTGGCTGTGCCGAGTCGGGGGGGCCCCCGGCCCATCATCCCGGGGGCCTTGAGGCCCGGGGCTCTTGACAGCCGCTCCGCAAGCTCCTTCCAGCCGGGTCCCCGGCTCCCAGCGGCTGTGTCAGCACCTGGAGGGGAGGCAGCCCCACAGCCTGCCTGGCCTGGAGTGGCCAAGACTGGGAGGACCAGGGAGGTATGGGGGGGGGGGTCGCAGGTGGGCCAGGGGCAGATGAGAAGCTCCAGCCTCCGTGCCGGGTCAGTTGCGTCCGGCGGAATCCCCCGTGAGCGGAAACTCACCACGCTGCCACATGGCGTGCCCGGAGCCTGGCTCTGAAAGGCGGCGGGCAGAGACTGACAGGCCCGCCGCGGTTGCCTGGGTGACGGGGAGACACTGATAAAACCTAACATGGGACCTTGATGACAGCTGCTCATTGGCTGCTGGGAGGGGACTCCCGTCGCCAGCGGGGTGGGGCGGGGGTGGCTGCTGGGCTGAGGGGCCGTGGCCGGTGTCGGGCGGGGTGGGAGTGGGGGAGTCTGCAGCCTGGGACGCGGCGTCATGGGCATGACATGCAGAGCCACCGGGCTCCTCCTGGCAGGTCCGGTGTCTGCTCCGGACGCCCCGTGGCCCTTCCCCGCCCTCCAGCCACGGGGACCTCGAAACGTCAACCCTCTGTTGCACGGGGTCCGCTGCCTGCTGCCCTCAGAACAGAGGCTGAACTCCCGCCTGCCCAGCAGCCCGCGGGGCCCCGGCTCCCACTGACCGTCTGACTGCCCCCCAGGCCCCCGAACCTGCCCCTCGGCCAGCGCTGCCCGCCCCGCGCTCCTCTCCACCCCAGGTCCTATGGCCAGCACCGCCTGGAGACCTCCCCCGACGTCAGAGCCCCTGACGCCCACTCTCTCTGTCTCCTGACATCCTATCCTCCCAGCAGGTCCCATAGATTTTTACCTCCTTCTCTTCTCAACTGCTGTGCGGGCGTCCCGGCTCTGCCCGGCCCAGCGCCTGGCCCACTGCGAGCACCCAGCACTTGCTGCAGGAGTGGAGGGTCTTGTAGCAGGGTGGAAGGGTCCCCGGGGGCACGCCACACTCACTCCGCCTGCTACTTGGGGTCCCGGGTTTGTTCAATAAAGGTCCCACGGCATCCTTGTGAGGAGACCCCATGCCTGCATGTAAGGGACAACATCCCGGCCCATCAGCCTCAGACTGGAGCTGGTGCCCCCAGAGTGCTGGGCATGCAGGACCCGTGCATCCCACGGCCTGATCCCAGCTCACACTGCCTCCCCGAGCCTTGGCCTCCATCATCAGCAGACCAGCTGATTTGAGAGCACCTCTCTCCCTCCCCCGGTGAGTCTGCCCTCACCAGGTCCTCAGGGGATGCTGGCTGGGTGACAGTACAGACCCGTAGACGCCCCGCAAAGTGCAGGCCGCCCCCCCAGGAGTGAGCGCCCCCCAGAGCACAGGACAGCCCCCCAGGAGTGACCCGGCCCGGCAGCTCTGCTGAGCGGCTGTCGGAAGTGCAGCGGCGGACGGCTGGAAGGGAAGGCCTTCGCAACGGCTCAGTTGAGCCCCTGAGGCAGTGGTGGGCCGCATGGAGCCTGGTGGGCATCTCCAGGCTGGCCAGGGCGGATAGAGCCGGGTTGGGGGCACTGCGGGGAGGGGGAGGGCTGGGAATGCCGCCACGGACCGGCCTTCCAGGCACCCCCGCCCCTCCCCCAGTGGACATCAGCTTCCCTCTCACGCCTGGCGGAGGAAGCCGGCTGTGCCTCTGAAAGGAGGCGATTCCTGGCTGGGATCTTTGTTCCCAAGTTCCCAGGCTGTGAGTGGGCCTCTGGGGCACCAGAGCCCGAGGGTCCACTTTCTCAGGGGCCCCCACAGAGCGGCAGAGCCCAGGGCACCGCTGGGCAAACAGGGCCAGGCGGGGCGGGAGGCGGAGGGGCCAGTCCCGGGCTGGCATCAACGCCCCTCTGGCCCCCGGATCTTAGCCTCCTCATCTGAGAAACGGCCCGCCGCGCCGGGCTCCACCTGTGTCCCAAGGGGGCGGGTTCACACAGTGTTAGCGCCCACTGCTCATTCGGATAGTGCGTCCTCCCTCGCCCCTCCCTTCTGGGGCCTGTTACATGGCACCTCCTCTAACACGCCTTCCCTGACTGCCCTGCCATCAGTATGCCCCCTGTGTGAGTGTGTGCATGTGTGTGTGTGTGTCAGTGTGTGTGTGCATGTGTGTGTGAGTGTGTGTGTGTGTGCATGACGGTGTGTGCACATGTGTGTGTGTTGTGAGTGGTGTTGTGTGAGTGCACACGCGTGTGTGTGACTGTCCGTGTATGCGTGCATGTGTGTGTGCAAGTGTGAGTGTGCAACTGTGTGTGTGTGTGCGTGTGCTCAGCCATGTCACACTCTTTGTGACCCCACGGACTATAGCCTGCCACACCCCTCTGTCCTTGAAATTTTCCAGGCAAGAACACCGGGGTGGGTGGCTGTTTTCCTTTCCAGGGATCGAGCCTGAGTTTCTCGCCTCTCCAGCAGCAGCAGGCAGACGCTCCCCCGCTGGGTTGCCTGGGAAGCCCTCAGGAGGCGCTTTACCCTTCTTCCCTTTGCTTTAGAGCGCTGTGGACAAAGGCTGTTGCTGCCATCAGCCGCTCAGCCACCGCAGAAGCCCCTGGAAGGTGCGGCCTGAGGGGATTCAGGATGCAGGAAACCAGGAGATGCTGGAGACGTTAACTGTCTCAGAGATAAGCTCAGGAGTCCTGAGTCTGGCACCTCCCGCGCCTCAAAGCACACAGAGGAGCCCCACGGTCCTTAACGTGCTGCGTCTGTTTTCTGTGATTAGCGTCGTCGTTGAGGTTATGCAACGGTTTTTCCCAGGAGAAGCCCGACAGAAGCTGCCTCCCCCGCCCTCCTGGGGACAGTCCCGAGGTTAGAGGCATCTCCTGGGCCACAGTCCTCAGCAGGGTCCAGATGAACCACGACACGCAAGGGCTGGGCTGTGCGTGCCCCTCCGGGCCGCACGCGCCTCACCACCTGACGCATCATCTGAAGCCTGCTCTCTGCCGGCGGCTCCCTTGCGCAGCGGCCGCGCAAAGGCAGCGGGAGGGTCGCCGTGGTTCCCACGCCCCGGCGGCTGCGGGGGCGCAGAGAATGACGGCGGGGTGGGGGGCGGGGGGCCCTGCGGTCTTTGCTCCGCGAGGGCGCGGGGAGGGGGTCGTGGCCCGTGGGGTTGAGAGTGACCGGCCTCGAGGGCCGGCGGTCACCGCGGCCACTTGCTGACTGTGACCGCGACCTCGCAGGTGCCAGCGCAGGGCTGTGGCCGTGAGTGCGTGGGAACCCACGTGCAGAGGCGGCGGGAGGGTCTGAGTGCGGCAGGGGGCAGGGCGGGAATGTTCTGGAATCACGCACGCGTGTGTGTGTGTGTGTGTGTGTGTGTGTGTGTGTGTGTGTGTGTGTGTGTGTG
>CM035289.1:1908562-1950908 GCA_020226075.1 Hydropotes inermis
GGTGTGTGTGTGTGTGGGCGAGGGGTGTGCGACGGCGTCCGGCGGAGTCACACCGGGATCTGGGTTCGAGCCCCGGCTCTGCTCTCACGGACCGGCCTGAACAAGTGCCGTCTGCGAAGTGGGCGGAGGGCTCCTCGCGGCCGTGGGGCGGCGGACACCGCCCCGGAAGCGACACCTGCTCCCGCTACACGTGCTCTGCGAGTGGACCACCGCGCCCTCCGCCCCGCCGTCCGCCCCGGGGTGCCTGGCCCTGAGCCCTCCTGACCGCAGCCCTCGGGGCCTGCGGGGTCGGAGCCGGTCGCTGCGGCCAGCTCCCTGTGTCGCGCCCGCAGGCGGGCCCAGCCCTGCTGGACGGACCCAGGTCGTGCGCACGGCCCCTCTCCGAGCTGAGGCCCCCGCAGGGCTCTGCTGCGGCCCCGCGGGGCCGCACAAAGCCCGCCCACTCGGGGAGCAGGCGCCCGGCCCACTTCCGGCCACTTCGGGTCACTTCCGGTCACACCCCCCGTGCAGCTCAGACCTCCGCCCACGAGCCGCCCGCTCAGGACCCGCTGCGGGGTCCTGCTCCCGCACGCCCGCTGCCGCCCCACCCAGGGGGCTTCCCCTGCACCACGTGTCTAGACCTTTCTCCCGAAAACGCCTCAGAGAAACATCAGGACGCAAGACGCTCAGGCCCGCCAGCCCCTCCGCCAAGCACAGCGTGGACGCGGGGAGCAAGCGGCAGCGTCTCCCTGGGGCGTCGTGCGAACCGCCGGCCAGCCCGCGGGGGGCCGCCAGCCTGGACCGCCGAGAGCGCTGCGCTCAGCCGGGGCGCTGGGGGAGCCGCGGTCTGCAGGGGAGGCACCGGCACCGCCTCTGCCCCTGGGGGCATTTTAGTGACAAATGGGGGCTCATCTCCCCGGCGGGCCCCTTGGGGCCCACTCCCCAGGCACTGGCGGGGGAGCGGGCGGGGCCCGAGCAGGCCCGCGGGGGACGGGCGACAGTGCCTGTTTGTATCGGGCAGGGGAGAGGCAGCTTCCGGTCTCCAGGGAGCTCCCGAGGCGGCAGAAGGGACACAGGACTACCAGCGACCCCAATAACCCTACCCTTCCCGCGGGGCCCACGCCCGCTCAGGCCGCCCCGGGGAGGCCCAGGTCAGCTCCCGGGGGGAAGGCCTCAGGTCCCACATGCAAGAAGCCATGTGCGTTCTTTCCCTCTGACAGTCGGTCAGTGGGGACACTGACCCGTACCTGGGCTTCCTGTTCACCGGGAAAGCCGAGGCCCGAGGCCCCGCAGGGCGGCCCTCTGCGCGCAGGGCTGCACCCGGGGCGGGGGCCTGGGGCTGCCCACGCGTCCCCAGCCACAGAGCACCGCTTCCCAGCACGAGCTGGCCTGTGCCTCCTCACCGGCTCTCACCCTCGCTGCCCTGCAGTGGGCCTGCCACTCCTGCCTCAGGGCCTTTGACCTGCAGTTCCAGCCCCCTCACATTCACCACCTTCGCTCAGCCAGGCCTTCCCTGACTGTTGAGAGCGGCTCCCCAGCCCCGGCCCCTCTGTAGCCTCACCGCTCCCCGTGCTCCTTCAGAGCCCACGTCAGAGGGGCTGAGCCGTCCATCTGCGTATTCACTGCTGTCTGTCCGTCACAGTCCCCTTCTGAAAGCAGGGCCTTGTGTGTCCGGCTTGCTGCCCCATGAGGGGGGGGGCCAGTCGTGGCCACGACAGTGCCTCCTCTGATCTGTCACCCACTCCCAATGTGGCCGGAGATGGGGAGGGCAGTTGGAGGGGTGGGGGCCCTCCACCGCCTGAGAGGGAACAGGCTCTGGGACGGAAGACGCTGCGTATCCGACACTCCGGGGCCGGGCAGCCCCAACACTGGGTGTGTTTGCCCGAGACCAGCCTGTCTGCCCCGAAGAGGCCCGGGCACCACGGGGAGGGCTGCCTGCCCCATGCTGGAGCCTCGGCCACAAGGTGTCAGCTCTGGTCCGGGCTCCAAGCCAGACTACCTGGGGTCAGACGTCACCCCACCCAGCCACGCAAACCGGTACAAGCGCCTCTCCCAGCCTGCGTCCTCATTTGTGAAAAGGAAGAAGATAAAGCCCCTGCAGGCAAGTGCATCTGAAACGTCATGTCTGTTTGTCCTGCCTGGCCCGGTGCTGGCGACCACGGCCTTCAGGCTGGGGGCGCCCACGAGGTGGGGCCAGCTCCCCAGCATGGTCTGGCCCAGCCCGGCAGCCCTGGGGAGCAGCTGCTGGATGCAGGACATGCCCCTGGAGGCCGCATCCTCAGGCCACACCCCGTCTCCGTTGCCACACTGCTCCCCAAGCGGGCAGCCCTCCCGCCCTGGGTGCCCTGCAGGCCTTTTCCCCACCGAATGCCCAGACATCCAGGGCATCTGCTGGGAGTGGCCTGAGCCTGGCACTGTGGGCCCAGCCCTTCTGGGCCACCGCTGGGCGCCCACCACGGGTCATCTGAGCTCCGGCCTCATCTCCCATTCTGCGTCCCCCCTCTGACTTGTGATTCGGCTACTCCAGGTCCAGCAAAAGCATTGCTGGTGGCCGGACGCCCTGAGCTGCAGAGCAGATTCCCCAGGACCGTCCCCAGGTGGCCCCTCCTCCAGCCTTGATGAAGAGACCGCAGGCGGTTCCCCCGCCCCTGGACCGAGTCTTGCTCCTGACTCTGGGGCTGCACACCATCCGCCCAGCAGCTCTGCCTGTGTGTCCACAGGCCTGGTCAGTGTCGGGCAGAACAGAGGACATGGGCGGTGTATCAGGAGGTCCCCTCGGGCACTGCCCTGGACGGTCACTGTCCTGTGCCCACGCTGGAGTGGAAAGAGGCATTCTAGGGTGGAGAGGGGCTGGCCAGGCAGGCCTTCCTTCTCCCTCCCAGGCTGGGAACTGGGCTGCGACCCACGCCAGGAGAGGTGAGGAACTTTGGTCCCTAGGAAGCCCCAAGTCCAGACCATCGCCCCACCCGGCCGCTCAGACGTGGACGAGCCACGTGAGGCAGCACCGGTGTGACGTGTCGGGGACGCAGCCACGGGCCGGGGTTCCTGGGGGCCAGGGCGGCTGTGCCACAAGCCGAGGGGCCCGCTCCCACCCCCGTCCTGCTCTGCCTACATCCTGAGAACACGGTGCCGCCCGGGCGGCCGCAGAGAGTGCTGAGCGCGAGGTCCCGTCTCCAAATGCGGCCTCACCTAAATGCTGCGTGACCCTCGCGAGGCACATGGACTCGTCCCCGCCGCCCCTCTTCACAAACGCTGACGGTGCAGCTCAGGGGCTCCCGTACCTGGGACACCATTCCATCCCCTCTTGGTCCTGCAGCCAACTCCTATTCACCCTCCAAAACCCTGCTCACGTGCCAACGCCTTCGGGCAGACTTGTCCACTCTGTCCCCCAGTCAGACTCCATCCTTCCCATTCTCCTTGCTCCCTCCTTCCCTATCCCCTCATCTCTCTCCCCCTCCTCCAGTGACAGGAGCGTTTTTGAGCAGTTCCTGTGGACTGGGCGTTGGTTGACCAATGTCACGTCAAGTGGCCTGTCGTGACACTCGGGACCCAGGTCCGGAAGGAGGCACGACCCCCTCCAGGCAGCAGTATCTCCCGCCCGGGGCCCAGCTCCACACCCTGAGGCTCCCCACTCCTCCTCACCATGTCCTGCCTATCCTGGGGGGCCCTTGGCCGCCTGACCCCCTGGGAAGCCCCCCTCGTGGCGTGCCACTGACCCGACAGCCCAGCTGGGTCGGGCTCTGAGTGGGGACTGTCCCCCCTCTGCCCTGAGCCCGGCTGGGTCCATGCAGCCTTCAGAGCCACGGCCTGAGGCCCACTCCGCCCATCACCCTCCCCCCGATCAGCCCAGCGGCCGCCTGGAGGGCCACAGCCCAGCGCCTGGACAGGGAACCCACGGCCTGGGACATGCTGGGGCCCCCTTACTGCCTTACGGGGCGGCAGTAAGACAGTGGCCGTGGAGAAGGGCCCGGGAATCCAGAAGGTGCAGGGCAGGCGGATCTGCCCGACCACACGCTATTGCGGGACCGCATCCCACGGTGCTTAGGGGGATGGGAAAGCCGCAAGGTGAATTCCAGGGCCAAGAGGGCCGGGCTGCAGACGCCGGCTTTGCCACGGGCCAGCTGTGTGGCCTTGGGCGAGTCAGTGAGGCTCTCTGTGCCTCAGTTCACGGCCCTCTCACCGTGCTGAGGAAGATTAGATAGGCTGGTATGTTTACAGCACTGGGAAGAGTGCCAGACAGTCAGCGCTCCATAAATCCAGCTGTGACCAGCAGAGGACCCCAAGCAGCAGCATGTTACGTTACGGATCAGAGGAAGGTGTGATACAGATGGACACAGACGAACTATTAACGTGCTGTATCAACACGCCGACTCTATGCAGACAGATGCCTGTTTCATCCACATAAATAAAACCCCCGTTACGGTCATGGGGGAAACGGGGCCTGGGGGCGAGTTGTCCTGGGTCGTGGGCTCTTACTGAGGGGTGGTGGCCCCGGGTCCAGAGCCGTCTGCCCTGCTGGGCCTTGCTGTGCCCAGGACTCGAAGGAGCTCAGCGGGCCCCGGGACCCGGCCCAGCCAGGGCTCCAGCCCCGCTCCTGCCTCCAGCGTGGGCTCAGGCAGACAGCCGTTCCAGCCACCCTTGCACAAGGCGTCGTGTCCTGGGGACAGTCCCCTCCCTGAAGCCCCCACCCCAGCCCTAGTGGGCCGGACTCTGCTGCAGGCCACTTCCTCCCCTTCAGAGTAAACTGGCCGCTCCAGTCCTGCTCCCTGGCACGGCTCCAAACAGCGCCCAGCCACCTACCAAGTTCACCAACCGGAAAGACAGCATGTGCGGAACGTCGGGAGAGGGGCCCCTGGGTGCAGGGAGTGGGGGGCAAGGGCAGTGACTGGCAGGGCCCGAGGGGGCTCCCTGGGGGGCTGTCCTGCTTCTGCTTGGGGGTCTGGGTGCCGGCTACCTGAAAGTGTTCCATTGGTGACAGTTCAGCTAGCCGTACACTGGATTCCAATAAAGATTTACACTAAAAACAAAACCAAAAATGCCTGGTTCAGCCCAGCCTGCAGCAGCAGGAAAAACCCAAGTCATTGCAGCCGGTGGTCATCCCCCCCTCAGCTGTGTGGCCTTGGGGAAAACCCTTTTCCCCTCTCTGGCCTCGGTTTCCCACTGCCGAGCTTCGGGCCCAGGCTGTGCAGCAGACACACGGGACGCTTCTTAGAAACACAGGACTGAGATCCGGGCCCAAACCCAGACCGCTCAGTCCGAACCTCTGGGGTTGCGCTCCTGCATCTTGCATGTTGTTTTAAGAACTCTTCACTTTGAAATAACCACTGGTTCACAGTAAGACGTACACCCCAGCCTCCCCCACTAAGACTGAACATGAAGACAGGCTGCCCGCCGTCAAGCCCTCAGCCACTGCAGCTGCCCAGACAGCTCTGCCACATGTGCAGCTTTGGGGGACCCCCACCTACGATGAAGTCCCCGGACCGCCCACCGCAGGGCGCTCACACCCTCCCCTCCCTGCGGAGCCACACTTCCTTCTCTCCCAACCTGCGCCCCCCGCGCCCCCCATCTGCCCATCACCCCGTCATTTCAGGGTGTGACAACAAACAATTTCACAGGATGGAACTTCTCAACACTGGCTTTCTTTTTCACTCCGCGTAATTCCCTGGAGGTTTGATTCCAACTGCTCGTGTTCAACAGTCCTTTCCTCTTGACGGCTGGATAGCATCGCACCTCATGGACGTACCCCGGTCTGTTTATCTATATCCCCCCTCCCCACGCACGTCCTGGGAAGGATGCTGCGGCAGGTTCCGGGCCAGGGGCTGTCAGGGGCAGAACTGCCCTGAGCCTTCTCCAGCGGGTCTCGGTGTGAACCCAGGTCTTCCTTCCTCCGGAACAAAGGGTGTCTGGGAACAGTGCACGTGCTCTGAGCCCCCCAGTGAGCTGTCCCCACGAGGGGCTGCACCCTGGACGTCCCCAGAGGCCGTGCAGGCGGGACCCGGCCCCCCGGCCTCCTAGCCCGGGTGGCGTGTGGCCCCGGCCCCACTTCCGGGCGTTCTGACAGATGGGCGGCGACACCTCGCTGTGGTTTCAGCTCGCGTTTCCTGACGGCTCCCGGCGCTGACCGTGGCGTCACGCGCTCACCCGCCACCTGCGCCTCTCGTTTGGGGCAGGTGCCCCTGTGTTTTCCCACAGCTCCCCAGATGCGTCTAACCCGGAACCAGCCGGCTCCCCAGGGCCCCCTGGGTTCTAGAAAGTTCCGTCAGGTTGAGGAAGAACACCCTCACCGGTGTGAGGCTTCTTCCGGGCACGCTGTGCTTTCTGGAAGGGCCTGGGCAGGGCTCCCGGCCGCCACGGCTCTGAGCTGGAGGGCGACTGTCCGCTCCTGAGAAGGAAAAGGGAGGCCGCGGGGAGCAGGGTCAGGAGGGGCGGAGGGCAGGCCCGGGAGCCCCTCCAGGCCCGCAGGGGAGGCAGCTAGAGGCAGGGCGGCTCCACAGGCTCACGGGCCCTGGGCCCTGGGCTTATTTGTGGAATTTACCTCCATTTCCAGAGGGGCGGGCAGGCTGCACGCCTCCGTCTTACTAAAAAAGAAACGCGTGCCCCCTGCACCAACCGCAGGAAGAACAGCCGGGCACAGGGAGGGAGACCGCCTTCCAGCCCAGGCGCCGTGGGGCCCGAGGGCGGCTCAGGGCGCGGCCGCTGCCTCCTGTGAGCCCGGTGGGCATCGGACACAAGAGCACGCTCTGTTCTGCAACCGCGCTCCCTGCCCGCCCTTAACACCTCACGTCTTCCGGTCGTCAAACACTCCTCCGCGTCACCCTCAGGAAGCTGCCGGGAACCCTGGGCACATCCCGAACGCCCGCAGACAGGGCGTCGGCTGTCCCGTCGGCGAGGCCTCTGTGCAGGGGGCGGACGCGTGTGCAGGACCCAGCCCTGGACTTTCGGGTTCACAGGGCGGGATGTGCGAGTCATCCTGGCCGCCCGCGGGGCTCCCGACGTTTCTGTCGCCCCTGAGCCCCTAGGCAGCTCCTGGATAGAGCATCGGGCAGGCGGGGCTGACCCCTCACGCCTGCCCCGAGTACAGCCCCTTCTCTAGGGCTCTGGGGCAGGGTGCAGAGAGGGGACAGGTCAGGCTGCCCTGAGGGCCCGTCCACCTCCCCGCGGGCGGGGCCACTGCCCCACGCTGCACCCCCGGGACTCGTCTCAGCCCCAGGCTCCTGCTCTGTGGAACTCCAGGCGGCTCTCGGGAGCCGACGGGGCGGGGACCTGGGGGGCTGCCACGAAAACCAGCTTCTGCGGCCAGCTGCTCTGCCTATTCCCCCAGCGCCCGGCCTGGCCCCCTCGGAGAAAGCCACAGAGGCCCTGCCCACCCGCCCGGCCTTCCTGTCCTGGCTCTGGGCCTCCTACGGCCCTGCCCGCGGGCACATGGGGTGACTGTCCTCAGGCCGGCCTCCACGCCCTCCGGCCAGCCTGGAGTCTGGGAAACCCTCCGCTGCCCGGGGAGGGGTGTCCCTATCCAGGCCCCTAGGCCTCGGGACAGTGGTGTTGACAGGGAGCTCCGGCGGCGGGCAGGGTCCCTGGGTGGCATCCGGTGGGGGCACCACACCCGTCTCCGGGAGGGTGGCCACTCCGACCGGTGTGCCAGGCAAGCGGGCCGCGGCAGGGCTCCCCTTGGCCCCTGGTCAGAAGAGGCCACGGAAGCGGTGACTTGGAGCCCAGGCCTCGGGTCCGCGGGGTGGGGTGCGGGGGGTCAGCACGCCCAGGATCCGGCCTTGTTCAGGGGAGGGTCCCAGAGGGAGCAAGGTGGCACACACAGGGCGCTAGGCTGGGAACCTGCCGCAGGACGAAGCTTGGACAGGGAGCCCCCTGGCTGCCCTCACCTGCCGGGAGCACCCCCGAGACCCCAGCTTCCGTGACCCCGAGGCTCCCACCAGGACTCTCTTGCTGAGGCAGACACTGGCCGGGGGTACGGGGCTGCTGGCCAGGGTGTGTCCAGCCTCCCTGGCTGCTGGGAGTGGGCTGAAGCCTTGCCACGTGGCTGAGAGCCTGGCGGGACCTGTGGCCTTGGGTGTGGAGTCTGGGAGCCCCGTCCTGACACCCTGGACCTGGTTCGCTGACAGGCAGGGAGCAGAGATGTCTCAGTCCAGACCGGCTGGGATGGGGGTCAGACCATGCGGCACCCCTCTTCAGACGCTCCTCAAGTCTGCCTGGGGAGCTGTCATAGTCCCATTTTACAGACGAGGAAACCGAGGCTGAGACAGGCTGAGACCTGCCTGAGGCCTCCCAACAGCCCCACCTCGATCCTGACCTGAGTCCCTGTCCTCTGCTCCAGCGTCCCCACCATCTGCAGCTGTTAGGCAGCTGACCCCCAACCAGGACATCCTGACCCCACTCACCCTCCACATCCTGAGGGCGGCCCTCAGATGGGGGCCCTCAGGGGGTCCATCAGATCCCCGGAAAACAAGCCAACTCACCCCCAAATCCACCATCTTATACACGTTTCAAATAAGTACTGCATGGACTTCCCTGATGGTCCAGGGGTGAAGAATCCGCTGCCACTGCAGAGGACACAGTTCAATCCCTGGTCCCGGAACTAAGATCCCACACGCCGCGGGGCAGCTAAGCCACGGTGAAGACAGTGCAGCCAAAAATAAATTAAAAAGTAAGGCACTCTGGCTCAAAAACACCACACAAAAGGATACCCAGAGGAAAGTCCCCTCCCAAAGGTCCCGCGTCCACCAGCCTCCCAGGGAGGCTGCTGCCCCCGGGGAAATTCCGGGCTTCCCCACAGAAATTCCCAGGTCAAACAGAAGCAGTCAGGAACACGGTGAGGTGTGATTCAGGGGAAGGGCGGCCCCCGCTTCCACAGCCCCTCGGGTGTGGGGTGAAGGGCAGCCCCCTCTCCACGGCAGGGCGAGGCTGGAGGACGCTGCCTGGCCAGAGGGCACAGTGGGCCCCACGGGGGGTGCAGGGCCACCTCCCCCTCCAGGTCTGGCTGCCGCCTGACTGACAGCTCTCCCAGGACAGAGCCACGCTCAGACCCACGCTGACCTCACGCGGCCAGACACACACGGCGCCGCTCGATTCACACGGCCGCACCGTAAACCAGCTAGGCTGTTGTTTAGTCGCTAAGGTGTGCCTGACTCTTTGTGAACCCCTGGACTCTGGTCCGCCGGGCCCCTCTGTCCATGGGATTCTCCAGGCAAGAACACTGGGGTGGGTGGCCATTTCCTCCTCCAGGGGATCTTCCCGACCGAGAGATTGAATCTGTGTCACCTGAGCCACCTGGGAAGCCCATTAAAAACCAACTATGTTTCAGTTTTCAAAAAGAGACAGCTCCCTGTCATGACACATGCACGTGTGCATGGCACATACGTGTAAACGGCACATTTGTGTAGACAGACCCTCCCGTGAGCGGCTGGGAGCGCCCAGCTGGCCTCAGGCCTGGTCTCAGGTCCACGGCAGGCAACAGTCGGGCAGGGATGTGTCCCCAGGGCCTGCGCTGGACGCCCACGGTCAACAACACTGTCAAGCCTTTCCGTTTGCATTTGCCTCCCTTCCTGCAAGCGAGCTGTGTTAACGCACCTTAGTTGAATGAAAACTAAAAATGAGGAATGTTTCCAGAACCCACTGGGTCTGGGTGTTTCCAGGTAAACCTGATGGGGAAATGGAGGCGGGGGTGAGGGCGCTGGGAACAGTGAGGCGTCTGTTCTGAGTCCGGGCACCAGCACTTGGCCCCGTCCTTCCAGATGCCCCGGGGCAGTGCTGCTCGCAGCGGACATCCACCCTGCAGAGGAGTGAGCTGGGCGCCCTGGCTGCGGGGCGGAGGGACCGGGCGGCAGCTGCGGAGGGGAGGGGACGGGGCCTGTGTTCACACAGCTGCCCGGGGACCCCGCCCGCAGCACTTTCCCCCCCAGCTCCGGGGGAGGGGCACTTTCTCCAGGGCTGCAGAGGGGCCGGAAGCCTTAGTGGGCGCCTGCAGGCAGAGTCGTGGGGGCGGGCAGCCCCAGAACCCCAGCCGGGCTGGTCCCTGGACCCTCGGGGAGCCCTAACCCACCCCGCTCTGTTCAGCAGGAGGAGGAGAGCTCAGCCTGAGGGCTGCAGTGCGGGGCCGCCTGTTTTGGGGGCACCGAGGTGCCAAGATGCCCGGTCCCCACGTGTCTGCATGTGCTCGGGACGCGAGGAGCTCTCCTGGCGGGTGGGAGGCCTCGGTTCCCGCAGCCCCAGGGGCGGCTCTGGCCGCAGAGTGGAGGACGTGCCTGAGCCTCGGGGCGCAGGGCCCAGTGGGCAGATGGGGGCGGCGTCCTGGGGGCTTCCCCTGTGGTCCTCACACACAAGTGGTGGTCCCCCGGCCTGCAGCCCCTCGGGCAGCTCCCACACCGGGGGCCGTCTTCATGGTGGCAGGGCCACCCGCCCCGACCCGCGAGCCAGGCCCCGGGCTCCGTGGCCTGAACGCCTGTGACGCCTCCCTCGCCCCCAGCCTGGGCCTGCCCGCAGCAGGCACCCCGGGCACTGTGCTCCGCCAGCCGCTCAGACTCCTCGCTTTCCCCGTCGCCCCCGCCTCACCCGGCCTGCGCCCAGCGAGGGGCACCTTCCAGACACACTTTTGGATGAAAGGAGGAGAAAAGCAAACTTCGGGCTGAAGGTGACAGCGCGGGGCATCCCTCACTCACAGACACTGCAGCTGCCCCACCCCGAGGCCCGGCCCCGGAGCACCCAGCGGCGGGCCGGGCAGACCCACGCTGGCCACAGTCTGCTGGGGAAGCTGGGTCTGGAAGGACAAAGGTGGGCGGTAGCTGGCGTGTGAACACATGGGAATGAGGGGGTAGGGCAGGGGTGGGGGACCCCGAGATCTGGGTGAAAGGGATGGATGCGGCCGTCGGGGAGGGTCACAGCCCCGCTGTCCCCAAGGCCAGCTCCACACCCCGCCTTCCACCGGGCACCCTGGGGACCGCCCGCCCTCTCCGCCGTCCTGCGCCTTCTGCACCTGGGGCTCCAGGCATGGACAGCTGGCCATGGGCTGACGGCTGGCCAGGACACATGTCCGGAGCAAGGGCAGGATGGAGGCGGGGCTGCTGGGGGCAGGACTGCCTACGGGCTCCGGGAGTGGGAGGCTCCTGAGGCCAGAAGATGGAGGGGCGCCCAGAGGCTGAGACCAGTCTCAGGCATCCCACCCACGGGCAGCCCCCGGTCCTGCTAGGCCTCCAGGGCGACTGGGAGCCACAGGTGACCAGCGTGGGGGTGCGGAAACCCCCGTCAGCACCCCCACCCTGGGGGGACACCGCTCTCCCCCCAGCACCCACGGGCTGGCTCCCTGCGGTCCATCGGGAGCCGGGAACAGCCCATCTCCTAGACGGGGACACGGGGCTCGGCTGCCCCCCAGGGAGGCTCCGCATGGCCCGGGGTGGGTAGGGTGACCCTCCCGCAGCTTCCGCTGGAAGGATGGGACATGGATCTGGAACGGATGGTGAGTTTCCCTGGATAACACACAGCGCCCCAGGCCGCTTTGGGGCTTTTGAAAAGTATTGAGTATATACCCCTGGGGAGAGAGGGAAGGTGAAATAACACAAGTAAAGATTCTCATTTAAAGGTCCCAGCTGGCTAAGCAAGAGGGAGATGGGAAAGACTTCGGGGCGTGGGGGGGTCGTCAGCCAGATCCCTAGCTTCGGGGTCCTGTGGATTTACCTGACTTGAGCAGCCGCAAACCCTCTCCTCCCTGCCGCTGAGCACGGAACTCGGGTCTGTGACTCCAGGCTGTGTGCTGGGGCCAGCCTCCCGGCCGAGCGCTTGCCTCCTGGGCACCAGGCTGTGTGCATCGCCCCACACTGAGCTGAGGCCAGCAGCTCGGCGTGCTGCCCTCTGACCCCAAGCGTGCCCGGTGGACTGTCTCCAGCCTCAGTTTACTGCCCACCCCCCAGCGCAGAAACACACTCAAACCCCGTCCTGAACACACAGTGCAGTGGCTGAGACGGAGCTGACCCCGTCTGCCGGGCTCCAGGCCTGGCCGATCACCACACAGCCAGCCCCCCCGGGCATGGAGGTAGTCTCAGGAAGGCCATGAGCCCCGGGGCTGACCAGTGGGACTGGAGGGGTCCTGAGAACACACCCCAGGCGGAAGGCAAGGAGGAGATGGCCACGAGAGAGTCAGCCCCCAGACTCCCAGCCACACCGAAGCCTGACCCCAGGCTGGTCACCGACAGTGACCGTTAAAATCCCTCCTGACTCGAGTCTCTGACCTTTGCCACCTAGAGACTTCTGGTTGGTACACTCCCTCCGCCCCGCTGGTTCCCTTACCTTCCCCAGGACCGTGTCTCTGAGGTCCCAGCCTGCCCCGTGCGCTTAGAGTCCAGGGGAGGAAGGGGACGAGGATATATGTCAGTACGGATCCACCCTGCCCTTTACTACATCACTGAGTCCTTATCGCCACCCTGCAAAGTTGCAGTGATTGGCCCCACGGTACAGAGAAAAGCCCCGAGGCTCAGAGAGGTGAAGCTGCCTGCCGCAAGCCCCACAGCCGCTAGGCGGCAGACGAAGGGGTCCATCCAGAAGCTCCTAAGGCAGGTACTGGAAATCACGCTGATCACCTCAGCGCCTCGGCCCCCACTTCTCCTGGGCACAGCCAGTTTTAGGGAGCTCCTCCAAGTTGCCCTGATTGCTCAGCAGCCCCAGAGCTGGTCGGAGACTGAAGGCAGGCCAAGGATGGGGGATCGGAGGGACTCGGGGGCGCCTGCGGCCGTGGCCCCTGGACCAGAATCAGGAACGGAGCACATGTGAGCAGATGCACGGTTATCCCGGCCCGGCAAGCCCGGCAAGAGCCAGGCTGATGACAAACACGCCCCTTCCCTTATCAGCCATTCCAGACAGACGCGGGGACCATGCTGACAATGGGTGAAACCGATGAAGCCAGTATGACATCTTGCAGTTAGCCACATGCCAACCGCCGTGCAGAGACAGGGGCTGTTCCGACGGGACCCTCTCCCGGGGACCCCAGGGGGTCAGGTGCGCCCAGGATGGGGAGCACGGGGCATCTCAGGCCCCTGGAGCCCCCAGGTCCCCAGCTTATCGCCGGGAAGTTGGATAAACAGGCGGGAAGGGCAGGCGCCCCCACTGGGTCCGTCCAGTGAGCCCGGCCTTCAGGTCGGGGGACCCCCGAGCCGGCACCTCGCCCGGGCTGGCCTCCGCCCCGCGGCCCCCAGCCCTGCCAGCTCCACGCCGTCTGCCCTGCAATCTGCGCTGCGTCCACATGCCAGAAGCCGACCCACCACACGGTCCGTGTGCAGGAAGGCAGACTCAGCGAAGCCCTCGCTTCCCTCACCTTTGAGTCCTAGCAGGCTGCGCTCACTTCAGTCTCCAAGATGGCGCTGGGAGGAATAGCCCGTGTGTGTCTGTCCCAGCTCCTGGACCCGGGGACCGCGGGTGGGAGAGCCAGGCCCGCACGAACGCTGCGCTGGTGCCCGGGGCAGCCCTGAGGTGGGCGGGCAGGCCGGGTCCCAGCTCCAGGTCGGGGTCTGCAGAAGGTGGATGAGACCCTGCTCCAAGGTCTCCAACCAAGCGCCAGGGGCCAACCAGGCCTCAGCTGGCAGCTCAAGGGCGGAGGCCAGTGGGGTGCAGCCTGGGGGACCAGGGGTCTAGGGGTCCCTGTCAGGGAGGCCTCGCACGGAGGGGCTGAGACGGGGTCGGGGTGGTCACTGGCCTTCCTGCCCCACAGTCACCAAGGGTCCAGCTCGTCAGACCCAACACCCGCCCCTGGCCTTCGTTTTCAATTAAACTTTTAATTTTGAGATTAACTGTAGATTCACCGGTAGTTGTTAAAAATAGCCCAAAGAGATGCTGTCTGCACTTTGCCCTATTTTCCCCAAAGTTAACGGCCCTGCAGAACTAGAGGACAAGGTCTCCATCACGATGCCAACACTCCCGTCCACCATCTTAGACTTCTGTGTCACATCTACTCGTGTGTGTGTGTGTGAGTGTGTGAGTGTGTGAGTGGATGAGTAATCGCGTGAGCGTATTCAGTTCCATGCACTTTGACGTGCAGGCTCACGACAAGATGCACAGTAATTCCACCCCCACAAAGAGTCCTCGTCCACCCCCCCGCCCCCATCCTTAGCACCCAAACCTGTGCTGACCCTTCCCTGGTCTGAAACGACGTCCATAAGTCATATCATTTCTCTCCACACACGTCATGAGACAAAAAACAACAGACGGCCTCAGCTGTAGCAGCAGAGAGAAGACAGGGAAGCTGGTCACAATGAGGCGGCCAGCCCGTTAGCGGTGGGTGCACGGGGACGAGGTCAGTCTCCCACCCCCAAGTGACAGCGGCTCCGATCCCAGGCAGACGCACGGCCTGGCTCCTGAGCCGGGGGCCACGGGGGACCCCGCCCTCGGTGATGCGAGGCTCTGCACGGTGGCAGCCCTTGGCAGAGCTCTGGACATATCAGCGTCTGATCTTCCTGCGACTGTGAGGAGAGCAGCTGCGTTCCTGGAAAAGCCGCTGGACGTGACGTGATGGCCGCGGGAATGCGTCCAGCGGGGGAGGCGTCTCGTGGAGTGAGGGCTGGGCCCAGGTCACTTCCTCGAGGGTCTGGGGAGAGCCTCGCGGGTCTCGGCCATGCGGGCCCGCCCCCCACACTGTAGGGAGTGGGCTTCCCCGGCCTGCCACCCACACGCCTCTCCCCGTGTCTGCCCCGAAGGGCGCCCACGTGTCCGGCAGCCCCCGCTGAAAGCCCATGGCATACCGTCCACCCCGCGCTGGCGGCTCCACCTGCGTCCGCCTGCTTCCGGGCAGGGCCGCTGTCCCCAGGGTGCAGCGCAGGCCCCGTGCTGGACAGGCGCTCACAAAGGGGCGACGCACCAGATCTGGCCGGCCGGCCGGCCCAGGACACACAGGCGGCCGGGAGGCCTGGCGGCACCGGAACCTCGGGCGCACGGGGCCAGTGCTTCCCACGTCCCTGCTTCTGCCGTGGCTGTGCTCCCTCCATGGAGGCCACTCTGCCAGCCACTGGTCAGGGTCACCCACCAGAGGGAGCGCATCGCCTCCTCAGGGGCTGGAGGGCCACCCCAGCCCCTCAGGGGGCCCCAAACCCGGAACTGCAAAGCCGAGACTGCAAACTCCGCCGGGTGTACCTGGCCGGTGGTTGAGTCTCTTCAATGTTGCAGTGCTCACATCCGCGCACAGCGCTTCCCCAGAGAGACCCCACGAAGCTGGACACGGCGGTGGCCTCGGGGCCGAGGAACCGGAGAGGGGCTCACTTTGCAGTGTGTGCAGACATTGCCGCACCACGCCAGTGAATCGTCTCTCAGTTACATGGATAAACCAGGAACAGCCAAAAAAGATGGAAGCAGGGATTACTCGCGTGTGATTTAAAATTTCTGAGCACGTACTGTGTGCCAGGCACCCCCAGGGACGCGGCTCTTGGGCTACTTATGAGCTGGAGGACTGGGCTCCGGGCGGGGAGGCCTGAGCCCCACGTCCCTCCCACCCACCCTGCTCCGGGACAGAAGCTCCCGCAAAGGCGGCAGAGGCGTCCGCGGGCATCCAGTGGGCCCAGGCCTCCCAGTCAACGTCGGGGGTCCTCGGGGCCGCATGGTCCAACGGCAGAGAAGGAGGCTGAACCTCACCACTCACAGCTGCCTTCATTCAAGAAGGAGTAAATCAAAACCACAATGAGGTGCTACTTCACACGACGAGAATTCCCATTACAAAAACAACCAAGAATCACAATGGCAAGTGTGAGCAAAGACGTGGAGAAACTGGAACCCATGTGCAATGTTGGTGGGAATGTAAAACGGTGCAGCTGTGGTGGAAAAACAGTAAGGAGGTTCCTCCATAAAAGTTCAACAGAGTTTCCACAGGATCCGGGAATTCTAGTTCTGCGCATACACACAAAGGATACACCGGCCTCCCCACCTTCACACCAGCGTTATTCACAGCAGCCAAAAGGCGGAAGCAAACGCAGGTGTCCAGAGACAGACGAACGGATCAACAGAGCGTGGTCCAGATGCACAATGGACTATTTCAGCTTTAAAAGGAAGGAAATCTTGACACAGGCTGCAAACATGGATGAACCTTGAGAATGTGCTCAGCGAAGTAAGCCACAGAAAGACAGACACTACAGGATTCCACGGAGACAACCGCTCAGAGCCGCTGAACCCACAGAGACAGAGGTAGGGTGGTGGGTGCCCGGGGCTGGGGAAGGGAAGGGGAGTGAGTGTTTTACGGGGACCGAGTCTCAGTCTGGGAAGATGGGAAGGTTCTGGGGACGGATGGTGGTGACGGTCGTGAAACACTATGAATGTACTGACTGCCCTGAACCGCACACTTAGAAATGGCTGAACTGGTCATTCTTCTGTTACGTGTATGTTACCACAACTTTAAAAAAGTTATAGCTGACCTGCCTGGGCCAACACAGATGCCGGGGAACAGAGGCCGGGCCTCCCTGGAAGGCTCCCAGGCCGCGGGTGCCAGCAGAGGGGCTGCCCTGTGCCAAGGGGAGGACCAGGCCCCAGGATGGGATCCAGGACTGGATCTCGGGTCCAAGGGGTGGGGAGAAAGGGCGCCCTCTGCCAGGGGGCCAGCACGGGCGCTCCCCACAGCGCAGCAGGACTTGGCGTGTCTGCTGCACGTCCGGGGGACGATGCGCCCCCGGGGACCACAGCCGTGCGCGGACGGGGTGTGTGTGAAAGAGCCGGAATGTCCGAGCTCAGCTAGCTCCCGCCCCACACCCCAGCCTCCTGTGCGAGTCTGCCCAACCGGCACCATCCAGAGCTGCCCCTGCCGCTCCGGATTCAGAGGACGTCACAGGCCCCGAGAGGGCGCGAGTCCGGCCCAGGGTCACACAGCGGGCCGGGGCGGAGCTGGAGGGCAGCGTCCGAGCCCTGCTTGGTGAGCCCCGGGGAGGGCCCGGGCCTCAGAGACCACTGGGTGCGGTGGGCGGAGGGGAGAGGGAGCGGGAGCCAGTGAGCCGCTGGGCGGCCAGGCGCGGGGCGGACTCAGGCCCCGCAGGAGCCAGGCGGGCGCTGAGCAGCTGCCAAGGGCTCTCAGGTCCCAGCGGGCGGGCGGAGACAAAACCAAGTGAGCCCGCAGGTCCCGCCCCTGCCGCACGAGGGGGTCTCAGCACCCCGGCTGAGCGCTGGAGCCTCAGCCACGCTCCAGCTCCGGGAGAGCACATGTGGGGGCGGGCAGGGCCCCAGGGCCGGGGGTCAGGAGGCTGCCCGGGGACGAGGCGCGGGGGCCCTGTCTCCCGGCTCTGCCTGGCTGTCCCCCGGCCCTCCCAGAAGCCGTCTGCCCACCTTCTGGGCGCCTGTCTCTGCCCTCAAGGGCAGGCACATGGGGCCTGATGAAAAGCGGGGACAGGAAGGACAGACCCCACAGGACAGCCGCTGGGGGTCAGGAGGAGGCGCCGGAAAGCGCCTGGCGAAGGGCCAGCTGCCAGGACGCGCCCCAGCCCGGCCCTGGCTGGGTGTGTCCCCCGGGGCCAGCCGGGGGTCCTGTGCAGGGCTCCGGGCCCCAGACCTGACTTGAGGGTGGAGTCAGATGAGAGGTGGGAGGGGAAGGGGCTCTCCTACCCGGGCACAGAGCTGCCTGCAGACCACAGCCCAGAGCCGCCTCGGGGCCACCGTGGCCCCCAGCCAGCCCGCCCCGAGACCGCCTGGGCTGGGGGCCTGCCGCCCTCTGGGGTGCCCTGCTGCGGGCACCGGAAAGGACGACTGAGAGCCCTCCCCACCCCCACCTTCCCTCCACAGTTCAGCTCTGGAACCGTGGCCGCCCCCGCGGGTCAGAAGCCTCTGTGGATCCCACGGCCCCTGCCCGCAAGGGGGGCCCCTCCTGGGGGCCAGATGCCTCCTGCCCTGGCCCCGCCCACATCTCCCATCTCACATGTTCGGGGCGTGGGCCAGACACCATCACTTCCAGCAAAGCCGTGGGAATCTCACAGAGCGGGGCTCTGGGGCTGCCCGTCTGGGTCCAATCCCCAGCGCCACCCCTCCCGGGGGCAACTGATTCGGTGACTCAGCTGCACTGTCTGTACAGAGGGGACAGGCACCCCCAGGGTCACCGTGAAGGTCAGTGAGCTAGTGCCTGCAGAATGCCTGCAACCCTAGGCCGAGGCCTGCACACCAGAGCGCCTGCCCCTCCCGGATCAGCCGGCGCCCGCTTCGGCCTCCAGCCTGCTGTGGGCCGTGGGAACCCTCCTGCCTCTGGGCTGAGTCTGTCTGGCCCGCGGCGCCCTGCGCTGACACCGTCTGCTCACGGCCTACAGGGTCCAAGGAGCTGCGTCTCACTGCGCCCCGTACCTTTTGCGTCCCAGGTGGTTCAGCGGTGGAGAACCTGCTGGACGACAGAGGAGACACAAGAGACCCGGTTCGATCCCTGGGCCGGGAAGCTCCCCTGGAGGAGGGCGTGGCGACCCACTCCAGTACTCTTGCCTGGAGAATCCCATGGACAGAGGAGCCTGGCGGGCTACAGTCCAGGGGGTCACAAAGAGGCGGACATGTCTGAGCGACTACAGAACACTCCTGTACTCCTTAGCTTAGGGCAGTGCCTGGGACAGGATCTATCATTCATTCACCAACAAAGACTTACTGAGCAATCACTACACAGCCAGGACTTTCCGAGGTGCTGGACACGCCACAGCTAATACGCGGTCAGCCCCTCTGTCCTGGCATGGCTGACACGCCAGTGGCCGGAATGGACCAACCAGCCTGTGAGCAGGACACAGTGCTGGGTGGGGAAGGTGCTGGGGAATGTTTTCAGGGTGGCATCTGCCATCTAGGATGGGTGGCTCCAGGCAGAGTGAATGAATGAGTGAGTGAGCGGATGGATGAATTATAAAGGAGCGCCCCCGTCTCAGTGGCCCCGAGGGTCTCGCACACCCGCTGCAAACTCCTGCAGCCTGACTTCCTGTGTTCCTGGAGCAGGAAGTGACGTGCAGTGTAAGCGTAGTTACAGTCGGGAGGGGGCCGACCTTAATTAAGATACCGTTAATTAAGCTTTCAGTGTAGGCCTGGCCTTGGTTGCTAACAAAGCTGATTAAGGAACCTATCTTGGAGGCTTCATGATTTCCTCATTTCATTAATAAATCTCCCACTCTCCCTGTCATCCACTGTCCCGTCTACTCAGGGCCGGCTCCGTCTGTCTGAGCTCCCGGGTGGGAAACTGTCCCCTCTCAACGACAGAGTCCGATGCCCAAGTTCTCTTTGGGGCCCAGAGGGTGGAGGGGAAGAGGGCGGAGAGTGTGGGGCTGGAGGCCGCCAGGAGACCTCGGTTAGGTGTTCTACCCCTCTGACCTCAGTTTCCTCCTCTGTAAAATGGGATCACTAACTCCCCCATTTCACAGCACGGGTGAGAACCACGGAGGCGAGGGCCGTGAGAAGCCGCGGAGCCAAGTCGTGCGGCTCTGACGGTGGCTGTGGTGGTGCTGGGCTGGGGCCTCCAGGCACCCGAAAGTTAAGCGTCTAGAGACAAGCCGTCCCCGCTCTGCAAGCCTGGGGCTCGAGCTGCAGGTGCCAGGGGGCCCTGGTTCTGGTCCGCAAGGCCTTCTGCAAACGGGCCCCCGACTTCGGCCACCCCCTCCCCAGTCTCTCTGCAATCTCGGTGCCCGCGGGCGTGGAGGCGGCGCGTGGGCGAGGCCTGGGTGTCCTGCTGCCCAACCTGCCCTCCCCACAGTCCAACCCCTCTCCTAGGCGAGTGGGGAAGACAGGCATGGTCGGTGGGCCCTGCCGGGGCCGAGTGTTCCAGTGCAGGCTCCTGGGCTCCCAGCAGACAGAGCGAGTCTGTGCTGGTAATGGGGAGGGGTCCTGGAACTGGAACGGTAACTGCGTGCTCACGAATCACAATTGGGTAGGACTGGGCAGCGATGCCTGAGGGAAGAGGCGGCATCCGCAAACATCACCCACAGCTGAGCATCGAAATCACATGGGGAGACCCGCAACGTTCCTGAGGCTGCAGCCCTCCCAGGACCCAGAAGCCAGGATCTCTGGGGTGGGACTCGGACCCGGGAGTTTCAAAACATTACCCCGTGATTCTAATGCAGAGCTGGGCTGAAATGCACCACAACCCCCCACCCCCCACACACACCTCAGGCCAGGGCACTTCAAGTTTCCCGGGGATTTGCTGAGCCTCAGTTGTCCTGTCTCTAGAATGGGAGTCCAGAGGCTGCTGCACAGATTCCCCCTCGGAGACCTCCCTCCCCCCGGGGTTTCACGGCCCCTGAGACCAGAGGACTTCTCTGACCTCGGGCTTCCGGGCCGAGGCAAAGGAGGCAGGAGAAAGCGGGTGTCTCGGGGGTGGTGGGGAGGCCTGTCCCCAGCGACAGTGGAGGTTCTGTGCCTGGGAAGGATTTACTATTTCTTTCCCCCAAAAAAAGCAGGGACAGGAAGTGAGAACCCAGCGGGATCAGCTCCCATCAACAAACCAAGCCGTGGGCTTCTCCACTTAAAAAGCAAACGAACCTCACAGCAAACCACAGAGCCCGCCGCCTTCCTTGGCCGGGGCCCCGCCTGGGCCTGCTGACAGCACAGTGGCGGCAGCAGCGCCTCCTCCCGTCCAGCTCCACGGGCGCGCGCCGTCAGCCCGGGGGGAGAGCAGTGGGCGCTGCTTCTCGGGCTCCAGGGCCCTCGTCAAGGTCTAGGGGAGTCCGAGGCCTTGCAGTGCCCCCAGGGGTCCCCCCACATGATGCTCCAGGAACTCCCCCCGCCCAGGGCTTTCTAGTCCTGGGGACTGAGCCCAGCCTGAGGGCCCAGCTCTGCCCTCTGACCTCACAGGGTCTGAAGTCACTGCACAGCCCCCACGGCAGGAGGAGACCCACGACCCCCAGTCCCAGAGGAGGGGTCCTGCAAGGCCAGAGACCCAGCTGCTGAGCCCAGAACGCCGCAGAGCCCCAGAGAGCTGCGAGGGAAGCTGGCATCCTCACCCAACGTCCCAGGAGGCGCGGGCTCAGCTTTCCATAAATACCCGGACCCGTGATGTCACCGCCCCGTGCAGACTTTCACGGCCTCTGCCGCTGGCCCACGGCACACCTGGGTGGTATGGGGTGACACTGGCGATCCCCGCTCGGGAGGGCAGGCTGGACCTTCGCCCGTCCCCGGAGGGCACGGCAGCCTGTACCCACCCTGACCTTCCTGCCAACCTTGCATCAGCCACGGCTGAAGGGCTGATCACGGCAGAGCCGGGCACGAGAAACCATTTCCAAATGGACACAGGAGGGCTCAACCAGATGCCAACACGGGGGCAGCAGGTCCGGGGACCCTGTACGTAGATCTGGGGGGCGATCAGCCCTCAGAGACGGGGAATTTCACAGCCCAGCAGAGTCCTGCTGACAGTCTTTTCGCCCCCCATCATCACCGACAAACACGTCCACTGCAGGGGACAAATGCTGGCATCTACGCCTGGTGGCCAGCTCCCTCTGCAAGCCACCTGCACGGCAAACCCCCCTCCCCCAGAGGGCCTGGGCTCCAGCTCCCAGATGGGCTGCGGCCCTTCTGGCCTCAAGTTCCAGGCATAAACCTGCCCCATAGACTCACAAATAGCGCCTTCTGCACGCCATCCTGTCTGGGGGGTGGTGGGCAGCTTTCCGTCCTCTCTCCCTCTCCCGCTGGGAAGGCTCTGCGTGGTTAGAGGAACAGCGCGATGCTCAAGCGAGAAGTGGAAGGGAATAAAATTAAATCCCGGCGAGTCACACTCCCGGGGGTGGCGCACTGCTCCTCGGAGGCTGGAGCAGGCGCAGGGGGTGGCAGCCGCGGGCTCCGAGGACCCGGGCACGCAGGGCTCGCCCTGGAGCCTGCGGGACGGCGGGTCACCACGGTCGCCAGGCTGGGCGGGGGCGTCGGCCTCCGGCTACCTGAGACCACCTCTGGCTTTGGCCCTGCCGCACACCCGGGCGGCGGGGCGCGGGGCTGGGGAGGGCTGGTGGGGGCGCGGAACAGCATCCGGAGGAGGGGCCGGCGCAGAGGCTCCCCCGCGCCCCGGGAGCAACGTAGTGCGGGCCGAGCTGGACCAATCGCCGAGGCGCTCGTCGCCATGGCAACCGCAGCATCAGGCGCCGCCGCCCCGCGGCGCCCTCGCTGCAAAGTCACCCAGCAGGCGGAGAGCGCTCCAAACCTGGAAATCCGTTGCTAAAATGCACGCGCTGCTGCCACCCAGGGTGGCTTCTCTCTGCCTCTGACCCGGAGACGCGCAAGTCACGCAGTGCACGGAGCTGGCGCCCTGGAGTCAGGCCGGCTCTGCCTCCCAAGGGCCCTGAGGCCCCCGGCAAGCCGCTTCTCCTCTGGGAGACTTGGTCTGTGCTGCTGTAAAATGGGACCGTCACAGCTATGTCTCGGGGTGCCAGGAGGGCTTACCACACAGGGCAGCCACCCCGGTGCATGGCTGGCTACCAAGCGCGCTGGCCATATCCCGGGGCGAATCTCTGCTCAACTGTGGGATCCCTCCTTCATTCACCCGCTCACTCATTCCAACAGCTTAGGGACTGGCAACCCAGCGTGAATCAGGCCAAGTATCTGCCCTCATTCATTCATGAAAATGCCGTGTTTACATTCGAAGGAGGAAACAGGAAGTCAGCATGGTCAGATATAATTTTGCATGGTAATAAGGATCAGGAAAAACATAAGGCAAAAGGCGGGAGGGAGGGGGAGCTGAGAGAAGGGAAGCCCACCCACACGGGGAGGGGGCGGTCAGAGGGCCCACGTGGGCTGAGACCCCTATGCCGGAGGATCTGGGAGGAGCAACCGGGCAGAGGGAAGACCCAGCGCCAGGGTGGCGAGGCAGAATGAGCTGTGTGTTCAAGAACCACCGAGGAGGCCAGTGCGCTGGAGCGGGCGTGTCAGTGCGGTGCCGCCGGGAAGCCTGCTCTCCATCCTCTCCCCAGAGGCACACGTGGGATCAAGTCTGTTTCCTCATTCGGAAATCCGGGACTCCAAACCCACTTCATACATGTACTGAAAGTGAAAGTCACTCAGCCGTGTCCGACTCTGTGACCCCATGGACTGTACAGTCCCTGGAATTCTCCAGGCCAGGATACTGCAGTGGGTAGCCTTTGCCTTCTCCAGGGGATCTTCCCAACCCAGGGATCGAACCCAGGTCTCCCACATAGCAGGGGGATTCTTTATCAACTGAGCCACAAGGCATATATAAATATATATATATATACACAAACACATAATATATATATTTTATATGTATAAATTATTTACATATATATGTAATTTTTCTGTGCATTATAATCCTTGTAACAACCTCGGTGAGATCCAAGATTTTACAGAAGAGGAAACTAAAGCCAGAGGTTCAACGCCCGCCGAGGGTCACACAGCTGGTGGGCGGGGCACCGGGGCGGTCTGACTGCAGGGTCTTGCTCTTCAGCACCTGCCTCACTTCCTCGCTGGGTCGATTACACGAGAGAAGGGGTAGGAAGGCCCCGGCCCCTGGCTGACCCCTCAGAGGGCCGTTCTCCTCCTCCCAGTCTCTCTGGGCTCTCAGACCCGCCGGGTTTAGGGGCAGGGCGGCTGCGGCACCCTTCAGTTTTGTTCCTTCCCTTACAACAGAGCAAACAGAACTCAGAGCGGGTAAGAGACTTGCCTGAAACCGCACAGCAACAAGTGGCAGAGATGGGGCCCAGTGCTGGCGGCAGGCCCTCACGAGGGGTCGGAGTGGAGTTGGCGGCTGGTGACGGTGGTGGCAGGCATGGGGACTGCCCGATGCTTCCTGAGCAGCGCCCGAGAAGGACCCACCTTTCCCCAGCAGAGCCTTCCCTCCCGAGAAGGAGGCTGCCAGATGAGTGGGCTGGCCCTGCCTTAGAGCCCGCCCCCCTACCCTCACTGGAGCTGCATGGGATTTTAAACATGACCCCAAAATAACAGCAGCCACAACTCTGGGCTCCATGAGGCTGGTTGTGCTCCGGTTCCGATGTTCAGTGACTTTTCGGAGCCCCTGCCACCCAGAGGGGACTCACCTCCACGCAGCGGCAGAGCCAAGGCGCAACCTCCTCAGAGACAATGATTTTATCACGTCCGTTTTCAAGAGGAGGAAACTGAGGCTCAGAGTGGCTGGGTGGGGGGCCGGCTGGATGGCAGAGCTGGCCTTGGCGTCCCTTTCCTGGGTCTCCTGGGTCTCAGCCCTCAGAGCCTCCCTGGGGGTCATGATATTACCGGCACATCCACGGCTTTTGGGCACATCCTCCTCACAAACTTACACATGTGTTTCTTATACATTAGTCTTATTTCAAAAAAGGGCAAACGAAAAAGCCCCTGGAGTTGAGACACAAATTCCAAGACTGCAGATGTTTACAAGCCATCTGGGGCGGGGGGCGGGGGGCGGGGGGGGTTGCTGGATGTCTGGCGGTGGGTGTCCAGCGCAGGGTCAGGTGCAAAGGCATCTCCAAAAATTGTGCAGCTGAGATCCCAGCTCTGAATTCTCACTAGAGACCCGCAGGCTCGTCTTGCTGGGAAGTGACGAAGGTCACCGAGCAGGGCCCGTGAGCAGGGGCGCAGGCGTGAGTGTGGGCTCTGCCCCCATCACACCGAGGCTGCCCCTCCACCACCAGAGGGGGCCTGTCGCTCACTTTCCGGAGGTGAAGCCCGAGGTCACGGGCGGGCCCAGGGCGCACAGCCGGGAAGCGGCGCTGCAGGACGTTGCAGAGTGGCTGTGCTGCGTCCCCGAGGGCCCGTGGTGGGGGGGGGGGGGGGGGGGGGGCCACGGGCCTTTCCAAAGGCAGGCTCACCCCCCACCCCCTGCAGGCCTGAGACTGGGGCACAGTATTGGCGCTGGGACCACCCCTCACCCTAGCAGTCACCCAGTCTCCCAGGTCACTGCAGAAATTCCTGCGTGCACCCCCTGCCCCCACCTGGCCACTGTGGACCCCTGGAAGTGACCCACACCGGGAGAGAGAGCAGAGGCTCAAGGTGGCGGGGGCATGTTTCTCACCCAGGACTGCCCGCCTCCACTGGAAAATTCCGCCCTGCAGGCGGACAGGCGCCTTCACACAGAGCATCCCGCCTGCTGCTGGCCGGCGCCCATCTGTGCCCCGGAAAGGAGCACACGGCCTTTGGCAGAGAGGGCGGGAGCACGGAGCCAACCGATCCTCAGGTCATTGGACCTTCCAGGCCGGGGGTGGGGGTCCCAGCGTCTTCCTTCCCACGGGAGCGGCACGGAGCCCCCATCCTGCTCTAACCGTGGACACACGGAACCGTCTGCATTCTGCCTCTCCAAATCTCAGGATCACAAATCTTTCAAGTTGTGGAATTGTTTTTCCCTCTTCTCACTCAAGCATTACATTTTACAGAAGCAAAATCTTAGCTGCACACGTAACATGAAAGGCTCTTCTCTTTAAACAAGGCTCCCTCGACCGCTCCCCCAGTTCTCACTGTCCTCAGCTGTCTCCACCAACCTCCCCACTCTGATCTGTTAAGATTGGCCCTTTCAGAATGTTTTCTGTGACTTTAGCTACATACACATGCTTACAGAAAGAAACAAGTATTATGAAGATCCTAAAAAGCGGTATCATGTTCAGTTAGGAAATAAAAAATGTGAACACATCAAAAGGCGTAAAGATGCAGACGGTGAGTCTGACGTCAGTTTTCCTGCAGAGCGAGATACCCAACAAGTGGCAGGAAAGCTTGTGCCCACGTCTAGGCTTTGCACAAACGGAACCACCCCAGGGGCCGTTCCCCAGCACTCTCTATGCCCCCTGGATTTGTGACGCTCAGGACGCGAATCCCGGAAGCCCTGATCCACGAGCTGGCCTGTGCAGAGTCTCTGATCCACAGGCGTGGGCTTGGCTCTCGGCGTGGGGAGGGCCCCGCAGGCTGTGGACAGCCCCCCCGCGTCCCTGAGTGGCCGGCTCCCCACGCACAGGGAGCCGAGGAGGTGAGGAAGTGGCCACAGCGATGATCTCCGGAAACCAGGTGGGCTGCCGGGGCCGGGCAGGGCCCCTCTGCAGGGCACCAGATACCCGCGGTGCCCTGTCCTGCGACCTGGGGCACAGGGTCCTGACAGGCTGCACTTGGGCTGGAGGCTGGAGGCAGGAGGCGTGGGGACCCGCCTCGGGCGAGCGGTGTCGCTTCTGCCCGGGCCTCGGCATCCTGCTCACCCGCACGGCGAGAGCAGGTGGGACGGGGGGCCCTGAGAGCCTCCATCAGAAGCCCGTGGGGGTGCAGGATGGAGCGGCCGGGAAGGACGACCAGACACGGAGCCAGAGGCGATGGCCCGAGTGTGTCAGGACGCTGGGTCCCTCCAGGTCTGCACCTGTGCCCGCACCTTCTCAGCGGACAGAGCAGCCAGTGGTCAAGCCCGGGAGCCAGCTCCGCCGCCGGCTGCGGGTCTCGGGGTGGGGGCCCACGCGTGGCCTCGGCCCAAAGCCTCAGCGAGCGCGGCAGGTGCCGCTGTTGTTCCAGAGCCGGGCTGGGCGCCTGGAAAGTTCGCGGAACTCTAAGTGGCCAGGCCTGGGGTCAGGAGAGTCGGGCTGAGGCCTCCAGTCCCCCCGGTGCCCCCAGCCAGGCCGCGAGGCGGGAGTGAGGGCGGGCAGGGCCCCCCGGAGCCCTGGCAGCTCACAGAGGCCGCACAACAGCTCCCGATCCTCCGCTTGCTTCCACTGTTCGGTTAATTTTATGTCTAAAGTGATTTTCATTGAAAAGCAAACCTTCTGGCCACTACAGTAAATTCCGTGCCCCTGGCAGGCTGGTTAGACCGGTTTCTTTTCCCGAAGGCCCACCGGCCATCTCAGCTCGAGGGCTGTGTCTGTGTCTGTCTGTCTGTCTGTCTGTCTTTGGGGACTCGGGCTGCTCCCTGGGGCAGGGCCGAGGCCGCTGAGGTCCGGGTGAGGGGGCAGCGCCCCGAGGGGCTGGTCTTCTCCCGGGTCCTCGTGGGGCTGGGCTCTGTGGGTATTCGGGGGCCAGCAGGGGGGCATCGCTGCCCAGCCCCCGGGCCGGGAGCGTTCCTGACCACAGAGCAGCACTAATCCTCTACCCACTTGCTCCTTCATCCATAAAACGCTGACTAATGCCACCCCGGGGCCAGGCCGCGTCCCGGCAGGGAGGGCAGAGTGTGAGACAGCCTGCGTCTGCTGCCTGGGGGGAGCCTGTGGGCTCCCGGGGCCACGGTGGGCCTTGGGCCCCCAGCTCCCCTCCTGCAGCAACCTGGGCGCCCCTTTGGTGCCTGAGGCTCCGGTAGGGCTGACTCCTCTCCCAGCTCAGGTTCGGGCTTGGGACTCAGAGGCCTGACTCAACTGGGGTGCAGACTCTCCCAATCTGCACTTGAGCTTAGACCCGAGATAGGGGAGCTGCCGCTCTGCCTGGGCCCCCGAGAAGGGGCTGGACGGGGAGCGGGAGAGGCAGGGCCCGGGGTCGGCGCTGGAGCGTCTGGAGGCAGCCGCGCCTGAAGCTGCGAGGTCAGGTGCGCCGATAACCCCGTCTCACCAGGGCCAGCCCTAACTCCTCTGCCTTTTGACAGCTATGATGCTGAGGGAGCATTAGAATATCGAGGGACTGCTTGCCTAGACGTCCCACAAGACATCTGGGTGAGACAGGAGGGGCGAGTTCTTGGGGGAAAGGGAAATGGGGCAGTTCCCCGGAGGGCAGCACGTGGAAGCTGAGCCTGGAAGGATGGGTGGGAACCTGTCTCTGACGGTGCCTGGAAAGGCGCTCCCAGCAGGTGGAACAGCCTGTGCAGAGGCTGGAGCTGAGAAGCGCGGAGCGAGAGGCCTCAGCCTTCTAGGGGCTCGGGCTTCGTCTAGGGGAATGGGGCGCCGAGGAGGGGCGTGTGATGAGACGTTCATGGGGGAGGGGGTGGGGGGCAGACTCGAGGCTCTGGACGGGGGAGGGCAGGGAGGCCTGCCATGGCGTCGGGAGGGGTGGAGGGAAGGGGTGTGTGCAGACCCTCATGGGGGTGGGATCTGAGGACAAGGCCTGGGGACAAGGGCGACAGACGGGTCCCTGGCTTGGAGGCTGGTGGCTGGTGGCACTGCTTACCCTCCTGGGGACACAGGAAGGGGTGTGGGTGGGAGAGAGGCAACCGTCCCCTTGGACGCGCTGCTGTGTGGGGCTGGGGGCCGCTTACGGACAGTGTCCAGGAGCCTCTAAGGGTCAGGCTGGAGGCTCGGTGCTGAGGAAGAAGGGAGGGCGTGAGCGGGGTTTGGAGGAGAGAAGGAAAAGCCGGTGACAGAGGCGGGGAGAACCGTGGAGCTCTGGCCACAGCCCCAGGCCCCCACTGCCCCCCACCCACCCCACATCCTTCCCAGGGGTCCAACATCCACCCTGTCCCAACACAGAGGCCTGTCCCCGCGCCCCCAGGGTCTAAGATAACACAGGAACAACACTTCTTAGCAAATAAGAATTCAAAACAGGCTCTAAGCCTCATGCTCATCACAGTACTATTTACAACAACCATAAACACTGAAACGGCAAATTAAGCATCTCACGATCCCTGCCCATCACGGGATTATCACACAGCCTTCAGAGGGAATGTCGACAGGCACGGACATTAGTGACCACTGCTTAAGAAAAAAGACATAGGTTCTCAAAGCGTGTCTTCAGCACCCACCTAAGAACGTGACTGAGACACAGCCAGAAAAACGCCACGTTGACAGCTGGCCCTGAGTACGGGTCACCGATCAGCTTTAATTCCTTTCTCATTCTAATTTACTTTTCAGATGTTCTACCACATGAATTAACTATAATAAGGAGAAAATATATTATTACAGGAAACTCCCCAGGCACCTAAAAGCAGCTGAAACGCCCCCGAGCTGTTGTATCAGTTGGAGGAGACAGGCCCTGCAGGGCGGAGGAGTGCGCAGGTCTGGGGTGGGATGCGGGCTTGGGCCCCCCGCTCCCTGCCGCCTGCCTGGGGGCCCGGCCCCATTCCCCGCGCTTCCAGTCTGGGGATGGGTCCCCCTGGCCCCGGTCTCCTCTCCCCAACCTCCAGGGGGCCACAGGCCCGTCTGCTAACCCGTTCATCCTCACCCAGGGAAGGGGCTGGGGAGTAGGCTGGTTTCCAGGCCAGCAGGGGCCGACAGCCCCCCGGCAGCCCAGGCTGGAGGACTGAGTTCTCTGGTCGCTCAGCCCAGAGAGACAGGACGGTCTGCTGAGATGAGGGCTGCTTCCGAGCAGGCTGGGGCGGGCCCGGGCGGGGGGCGCCCAGCAGACATGGGCTCTGCCCACCCCGCCACTCCCCTGCTGTGTGACCCCCAGAGCGTGACAAGCTGCCTCTGAGCCTCCATTTGCAGCCTGGAAAACTGGAAACACAGGGTCCTCCCTGAGAATGGCCACGGCGAGGGACGGACAGCTCATGGCCAGGGTGGAGAGGCCTGTCTGTCCCCGTGCCCTGGGGGGGCCGGGCGGAAGCCGGGGGCCACCCGAGAAGGGAACCAGAGTGCCTCTTCTTCCCGGGAGCGCCAGTGCCCTGCTCTGTCTTGACTGGGGCCACTGCCCATTCTCCACACTGTGCCGCAGCGGCTTGTACGAACACCGATCAGATGCTTCCCAGGATGCTCAGAATAAGACCCAGCCGCCTGGCCTGGCTCCCCGACCCCGCCACCGCACGCACCCGCGGCCACTCCCCCCTGCCCCCCAGCCCACTGCGTGGCTCCTGCCTCAGGGCCTTTGCACGTCTGCTCCCGCCATCAGAGTGCCCCTCCCCCAGGCCCGCATCTCACACGCTCCCAGTCCCCCCAGGGCTCCCCCCAACCTGGGCGGCCTTTCCTGAACACCCTCACGGACACGGCCCCAGTGCCATTTCATTTCATCCAGAGCATTAAGCATCCTGCTTAATGGTTCTTTTTTTCCAACATCTGTCTTCCCTCAAGAGAACGCTGGGTCCACAGGGTCAGGGTCATCCCTGTGTGGTCATCACGGCGCCTTCAGGGCAGCGAGGGGGCCCGCACACCACGCTGCGCTACGCTCGGGCAGTCGTGTCCGACTCTTCACGAGTCCATGGACCCGCCAGGCCCCTCTGCCCACGGGGGTCTCCAGGAAAGAATACTGGAGTGGGTTGCCACGCCCTCCTCCAGGGAATCTTCCCAACCAGGGGCCGAATCCAGGTCTCCCGCATTGCAGGTGAATTCCTTACCAGCTGAGCCACCAGGGAAGCCCAAAGAAATGCCCGCCGAAGGCAGGGATTAACACATGCCCTCACCACACTCCCCGGCTCACCCCAGCAGGACTGGCAGAAACGCAGGTACCACCCTGTGGCTTCTTGTTCCACACGCCTCACTCGTCACGGGTTTGGTAACCCCCCCAGCCCCCAGACAAAGATTCTTCCAACAGTGACTCTGCTGGGTAATTACGTGGCTCCGCACTAATAATAGGTCTTGTGATTATAGTTTATTTGCTGTGATTTTAGTTAATGGACCAGATGGAATATTTGCATCTGGAAAGTTCCCCAGCTGTTTCAGGGACCTCCCAAATTTACTGCTCAAAGAAAAAAAGGCTCTCGGTGCAGGAAGCACCCCAGAGGGTGGGCAGGAGGCCTGCAGGCAAGCCCTTCCTGTCTCTGGAGCTCAGTCTCCCCATCTGTAAGATGGGATGATAACACCACCTTGCAGGGAAGGAGACTAACAGCCCAAACCTCCATTGCCATGATGACCATCAATATGCTAGGGCCTTTGTGCAGTAGCCAAGTAACTGCTTTCTTTAATGGATTTTTTCTTTTGCTTGAATGCATTTTATTATTACTTTAAAATATCATTAGTGTTATTTATGGCTTCATTTCTGTATTTTTGGCTGCACTGGGTCTCCATTGCAGTGTGACGGCTTCTCATGGCGGCAGCTTATCCTGCTGTGGCTCACGGGCTTAGCTGCTCCAGGGCACGGGGGATCTTCCTGGGCCACGGATCAAACCCATGTCTCCTGCACTGGCAGGCAGATTCTTCACCCCAGGACCATCAGGGAAACCCCTTGAATGCGTTTTAAAGGGAGACTCTTTCAAGACCCTATGGAACCCAGGGCCGCCTGCCTGCCACATGCCTGCCGGGACCCAGCCCTGAAGCTTCACACTGATGGGTTTGGGCAGTCATCGTCCACCGCTCCCACGGGGCCGCCAGCTCCCTTGTCGCCCCCGCTGCTAGAACCAGCGCCCAGCGCAAGTAGGCGCTCCCTCGGGAGTGGTGAAGGGAGGTCTGCCGGCAGGGGACCCAAGGGTCCAAAGGAGCGGGCCATTCACGAGCCAGTTCATTGCTCCCTGATGCTGAGCGAGCTCCCGCTGGGCGCCTGCCGGGTGCGGGGCCACAGCCGCGAGCCGGCTGAGGGCGTCCCCTTGTCCGCCCGTCCAGGTCTGGGCGCCCGGCTCCCCCCGGCCCCCTCACCCCCTCCCCTGTCTGCCTCACACCTCGGGGGTCCCGTCCAACCCGGGCTGTGAGGATGCCCACGGTTATGCTTCCAGCCTGCACCCTGAGCCGACTCCCAGCCGGAGGTCCCGCGGCCTCCGAGTCGCTTTTGCTCAGACAGACGTTCAGGAGGAGGCCAGCCCCCCCCAACCCCTGCACCGACTGGCGCCTGCTCCTCCCCGCCTCTGCGCCCCGCCTGCGCCCCGGCTTCCCAGCTGCACCTCCCGACGGCAGCCAGACGCCCCTCGGGCTGAAAGCGAGAGCACGCTGATGCTCCGCTCCGCACCCTCTGGGCCCACCTCACTCAGAGCGGGAGCCGAAGTCCGCGCGAGGAGGCGCCCGGCCTGCGCGGCCCGCGGCCCGCTGCCCGTCCCCTCCGCAGTCAATGCCCAGGCACGGTGGCCTCTTTCCCTGGGCAAGCCCGCTCCTGCCCCAGGGCCTTTGCCCAGGGGGACATTCGGAATATATGAATATATACGCAGAAACACCTCTGCCAGTACCGCCTTCCCTGCAGGTGCTGGGGGTCTGCGGGGGGCAGGACGGCGGAGCTGCAGAAGGGGTCGGTCCGAGGCTCGGCAGAGTCTGCAACTCCTGGCAGGGCCATGGCTGAGTATTTTAGCGAGCGGGCCACGCAGGGGAGCTGACTCCCCGCGTCTGACGTGGGATCAGGACTGATCTCCGGCTTGGGTCCCTGGGCAGGGATGCCGTGCTCAGCCAGGGGCACGCTCGAGCAGAGGGGCTGAGCCTGGGCGTCCCTGGTCCCCCGGCCACCCCGACCGCAGGGACAGCGCACGGGGACCACAGACACCTTCCCCGCTCACAGCCAGACTCCCATCCTGCTGTCTCCCCGAAGGGGTTTTCATCTAACTCGCGGCTGAGGGGTGTGGCAGGCGGCCATTCTGCCATAGGAGGGGAGCTGGGGACCCGCCGGGGCTGAGTGAGGGCTCAGCGAGGCCCCTGGGCAGGCAGGGCGACCCCGTCTACCCGGCCCCAGTCGGCCCCAACGGGTTTCCTTAAACGAGCTTCAGATATTTGCGTCCGGGGGACACTGAGGACTACCTTGGATGGCTTCCTGTAGTTATTCTTTTTCACATTTTACTTAAAAAACGTAATTTTATAATACATTCGCAGGATTCAAAAGCCAAAAGCGTACACGATTCATAGTGAAATCTGGGCCCCACCACTGGCCCCACCTTCTCAGCCCCGCCCCACAAAGGCGGCCACTCCCACTGAGCTCTCTGGCAATCTTCTCTCGGAGTCACTGGCTTTTATTTTCAAAAACAAGCAAATGCGGGTCAAAGTATCTGCACAGACACTTCTCCAAAGAAGATACATGAATGGCCAGTGCTCGGGGTCACTCGTTGTCAGGGAAACGCAAACCCGAAGCCCGGGCAGAAACTGCGCCCCGCCCCCCAGGATGGAAACTGGACAAGAACACGTGCTGGTGAGGGTGTGGGGAGGCGGGGACCCCCACACACTGCCGGTGGGGACGGAAATGCTGCGGACGCTGCGGAAGACAGCCGGCCTGTCCCTCACGTGTTACACACGGAGTGACCGTGTGACCTACACCCACGCCCACGAGTGCTGGAAACACGTCCACGCAAAAACCTGTACTCGGATGCTCACAGCAGCATTAGTCATAACAGCCAAGAAAGGGGAAACAGCCCTTACGTCCACCCGCTGAGGAGGGGTTAGTAAAATGAATTGCATGCACACACCTAGTGGTAAAGAACCCACCTGCCAAGGCAGGAGACGTGAGATGCGGGTTCGATCCCTGGGCCGGGAAGGTCCCCTGGAGGAGGGCATGGCCACCCACTCCAGTGTTCCAGCCTGCAGAATCCCAGGGGCAGAGGAGCCTGGCGGGCTGCAGTCCACGGACTGCAGGGTCAGACACGACTGAAGTGACTTAGCAAGCACACACATGTACACAACAGGACACGGCCTGGTTACAATAGCGGTGAAGCGTGGACAGGTGTCACAGTGCGAATGAGCCGTGAAAACACGGCCCACGTGAAAGGAGCCGGTCACAAAGGATGAGGACCGCAGGAGTCCATTCACACGGAGTGTACAGAAGAGGCGGAACCACGGAGGGAGAAAGTGGAGGAGAAGCTGCCGGGGGCTGGGTCAGCGTGGGGATGAGGGTGATGCTGGCGGACACAGGGTTTCTTTCAGGATGACAAAAAGGTTCTAGGACTGATGGTGCTGATGGCCACACAATTCTGAATACACTAAAGCGCAGGACACTGCGCACCTCAAGCGGGTGAACTCTACACTGTATGCATTAAAATATAATTCGTTTTTGTTAAAAAAATAAGCAAGGAGGCATAAATAACACGTTCCCCCAGGCTTTCCTCACTCCAGTCTCTGCTCAGAGGGGCCTCCCCCTCCCGGCTCGGTCCCCCGAACCTCCATCCTCAGAGCACGTACCCGCCTCTGAAAGCATCGCGTCCCGTGGCTGCCTGCCTGTTCTCACTGAGTGTCAGACTCCAAGAACACAAGGGGCTCTGTCTTAGTCCCCGCTGTGTCCTCGATGCTCAGGACGGAACCAGGCACACGGCAAGTTCTCAGACAGTATCTGACGACCGGCCTGTGTGACGGATGGAGTTGAGCGTTACGCCCACGGTGCTGGGCGCGACCAGCCCCCGAACTTCCCCGAGAGCTTCACGGGAAGGTCCCTGGGATCCCGGGGCCTCGGGGATGACAGGCGCTCCCCAAGCCTCCTGCTGCCGCGATGGGTCCTTGCTTGCTTACCCCCAGGGCCAGGGAGCTCACCCCCTTGTGAGGCAGCGGGTTTCAGCTCCGCACCGCACGTGTCAGTTTGCGCGTGGTTTCCTCCCAGCCTCAGCCCGGCCCCCGGGTCTCAGGCCCGCCTCCCCAGCTGCCTGAGGAGGAAATACCTGGAAATACCTCCTGTGCAGAAGCAGGGCCAGGGCTGTGGAAGGTCCTGGAAGGGCACCGTGAGCTGAGCCCACGGCGTCCCGGGGCGCCCTGTGCTGCTGCCCCGCCCGGCTGGTCCCCAAGACTAGCCCCCTGCCAGCCTCCCTGTGGGTTCAGGGGAACCCCGAGGGGCACAGTTGGGAGGTCTGCAGGGATCGTCCTGAGAAAGCCACAGCCCGAGCAGGAGCCGAGGGCGTCTGGACCTCCCGCCGGGCTCTCTGCTTGGTCCGAGCTCCGGAGTGGAGGATGGTCGGTCAGGCATAAGGCTTCTGGGTGAGGCCAGGGTGGGCAGGGCCTGGAGCCCGGCCTGGAAAAGCCCAGCCCGGATCAGGGCAGCGGCCTGAGACCCGGGGGCCGGGCTGAGGCTGGGAGGAAACCACGTGCAAACTGATGTGTGCGGAGCTGAAACCGACCGCCTCACAAGGGGGTGAGCTCCCTGGCCCTGGGGGTAAGCAAGCAAGGACCCATCGCGGCAGCAGGAGGCTTGGGGAGCGCCTGTCATCCCCGAGGCCCCGGGATGCCAGGGACCTTCCCGTGAAGTCCTCGGGCAAGTTCGGGGGCTGGTCGCGCCCAGCACCGTGGGCGTAATACTCAGACGCCCAGCAGAGGGCAGCCGCGCAGTCGGGAACGGAGGCCGTGCAAAACCCGGTTCCCACGGAGGCCGGAGGCCCGCCCACCAGGCGCCCCCGCGCCCCACCGGCGTCCGGACGCCCGGCCGGGCCTGTGGGGCCCGCTCTGCACCCCGCAACAGGCCCCGTTCCCAGCTGCCGCGCCCCCCCTGCCCCAGACCCCTGTGCGCGGAAGGCCCGCGGCGCCCCGCCTCCCCAGCGCCGGCTCCTTCCCTCGCTGAGATCGCGGCCCCAAGCCGCTGAGGAGGCCCCGGCCACCCCGGGCCAGCTCTCGCTCCGGTCCCAGGCTCCGTCCTCAGGACCTGGTTGGTGCAGCCGTGCACCGTGCCAATCAGAGGGCCCGCTGACCTCCGCCCGGCCCCACACCGCTCCTGGGGCCGGGGCCTGTTCCCTTCCCAAGGCTCGCGGGCCCCCTGATTCACTGTCTCACCAGCATCACTTAATACACATTTTCACCCAAGACGTGCTGGGGGCCCCCACCCCAGGCCTGACCCCAGAGCCCCAGGTCCAGGGGCGCACCCGCTGGCCACTGTCCCTTAGGAGGCCGCCGGCTCCCAGAGGAGGAGCAACGTCTCAGGGAGGGGCTCGACCCCGGGCCTGGGGAATCGCCCCTTGTCTGATAAATGGGTGCGGGGTAGGGGGAGCACCCTGCCCCCCGCCGCGGTTTGCCTGAGGAGGCGATGATGGGGGCGGCGCCTGGACCCCTGATCTGGGCTCAGGGCGAGGTCCTATGCAGCCCTGCCTTCTCCTCGGACCCATAGTACAGATGCAGAAACTGAGGGCAGGGAGAAGCCAGGGGCCCGCCCGCAGTCACTGGGCTGGGCAGAGGGGCGCAGGAGGAGCCCGAGCTGCCTCCAGCGAGCATGAGCTTCTGGTCAGGCCTGCACCCCCAAGGCTGTGTGACCCGAAGTAAAGCGCACGACCTCTCTGGGCCTCTGCTGGGAACTCTGGGAGGACGAGAGAGTGGACTGAAGCCTCAGGACGCATTTCGCTGGCTCGCGAACAGACGCCAGGGATGCCACATCACATGCTAGGAGGCACGCGCCTGGCACACAGCAGGGTGCGTTGCTGGTCCACGTTGGTGGCCGCCGTGACTGTTAGTGGGAGCTGGGGTGGGGCTGGGACCTCCCCCCGTCCCCCACCAAGGTGCTCACAACCCTCCTGGAGACGGTGACGTGGTCCAACCCATTAGAGACGCCCCCCGGGGACAGGCAGGAGCACCAGTTTGGAGGGAGGACGGCTGAGAGACATTTTAGAACCGCGTTCCCTGCTCACAGCAGGCCAAGCCCACTTCCTGCTCAGTGATAATCACCGACACCCCCCACCCCGCCCCAGCCATCTGGGGATTTTTCCGCCACTCCCAGGCGCTGGGCAGGCCCCGCGGGAGCGCTGAGGACGCAATCACCAGCCTTTTAGGAACTGGTGCTTGTAAAAGAGGCGCAGACAGCTTCTCTCCAAGGATGCTGAGCGAGCCTTTTGGGGCTGGCAATTTGCAGAGCTCTCCAGATGCCGCAGGACAATGGGGTCTGATTGGCAGGGGGTGGGAGGGGCCAGCAGCTGCCGCTTCAGAGCCGGGGAAGGCGGGGGCCCTGAAGGAAAATCTGACGGGTCCTGCGGACGAGCGGTTTCATTCTGTGGCCCTAAATAAAAGCGCTGAGCCAGCTGAGCCAGCTGCCCCAGGGACAGGCCAGGCGGGAGGCTGGGGCGAGACAGGAAGCAGGCGGCAAGTTTATCACGAGAACCCCGTCACCCATTAGTCCATCCATCCGTCCATCCATTCATTCGAGCGTCAACGCCCGGGAAGGCACAGAGGAGGAGTGGTAAGAGCTCTCAGTCATCCAGAATCCACAGTTTAAATCCTGACTCCTCGGCCACGAGAGCCCCTCTGCCTCACGACCCACGTCTGAGACCCGGGCTTGGCAGGAGGCAGAGGGAGAATCCTAAATGCCCAGCACCGTCCTGACCCTGAGTTGGCGCTTGCAGAATGCAGGCTCAGCTTTCCTGCCCCTCTTTCTCGTCTGAGTCACTCTGACTCCTAGTAGGAACACGCTGCTTACCGAGAACAGTATGAGACAGACACGAGCAAAACCCCCAGCTGGGCCCCGGCTCTCAGGGAGATCACAGAGGGCAGGGGCAGTGAGCGGAGGCCTCTGGGTGATCTCAGGCAGGGGTGAGTGCTGGGAGAGCTAGTCACTCATTTAGCCACTCACCGCCTATCCATCGAGCAAAATGTCCTGTCACCTCAGACTAGGGCAGAGGGCACAGATCCTCCCCACCAGGACTCACAGTCTAGCAGGAATTCAAGAAGGTAAGAAGCTGACTCAGCAATCAGGAAGGCACCAAAAGGAGGGGCCATGGGAGGCGGGTTTTGAAGTATGCATAGGAGTTCCCTGGGGAGAGGAGATGGCTGAGGAAAGTGCCCTCCCACAGAGGGAAATGCAGAAGCAAATGCACAGCTGCTTCCCGGTGCCCTGGAGAAGGGCAGCTCCCTTGGCCCAGCCTGGAATCCTCTCTTCACGCCCCAGGTGCACAAGCAGCCCCGTCTGCCCTCCAGGACCTGCTCTGGGCCTCTGATTGCCAGAGGAAGAGCTGTCATTTGTTGAGTGTCAACTGCACGCCCAAGGAACGCTCCCTAAGTGCCTAAGGCCTTGACATACGTAGCCTCCTCTCATCTTGGCAAACCTCTGAGAAGGTCCTCCCGGCTCAGGAGGAAACAGGCTCAGAGAGGGGAGGTGCTGTGGCCCCCAACACCGTGGGCAGGAGTGAGCCGGGATTCGAGTCCCCAGGTCAGCCTGACCCTGGACTACCCTCTCCCGCCACCAGCAATCAGATGGGGCTCCCGAACCCTCCCATCACTGAGTCCTCCGGACGGGACCTGGACTCTGCCTGGATGCCCACCTCGCACCCCCGGGGCCTGCACCTGGGGGTCCTGGCCACGCCCCATCCAGATGTCACCCCACTGCCCTGCTCCAGACTCAGCCTTTCCCTCTGTGAAATGGGCCAGGCCCACCACTCCGTGCTCCCAGCACCCGCTCCCCATACCCACAACTGCAAAGCCCTGATAAACCATCTCTGGGCCTTTAAGGGCCTTTTATGTCTCCAGCCACGCTTTTCTCTACATTTTGATAAGCTGCTTGCAAACCCGGTGATTGATGAGCAAGAACGACGAGGATGTGGTGCTGAACAGTTTTTTCTTGGGATTGCTTCTGGCTGCACGCTCAACTTTAAATTGATTAGCTGCGTGCAGGCCCAACATTAATTATCAGCCGTTTGTCACCGAGGCAGGCGGGCGTCCGAGCAGCCCGCTCCTGTAGCATCAGCTCCGGGTGCTGGGGGAGATGCCCACTGGCCCACCCGGGAGCAGAGGGCCCTGGACATTTAGGGCCCTGAGCGAGCCTCTGGAGGCCCAGACCGAGCACCCCAGGGCGATGGTGCCTAGCTCCTGTCCTGCCCCAGGGGGCCCACGGCCTCACCTGACCCTCAAGGGGGCCTCAGTAGAGTAAGGGGACCCGGGAGACCCCAGAGTTTCTTCGTTCACTCGACAGACATGGATGGGGCAGGTATGACACGCAGCCGTCTCTCTGGCACTGCGGGGACAGCAGAGAAGACAAAGCTAGGGTCTGGGGGGCAACACGGCCGGGCGGCGCGGGAGTCTGAGGGGCCAGGGCTCTGGGAGCAGAAAGGCTGGTGGGGGCCCGTGACCCACTGAGACGGGGGCAGGGGCCTCAGAGGCGGCGGGTGGGGAGGAGCCATGGAGCTCCTGGGCAGAAGGAGCGGGGCACCAAGGCCCTGCGCCGGGAGCACGGCCGCGGCGCTCCGGGCGAGAGGAGGCAGGCGTGGCTGGCACAGGGCGAGGGCGGGGGGAGGCCAGAGGGAGCGGGCCGGGGCATCCCAGGGAGGAGGGACGGAGCCCTGATGGGGGGGAGGGGTGGAGGCAGGAGCAGGGAGCCGGGGGGGCTGGGGCAAGAGCCACGGAGATTGCACTCCCCGCCCAGCCCGCTGTCCGGGTGAAGAGCCACCGGGCCCTGAGCTGGGGGACGGGGACGAGGGAAGCAAGGAGGAGCACGGTCCTCCTCCCAGAGCGGGGCTCGGCCGGCTCCCGCCTCTGCTGTCCTGACCCCGCGCTCGCCCGACCCCTGCGCCTCCTGTTCCCTCTGCCCAGGACACCCTTCCCTTCTCCCCGTCAGCCTGCTGAAGGTTTGTCCTCTGGGAGGAGCGGTGAGTCCTCCTGCTGGGCATGGCTCCCCAAGGTGAGGGGCTCCCCCCCAGAGGATGGGGTCTCAGCATAGACCAGCCCCCCTGACTTCTCCGAGAGCCCCGGCTCTCTCGGAGCTGGAGCTGGGTCAGGGCCCAGGCCCCCCTCCTCGGGTCCGTGCTTGGGGGTGAGGGTGGTGAGCGCCCGCTACCACGCCAGCGAGCGCTCGTAAACCCAGCATTCTGGGCCAGTCAGGCCGCATCTCCGGCTGGGTTCCTGCAGGGCCTCACGTTTTGTTCATCAGTTAATTCTACCGATGTTGAGTGACCCCTGGCCTTGGTCCTGGGGATTGGGTGGTGAGTAGGAGAGGCAGTGTCTGCTGCCATGGGGGTGGGTGCAGACGGTGAAGCCCTCCACTCACAGTCCCCCGAGAGGGCGCCAAGCGCTGTGGAGGGGTGAGGGGGCGGCCGGGGGTGCTCCCCCAGGAGCTGAGACCCGAAGAGCAACAAGGCTCCAGCCAGACCAGGACCTGGGGTAGGAGTGGTGCAGACGCTGGTGCCGAGGCCTTGAGGCTGGAGGACGCCCAGGCGCCCGAAGAGCTATGAGGGAAGTGGGGCGTCCGGGGGGCTCGGGGCAGGACGTGGGGGAGGGCCTCGGGGCGGGGGCTCGGGGAGCACAGTGTCTGGGGAAGGCGTCAGGGCTGTGTGGGGTGCAGGCAGGTGCCTGGCGGGGTCTGGGTTTTACACCTAATGCGGTGGGAAGCTGAAGGTGGGTTTCAAGCACCTGACTCAATGTGGTTTGCGCTTCTCAGTGCTCCCCTGGGGGCTGAGAGGGCAGGACGGTGACCGGGGGACAGGAGCTGGGGTCCCGGTGTGGGTGGGGAACGGCTGTGCCTGAGAAGGCACTGATGTAGGGGCCCAAAGTTGGGGGGGCCGAGGAGGGGAGCCGTGGAGGGGCGGCACTATGGGCTGGAGATAAAAATCTGGAGCCCGTCTTCCAATTGAGTGTTTCAGAGACGAGCCCTTATAAAGTTCAGGGTCAAAGACGGACTGACAGGCCACCTTGCCCATGCAGATCCCAGGAGAGCCCTTCACAAGGACGAGCTTCCAGGACGAGTCCTGGGGAGGGCGGGGGAGCATGGGCACGGAGCCCATCGCCAGCTGGCACTTCACAAGCCCTGCCCAGGCCTCGAGGCGCCTAGGCCCAGGGCGGGCGGGACCCGCTCCAGAAGAGCCCATCCTGAGCCCCCAGAGGCGGGCGAGCCAGCCTGGGGGGCACGCAGCCCTGCTCGGACCCCAGGGGACCCCAGCGCGAGGCACCTATGCCTCACTGCCCGAGCGGGGGTGAGGGATGGGGCCCACGGCCAGCCTCCCTGAGCCTCAGTTACGCATCTGAGAAACGGATTAAATGCTGTGGGGTCCGTCCCACCACTAAACGTGAGCCCAGGAGGGCCTGGGTTTGGAGCGGGCTGGGCACGTCCGGAGCTGCAGAGCTGAGGACACGGCCTGCTTCCGCCCAACTGCGATCACGTGTGACCCCACGGTGCCCCGGGGCTCAGGAGTCCCAGCCGAGGAGGAGGCATGAAGAGGTTCATCACCTTATCTAGTAAGGGGGTCCCCGGGGGCAAGTCCGAGGGGGCTCCGACCCCAGCACAGGCTCCTCTTCCTCCCCTGCTGGGGCCCAGAGTCAGTGCGGGGCCCTGAGGGGGGCGGGCACCCCTCCCAGCCTGCCTTGTCCACCCTCCACACCCAGGTCGGCTTGCGGAAGGCATGGGATCGATCGCCCCAAGCCGGAGCTGTCTGCTTGCTCCGATACCATCAGCTTCCCATTAAGTGGATCAATAGCTTCCACTGGTTTCCAATTTTTGTTTCCAGAAATTCATCTCCCAGACACCTTTTTAATTAACCCCCTCCCACACACCTGGGACGCCCATAGATCACCCGCCCCAGGACACGTCTGCGGGCCGAGGACCACGAGGCTGGAGCCTCAGGGGAGCTGCAGGTGTGTTTAAGGCTGCCGGGTCGTCATTCCCCCACCGCGGGCCTGACCGTGAACCTGGGGAGGGCCGGGTCCCCCGAGACAGAGCCAAGAACCACAGAGGTCTGGGCGGTGGCCAGCGCGCCTCGCAGGGCCGGCACTCTGCAAAAGCCCTCCAGGCTGCAGAAGAGCGGGGGTCTGGCTGGCAGGGGTCCCCTGGGGGCCAGCGGCTGTGGCCTCCGGGCAAGGACAGGGGGGTGGCCCCAGGAGGGCCTCCCACCCCAGGGGGGCCTCCCACCCCAGGAGGGCCTCCCACCCCACGGGGGCAGGAGCAGCTGCCCTTCTCCATCAATGCTGGGTCCACAGTGCCCCGCACACAGTAGGTGCTTGGCAAATCCCTGCTACATGCACAGTAAGAGCTCTCCTTTCGTGCCAGGCGTTGTCCTAAGGGTCCCACTGCGTCTTCAATCCTCACGGCGATCCCCGTGGGGCACTGCAGGTATCTCCGTTTTCTAGGTGGGAATACTGCGGCCCAGAGAGGTGGCGTGACCTGCCCAAGGGCACACAGCTGGTGCAGGGGAGGCAGGACAGGGTCTGCCGTTGCCCGTGGGCATCAGTCACCCTCCCCTCTCCGCTCCCCGCCCACACCTGAAGGGCCGGCACTGCACCCCGTGCCCCGTGTAGCTTCACGACACGCACTCATCATGTGGACGTGTTTATCGAGCGGATCAACGAGTGACCGCTGTGCTCTCTGCTTTCTTTGAAACACAGCACACACGGCCAGTCTGCGGGGCAGGCTTGGAACACAGCAGGTTGGGGATGAAGGAGGGAAGGGGCGCGCCCTCTGGGGGCCCCAAGGGCAAGCCCTGGGCTGAGTGCTCACCAGGGGCCCTCGCTGGGGCCCCCAGAGTCCACGCTGAACCCCCTCACCCTCAGACCCAGGCTCTCTGCAATCTACAGGGTGGGTTCAGAGCCGTGACTCACGTGAAGTGTTAAAACCTTGTAGAAAGTAAGTGGATTTCAGCTGACCCGGCTTCCCAGGTGGTGCCAATGGTAAAGAACCCACTTGCCAATGCAGGAGACGTAAGAGACGCGGGTTCTATCCTTGGGTCAGGAAGGTCCTCTGGAGGAGGAAACGGCAACCCAGTCGGTATTCTTGCCTGGAGAATCCCATGGACAGAGGAGCCTGGCTGGGGGGCTACAGTCCATGGGGTCGCACAGAGTTGGACACGATTGAGGCGTCTTAGCACGCACACACAGCTGACCCAGCATCCAGGCAGAAGCTGCCCCCCCCGGGCGCCAGAGCTCAGCCCTGATCCCCCTCCTCC